>CM047810.1:119881315-120551282 GCA_026214975.1 Gentiana macrophylla | reverse complement strand
AATTCATGTTTTCTTCTTATTAACGAGTTCAAATTTGTGCTTTTCTCTTGTTACTAGTTGTCCTGGCAGAAAAAATGTTTTTCCCTGATAACGAGTTGACATCGCCAGAAATTTGTGTTTTTCCTTTATAACGAGTAGAAATTTGTGTTTTTTCTTTGGTAACGAGTTCGAATTCATGTTTTCTTCTTATTAACGAGTTCAAATTTGTGTTTTTCTCTGGTAACGAGTTGTCCTTGCATAAAAAATGTTTTTTTTCCCTAATAACGAGTTGACATCGCCGAAATTTGTGTTTTTTCCCTTTATAACGAGTAGAAATTTGTGTTTTTTCTTTGGTAACGAGTTCGAATTCATGTTTTCTTCTTATTAACGAGTTCAAATTTGTGTTTTTCTCTGGTAACGAGTTGTCCTTCCCGAAAAAATGTTTTTTTCCCTAAAACGAGTTGACATCGCCGAAATTTGTGTTTTCCTTTATAACGAGTAGAAATTTGTGTGTTTTTTTTGGTAACGAGTTCGAATTCATGTTTTCTTCTTATTAACGAGTTCAAATTTGTGTTGTTTTTCTCTCGTAACGAGTTGTCCTTGTAAAAAATGTTTTTTTCCCTGATAACGAGTTGACATCGCCGGAAATTTGTGTTTTCCTTTATAACGAGTAGAAATTTGTGTTTTTTTCTTTGGTAACGAGTTCGAATTCATGTTTTCTTTTTATTAACGAGTTCAAATTTGTGTTTTTCTCGTAACGAGTTGTCCTTGTAAAAAATGTTTTTCCCTAATAACGAGTTGACATCGCCGAAATTTGTGTTTTTCCTTTATAACGAGTAGAAATTTGTGTTTTTTCTTTGGTAACGAGTTCGAATTCATGTTTTCTTCTTATTAACGAGTTCAAATTTGTGTTTTTCTCTGGTAACGAGTTGTCCTTGTAAAAAAAATGTTTTTTTCCCTAATAACGAGTTGACATCGCCGGAAATTTGTGTTTTCCTTTATAACGAGTAGAAATTTGTGTTTTTTCTTTGGTAACGAGTTCGAATTCATGTTTTCTTCTTATTAACGAGTTCAAATTTGTGTTTTTCTCTGGTAACGAGTTGTCCTTCCGTAAAAATGTGTTTTTTCCCTAATAACGAGTTGACATCGCCGAAATTTGTGTTTTCCTTTATAACGAGTAGAAATTTGTGTTTTTTCTTTGGTAACGAGTTCGAATTCATGTTTTCTTCTTATTAACGAGTTCAAATTTGTGTGTTTTTCTCTGGTAACGAGTTGTCCTTCCAGTAAAAATGTTTTTTTCCTAATAACGAGTTGACATCGCCGAAATTTGTGTTTTCCTTTATAACGAGTAGAAATTTGTGTTTTTTCTTTGGTAACGAAGTTCGAATTCATGTTTTCTTCTTATTAACGAGTTCAAATTTGTGTTTTTCTCTGGTAACGAGTTGTCCTTGCAGAAAAAATGTTTTTTTCCTAATAACGAGTTGACATCGCCGAAATTTGTGTTTTACCTTTATAACGAGTAGAAATTTGTGTTTTTTCTTTGGTAACAGTTCGAATTCATGTTTTCTTCTTATTAACGAGTTCAAATTTGTGTTTTTTTCTCGTAACGAGTTGTCCTTCCAGTAAAAAATGTTTTTTCCCTAATAACGAGTTGACATCGCCGAAATTTGTGTTTTCCTTTATAACGAGTAGAAATTTGTGTTTTTTCTTTGGTAACGAGTTCGAATTCATGTTTTCTTCTTATTAACGAGTTCAAATTTGTGTTTTTCTCTGGTAACGAAGTTGTCCTTGCGTAAAAATGTTTTTTTCCCTGATAACGAGTTGACATCGCCGGAAATTTGTGTTTTCCCTTTATAACGAGTAGAAATTTGTGTTTTTTCTTTGGTAACGAGTTCGAATTCATGTTTTCTTCTTATTAACGAGTTCAAATTTGTGTTTTTCTCTGGTAACGAGTTGTCCTTGTAAAAAAAATGTTTTTTCCCTAATAACGAGTTGACATCGCCAGAAATTTGTGTTTTCCTTTTATAACGAGTAGAAATTTGTGTTTTTTCTTTGGTAACGAATTCGAATTCATGTTTTCTTCTTATTAACGAGTTCAAATTTGTGTTTTTTTCTCTAGTAACGAGTTGTCCTTGTAAAAAAATGTTTTTTTTCCCTAATAACGAGTTGACATCGCCGGAAATTTGTGTTTTCCTTTATAACGAGTAGAAATTTGTGTTTTTTCTTTGGTAACGAGTTCGAATTCATGTTTTCTTCTTATTAACGAGTTCAAATTTGTGTTTTTCTCTGGTAACGAGTTGTCCTTGTAGAAAAAATGTTTTTTCCCTAATAACGAGTTGACATCGCCGGAAATTTGTGTTTTCCCTTTATAACGAGTAGAAATTTGTGTTTTTTCTTTGGTAACGAGTTCGAATTCATGTTTTCTTCTTATTAACGAGTTCAAATTTGTTTTTTTTCTCTGGTAACGAGTTGTCCTTCCAGAAAAAATGTTTTTTTCCCTAATAACGAGTTGACATCGCCGGAAATTTGTGTTTTCCCTTTATAACGAGTAGAAATTTGTATTTTTTTCTTTGGTAACGAGTTCGAATTCATGTTTTCTTCTATTTAACGAGTTCAAATTTGTGTTTTTTTTCTGGTAACGAGTTGTCCTTGCAGATAAAATGTTTTTTTTCCCTAATAACGAGTTGACATCGCCGGAAATTTGTGTTTTCTCTTTATAACGAGTAAAAATTTGTGTTTTTTTCTTTGGTAACGAGTTCGAATTCATGTTTTCTTCTTATTAACGAGTTCAAATTTGTGTTTTTCTCTGGTAACGAGTTGTCCTTCCAGAAAAAAATGTTTTTTTCCCTAATAACGAGTTGACATCGCCGGAAATTTGTGTTTTTCCTTTATAACGAGTAGAAATTTGTGTTTTTTCTTTGGTAACGAGTTCGAATTCATGTTTTCTTCTTATTAACGAGTTCAAATTTGTGTTTTTCTCTGGTAACGAGTTGTCCTTGCCGAAAAAATGTTTTTTTCCTAATAACGAGTTGACATCGCCGAAATTTGTGTTTTCCCTTTATAACGAGTAGAAATTTGTGTTTTTTCTTTGGTAACGAGTTCGAATTCATGTTTTCTTCTTATTAACGAGTTCAAATTTGTGTTTTTCTCTGGTAACGAGTTGTCCTTGCATAAAAAATGTTTTTTCCCTAATAACGAGTTGACATCGCCGAAATTTGTGTTTTCCCTTTATAACGAGTAGAAATTTGTGTTTTTTCTTTGGTAACGAGTTCGAATTCATGTTTTCTTCTTATTAACGAGTTCAAATTTGTGTTTTTTCTCTGGTAACGAGTTGTCCTTGCAAAAAAATGTTTTTTCCCTGATAACGAGTTGACATCGCCGGAAATTTGTGTTTTCCCTTTATAACGAGTAGAAATTTGTGTTTTTTCTTTTGTAACGAGTTCGAATTCATGTTTTCTTCTTATTAACGAGTTCAAATTTGTGTTTTTCTCTGGTAACGAGTTGTCCTTGCATAAAAAATGTTTTTTTCCTGATAACGAGTTGACTTCGCCGGAAATTTGTGTTTTCCCTTTATAACGAGAGAAATTTGTGTTTTTTCATTGCTAACGAGTTCGAATTCATGTTTTCTTCTTATTAACGAGTTCAAATTTGTGTTTTTCTCTGGTAACGAGTTGTCCTTGCAGAAAAAATGTTTTTTGTCCTTGACCGTAAAATGTTTTTTTTCCCTAATAACGAGTTGACATCGCCGAAATTTGTTTTTTTCCTTTATAACGAGTAGAAATTTGTTTTTTTTTTTGTAACGAAGTTTGAATTCATGTTTTCTTCTTATTAACGAAGTTCAAATTTGTGTTTTTCTCTCGTAACGAAGTTGTCCTTCCGTAAAAAATGTTTTTTTCCCTGATAACGAGTTGACATCGCCGGAAATTTGTGTTTTCCTTTATAACGAGTAGAAATTTGTGTTTTTTCTTTGGTAACGAGTTCGAATTCATGTTTTCTTCTTATTAACGAGTTCAAATTTGTTTTTTTCTCGTAACGAGTTGTCCTTGCAGAAAAAAATGTTTTTTTCCCTAATAACGAGTTGACATCGCCGGAAATTTTTGTTTTTTTTCCTTTATAACGAGTAGAAATTTGTGTTTTTTCTTTGGTAACGAGTTCGAATTCATGTTTTCTTCTTATTAACGAGTTCAAATTTGTGTTTTTCTCTGGTAACGAGTTGTCCTTGCAAAAAAAATGTTTTTTTCCCTAATAACGAGTTGACATCGCCGGAAATTTGTGTTTTCCCTTTATAACGAGTAGAAATTTGTGTTTTTTCTTTGGTAACGAGTTCGAATTCATGTTTTCTTCTTATTAACGAGTTCAAATTTGTGTTTTTCTCTGGTAACGAGTTGTCCTTTCGTAAAAAATGTTTTTTTCCCTAATAACGAGTTGACATCGCCGGAAATTTGTGTTTTCCCTTTATAACGAGTAGAAATTTGTGTTTTTTCTTTGGTAACGAGTTCGAATTCATGTTTTCTTCTTATTAACGAGTTCAAATTTGTGTTTTTCTCTGGTAACGAGTTGTCCTTGTAGAAAAAATGTGTTTTTTCCCTAATAACGAGTTGACATCGCCGAAATTTGTGTTTTCCTTTATAACGAGTAGAAATTTGTGTTTTTCTTTGTAACGAGTTCGAATTCATTTTTTCTTCTTATTAACGAGTTCAAATTTGTGTTTTTCTCTCGTAACGAAGTTGTCCTTCCGTAAAAAAATGTTTTTTCCCTAATAAACGAAAGTTGACATCGCCGAAATTTGTGTTTTTCCTTTATAACGAGTAGAAATTTGTGTTTTTTCTTTGGTAACGAGTTCGAATTCATGTTTTCTTCTTATTAACGAGTTCAAATTTGTGTTTTTTTCTGTAACGTAACGAAGTTGTCCTTTTAGAAAAATGTTTTTTTCCCTTATAACGAGTTGACATCGCCGGAAATTTGTGTTTTCCTTTTATAACGAGTCGAAATTTGTGTTTTTTCTTTGGTAACGAGTTCGAATTCATGTTTTCTTCTTATGAACGAGTTCAAATTTGTGTTTTTCTTTGGTAACGAGTTGTCCTTGCGTAAAAATGTGTTTTTTCCCTAATAACGAGTTGACATCGCCGGAAATTTGTGTTTTCCCTTTATAACGAGTAGAAATTTGTGTTTTTTCTTTGGTAACGAGTTCGAATTCATGTTTTCTTCTTATTAACGAGTTCAAATTTGTGTTTTTCTCTGGTAACAAGTTGTCCTTCCAGAAAAAATTTTTTTTTCCCTAATAACGAGTTGACATCGCCGGAAATTTGCGTTTTCCCTCTATAACGAGTAGAATTTTGTGTTTTTTCTTTGGTAACGAGTTCGAATTCATGTTTTCTTCTTATTAACGAGTTCAAATTTGTGTTTTTTTCTCTGGTAACGAAGTTGTCCTTGTAAAAATGTTTTTTTCCCCTAAATAACGAGTTGACATCGCCGAAATTTGTGTTTTCCTTTATAACGAGTAGAAAATTGTGTTTTTTCTTTGGTAACGAAGTTCGAATTCATGTTTTCTTCTTATTAACGAGTTCAAATTTGTGTTTTTTCTCTCGTAACTTCCGTAAAGTTGTTTTTCTAATAACGAAAAAAATGTTTTTTCCCTAATAACGAGTTGACATCCCCGGAAATTTGTGTTTTCCGTTTATAACGAGTAGAAATTTGTGTTTTTTCTTTGGTAACGAGTTCGAATTCATGTTTTCTTCTTATTAACGAGTTCAAATTTGTGTTTTTCTCTGGTAACGAGTTGTCCTTGTAGAAAAAAATGTTTTTTTCCCTAATAACGAGTTGACATCGCCGGAAATTTGTGTTTTCCCTTTATAACGAGTAGAAATTTGTGTTTTTTCTTTGGTAACGAGTTCGAATTCATGTTTTCTTCTTATTAACGAGTTCAAATTTGTGTTTTTCTCTGGTAACGAGTTGTCCTTGAAAAAAAATGTTTTTTTCCCTAATAACGAGTTGACATCGCCGGGAATATGTGTTTTCCTTTATAACGAGTAGAAATTTGTGTTTTTTCTTTGGTAACGAGTTCGAATTCATGTTTTCTTCTTATTAAACGAGTTCAAATTTGTGTTTTTCTCTGGTAACGAGTTGTCCTTTGTAAAAAAATGTTTTTTCCCTAATAACGAGTTGACATCGCCGAAATTTGTGTTTTCCTTTATAACGAGTAGAAATTTGTGTTTTTTCTTTGGTAACGAGTTCGAATTCATGTTTTCTTCTTATTAACGAGTTCAAATTTGTGTTTTTCTCTCGTAACGAGTTGTCCTTCCGTAAAAAAATGTTTTTTCCCTAATAACGAGTTGACATCGCCGAAATTTGTGTTTTCCTTTATAACGAGTAGAAATTTGTGTTTTTTCTTTGGTAACGAGTTCGAATTCATGTTTTCTTCTTATTAACGAAGTTCAAATTTGTGTTTTTTCTCTCGTAACGAAAGTTGTCCTTGTAAGAAAAAAATGTTTTTTTTCCTAATAACGAGTTGACATCGCCGAAATTTGTTTTTTTCCTTTATATTTGTGTTTTCCTTTATAAGTAGAAATTTGTGTTTTTTCTTTGGTAACGAGTCGAATTCATGTTTTCTTCTTATTAACGAGTTCAAATTTGTGTTTTTCTCTCGTAACGAGTTGTCCTTTGTAAAAAATGTTTTTTTCCCTAATAACGAGTTGACATCGCCGAAATTTGTGTTTTCCTTTATAACGAGTAGAAATTTGTGTTTTTTTCTTTGGTAACGAGTTCGAATTCATGTTTTCTTCTTATTAACGAAGTTCAAATTTGTGTTTTTCTCTCGTAACGAGTTGTCCTTCCGTAAAAAAAAAATGTTTTTTTCCTAATAACGAGTTGACATCGCCGAAATTTGTGTTTTCCTTTATAACGAGTAGAAATTTGTGTTTTTTTCTTTGGTAACGAGTTCGAATTCATGTTTTCTTCTTATTAACGAAGTTCAAATTTGTGTTTTTCTCTCGTAACGAGTTGTCCTTGTAGAAAAAATGTTTTTTTTTCCCTAATAACGAGTTGACATCGCCGAAATTTGTGTTTTCCTTTATAACGAGTAGAAATTTGTGTTTTTCTTTTGAGTTTGGTAACGAGAGTTCGAATTCATGTTTTCTTCTTATTAACGAGTTCAAATTTGTGTTTTTCTCTGTAACGTAACGAGTTGTCCTTGTAAAAAATGTTTTTTTTCCCTAATAACGAGTTGACATCACCGGAAATTTGTGTGTTTTCCCTTTATAACGAGTAGAAATTTGTGTTTTTCTTTGGTAACGAGTTCGAATTCATGTTTTCTTCTTATTAAAGATTTCTAATTTGTGTTTTTCTCTGGTAACGAGGTGTCCTTGCAGAAAAAATGTGTTTTTTTCCCTAATAACGAGTTGACATCGCCGGAAATTTGTGTTTTATCACTTTATAACGAGTAGAAATTTGTGTTTCTTCTTTGGTAACAAGTTCGAATTCATGTTTTCTTCTTATTAACGAGTTCAAATTTGTGTTTTTCTCTGGTAACGAGTTGTCCTTGCATAAAAAATGTTTTTTCCCTAATAACGAGTTGACATCGCCGGAAATTTGTGTTTTCCTTTATAACGAGTAGAAATTTGTGTTTTTCTTTGGTAAACGAGTTCGAATTCATGTTTTCTTCTTATTAACGAGTTCAAATTTGTGTTTTTCTCTCTGGTAACGAGTTGTCCTTCAAAAAAATGTTTTTTTCCCTAATAACGAGTTGACATCGCCGAAATTTGTGTTTTTCCTTTATAACGAGTAGAAATTTGTGTTTTTTCTTTGGTAACGAGTCGAATTCATGTTTTCTTCTTATTAACGAGTTCAAATTTGTGTTTTTCTCTCTCGTAACGAGTTGTCCTTCCGTAAAAAAATGTTTTTTTTCCCTAATAACGAGTTGACATCGCCGAAATTTGTGTTTTTCCTTTATAACGAGTAGAAATTTGTGTTTTTCTTTGGTAACGAAGTTCGAATTCATGTTTTCTTCTTATTAACGAAGTTCAAATTTGTGTTTTTCTCGTAACGAGTTGTCCTTTGAAAAAAATGTTTTTTTCCCTAATAACGAGTTGACATCGCCCGAAATTTGTGTTTTCCTTTATAACGAGTAGAAATTTGTGTTTTTCTTTGGTAACGAGTTCGAATTCATGTTTTCTTCTTATTAACGAAGTTCAAATTTTTGTTTTTTTCTCTCGTAACGAGTTGTCCTTCCGTAAAAAAAAATTTTTTTTTCCCTATAACGAGTTGACATCGCCGGAAATTTGTGTTTTCCTTTATAACGAGTAGAAATTTGTGTTTTTTCTTTGGTAACGAGTTCGAATTCATGTTTTCTTCTTATTAACGAGTTCAAATTTGTGTTTTTCTCTGGTAACGAGTTGTCCTTGTAAAAAATGTTTTTTTCCTAATAACGAGTTGACATCGCCGAAATTTGTGTTTTCCTTTATAACGAGTAGAAATTTGTGTTTTTTCTTTGGTAACGAAGTTCGAATTCATGTTTTCTTCTTATTAACGAGTTCAAATTTGTGTTTTTCTCTGGTAACGAAGTTGTCCTTCGAAGTTGTCCTTAAAAATGTTTTTTTTCCCTAATAACGAGTTGACATCGCCGGAAATTTGTGTTTTCCCTTTATAACGAGTAGAAATTTGTGTTTTTTCTTTGGTAACGAGTTCGAATTCATGTTTTCTTCTTATTAACGAGTTCAAATTTGTGTTTTTCTCTGGTAACGAGTTGTCCTTGTAGAAAAAAAAATGTTTTTTCCCTAATAACGAGTTGACATCGCCGAAATTTGTGTTTTCCTTTATAACGAGTAAAGTAGAAAGTTTTGTTTTTTTTTTTGTAACGAGTTCGAATTCATGTTTTCTTCTTATTAACGAGTTCAAATTTGTGTTTTTCTCTGGTAACGAGTTGTCCTTGTAAAAAAAATGTTTTTTTCCCTAATAACGAGTTGACATCGCCGGAAATTTGTGTTTTCCTTTATAACGAGTAGAAATTTGTGTTTTTTCTTTGGTAACGAGTTCGAATTCATGTTTTCTTCTTATTAACGAGTTCAAATTTGTGTTTTTCTCTCTGGTAACGAGTTGTCTTTGTAAAAAATTTTTTTTTCCCTAATAACGAGTTGACATCGCCGAAATTTGTGTTTTCCTTTATAACGAGTAGTAGAAATTTGTGTTTTTTCTTTGGTAACGAGTTCGAATTCATGTTTTCTTCTTATTAACGAGTTCAAATTTGTGTTTTTTCTCGTAACGAGTTGTCCTTTCAGTAAAAAATGTTTTTTCCCTAATAACGAGTTGACATCGCCGAAATTTGTGTTTTTCCTTTATAACGAGTAGAAATTTGTGTTTTTTTTTTCTTTGGTAACGAGTTCGTAAATTCATGTTTTCTTCTTATTAACGAGTTCAAATTTGTGTTTTTTTCTCTCGTAACGAGTTGTCTTTGTAGAAAAATGTTTTTTTCCTAATAACGAGTTGACATCGCCGAAATTTGTGTTTTCCTTTATAACGAGTAGAATTTGTGTTTTTTCTTTGGTAACGAGTTCGAATTCATGTTTTCTTCTTATTAACGAGTTCAAATTTGTGTTTTTCTCTCGTAACGAGTTGTCCTGTAGTAAAAAATGTTTTTTCCCTAATAACGAGTTGACATCGCCGAAATTTGTGTGTTTTCCTTTATAACGAGTAGAAATTTGTGTTTTTTCTTTGGTAACGAAGTTCGAATTCATGTTTTCTTCTTATTAACGAGTTCAAATTTGTGTTTTTCTCTCGTAACGAGTTGTCCTTCCGTAAAAAATGTTTTTTTTCCCTAATAACGAGTTGACATCGCCGAAATTTGTGTTTTTCCTTTAAAGTAGAAAGTTTTTCTTTGGTAAAAATTTGTGTTTTTTTCTTTGGTAACGAGTTCGAATTCATGTTTTCTTCTTATTAACGAGTCAAATTTGTGTTTTTTCTCTCGTAACGAAGTTGTCCTTCTTAAAAAAATGTTTTTTTCCCTAATAACGAGTTGACATCGCCGAAATTTGTGTTTTCCTTTATAACGAGTAGAATTTGTGTTTTTCTTTGGTAACGAGTTCGAATTCATGTTTTCTTCTTATTAACGAGTTCAAATTTGTGTTTTTCTCTGGTAACGAGTTGTCCTTGCTGAAAAAATATTTTTTTCCCTAATAACGAGTTGACATCGCCGGAAATTTGTGTTTTTCCTTTATAACGAGTAGAAATTTGTGTTTTTTCTGTTGTAACGAGTTCGAATTCATGTTTTCTTCTTATTAACGAGTTCAAATTTGTGTTTTTCTTTGGTAACGAGTTGTCCTTCCGTAAAATGTTTTGTTTTTAAGTTGACCCTAATAACGAGTTGACATCGCCGAAATTTGTGTTTTCCTTTATAACGATTAGAAATTTGTGTTTTTTCTTTGGTAACGAGTTCGAATTCATGTTTTCTTCTTATTAACGAGTTCAAATTTTTGTTTTTCTCTGTTAACGAGTTGTCCTTGCGGAAAAAATGTTTTTTTCCCACATAACGAGTTGACATCGCCAGAAATTTGTGTTTTCCCTTTACAACGAGTAGAAATTTGTGTTTTTTTTTTGTAACAAGTTCGTATTCTTGTTTTCTTCTTATTAATGAGTTCAAATTTGTGTTTTTCTCAGGTAACGAGTTGTCCTTGCAGAAAAAATGTTTTTTTCCTAATAATAAGTTGAGTTGACATCGTTTTCCGAAATTTGTGTTTTCCTTTATAACGAGTAGAAATTTGTGTTTTTTTATTTTGGTAACGAGTTCGAATTCATGTTTTCTTCTTATTAACGAGTTCAAATTTGTGTTTTTCTCTCGTAACGAGTTGTCCTTCGTAAAAAAATGTTTTTTCCCTAATAACGAGTTGACATCGTTGACGAAATTTGTGTTTTCCTTTATAACGAGTAGAAATTTGTGTTTTTTCTTTGGTAACGAGTTCGAATTCATGTTTTCTTCTTATTAACGAGTTCAAATTTGTGTTTTTCTCTGGTAACGAGTTGTCCTTGTAGAAAAAATGTTTTTTTTTCCCTAATAACGAGTTGACATCGCCGGAAATTTGTGTTTTCCCTTTATAACGAGTAGAAATTTGTGTTTTTTCTTTGGTAACGAGTTCGAATTCATGTTTTCTTCTTATTAACGAGTTCAAATTTGTGTTTTTCTCTTGTAACGAGTTGTCCTTCCAGAAAAAATGTTTTTTCCCTAATAACGAGTTGACATCGCCGGAAATTTGTGTTTTCCTTTATAACGAGTAGAAATTTGTGTTTTTTCTTTGGTAACGAGTTCGAATTCATGTTTTCTTCTTATTACGAGTTCAAAGTTCAAATTTGTGTTTTTCTCTGGTAACGAAGTTGTCCTTCCGTAAAAAAATGTTTTTTTCCCTTATAACGAGTTGACATCGCCGGAAATTTGTGTTTTCCTTTATAACGAGTAGAAATTTGTGTTTTTTCTTTGGTAACGAGTTCGAATTCATGTTTTCTTCTTATTAACGAGTTCAAATTTGTGTTTTTCTCTGGTAACGAGTTGTCCTTCCAAAAAAAATGTTTTTTTCCCTAATAACGAGTTGACATCGCCGGAAATTTGTGTTTTCCTTTATAACGAGTAGAAATTTGTGTTTTTTCTTTGGTAACGAGTTCGAATTCATGTTTTCTTCTTATTAACGAGTTCAAATTTGTGTTTTTCTCTGGTAACAAGTTGTCCGTCCAGAAAAAAAATGTCTTTTTCCCTAATAACGAGTTGACATCGCCTGAAATTTGTGTTTTTCCTTTATAACGAGTAGAAATTTGTGTTTTTTCTTTGGTAACGAGTTCGAATTCATGTTTTCTTCTTATTAACAAGTTCAAATTTGTGTTTTTCTCTGGTAACGAGTTGTCCTTCCGTAAAAAATGTTTTTTTTCCCTAATAACGAGTTGACATCGCCGGAAATTTGTGTTTTCCTTTATAACGAGTAGAAATTTGTGTTTTTTCTTTGGTAACGAGTTCGAATTCATGTTTTTTTCTTATTAACGAAGTTCAAATTTGTGTTTTTTCTCGTAACGAGTTGTCCTTCCGAAAAAAAAATGTTTTTTCCCTAATAACGAGTTGACATCGCCGAAATTTGTGTTTTTCCTTTATAACGAGTAGAAATTTGTGTTTTTTCTTTGGTAACGAGTTCGAATTCATGTTTTCTTCTTATTAACGAGTTCAAATTTTGTTTTTCTCTCGTAACGAGTTGTCCTTTGCAGTAAAAATGTTTTTTTCCTAATAACGAGTTGACATCGCCGAAATTTGTGTTTTGTTTTCCTTTATAACGAGTAGAAATTTGTTTTTTTTTTTGGTAACGAGTTCGAATTCATGTTTTTTCTTCTTATTAACGTAAGTTCAAATTTGTGTTTTTTCTCGTAACGTTCAAAGTTGTGTTTTTCCGTAAAAAAATGTTTTTTTTCCTAATAACGAGTTGACATCGCCGAAATTTGTGTTTTCCTTTATAACGAGTAGAAATTTGTGTTTTTTCTTTGGTAACGAAGTTCGAATTCATGTTTTCTTCTTATTAACGAAGTTCAAATTTGTGTTTTTCTCTGGTAACGAGTTGTCCTTGCAGAAAAAAATTTTTTTCCCTAATAACGAGTTGACATCGCCGGAAATTTGTGTTTCCCCTTTATAACGAGTAGAAATTTGTGTTTTTTCTTTGGTAACGAGTTCGAATTCATGTTTTCTTCTTATTAACGAGTTCAAATTTGTGTTTTTCTCTGGTAACGAGTTGTCCTTGTAAAAAAATGTTTTTTTCCCTAATAACGAGTTGACATCGCCGGAAATTTGTGTTTTCCTTTATAACGAGTAGAAATTTGTGTTTTTTTTTGTAACGAGTTCGAATTCAGTTTTTCGAATTAACGAGTTTTGTGTTTTTTCTTATTAACGTAAAAAGTTCAAATTTGTGTTTTTTCTCTCGTAACGAAGTTTCTTGTAAAAAAATTTTTTTTTCCCTAATAACGAGTTGACATCGCCGAAATTTGTGTTTTTCCTTTATAACGAGTAGAAATTTGCCGGAAATTTTTTTTCTTTGGTAACGAGTTCGAATTCATGTTTTCTTCTTATTAACGAGTTCAAATTTGTGTTTTTCTCTCGTAACGAGTTGTCCTTCCGTAAAATGTTTTTTCCCTAATAACGAGTTGACATCGCCGGAAATTTTGTGTTTTCCCTTTATAACGAGTAGAAATTTGTGTTTTTTCTTTGGTAACGAGTTCGAATTCATGTTTTCTTCTTATTAACGAGTTCAAATTTGTGTTTTTCTCTGGTAACGAGTTGTCCTTGTAAAAAAAATGTTTTTTCCCTAATAACGAGTTGACATCGCCGGAAATTTGTGTTTTCCCTTTATAACGAGTAGAAATTTGTGTTTTTTCTTTGGTAACGAGTTCGAATTCATGTTTTCTTCTTATTAACGAGTTCAAATTTGTGTTTTTCTCTGGTAACGAGTTGTCCTTCAGAAAAAATGTTTTTTTCCCTAATAACGAGTTGACATCGCCGGAAATTTGTGTTTTCCCTTTATAACGAGTAGAAATTTGTGTTTTTTCTTTGGTAACGAGTTCGAATTCATGTTTTCTTCTTATTAACGAGTTCAAATTTGTGTTTTTCTCTCGTAACGAAGTTGTCCTTTGTAAAAAAATGTTTTTTTTCCCTAATAACGAGTTGACATCGCCGAAATTTGTGTTTTCCTTTATAACGAGTAGAAATTTGTGTTTTTTTTTGGTAACGAGTAATTCAAGTTCTTATTAAATTCATGTTTTCTTCTTATTAACTAATAAAGTTCAAATTTGTTTTTTTCTCGTAACGAGTTGTCCTTAACGAGTTTGGTAAAAAAAAAATGTTTTTTTCCCTAATAACGTGTTGACATCGCCGAAATTTGTGTTTTTCCTTTATAACGAGTAGAAATTTGTGTTTTTTCTTTGGTAACGAGTTCGAATTCATGTTTTCTTCTTATTAACGAGTTCAAATTTGTGTTTTTCTCTGGTAACGAGTTGTCCTTGTAGAAAAAATGTTTTTTTCCCTAATAACGAGTTGACATCGCCGGAAATTTGTGTTTTCCCTTTATAACGAGTAGAAATTTGTGTTTTTTTGTTTGGTAACGAGTTCGAATTCTGGTTTTCATATTATTAACGAGTTCAAATTTGTGTTTTTCTCTGGTAACGAGTTGTCCTTCAAGAAAAAATGTTTTTTTCCCTAATAACGAGTTGACATCGCCGAAATTTGTGTTTTCCTTTATAACGAGTAGAAATTTGTGTTTTTCTTTGGTAACGAAGTTCGAATTCATGTTTTCTTCTTATTAACGAGTTCAAATTTGTGTTTTTCTCTCGTAACGAGTTGTGTCCTTGTTTTAATAAAATGTTTTTTCCCTAATAACGAGTTGACATCGCCGAAATTTGTGTTTTTCCTTTATAACGAGTAGAAATTTGTAAAATTTTTTTTTTTTTTTGGTAACGAGTTCGAATTCATGTTTTCTTCTTATTAACGAGTTCAAATTTGTGTTTTTCTCTCGTAACGAGTTGTCCTTCCGTAAAAAATTTTTTTCCCTAATAACGAGTTGACATCGCCGAAATTTGTTTTTCCTTTATAACGAGTAGAAATTTGTGTTTTTCTTTGGTAACGAGTTCGAATTCATGTTTTCTTCTTATTAACGAGTTCAAATTTGTGTTTTTCTCTGGTAACGAGTTGTCCTTCCAGAAAAAATGTCTTTTTCCCTAATAACGAGTTGACATCATCGGAAATTTGTGTTTTCCCTTTATAACGAGTAGAAATTTGTGTTTTTTCTTTGGTAACGAGTTCGAATTCATGTTTTCTTCTTATTAACGAGTTCAAATTTGTGTTTTTCTCTGGTAACGAGTTGTCCTTCCCGAAAAAATGTTTTTTCCCTGATAACGAGTTGACATCGCCAGAAATTTGTGTTTTCCTTTATAACGAGTAGAAATTTGTGTTTTTTCTTTGGTAACGAGTTCGAATTCATGTTTTCTTCTTATTAACGAGTTCAAATTTGTCCTTCCGTAAAAATGTTTTTCTCTAATAACGTAGTTCGAAATTTGTGTTTTCCTTTATAAAAAAAATGTTTTTTCCTAATAACGAGTTGTTTTTCTGTAACGATTTTTTTCCTAATAACGAGTTGACATTTGAAATTTGTGTTTTCCTTTATAACGAGTAGAAATTTGTGTTTTTCTTTGGTAACGAGTTCGAATTCATGTTTTCTTCTTATTAACGAGTTCAAATTTGTGTTTTTCTCTGGTAACGAGTTGTCCTTGTAAAAATGTTTTTTCCCTAATAACGAGTTGACATCGCCGGAAATTTGTGTTTTTCCTTTATAACGAGTAGAAATTTGTGTTTTTTCTTTGGTAACGAGTTCGAATTCATGTTTTCTTCTTATTAACGAGTTCAAATTTGTGTTTTTCTCTGGTAACGAGTTGTCCTTCCCGAAAAAAATGTCTTTTTCCCTAATAACGAGTTGACATCGCCGGAAATTTGTGTTTTCCTTTATAACGAGTAGAAATTTGTGTTTTTTCTTTGGAAACGAGTTTGAATTCATGTTTTCTTCTTATTAACGAGTTCAAATTTGTGTTTTTCTCTGGTAACGAGTTGTCCTTGTAGAAAAAATGTTTTTTCCCTAAATAACGAGTTGACATCGCCGGAAATTTGTGTTTTCCCTTTATAACGAGTAGAAATTTGTGTTTTTTCTTTGGTAACGAGTTCGAATTCATGTTTTCTTCTTATTAACGAGTTCAAATTTGTGTTTTTCTCTTGTAACGAGTTGTCCTTCCGGAAAAAATGTATTTTTCCCTAATAACGAGTTGACATCGCCGGAAATTTGTGTTTTCTCTTTATAACGAGTAGAAATTTGTGTTTTTTCTTTGGTAACGAGTTCGAATTCATGTTTTCTTCTTATTAACGAGTTCAAATTTGTGTTTTTCTCTCTGGTAACGAGTTGTCCTTCCATAAAAATGTTTTTTTTCCCTAATAACGAGTTGACATCGCCGGAAATTTGTGTTTTCTCTTTATAACGAGTAAAAATTTGTGTTTTTTCTTTGGTAACGAGTTCGAATTCATGTTTTCTTCTTATTAACGAGTTCAAATTTGTGTTTTTTCTCTCGTAACGAAGTTGTCCTTCCGTAAAAATGTTTTTTTCCCTAATAACGAGTTGACATCGCCGAAATTTGTGTTTTCCTTTATAACGAGTAGAAATTTGTGTTTTTCTTTGGTAACGAGTTCGAATTCATGTTTTCTTCTTATTAACGAAGTTCAAATTTGTGTTTTTCTCTCGTAACGAGTTGTCCTTCCGTAAAAAATTTTTTCCCCTAATAACGAGTTGACATCGCCGAAATTTGTGTTTTCCTTTATAACGAGTAGAAATTTGTGTTTTTTCTTTGGTAACGAGTTCGAATTCATGTTTTCTTCTTATTAACGAGTTCAAATTTGTGTTTTTCTCTCGTAACGAGTTGTCCTTTTAGTAAAAAATGTTTTTTTTTCCCTAATAACGAGTTGACATCGCCGAAATTTGTGTTTTCCTTTATAACGAGTAGAAATTTGTGTTTTTTCTTTGGTAACGAGTTCGAATTCATGTTTTCTTCTTATTAACGAGTTCAAATTTGTGTTTTTTTCTCGTAACGAGTTGTCCTTCCGTAAAAAATGTTTTTTTCCTAATAACGAGTTGACATCGCCGAAATTTGTGTTTTCCTTTATAACGAGTAGAAATTTGTGTTTTTTCTTTGGTAACGAGTTCGAATTCATGTTTTCTTCTTATTAACGAGTTCAAATTTGTGTTTTTCTCTGCGTAACGAGTTGTCCTTCCGTAAAAATTGTTTTTTTCCCTAATAACGAGTTGACATCGCCGAAATTTGTGTTTTCCCTTTATAACGAGTAGAAATTTGTTTTTTTTCTTTGGTAACGAGTTCGAATTCATGTTTTCTTCTTATTAACGAGTTCAAATTTGTGTTTTTCTCTGGTAACGAGTTGTCCTTTTAAAAAAATGTTTTTTTCCCTAATAACGAGTTGACATCGCCGGAAATTTGTGTTTTCCCTTTATAACGAGTAGAAATTTGTGTTTTTTCTTTGGTAACGAGTTCGAATTCATGTTTTCTTCTTATTAACGAGTTCAAATTTGTGTTTTTTCTCTGGTAACGAGTTGTCCTTGTAGAAAAAATGTTTTTTTTCCCTAATAACGAGTTGACATCGCCGGAAATTTGTGTTTTCCTTTATAACGAGTAGAAATTTGTGTTTTTTCTTTGGTAACGAGTTCGAATTCATGTTTTCTTCTTATTAACGAGTTCAAATTTGTGTTTTTTTCTCGTAACGAGTTGTCCTTCCGTAAAAAATGTTTTTTCCCTAATAACGAGTTGACATCGCCGAAATTTGTGTTTTCCTTTATAACGAGTAGAAATTTTTGTGTTTTTCTTTGGTAACGAGTTCGAATTCATGTTTTCTTCTTATTAACGAGTTCAAATTTGTGTTTTTCTCTCGTAACGAGTTGTCCTTTCGTAAAAAATGTTTTTTTCCCTAATAACGAGTTGACATCGCCGGAAATTTGTGTTTTCCTTTATAACGAGTAGAAATTTGTGTTTTTTCTTTGGTAACGAGTTCGAATTCATGTTTTCTTCTTATTAACGAGTTCAAATTTGTTTTTTTCTCTGGTAACGAGTTGTCCTTCTAGAAAAAATGTTTTTTTTTCCTAATAACGAGTTGACATCGCCGAAATTTGTGTTTTCCTTTATAACGAGTAGAAATTTGTGTTTTTTCTTTGGTAACGAAGTTCGAATTCATGTTTTCTTCTTATTAACGAGTTCAATTTGTGTTTTTTGTGTTTTTCTCTCGTAACGAGTTGTCCTTTGTGAAAAAAATTTTTTTTTTCCTAATAACGAGTTGACATCGCCGAAATTTGTGTTTTCCCGTTATAACGAGTACAAATTTGTGTTCTTTCTTTGGTAACGAGTTCGAATTCATGTTTTCTTCATATTAACGAGTTCAAATTTGTGTTTTTCTCTGGAAACGAGTTGTCCTTGTAAAAAAATGTTTTTTTCCCAATTAACGAGTTAACATCGCCGGAAATTTGTGTTTTCTCTTTATAACGAGTAGAAATTTATGTTTTTTGTTTGGTAACGAGTTCGAATTCATGTTTTCTTCTTATTAATGAGTTCAAATTTATGTTTTTCTCTGGTAACGAAGTTGTCCTTGTAAATGTTTTTTTTTCCCTAATAACGAGTTGACATCGCCGAAATTTGTGTTTTCCTTTATAACGAGTAGAAATTTGTGTTTTTTCTTTGGTAACGAGTTCGAATTCATGTTTTTCTTCTCTTATTAACGAGTTCAAATTTGTGTTTTTCTCTCGTAACGAAGTTGTCCTTCCGTAAAAAAATTTTTTTTCCCTAATAACGAGTTGACATCGCCGAAATTTGTGTTTTCCTTTATAACGAGTAGAAATTTGTGTTTTTTCTTTGGTAACGAGTTCGAATTCATGTTTTCTTCTTATTAACGAAGTTCAAATTTGTGTTTTTCTCTCGTAACGAGTTGTCCTTCCGTAAAAAATGTTTTTTCCCTAATAACGAGTTGACATCGCCGAAATTTGTGTTTTCCCTTTATAACGAGTAGAAATTTGTGTTTTTTCTTTGGTAACGAAGTTCGAATTCATGTTTTCTTCTTATTAACGAGTTCAAATTTGTGTTTTTCTCTCGTAACGAGTTGTCCTTCGTAAAAAATGTTTTTTCCCTAATAACGAGTTGACATCGCCGAAATTTGTGTTTTCCTTTATAACGAGTAGAAATTTGTGTTTTTTCTTTGGTAACGAGTTCGAATTTCATGTTTTTTTCTTCTTATTAACGAAGTTCAAATTTGTGTTTTTCTCTAACGTAACGAAAGTTGTCCTTCCTTTATAAAAAAAATGTGTTTTTTCCCTAATAACGAGTTGACATCGCCGAATTTGTGTTTTTTGTGTTTTCCTTTATAACGAGTAGAAATTTGTGTTTTTTCTTTGGTAACGAGTTCGAATTCATGTTTTCTTCTTATTAACGAGTTCAAATTTGTGTTTTTCTCTAGTAATGAGTTGTCTTTGTAGAAAAAAATGCTTTTTTCCCTAATAACGAGTTGACATCGTCCGAAATTTGTGTTTTCCCTTTATAACGAGTAGAAATTTGTGTTTTTTCTTTGGTAACGAGTTCGAATTCATGTTTTCTTCTTATTAACGAGTTCAAATTTGTGTTTTTTTCTCGGGTAACGAGTTGTCGTTGATGAAAAAATGTTTTTTTCTCTGATAACGAGTTGACATCGCCGAATTTTGTGTTTTCCCTTTATAACGAGTAGAAATTTTGGTTTTTTCTCTGGTAACGAGTTCGAATTCATGTTTTCTTCTTATTAACGAGTTCAAATTTGTGTTTTTCTCTCGTAACGAGTTGTCCTTTCGTAAAAAATGTTTTTTTCCCTAATAACGAGTTGACATCGCCGAAATTTGTGTTTTCCTTTATAACGAGTAGAAATTTGTGTTTTTTTTTGGTAACGAGTTCGAATTCATGTTTTCTTCTTATTAACGAAGTTCAAATTTGTGTTTTTCTCTCGTAACGAGTTGTCCTTGCAGTAAAAAATGTTTTTTTTTTTTTTCCCTAATAACGAGTTGACATCGCCGAAATTTGTGTTTTCCTTTATAACGAGTAGAAATTTGTGTTTTTTCTTTGGTAACGAGTTCGAATTCATGTTTTCTTCTTATTAACGAGTTCAAATTTGTGTTTTTCTCTGGTAACGAGTTGTCCTTCCAGAAAAAAATGTTTTTTCCCTAATAACGAGTTGACATCGCCGGAAATTTGTGTTTTCCATTATAACGAGTAGAAATTTGTGTTTTTTCTTTGGTAACGAGTTCGAATTCATGTTTTCTTCTTATTAACGAGTTCAAATTTGTTTTTTTCCCTGATAACGAGTTGACATCGCCGGAAATTTGTGTTTTCCCTTTATAACGAGTAGAAATTTGTGTTTTTTCTTTGGTAACGAGTTCGAATTCATGTTTTCTTCTTATTAACGAGTTCAAATTTGTGTTTTTCTCTGGTAACGAGTTGTCCTTGTAGAAAAAATGTTTTTTTTCCTAATAACGAGTTGACATCGCCGGAAATTTGTGTTTTCCTTTATAACGAGTAGAAATTTGTGTTTTTTCTTTGGTAACGAGTTCGAATTCATGTTTTCTTCTTATTAACGAGTTCAAATTTGTGTTTTTCTCTGGTAACGAGTTGTCCTTCCAAAAAAATGTTTTTTTCCCTAATAACGAGTTGACATCGCCGGAAATTTGTGTTTTCCCTTTATAACGAGTAGAAATTTGTGTTTTTTCTTTGGTAACGAGTTTGAATTATTTTTTTCTTCTTATTAACGAGTTCAAATTTGTGTTTTTCTCTGGTAACGAGTTGTCCTTGTAGAAAAAATGGTTTTTTTCCCTAATAACGAGTTGACATCGCCGAAATTTGTGTTTTCCTTTATAACGAGTAGAAATTTGTGTTTTTTCTTTGGTAACGAGTTCGCATTCATGTTTTCTTCTTATTAACGAGTTCAAATTTGTGTTTTTCTCTGGTAACGAGTTGTCCTTCCGCAAAAATGTTTTTTTCTCTGATAACGAGTTGACATCGCCCGAAAATTGTTTTTTGCCTTTATAACGAGTAGAAATTTGTTTTTTTCTTTGGTAACGAGTACGAATTCGTGTTTTCTTCTTATTAACGAGTTCAAATTTTTGTTTTTCTCTGGTAACGAGTTGTCCTTCGTAAAAAAATGTTTTTTCCTAATAACGAGTTGACATCGCCGGAAATTTGCGTTTTCCCTTTATAACGAGTAGAAATTAGTTTTTTTTCTTTGGTAACTAGTTCGAATTCCTGTTTACATCTTATTTCAAATTTGTGTTTTTCTCTGGTAACGAGTTGTCCCTCCGGAAAAAAGTTTTTTTCCCTAATAACGAGTTGACATCGCCGGAAATTTGTGTTTTCCCTTTATAACGAGTAGAAATTTGTGTTTTTTCTTTGGTAACGAGTTCGAATTCATGTTTTCTTCTTATTAACGAGTTCAAATTTGTGTTTTTCTCTGGTAACGTGTTGTACTTCTAGTAAAAATGTATTTTTCCCCAATAACGAGTTGACATCGGCGAAAATTTGTGTTTTCCCTTTATAACGAGTAGAAATTTGTGTTTTTTCTTTGGTAACGAGTTCGAATTCATGTTTTCTTCTTATTAACGAGTTCAAATTTGTGTTTTTCTCTGGTAACGAGTTGTCCTTGCAGAAAAATGTTTTTTTTCCCTAATAACGAGTTGACATCGCCGGAAATTTGTGTTTTCTCTTTATAACGAGTAAAAATTTGTGTTTTTTCTTTGGTAACGAGTTCGAATTCATGTTTTCTTCTTATTAACGAGTTCAAATTTGTGTTTTTCTCTGGTAACGAGTTGTCCTTCCAAAAAAATGTTTTTTTCCCTAATAACGAGTTGACATCGCCGGAAATTTGTGTTTTCCCTTTATAACGAGTAGAAATTTGTGTTTTTTCTTTGGTAACGAGTTCGAATTCATGTTTTCTTCTTATTAACGAGTTCAAATTTGTGTTTTTCTCTGGTAACGAGTTGTCCTTCCGTAAAAATGTTTTTTTCCCTATTAACGAGTTGACATCGCCGAAATTTGTGTTTTTCCTTTATAACGAGTAGAAATTTGTGTGTTTTCTTTGGTAACGAGTTCGAATTCATGTTTTCTTCTTATTAACGAGTTCAAATTTGTGTTTTTCTCTGGTAACGAGTTGTCCTTCCGTAAAAAATGTTTTTTTCCTAATAACGAGTTGACATCGCCGCCGGAAATTTGTGTTTTTCCTTTATAACGAGTAGAAATTTGTGTTTTTTCTTTGGTAACGAGTTCGAATTCATGTTTTCTTCTTATTAACGAGTTCAAATTTGTGTTTTTCTCTAGTAACGAGTTGTCCTTCCGTAAAAATGTTTTTTCCTGAATAACGAGTTGACATAGCCGGAAATTTGTGTTTTCGCTTCATAACAAGTAGAAATTTGTGTTTTTTCTTAGGTAACGAGTTCGAATTCATGTTTTCTTTTATTAACAAGTTCAAATTTGTGTTTTTCTCTGGTAATGAGTTCTATTTCCAGAAAAAAAAAATGTTTTTTCCCTAATAATGAGTTGACATCGCCGGAAATTTGTGTTTTCCCTTTATAACGAGTAGAAATTTGTGTTTTTTCTTTGGTAACGAGTTCGAATTCATGTTTTCTTCTTATTAACGAGTTCAAATTTGTGTTTTTCTCTGGTAACGAGTTGTCCTTGCGGAAAAAATGTTTTTTCCCTGATAACGAGTTGACATCGCCGGAAATTTGTGTTTTCCCTTTATAACGAGTAGAAATTTGTTTTTTTTTTGGTAACGAGTTCGAATTCTTGTTTTCTTCTCATTAACGAGTTCAAATTTTTGTTTTTCCCTGGTAACGAATTTTCCTTGCATAAAAAATGTTTTTTTCTCTGATAACGAGTTGACATCGCCGGAAATTTGTGTTTTCCCTTTATAACGAGTAGAAATTTGTGTTTTTTCTTTGGTAACGAGTTCGAATTCATGTTTTCTTCTTATTAACGAGTTCAAATTTGTGTTTTTTTGGTGTCAGTCTTTGCATGTTATTTTACAACATATGCTTTTAAGCAGGCATTTAGCTTTTATTCGCTTTGTTTGTGTGTTTGTTTGTTTTAGTGAATTTTCAGATGAAGTTCAGTGATCTTACTTCCTAATCTTTACGGTTTCCATTTTTACATAGAATTACCATTTGTTATACTTTATGTAACATTTACAGAATACTAATGAATTCTTTTGTCTTTTTTATGCAGGCACCATTTTATGGTGCTAATCTTTCAAGATTTTTGTAGGCAAGTGTTTGATCTAGCGAGAAATTACAGCCTATTTACATTGATTTTAAGAATACATTTTGTATCAAAGAGCCCACCTGCTGGAAAATATTGAATGACAATTTCGAGTAGCTTTCAATGTTTCGATGTGTCCGATGTTGTATTCTTTTTCTCCGTTACCGTTTCTCTTTTTTTGGTGGTATCTTAATTTTTTGTGTCAAAGCTGGTGTTAATGTCTAAGAATATAGATGGGTTAGAGACTTTGTAGATTTTCTTACTAATAAGTACCAAAAAGAGCTCTGCATATCATGTTTCATTGATTCTTGCATGTTCTATGAAGATTAGGATATAAGTTTCGGCATGTCTTCCATCATAGTACCATTATGTTAAAATATGAAAATGGTGGTCTAAAATTGCTTTGATGGTTGTGTGAGGATCTATAAAGTTGATACCTTAGATAAATTGACTTACTATAGGTCATTGCCTAGGGTCAGTGGTGAGATTGCTACCCTTAACAATCTTAGAGCTATCAATTTTCTGCTGTCAGTTTAAACGTTTAACTTTGGTTCTTCCATGCTAATTCCTAAGGCGTGTGAATGGAGTCTTAATGCACTCCGGATATATTCAGGGAGTAGTAATGGGTAAGCTCTGTGTTTTCCTTGAATTACCCTAATTGTTCATTTTTATTTTACTTGTTTTACCTTGGTCAAACCACGAGACATCATACTTCACGAGGAAATTTGGATTTAGTTGTTTTACAAACCCAATCTTGCCGTCTTGCTTGGAGTTCATTAGATCTTTGGGACGGAAAGCGGCTCATCAAATCTACAGAATTATAGCTGGTCTTGAAGGATTAGGCAGTGGACCTGAACTTTGCATATTGTCATTACTTGCATGCTTCACATACATCGCATCACAAATAAACCGGCCTATATTACAGACTCGTAAAATTTAAAAGACACAGGCCCACCGTGCAACGCACAGTACGACCTTCTAGTAATTATTAGAATTGTCAAAAGCCACCAACCATTAGACGGTAGCCTATTGTTTTCAATGTGACATGACTTAATAACTACCATTCTTTTTTCTTTTTCCGGAGTAATGATACGGGCACAACGGTATGGTGATCTGCAATGAACTTATAATGGTGATCTGCACTGTCGATTACGGTAGATTTACATCATGATCAATATAGACTCATTATAATCAACGGTGCAGATCACCGTTATATCACTCGTTGTGACACAACCGTTGTACTCGTATCGTTACTCGTTTTTCCGATGAGGGGTGGGGTGGGTGGGTTGATGGTTGTTTCCTTGCAGGTTGAAATTTCTTGGGAAGCTTTTCAGTGGGGGGTTGTTGTCGATCGTGAATCGTTTAATAATTTATTCAAAATCGGATTTAATCATATTCTACTACAATTTCTTAATTTTCTCTAATAAATCGTGAATTGGTACATCATGGAAATGTAAATGTTAAAACATATATAGTGTCTCTCATGGATTTTCGAAATTGCTCCAATTTCTCCACTAAAATAAAGAAATTCTAATTCTGCCACTGGTTATACTATTTCCTACAAACCCATGTTTCTCCCACATTGGATTTACCGAAGTAGGTTTTGAGGAGTATTCTCATAAGAGTTAAGATTTCATCTTTCATATATATATATATACTAGATAGTGAATGGGTTTAATCGGTTTGTACAATCAGGAATTAGACCTCCTCATTTCCCGTTCGAGGTGGTTTCGATCTTCGCTCTCCTCTTCTTCCTCTGTATTTTTATTCGATTGAGGTGATTCTTCTGTGCTAGAGATCAATTTATATGTCTTATGGTAGTATTGTTTATGGAAGTGTGGATGAAGAACTGCAATTTAAACAGAGCACAAGTATTATCAGCCCAGTGAAGGAGAAATTTTTTTAGTTTACATCATAACCTTGGTATCACATGTATATACGGCAATTGTGTAATCACATCATTCTGAATATGAAGGGCTAGAAATCATAAACGAAACAGGCGTACATATAAAACACGGATGACAAAATGCAAAGAAACGTGTTACTGTTAGTTCAGATAGCACATAGAGTACTTGAAAAGTCCTTATAAGGTCATTTTACAAACAGAAACCATGAATAAACAAAAGGTGTGTGATCTCATAATCATGCCACCATTGTTATCAAATTACCTTCAACATCTTCAGGTGAAGATCGAGATGGATACAAAAGAGCAAAATAAATAAAGCTAGACCATGTCTTTGTAGTTTGAACTTGTTACAATCAAAAGTTGCTCATGCTTAGTGTTAAGGAAGCAACACTTTAAAGACGCTTGTCTTCTTCTTTGTTCTTTTTCTTTCTTCTTTTTCTTCGGTGTTTCCGTAATCTTGTTGGCATGTGAATCAGGGACATGGGAGGCAACATTTCCCAAATGTTCAGGAGTGATCATACCAAAGTTAATGGTTCCCTTAGCATTGGAATATGCTGGGACACATTCCTGGGCAACTTCTTCAAGAACTTTCCAGCTTCATCAGATGTTGTGTCATAGGTTGCTGAGTGAAGCCCCCCCTGCTGTAGCTGTTGTTGTTGTTGTATTCGGATTAAATGCTTTCATTTCGTTGGTTGTGAAGGTCTTAAATATCACATACCTTCGAAGCATCTCACCATTGATTTGTTTAACATAGTACTTGACAAAGCAAATTGAGCCGATAAACTCGATCAACAAGTTATCAAAACATCATCCAACTTATTTGAATAGAGAATGTGATGGTTTCAAAAACAAGAGTAATAAAGAGTAATAGTTATCTTAAGCATGTAAAGCAATGCACCTTAAAATCTACATCTTTCCCCTTTGTCTCTTAGGTGGAGTTCTCACCCACCATAAGTTCAACTTCGCAGCCGGAAGCAACTGGAAGCCTTCAATAACTTTGTACCTTTCCTCCAAGAACATCTCTTGCTTCCAACAGAATAAGCCTATGACCTGCATTGCCAAGTAATTTAGCATAGAGAGACCAGATAGACCAGCCAAACCTGCCATAATTAATAATAAAAAATAGGACGAAATACAATGAATAAATAAACTAACATCAAAGCATGATTTGAATTATTACAAACCTTTGTTTCTTTGTGGCTTTTCCTTTTTGGGCTGTCTTGGCATATAGATGAGCCAGCTTTGTGGCCAATTAATCATTTGCATATTCATGTGCATTCATTAAGAGTTTAATTTGAATACGACAATATAGCATGTATTAATTAATATACTTCAAAAATCTTATTCAAATTTACAGGCAACATGTAACGCCTTAATCTTATTCAAATAAAATACATCCCATGTAGTAAGACCTGTAATATTTCTATCACTCCCCCAATAATAAAATCACTGTAATATTTGTCGTCACTGGTGCGTGATTATCTTTAGGACTACTATTACTTCCAAGTTCCAATTCAATAACCTAATGCATCATTCATAAAGCTACTAAACTAAAGAATACCTGCTGTGGCCATTAATAGGTTGAAATTTCCGCATAATGTATGAACTGTCTTTTAAAAGTCCGATAGAGGATCTCGCATGACACCTAATTTCAATCCTGGGAAAGGTCAATGAAAAATGAAAAGTATAAGCAATAGAAATCAAAGATCGTAAGCAACACAAACCTCCACATTTTACTTAGTTGAAACATCAGCAACTAATTTTGGACTTACCACATCAGAAATATGACCAAGTGCTCTATTTGAAGAAGTAAAAACAAAGACCACACCAGCCACATTTCTCAAAGGAAAAATTGTGGCCAATGATTTTCATCCAAAAGAATTCAGACAAACTTTCGCATAATTTTACTCCTGAAACGCCATTAAATGAAAAGCAGAAACCTTCGCATAATAATTCACCGTCAAGGCGTATACTTAGAAGCTAGATTTCAATCAAATTTGTAGTAAATGTCAAATTATGACATCGCAGAAACAAAAATAAATATAAGCATGGGGCAATGATCGCTCGCACAATGAAATCAAAAACTTTAAACACAACATACAAAAATCAAGAAAGATAAACACTAAAAAAATTAATTTCTCACCGGCATCTCATGAATATAATATTTCAGCTATTTTCCCTTGCATAATCTTGTGCAGCTTCAGCCTTGAGCACAAACCATGATCTCACAACAGTTCAGACCGAAAAACTCTAACAAAAAACAATTTCAATATTACCGATGTGAGGTGAGGAACATTGTTACCAAAGAAAATTGACATTGAATAATGTACCCTGCAATGAGCCACCAACAAAATAGCCGAAAACATGGTAATTAAATCAAATAATAACTTTACACCGCTTTTTTTCTTTCCAAGTAATTAATTCAGTGGTATAGACAACAAATATGCTTGCAACCAAATTGAAGAGCAATTACTTAAAAAAAATGCACTGGCTGACCAGTGGCTTCTATTGTACTCAGGATGAAGTTTATGCATTCAATGAAGTAATAAGTTTACAATGACTCCTATGTACAAAAACTTTGCACAGCCATAATCGCATACTAAGATAAATAACTCTACAATGAACTTATAGTGTGTTGTATGCTAGCATGTATGCCAATGGGAAATAAGTCTATTTCAACCTACAATAATTCCTATACAGTAGTAATATTGCTATTGATGCAACAATATAAAGAATGAAGTGTATGAGAAAATTCCATATATGTCAACAGACATAACAAATCAAGAAAACTGAAAGCAAAAATTCATTTTGTTCAAGATTCGTCTAGAGTTTGCAAATAGATATGGTATTCATATTGCTAAATTCAGTACCACAAAAAACTGCTACTACTATTCTGACAATGTTGTTTGATGTTCCTGATAGTATACCAAACAAATTGTATTAATTACTTACCTCCTCCGACTACAACCTCTGGAATTGTAACATCTTTCATGTTCTTTCTCTCCACAAAAATTAACAACAAAACGTACTAAATAGATAAGAGAATCAACATCTAACTCAATAATTGGTTACATACCCCTCTTTCTCTTAAATGAAACTGGGTAATGTCGTTTGAAATGAGTCTTGTTGTTTTGAGCTTTAATAATAACCTGCACACAAAGAAGGAAAGGAATAAAAAAAAGCCAAACTAAAAATTCTGAAAGCCTATAGCCTTGACCTGACAGTAAGAACTACATGGATGTACATACATTAAAAAAGAGAAAGCCGAAAAACTCAGAACTACACAAATGCAGAGACCGGTTCTAAGAAGTTATCGGAGTCATCAAGCCTGAAAAATCAAGATTTTTCAAATATTAGACGGAGCAACTTGCATTGCTGCAAGTTTGAACAATTGTTTCTAAAATCAATGACCATCCTGTATAAGATATATTGTATATTTTCAGGGTACACATATAACAAACACATATTGTAGATTTTTCTACACTAATTCCTCCAATTAAACCTGCTTAATTGGATCATAAAGTTTGAATGTAAAAAATATAGAGCAATATCGTGTCCAATAGGTCGATAAAATGACAAAAAGCACCTCAACTATTACATCAATTCCAACTATGTTTGTAGCACCTCAAAGTCAGGCTCCTTCTGTAAATAAATAAATAAAGAAAGTTTCTTTCTCCATCCAATATCAGGAGAGCAAAAACATATGAAACTATAAACTTATGATAAAGATCACAAGTCCAGACGCTCGTTCCGATTGATCGCAGAGCAAATTTGCAATAATGATTTGATTCTGCCTCAACCTGTGTTATCTACGTAGCTCCCAACACTAAATGACTAAGCTCTTCTTAAAGAAAAATAACATATAAGATCTAATATTGTCTCCTATACTCAGAGTCAAGATCACATATATGCCAAACCAAGTTTTTTTTAAGTATTCATATTGTCAACCTGTAATCAAGTGACCACCACAGAAATTGTTCTAAATACACATACAATTGTTGCTGATAAAGAAATGCAAGGAATTGGGAAGACACTCGTCGAGGAAGTTTTCTATAACCTAATAAGACGGTAAATTTGTTATTGATTAATTATGATTATACACAAATAATGACTCTAGCCCTCGGAATACAATAACTCAAAGTACCAGCATATGCGGACAAACATTAAAAATAAGGGAAGAGTCTTCTAACAAAAGATGTAACCACACCAAACCACATCAACTGTTAGTAATATCATCCGCAACGGAAGCGATTTTATGGATCTAGATCTATATAATACACATAATAAAACAACTAGATCTATTCTACAAGGGGGATGTAGAGCATACCTCTTGGATCTCAAAATCCAAGTTGAAGAACCGCAAAAGAAAGATTGCAAGAAGATGTGAAGAGCACCACGATCTTCCGTACGTGTGATCCAAGCAACTCCCGGTGGAAGGAAATTCTCGACTCGAACCCTTCCGATATGCTACCCGGAAAAATCTCCAAGATTTTCTCCAAAAACCCCTTGGCCGAAAATTTTCTTTCTTCTCCTCTCTAAGAGGTGAAGTCGAATTATGTGTTGTGTTCTGAGGCTTGGGAGAACTCTCTTTATATAGGAGAGTAAAACTTAGCCTCCAAGGATTTAATAATTAATACAAAATCAATTATAATAATCCCATTAAATAAAAGATATGGGAAATTAGGGATAAGGACACAATCTGAAATATTATTAAGCAACAGGACAACTACATATTTTTTATAGGGAAAAGGACAACTGCATAATTTTTATAGCGAGAAGGACAAACAGTGAATCCCGAAAATCAGTGAATCTCCCTAGTGAATCCCGAAATCAGTGAATTTCGATAGTGAATTTTGACAGTGAATCCCGAAAATCAGTGAATCCCGACAATGAATTTTGAAAATTAGTGAATTTCGACAGTGAATTTCGGCAGTGAATTTAAACAGTGAATTTCGAACACAAGTGAATTTCGATAGTGGATAAATAGTTTTGTCCTTTATGCAAAAGTTTCAAAAGACTGTCCTTCTACTCAATTGATGAAATATTTTTGTCCTTCTCCCTCATTCCCCCTAAAAGATAATCCCATAATATTCTAAAACAAATCTAGAATAATATTTATCTTTATTTCTTTCCATAAATATTTATCCAATAAATATTTTATGCACATGCCTTATTAATACACAAGAAAATAATTTCTTGTTCCATAAATAAGAGGGGGGCGAAATTATCAAATATTGACCTAGTCAATATTAATTTTGCCATCACACAATAATTGGGCCAAGATTATGGAAAATGTCTTTTCCACATATTTAATTATTTAGCCCAACTAATTTAATAGTCCACTAAACAATTAATTCACATATCGTTTTAATAAAGTCCAACAAGAACTAAATTAATATTATTAGGATTCGACGTCCGAGAATAGCTATGCTATATTAGGAGGCACGTCGGGGACTATGGACTAATAATCGCTCCGATAAATCAAATAAATAATTATAGAATAATTATATTCGATAAATCAATCACAGAATATGCCACCATAATCCCGTGATCGCACTCCTCCGATTATAAGATTATATTTATCTCCTCACGAGAATAATAATAAGCGTCCATTGATATAATCATTACATATGGATTAATCCTCCATAGATCGCTCATTCTAAATCGGGAAGTTACCGTTAACCCTTTTTAGAACATCTTATCCTTATTTACCATTAACCCCTAGTGATCAATTAATTCATACAACTCACCGGGTAGCTAATCGTTGTAATATGAACTCGCACGATCGATCGGTTTCTAGGATTAACAAATAAAGGAATCTGTCTATCTACTTCCATAAATGGAAGGAATGGATTCCGTGATCTCGTGATAACACGGACTACTCACTCAATCCAAAGACAATGCCAAGATGGGGTAATTCGCACCACGGACTCGGTGTAATCCTTAACCGTCAAGTCAAACTTCATAACCGATTCAAGCGGTTGGATCGTGATCACCTCAGGATTAAGATATATCCATAAATATGATCATCCATTGATTCAATAAGACTTCTCGATTACGGAATTATATCGTGAACTCTAATCAAATCGGTCCAAATACTATATGATATATCTATCATATATAAATGCCCCATTAGGTTCTCTTAACCGAAAGTCCGGATAAGACAATCACACCTATTGTGTTTCAGGCGCATTAATAGCACGTTAAAGGAGAGACCCGATACTCTCGATTAACTTCACTACGGGCTAATTGTATTTTAAGTACATCTTCACTAACTCAATCCTCCCGTGTATATACCATACATAGAGTTAAGTGATTACATAAACGATATACTTAGGGTTTTTCAGAAGTGTAAATACTATTGTCACATCGGTGATTATGAGAATAATAAATATGAATAATAATATCATTTCATTTATTAAATAAAACAATTACAAAATTGTCTTTCGGGCATCACACCTAACAATCTCCCACTTGCACGAAAGCATGTGATTAATTGTTTTAGAGCACACCCTATTATTTAAAATACAACAAACTACATCTCCCACTTGCTCTAAAGCAATGGAGACCCATCCCGTATTCTAGTACCCATTAAGCATATCATAACCATTTCAGATTCCAAAGTACACTCCGAGTATGCCGTCGTAGGATAGGTCAGTGACTCGGGGAGTACCTACATCTAAATGTCATGGGTCTTAATGATTAGTCAGGTTGTCGGCTCGAGACGATCCGTAGAATCGAAACGTTACCGGTCCATCTAATCATGTGGTAACCGAGTAAACATCGAGCCCGAGATCGACTTAACGATCATCCTCAATCGACTTAAAGTCAAAATCATTGTATCACACATATCCAAGTTCACACATGAATATGTCCGCATATTATTCCTCGTTCTCTTTCAAGATACTAAAGGACATACTAAACTTGCTTTGTTAACCGTCGAATCTAAGATTCGATCAAAGTTGACGTTCAATAACTCGACCATCTCTTACTAGAAAGAGAATCTATCCCATTTCTCTTGATCCGAAGATTTGAGAGTCATTCCCCGAGGCATAGGTAGAACTTCCTCGTTGAATGTTGCATACACGGATGCATCATCTTAACCAATAAGATGGATGGGAAACCAGTGGATCGATTCTAATGAATTCGACCGAGTCAAACTCTTAAGAATGTTGTCCAAATTCTGCATTGTAGAATTGTGGTATTGTCGATTCTCGACTTGGATAACACACCCATGTTGATTCCAACTCAGTGCGGTGTTATCCTTCACAAACACTAATGTATGTATACATTCACTACATCAGACTAAAATTGATATAAAGTCTACAAAAGACTTATCAATATTCGTCAAATCCACATATTGTAGAAATATATGACTTCCAATGACCGAGAGGTTTGCTTTTATCCACAAAAGGACATAAGCCTTGACGGTCATCCCGTCATGAGTTCATAAGGCATTACCCTTTTGTTCGAATGAATCCAGGACTCCGTTTGTTTGGCAAGAAAGTCTCAGGAATCACCCTTATTTTCTGCTTTTGAACGAAATCATGCAATACCGAACTCATTCTACTCTTTTCCGTGTAGATCCAATTACTCCCACTGGGCCTGAGACGCTCAGGTGGTTCTACAAGAGTATGAATAGAATGGAGTACCGAACTCCATTCACAGGGTTATGGATATTAAACCAACCTCTATTATCAGAATCCTATACAGCTCACAAAAGAGCCATAGGTCATCGATCGATCCTTAGACTACAACGTCTGCAGAACCCGTAACGGGTAATGGATAAACCATACTCCCACTACATTCCGGGTGGATCAAATTCGATCTAGTTTAGTAGTATTTAGTGTTATCACCAACAACCGATGTTGGATGTGGTCCGATTTTAATCGATTAGTAACTACCTCGAGTAAACGCATTTCAAGGTTCAAGGTTTTTTCAACATGGATTCTATCGAAAGGATGCAACAAAGATAACTGTCCTTCCTCGATTTCAAGAATCCTATATCTAACCTTTATACTCAATAGGTTAAAAGATATATCACGAATGGTCATTGACCGAACGTATGCATGAAATTCCCAGTCTTACCTTCAAGCACCGTGTGCTAAATGCTTATATTTATGGAAGTGGGTGAACCGAATCCACACCTTATCCGTAAATTCCAAAGCATATTCTAGGTAAACTGCTTGGTCTTACATTTCAATGTAAACCGATATTTCGCTTCTAATATCTTTATTGAGTTAAGCAGTGTATTGTAGCACATCTAAAAAATATATAAGGCAATTTAACGGTTTCTCACTTAGTGAAAGCATTTCACTACGAGGCGAAGCCGAGCATCGAGTCCCCCAGGACTATGTGATGGCCCATTTCTGAGTATAGAATACTCTATCTCTGTTGAAAACAGAGAAACCTCATAATATTTTGGATAAACTTACCGGAGTGTTTGAATAGTTATCAGACAAGAAGTCACTACTCGGAAGCTCCTACTAGCTCGTATCTTTCATCAGACCCCAAAGGTCGTCATGAACAAGCTATGTCACTTCTTTATAACCATTATCCTTTCCCGATTGAAAGAAAACTTAGTCATTGATCCTTTGAGACAATACAACCAGACTGGGAGAAAGGAATCACCCTGAGCCAGTCTTCAGGTCTTGTCTTTTAGGGACTATGCACTAACTATGGATTGTGAAGAAGCGTTTATCTAAATATAGAAACCAATTGCTTTTAATAGTTCTTAAGATGTGTTTTATATACATATTTCAGCAGTTGTAAGTGGTTTTGACTTTATCAAACAAAAGTCCGAGTCTTGGATTCGTACTACAAATGATATATTCACATTCTATACGACAAACAAATTATCGAATAGAAGGTAAATCCATTCGTTCCAACGAATCTTAAACCGAAAATAAATTTTCCGCGATATCCAAGGATTGAATCCGAGATTCATTTCCTTATATCACTCCCACTATTCTAGCTAAAATTAACTGCCCGTTGTTTACTCTTTTAATCGTTAAATGCACCGCTACCTTGTTCTTCCAAAGAACTTAGCTCGAGAAAATTGCCAAGGATTCATAGGTTGGTGATCCAAAATCACTATCCTTATCCTATGATTTTCAGTTAATTAATTTTCGGTTCAGCCTTAAAGTTTTCTCAGTTTAGATGACCAACACTTTTAGACATATTCTCCCATTCTTGACTTTCCGTGAATGGAAACAGTCTTGAACCAGCGGTTCTTTTGAGTAGACACTACTCTTGAACCGTGGGGTGTCTATTTCGAGTGTTACTCGTCGGGACTTCTCGGATTTTCTAATATACCAGAAAAACAACAAATCATAACATTAAAGCTCCCACTAGTTTATCGGTTCCAAATACCGTCTAACGAGCAATGCTTTATTTTTTTATGATTTTCCGATTTTTTCGATTTAGAAAATCTTTCGTACATAGTTCCAATGTTTCCAGAAAAACAACAAATCATAGAACTCCCACTAGTTCATCGATTCCAAATATCGTCCAACTAGTAATACTTCATGATTTTCCGATTTTTCAATTAGAAAATTACTCGTGTAATCACTACACACTCAAAATTCACTAAGAATTTCAAAGTCGAAATCACGAAGTTTGTCTCCGTTTGACACGATCGACACTAGTGACATACCTATATGTCACTCTGGTTTTTAAAAGGCTTAAGAGAAAAAATATCTCTTCCAAAAATTAATTGCATTATCGATTAACTAGTTCAACGTCCTAGTTACTTTCCACTTTTTAACGAAGTCAATACTAGTCAATTATAAATTTTAAGCAATTTAGTAAGGGATATAATGCTGTAAATAAAATGACATATATTAATTCAAGTTTAACACTACTATATTTATTTTAGGAATTGTAAACTAAAATTAAGTCTACTCTACCATTCCAAGGTTTTAACCTCGCATCTCGAGTGCCGCCTTAGGGGTAGTCAAAGAGATGACGGTTAAATCGAGACAATCTCATCAATGAATAACTTGTGAGAATCGAACATCCCTTTATTCATTGACTACCTTCCTTTTTTAGCCTAGATATTATCAAGAAAATACCCATGATGAGTGTGACCTACTATATCGGATCTCTTAGGTACGCCCCGAGTATGCCGTCTTAGGATAGGTCGGTGACCCGACGAGTACCAGTAAATCCTATCCTTTCGGAGACCAAGCCATGAATGTTGATAGGGGTGAACACCATCCTGTGGGGGCGAAATCAAAGCGCCGAGGCGTCACCCTTCTCTCACTTACTTGTATCTATAAGAGGCCGTGGGGTTGGTTGTCGCCTTCCCGCTCCCACTCAATATTTTGGAAGTGGTTGTGGGTTAACTAACCACGCCTTTTGATGTTAACATAAAAGCTCATCAAATCAAGGATTCGAATGGTGTCGGTAACGTAGGCAAGCCTACCCGCCCTATTCGTTGGAACATATATGATGATCCGGACGAAATCGGGTCAAGACACAAAATTTGAGATAAGAAGGAATCACCCATCCGTTCTCCGGTGTAGCTTAGTCTTGCCGGACCCCGTGCATACATCACACTAGGAGGGTTAAGTCGGTCGAGCCTAGCTCAGTTGACCACCCAACCTATAAGCGAACCGTTTTTATCCAAGATTTATTGTTCTTTTACCATCATTCAATCTCGTAGACACTACGAATCGAAAACGTGACCTCGTTTGAGCTTTTACGGCGGTTCACCGAGAACACACACCGAAAGGCTTAACGATTTCATAACCCGTCCTCGGATCTTTAATTAGTTACTAAATTAATTAATTACCACGTATTAATTAAATTTCAACTAATTACGTGAGTTTGTATACATGCCTATTTTAATTACCAAAATTAAAATTCTACATGTATGCATGGAGTGGATTTATGATATGACGATGTTGCCAAGTAATTCCGATTTTATATCTATTTTATGATCAAACACATAAAATAAATAAATTCATGAAAAATTTAAACACCGAGATGGATCGTTGGTACCCCCGACTAACCTATTTTATAAGGAAAAGTAAAATTTAATCTAAGTCTTCAAATCTCGATCTTCGATCTTGATCTTGAAACTTCAGGATCTCGAATCTTCGATCTTGATATGAACCACGAACGCATTTGAGAAGAGAGAAGTAGTAATATACCAATATATTAAAAAATATATATATATCTATATTATCAAATTGTTTTTAAAAAAAAAAACTTTTTATTTTTTTTATTTTTTATTATAAATTCTCGGCTGAACAAAATTTCTTTTTTTTTTTTATGCAACAGGCCATACGGCCAAAAGTAAAAAATAAAATAAAAAAAAAAAAATAGGTTAACTGCCGCACTATAATTTTGTCAAGACCTAATTAATATGCTGCCGCAAAAAAAAATTGCCGAGACCTAATTAAATTAAACAATTCGGCCTCCTCCCGTTTTACCTTTTAGATAATCTTCAACACCATGATCTTCGTCGTCTCGAACCCGGATCAAAAATAAATACAAAAGGTACTACCTTTTACAATTTTTCGCATGACATAAAATAAATTACACATCCTATGCTCAATTGATACTAATCAAAAGAGCTACAAAATAGATCTACGGGTAAACAATACCAACCCAATTCATCTCTTCAACCACAACAATCACAAGCATTCATCATAAAATTTTCGAAAATAATAAAATTAAAGCGAAAATAATGCAATCTACACTTCAGATATTCCACTCTTAGATCTAATATTTTATACGTATAAATATAGATCACCATGGCGGCCGATACCATTGTTAGTAATATCATCCGCGAATCTGAAGCGATTTTATGGATCTAGATTTATATAATACACGTAATAAAACAACTAGATCTATTCTACAGGGATGAGAAAGATACCTCTTGGATCTCAAAATCCAAGTTGAAGAACCGCAAAAGAAAGATTGCAAGAAGATGTGAAGAGCACCACGATCTTCCCGTCGTGTGATCCAAGCAACTCCCGGTGGAAGGAAATTCTCACTCGAACCCTTCCGATATGCTACCCGGAAAAATCTCCAAGATTTTCTCCAAAAACCCCTGGCCGAAAATTTTCTTTCTTCTCCTCTCTAAGAGGTGAAGTCGAATTATGTGTTGTGTTCTCGAGGCAGGAGGCTCTCTTTATATATGGAGAGAAAACTTAAATTTCTCCAAGGATTTAATAATTAATACAAAATCAATTATAATAATCTCATTAAATAAAAGATAATCCCATAATATTCTGAACAAATCTAGAATAATATTTATCTTTATTTCTTTCCATAAATATTTATCCAATAAATATTTTATGCACATGCCTTATTAATACACAAGAAAATAATTTCTTATTTGGGGCGAAATTATCAAATATTGACCTAGTCAATATTAATTTTGCCATCACACAATAATTAGTAAGATTATTGAAAATGTCTTTTCCACATATTTAATTATTTAGCCCAACTAATTTAATAGTCCACTAAACAATTAATTCACATATCGTTTTAATAAAGTCCAACAAGAACTAAATTAATATTATTAGGATTCGACGTCCGAGAATAAGCTATGCTTATATTAGGAGAAGACGTCGGGACCATGGACTAATAATCAGTGGCTCCGATAAATCAAATAAATAATTATAGAATAATTATATTCGATAAATCAATCACGAGGAATATGCCACCATAATCCCGTGATCGCACTCCTCCGATTATAATATTATATTTATCTCCTCACGAGAATAATAATAAGCGTCCATTGATATAATCATTACATATGGATTAATCCTCCATGATCATTCATTCTAAATCGGGAAGTTACCGTTAACCCTTTTTAGAACATCTTATCCTTATTTACCATTAACTTACTAGTGATCAATTAATTCATACAACTCACCTGGTAGCTAATCGTTGTAATATGAACTATTTCGATCGATCGTTTTTAGGATTAACAAATAAGGAAGCGTACATCTACTTCCATAAATGGAAGGAATGGATTCCGTATCTGTGATAACACGGACTACTCACTCAATCCAAGATACAATGCCAAGATGGGGTAATTCGGACCACGGACTCAGTGTAATCCTTAACCGTCAAGTCAAACTTCATGCGATTCAAGCGGTTGACCGTGATCACCTCAGGATTAAGATATATCCATAAATATGATCATCCATTGATTCAATAAGACTTCGATTACGGAATTATATCGTGAACTCTAATCAAATCGGTCCAAATTTATATGATATATCTATCATATATAAATGCCCCATTAGGTTCTCTTAACCGAAAGTCCGGATAAGACGATCATCACACCTATATGTGTTAGGCGCATTAATAGCACGTTAAAGGAGAGACCCGATACTCTCGATTAACTTCACTACGGGCTAATTGTATTTTAAGTACATCTTCACTAACTCAATCCTCCCGTGTATATACCATACAATCGAGTTAAGTGATTACATAAACGATATACTTAGGGTTTTCAGTAGTGTAAATACTATTGTCACATCGGTGATTATGAGAATAATAAATATGAATAATAATATCATTTCATTTATTAAATAAAACAATTACAAAATTGTCTTTCGGGCATCACACCTAACATCAACAATATAGTACTTTATTTATGGACACAACTCACATTGTCAAGATATACATCAACCAGGCAAAGAAGAATGTTTACTTTAGTTGGACAATTTACTCTTTGTAGTTGTGCAAGAAAGGAAGGTTCTGATGTTTATTGTGGCATGGTAATTAGTATTCACAACAAAAGTTCTTGCAAGAATAGTAGCTGAAGCTTCTTTTACAACTTCCTCAGAAGGCCGATGATCATTACTTGCAGCCAAACATATGATCCGCTTCTGAAAACGTATGGAACGGCATTAAATATGCGAACTCGATGTAAAGGATCAATGATGTATATGTAGTGTCATAAAAGAGTTCGCTCCCAAACATATTCAGAGACGTCATCATCAAGTATATCTTGAATTCGGACATCATCATATAGTATATCTTGAATTCGGACATCATCATATAGTATATCTTGTCATCACAGCCAAGTCCAAGTCCATTGGGATAAATTACATCTTTATGAATGTGTTCGCCGTTTAGGAGCCTCGACAATTAACTCTTGTGTTAGAGTTATCTTTTGTTCAAAATAATTAATTGCCATTCAACTGTACCAAAACAACATGCTACACTCGACAGAATATAACACAATAACCAACCATTTTTATTCATAACACTGTCGAATAACATTGCAAAAGAATGATTATGTCGAACATCAACCTAATTCGAAACACTGACAAATGAGAATCATAAGGTAAAATGTTTACCTCAAAATCTCCAAATAATGGGTACAAGCCTGCATTTCAAAAGAAATCCATTCACACTACAAACGAGAATAAAAGTAAAACAGTTACCTCAAAACTATTTGATTATCATCCTGTTTAAGGGAAAACAAAGAATCATTCAACAAAAATTTGTACAGACCACAACTGAGAATGAAGGTAAAATATTTACCTCAAATTATCCGGTTAATGAACCTATATGAAGGAAAACAGAGCATCTGAAAGGGAAGCAGCAATATAAAAGGCATAGAAAGTAGAAAATAATTATCCGAACCTGAACTTGTATTATCGCAAGACGTAGAACCCATCGTTCGATTTGCTAAAAGATCTTTTTTTCTCATAGTTTTTGCTGATTTTGCTGATGTTCGGCGGTAGTTTTTTGGCAGTGTCATTTTTCGGCTTGGCCATTCTTCCGCTCTTCGAGCTCCTGCTAGGGTTTCAGCAAAATTGAGATGAGTGAGAAAAGCAGGGACTGAGCAACTATATGTGGGCCAAATACATTTCTTTTGCTGCTGGATTGGGCCGACGCAAGAACAGTTGAAAAAGGAGAGCCAATAAAAAAAAAACAAGTGTCAGCACCAGGTTTATTCTTGTCTTCTTATTAAGAGGTAGATATATCTTATTTTATTTTGATATCTATAAGAAGCTAAGCAGGGTGTGCCACAAGAGGTCACGTGGCCACCCTCCTTAGCTGACACGTGGCTTTTTTTTTTTTTTGCAGCAGCAACAACAGAAAATATTTTTTTTCCCTTCTTCTTTAAATACAAAAATTCTGGTTAGCGTTATATAAAGATCTAAATTTTTGTTCGATTGCAATTAACAACACTCTACAATTTATTCGATTACGTGGTCACCCTCTTTGGCTGACACGTGGCAAATGTTTTTTTTTTTTTGCAGCAGCAGCAGCAGCAGAAAATGTTTTTTTTCCCTTCTTCTTTAAATACCAAAATTTAGGTTAGCGTTATATAGATACCTAAATTTTTGTTCGAGTGCAATTAACACTCTACAATTTATTTCGGTTTGCGTTATATAGAAACCTAAATTTTTGTTCGATTGCTTAACACTCTGCATCTTATCTGTAAGCGAACCGAAAATCAAACCGGAAAAAACACCACACGTGGCACTCTTTTTTAATGAAACCTTTGTGGTTTGTTTTTTTTTTATTTTTTATTTTTAAATCAAACGTGCGCCGTTAGTAGTTTGTGCAGAAAAGAAGAAAAAAAAGGAAATATCGACGAATTTAAAGTTCTGTTGTGTAGTGTACGATGAAATATGGGCCAAGTTTAACTATAAACTACAACAAAAAAATGGCCGAACAAATCTCCGCGCCACGAAAATAGTTACGGCGCCACGATTACTCTCTTTTTATCAAACCTTTGTGGAATTTTTTTTTTAAATCAACCGTGTGCCATTAGTAACTTGTGCTGAAATGATAAAAAAAAAAAAAAGAAGAAGGAAAGAACGACAGATTTCACGTTGTGATGTGTAGTGTACGATGGAAGATGGGTCAAGTTTAGCTATAAAATAAAACAAAAAATGTAGCCGAACAAATATCCGCTCCATGAAAATAGTCATGGCGTGACGATTACTCTCGGCATCCTATAAATCATCGGTATCTCTGACGCGCGTAACGTGGTGCTCAAAAAGTTATTTGGTGATGAGTAAAATTAAATGAAAATTATAAATAAAAAAAATGGTGTCAATAGAACTCGCCTCTATTTATTCTGAGTTTACTTGAAAAACCATTTTTCATATTTGTCTGACTAGCTATATTGAACTTATTGGTCGTGTAAGAATGTATGATGTATTTATGTGGCTTTTATCGGCACCGCGAAATTACTCACGGCGCCATGAGTACTCTCGACGCCTTTTAAATCACTATTGACACCACGTTAAATATTTTTATTATTTTGAACATCATAACGTCGGTGGAACCGACGGCCGTTTGCAGTATGAGCGTCACTAAATTTGACATTGGAATACCAAATCACTTTTTTATATTTTTCAGACCGTTAGACATGTGATTTTTTTTTCACCAAATGAATGAACACAAGATCAATGGCGTATTCATTAATGATAAGAAAGAGAAATGTCGTATATAAAATGAGTGAAACACATTTTCAAGTATATTAATGATCTGGAAGCTAAGGCGTCCCGGGGGATTTGACCGTGTAGTTATGGTCCGTTTATTGTTTTTTTCTATAATGTTTCATTACGTAAAGTCGAAGCTAAATGGATCGACTTTATGACATTGTTCTCCGATACATCGTATTATGGTTTATTTTGGAGTTGGAAACTCCTAATAGTGCTCGAAGAAAAGTGATTCACAATCTTCATGTCTCTAAGAAAGAACTACCTCTTGCAGAGAATGTGATATGTTTATGTTGCTCTCTTTGTCTTGTGATTTGGATTTGTTACGGTTTAAGCTTACACGATTATTTCACGTTGGGATCTGTTTTTTGGTAATAACGTTGGTAACGGTTTATATTGGGCTTACCGTGTCTTGCACGGCTCACATTCACTGGTATATATATAAAATACAAATTAATTTGTTACAATTTGTCCTCATGTGTGGAGCATCTTTTTACAATTTATCACACATGCAACACAGTTCACAAAAAAGCATCTTCTCCAACTTGCCTATACATACTCAAATTATGAAGCTCCATATGCATTATTAACTCAAAAGAGTATAAAAAATGGATCAAATTGAACACAAGTACATTGAAGTAAACGGGTTGAAGATCCATGTTGCAGAAATAGGATCCGGTTCGAAAACCGTGGTGTTCTGCCATGGTTTTCCTGAGATTTGGTACTCTTGGCGATACCAAATGATTGCACTTGCTCAAGCTGGATATCGGGCAATCGCATTCGATTACAGAGGTTATGGATTATCCGACCCGCCTCCGGAACCCGAAAAAACTTCCTTTTTGGATTTCATCAATGATCTTAATTCCCTCTTTGATCCTCTTGGCATCTCCAAGGTCTGATTTCCTTTCTTTCTCACCTTTTTTTTTTTTGTTTTTTGTAAGGACACTTCGAGTCGGTTTCACAATTTTTGTATTTATATCTTTTTATGTTTTATATCGACACTTTTATCCGTCATCTATATATTCATCTTTTTTACACTTTTAGTATATTTATATATGTTTTCTCAGGCTTTCATAATAGGGAAAGACTTTGGAGCAAGGATTGCATATCTATTTGCACTTATACACCCAAAGAAAATTGAAGGGGTAGTGACCTTGGGAGTGCCTTTTGTCCCTCCAACTGCCCCTTTAGTCAAACAAGGCTTGCCTAAAGGCATCTATGTTTCAAGATGGCAGGTATACCTAAACAAAACATTATCTTTTGTTATTAAAAATAAAATAAAAATTAAGGGGTCAAATCTACTTGGGACACTTCAAAAAGGTTTAAGAATATGCATAAACTGGGGTTGCCTTTAAGGGCAATGGTAGATTTTTAGTGGGGTGTCTTTAAAGACTCCACAAACCTTTTTTTTTTTTGTAAAATAGAGAATTTTTCGTAGTAGTTTGAATTAAAATATCGTTAAAAAGAACTGATGCAAGTGATCGTGATTTCTAGGAGCCCGGAAGAGCAGAGGCCGATTTCGGTCGGCTCGATCCGAAATCCGTTGTTCGCAACATATATGTACTTTTTTCAAGAAGTGAAGTACCTACTGCTAATGAAAATCAAGAGATTATGGATTTGGTTGATTCTTCAACTCCATTGCCTTCTTGGTTCACTGAAGAAGATCTTGATGTCTATGGCGCTCTTTACGAGAAATCCGGATTTCTGACCGCATTGCAAGTGCCTTACAGGTAAAACCCTATCGTTCGTTAAATCTTCGAGTTCATATATACAGGTTTGGATTCAAGTAATCATATATACAGGTTTGGATTCAAGTAATTGATTTAAACCGAGTCGAATCAAGCTCTAGATTGAACCAATCTTGATCTACTCACGATATAGCTTGACCCGCTTACAGCCCTGCTGGATTATTATAACAAAATGTCCTTTTTTTTTGTGTGTGTGTAGGTCTTTGAATGAAACATTCAACATAAAAGAATCAGAAATAAAAGTGGATGCACCTGCATTGTTGATTATGGGTGATAAAGATTATTGCTTGAAATTCCCAACAATGGAAGACTACATTAAAAGTGAAAATGCAAAGTATTTTGTTCCTCTTTTGGAAACAATATATATTCCAGAAGGTAGCCATTTTGTTCAAGAACAGTTTCCTGACCAAGTCAATGAGTTAATCCTTACCTTTCTTAATAACCATAGTTAACTTGCTTGTGTTCGATCGAGTAATGTTACTGTCAGAATCATTCTGATACGACAAATGTTATAGTTGGTGTGACATGCATTTAATGAGAAGTCTAAGTACTCTATTATGTTTGATATTTTGTTGTGTTAGTTAAAATGGTTGTAACAGTATTAATGTTACATCGCAAATGCAAAAGATGTGATCGTAGGAGGAACAATGTTGTTTTGCTGTTAAAAATTATATATATATATATATATATTTTTCATGTCTATTGTATCGTTTTTAAATTTGTGTTGTGTCCTAATGCTCTCGGTTTCTGAATCTGCAAATTAGTGTCCACTAATTCTATACACATATTATAACTATTATTAAATGTACAACAAGAAGTTTATTTTGAGCGAATTACGGTGAAATTCGACCTCTGACTCGCCACACCTACTTATTTTGTCCTTCTGACCCGCCATCCCTATTTAAATATAAACTTAACATTTAACTTTAGAAATCGAATGTTTATCTTCGATCTCAGTAAAGTCGAGTCCATCCCATGGTGAAACGCCCATATCATTTGTCTATATTATCACATCTTTATATGTACAGCTTTCACTCAATTTTGAATATAAATCTTTATTTTATCTATACAAGTTATGGATATGCACATTCGAATTTCATATGCAATTTTTAAAAATTACAAATTTGCAATTTTGTGTATTGCGTGTGATATGTGTCTCTGTCAAATACATATGATCAAGACATTAACATAATATTATTCTCAACTATGATAGAAATATCTTTAGGCTGATTAGAACAATGTAAAGTTTTGGAATAATGAATAAATGATAAAAAAAGAAAAAAAAAATTAATTATTGCATTAGAATATAAGAATGACTTATATTGAGGGACGGATGTATTATATGTTTTTTTCCTTCCAATTTCTAGGAGAATATATTTTTATTTTTTTTGAAAGTTCTAGGAGAATATTTGAAGTTGAAAAGTTTGAATTTAACTCCATTATTGGAGTTGTCTTCATCTAAACATATTTCTTGTAAGCTAGTGTGGAAAAACAAGCTCTTTACGAGAGATTATTCTTCTTCAAGAGAGAAAAAAAAATGGAGGAAATAAAGCACAATTACGTCACAGTGAATGATCTGAAGCTTCACGTAGCTGAAATCGGAAACGGATCATCGGTAATTTTGTTCTGCCATGGCTTCCCGGAGATCTGGTACACGTGGCGCCACCAGATGGTGGCGGCGGCGAAAGCTGGATACAGAGCAATTGCACCCGATTACAGAGGGTACGGACTATCCGACCCGCCTTCAGAACCCGAGAAAGCTACTTTCTCTGATTTCATTAATGATCTTCGTGCTCTTCTTGATGCTATGAACATCTCAAAGGTACGACTACTACTATGCTTATTTTGCTATCTGCAAACCGGGGCGCTTCCGCCTCGCGAGAAGCTCGTGTTCGGTTCGATCATGTTCGCAATCGGTTCGTTTGTTAATCTTAACGAAACAAGTTTGAAGAGAAATATAAGCTCGTTTCTTAAACGAATAAATACGTGCTCGACTCACGAACGTTCGATTATACTCGCGATGCCGCTTATATATTGATAAATCATTGTACAATTTTACAATCTAACTGTCAACTATTCCTCTAATAGATAATATTATAGTGTAACTTTATAGAATAATTATCGAGTTTTCTAATACCTTTTGGTATTATAATCTTTCAATATTGTCTATATTTTTTTTCTGAACTTATAGTTGATCTTTTTTTATATATTTTTGAGCCGAACTCGAGGTTTAAGGTAAAAATACGTTTAATAACCTGAACTCGAACACGAGCTCGAATAATTTGTGTTTTAAACGAGACGAACATTGCTTATTTATTAATCGAACGATCATAAACAAGCTCGTGACCTAAACGAACAAAGGTTGTACATAAATTTGCGTTTGTTTATTAAAGGAACGATCATGAACAAGCTCGCGACCTAAACGAACGAGCATAAATTTTTGTTTGTTTATTAACCAAACAAGCTCTTGATCTAAATGAACCAAGTTTAAACAACGGATACTCAACTCGACTCGTTAACGCCTCTATCTTCAAAGATTTTGATTAAGCATTCATTTTATTTTAGATATTTGTTGTTGGAAAAGATTTTGGAGCTGCTGTAGCAAATATCTTTGCTCTTCTTAACAAGGACAGAGTTTACGGTGTTGTGACGCTGGGTGTGCCATTTTTGCCCCCGGGACCGCCTTCTTATCATAAGCTTCTTCCTGAAGGCTTTTACATATCGAGATGGAGGGTACCGTACGCTCTTTTTTTCTTTTACTTGTCATGTTCTTTATTATCTGATACAGTTATCAAAATCAACACGAGTAAATGTTTTGATTTCAACAATGGAAAGATTAAAATATCCTTGAGTATAGTCTCTCTTTTTTTTCTTGAAACAAAAGAGATAAAAAAATGTCTTTCATCCCTCAAAAAAGACAATAGATATTGTATCAGATAAAACGGAACAGTTTATGTCAAATGTTTCATCTGGACACGTTTACCCTTTACCTCTTTGTATAGGAACCGGGGAGAGCAGAGTCGGATTTCGGGAGATTTGATGCTAAAACAGTTGTAAGAAAGATATACATTATGTTCTCCAAAAGTGAAATCCCAATTGCAAATGAGAACCAAGAAATAATGGACTTGGTTGAACCATCTGATCCTCTTCCTCCATGGATCACCGAGGAAGAATTTGCGATCTATGGAGATTTATACGAGAAATCCGGGTTTCAAACCGCGTTGCAAGTTCCTTATAGGTACGTACATGCTAATCGTGTTGAAATTAACTAACTTTTGAAAAGTTTAAGTTGTTGAAGATGTAGATAATTAGTGCCTCGTAGGTTGTTGAAATGCTCTGTTTTCAAAACTACACTATAATAATGTTCGATAAAGCTCGTGAACATTTCGAGTCGAGTTTTAAGATGCTCGAATTCAATTCGTTAAACTTGATGAACCACTCGAGTTCGGTTAAATCATATATAATGAGCATTTCATGAGCCAAGCGTCGAGCTGTTCGTGAACACCCCTAATTTAACAAGGTATCAGAGCATAAAGTCAAGGGTTCAAACCTAAGTATCAGTATTATCTTTCCATTTATATTGTTCAAGTGTTGGACGTTTTTGTTGGCTTTGTTTGTTGTATCCTATGTTGTTTCAAGCTCTTTGTTATAGGCACACTTAAGAAAGCAATCGACTTATTTAGTGGTTATGAATCTTCTGAAAGAGGGACACGGGCAAGCGTGATTACCGGCCGGAATTCCGTCACGCCTATAATTATTGTCCAACACCGCTTCTCTGTTTTAAAGTGTCTTTATCCAAAGTGAAATGAATCAGGATCTCTACGTATAATTTGGACATGGATTCTTTATTACAAGTATGACCTTCTCTTTAAGGAGGCCCTCTAGGCCATGACCTAGCCCCCCTCCCCCCTTCCCCCTCCCGGCATGCACATTTTAACGGCCCTCGATTTATTTGAGCCAATAGTAGTATATTATGGTTTCAGATTACACATGGACGACCCTGATTATAAGTGGATATTTTGTATCTTACGCTTGTTATGAGAATTCTTTGTGGTGATTTTGTAGGTCATATAATGAAACATCAAACACTTCAAAACTTGATGATCCAAAACTGGAGATTCCATCACTATTCATAATGGGAGAAAAAGATTATGTCTTCAAATTTCCAGGAATTGAAGAATACTTAAAAAGTGATCAAATAAAAGTTTATGTACCAAATCTGGAGATTATATATATACCTGAAGGTTCCCATTTTGTGCATGAGCAATTCCCGGACCGGGTTAACGAGCTTCTTCTCGGTTTCCTCAACAAACACCGCAAATCTTGATCTAGTTCGGTAAATCCTGAGGAAATTCTTGTACGAAGAGTTTTTATCTGACGGTCGGGTATAATAGAGACTCTATGTTCCCACTTGAGATCATTTGAATGTGGTAGTTGTATCTTGAAATAAATGTTGTAATGCATTTGGAGTTTGATAAATTAATGTTGTAATGAAGATGAAGTAATAATGAATAAATTAATTACTACCAAATATGGATGCTTTGTTCTTGAGATGTATTCCTTCCGTCCCATATTATAAGTCATTTTGGGTGTTTTCATGCATATTAGAAAAAATGATTGAATGTCATAAATTTGAAGGTTAAATGTCTAAAATGCCTTTTGAGTATCATTAATGCAGTAATTGTTAAATAATGAAAAGTTGTTAGATTGATAATAAAGGGTAAAGATGGAGAAAAGAGTACTAAATGTTGCATTGATAATGTAGAATGACTTATATTGTGGGACAAATTTAAACAAGTAGAATGACTTATAATATGAGACGAAGATAGAAATTGAGTATTTACATGTTAACACCGTGCATTCAGAAATTTGTTTCAATGGGTCAACGAATTTTAAAACTATGTTTTTAATCAGAAATTTGTTTCAGTAGGATTACCGTACTCTAAAATTATATTTTTGAAGACAAAACGTCTTCGACTTCGTGCATTGTCGAACCATGATCGACACTGAGAAGATCGAATGTTGGGTATATAGATCGAAGGTTGGGTATAGATTTGACTTTTATGTATTTTACTGTGGTACACATGTAATATACTACACCGATAGAGTCGTGTTGGCGAAAAATTTTATCTAATCCACCTAATTAAAGTAGCGAACTTTGAATTTTTTTGATAGTCAAAGTATTGGAGTCATCTTCATCTAAAAATGCTTCTTGTATATATAAGGATAGTGTGGAAAACAAGTTCACATAGAGGGAAAAAAAATGGAGGAAATAAAGCACAAATACATCACAGTGAATGATTTGAAGCTTCACGTAGCTGAAATCGGAAATGGACAATCAGTGATTTTGTTCTGCCATGGTTTCCCGGAGGTTTGGTACACGTGGCGCCACCAGATGGTGGCGGCGGCGAAAGCTGGATACAGAGCAATTGCACCCGATTACAGAGGATATGGACTATCCGACCCGCCTTCAGAACCCGATAAAGTTACTCTCTTTGACTTCATTACTGATCTTCGTGGTCTTGTTGATACTATGAACATCTCAAAGGTACTACTATTTTGCTTATTTATGACTCTTGAGGAATTTGATTCATAAGTAGCTCGACAAGTTTGCTTAAAGTCGAATTCGATTCGACTCAAATAGTAACCGAGTGATTCGAGTATTCGTGAGCAAACTTGAATACATAATTATCTTTAATGAAAACCAAGTATAAGTGGTAAATAACTTGAGAATGCCTAGGAAGGTCACCGGTTCGATTCTCTGAGGCGTCATGTTGAAAGAGCTCTTGGCCAGGCCTTACCCTGAGTAAGAGTCAGACTCTGCAGGCACGACCCGGGCCGAACTCCGGATTAGTCGGACCAGTGGGTTCCGAATACGGGGGCTTTAAGAAAAAAGAAAAAAAAACCATTTTGTCTTGATTACTATTTCGTTATCTTGTAGTTTATCAAGTACTCTGCTTGATGGAAAACTCGAGCTCGGGTGAAGTTTTCAAACGTTAATCGATCTCAGCTCGAGTTTGAAATACCCGTGCAGCCGTGCTCGAACACAAACACAAGAGAATTTTAATATGCTTGACTTCTTTAAACCATTACTCGACTCGTTTACACCTCTACTATTGAATGCAAGATCCGAAAGCCCTAAACGCCACAAATATACAAATTTGCAGGTGTTTGTTGTTGGTAAAGATTTTGGAGGTCCCATTGCAAGTATCTTTGCCCTTCTTAACAAGGATAGAGTATATGGTGTTGTGACACTCGGTGCGCCATTCATGCCCGTTCGATCCCCATCTCATCATACGCCTCTTCCGGAAGGGTTTTACATGAACAGATGGAGGGTACATTCTCTTTTCTTTCACTCGACTACGTACTGTAATGCCTCGTTAAAGTAGGAGAATTGTCAGAGGTAATAGCAAAAATAGTCCCCTATCTTTGCCCGAAGCCCATATTTTGTTTTGGTTTGTTCAGTCCCCTATGTTTCATTTTTGTAACGGCGCTTGTAATCCACACGCCTGATTTCCATTCCAAATTGGATGGTTTGGACGTTAAATGTACTAATCTTGTAAAAAAAAAGGAAAGATCTGGTCTAACCAAAACGAAAGATGAGGGTCAAGTCACAATTTCTGGACAAAGATAGAGGACTGATTTTGCTATTACCCCACTATTCTCAACCTCATATAAGTGTAAGACATAAAGATCTTGTCAATTCGGATTAGCCCTTTTCAAACCAAGCGAGGACGACTATATGTAGTTAACCGAATCCTTTATGGCTCACTTAGAGTTGCGAGACCCAAGGTTTGGGGGAGTTTTGCATAATTCTAGATAGATTTGTCATTGAGTTATCTTTTCTGTTTCACGATTTTTGCATTTTGATTCCAAACGTTTCGTCTGGACACATTTACCCTTTACCATCTTTGTACAGGAACCAGGGAGAGCAGAGTCAGATTTTGGAAGATTTGATGCTAAAACAGTTGTAAGAAAGATATACATTATGTTCTCCAAAACTGAAATCCCAATTGGAAATGAAAACCAAGAAATTATGGACTTGGTTAAACCATCTGATCCTCTTCCTCCCTGGATCACCGAGGAAGAATTCGCGATCTATGGAGATTCGTACGAGAAATCCGGATTCCAAACCGCATTGCAAGTTCCTTACAGGTACGTAATTATGCTTACGAACAAGCTCGTGTTTGTCTTCGTGGTCGTTTGTTTGTTTGTTTGTTTGTTTGTTTGTTTATCTTAACGAACCAAACTTTGAACATAATTATAAGCTCGTTTTCTAAACGAATGAACACAATGCTTGTCTCGTGGACATTTGATTATATGTTCGTGAACGTGCTTACGAGCTTGTAGAACAGATCCTGGTTACGAATCTTCTAAAACAGGAACGTGGGCAAACATAATTGCCGGTTTGAATGTTAACAAAACGATTTCTCAACTTTTTTCCGACATTTTTTTTCTTCGAGTTTTTGTGTAATAATTCGTTCTGCTACGTTGCAGGTGGTTTAACGAATCATCGGACATGTCGATCCTTCAAGATCCAAAAATAGAGGCTCCATCACTATTGATAGTGGGAGAAAAAGATTATGTCTTCAAATTTCCAGGAATTGAAGAATACATAAAAGGTGATGAAATAAATGTTTATGTACCAAATCTGGAGGTAAAATATATACCTGAAGGTTCCCATTTTGTGCATGAGCAATTCCCGGGCCGGGTTAACGAGCTTCTTCTCGGTTTCCTCAACAAACACCGCGAATCTTGATCTGGTTCGGTAAATGCTGAGGAAATTCCTGTACCAAGAGTTTATGTTGAATCGTATCATTCAACGAAAGAATGACATGTGTATGAATAATAAACATCTGACGGTTTGGTACAGTGATTCTTGTACAACCACCGTGAATCACAAGAAATCTATTGAAGTCACCAATCATATTTTTACAATTTTATAACAGCTACATTGTTTCAATATGTAAAAAGAAATCCTAGATCTCAGAAGAAGCACGTGCTCCTTCCTACTCATGATGTGTGTCCTCCTCTGGTTAGTGGCGGAGCTACCCTTCAGGCACCGGTGGGAGGACGTCCCCGCCAATTTGCAAGATCCACCAATAGCACTTGACATCTGCATCCTCGGCCTGATTTAACATGAAGATCTCTTCACCGATGTGAAAACCCAAATGTCTCAAATCGAAAGAAAACGAGGAATAGAATACGTTCTCTATTTAATAAATGTGTACTTTTTCGATTTTATAGAACATTTATTTTGAGCGAAATATATCTAGAACTTTATAACACATAATCTTGAATTGAGAATCTATATTTTTATTTTTATGCAAAGCTATGCAAGTGTAGAAGTGTAAAATTTAAAATTTTACGGATTTAAATAAAAACTCTAATGCATTAGTTTTTTTTGGCTATTATTTGCAGTACATGTGATTAACCTATTGTCCCTCACCTATCGGTGCATCGCATTATTTTTACAAAATCGATCATGTGAAAGTCGAATTTATAGTCAGCATGCGACTTCCCGGAATGTCGAATATTGGCCGTTGTCCCCACCTATTTGTGCACCACAAAATTTTCACAAAATCGACCATGTGAAAATCGTTTCTATAGGCAACACGCGACTTCCCGCACTATCGAGTCGAGTTTATCGTCAACATGCGACTTTCCACACTGTCGAATCACGAACAACACTGAGAAGGTCAAATGTTGGTTATAAATTCAAATTTCACGGAGGCGATTATACTGTGATGCACATGAACAATATTTTATACCAATAGAATCACGGTGATGCAAATAAACAGCCCTCGGTAATTTTAGGATGGTACAGATGCAAGTTTTGGACCAGTATGTCATCAATTTAAAACAAATTCATTAGTGGTTGTATTCTACAAGTATGAGCCCAATTTAAAAACAACATTTTATATTGATTGAGGACCACCAAGAAGGATTTGCATATGAACCAACCTAAAATTTATGAGATTCCAATAATCAATTATCTAAATTTAATTTAGAATTACATTATAAGTTAAGTCAATTCATTTACTTCCTCTTGAAGTAGACACACCTCTAAATACTTGCCCAAAAAATCTCTCTATATAAATATAAAAAAATAGATTATAGAAAAAACTAAATTTGCCGGTCGTATAATATTCAACGAATTTTGTATCAGAAATCTGAGATATTGAGCTGTAGAGAGGTGGAAGTTAGTGATATGGCAGCTTTCCATTCATTCGCCGACGATGGCGGCGACGTCACCGGAGAGAATCATCAGCCGTTCGACGAATCTAGCTACGGCTCTTATGCTGATTTCACGACCACCGCCGGCGGCGGTGATGGATACTCGGGAGAGTACGAAGGAGATGTTACTGTGAATCATGTTTCGCATTCGGTAAACAGTGCAGATCCATTCGGATTTAGTGCGGATCCAGATCAGGATCAAGATCAGAGCCATTCGTATACTGATGACTCGGTGTTTGGAGTGTCTCCTATTCCGATCTCGAATGGAAATGGTAAAGCGTATGATCTAGGGGATGATACTGAAGGTTTATTTAGCTCCGATGGACCTGTGCTTCCTCCTCCTAGTGAAATGCAGGAAGAAGGTTCTGCTCTTCGTGAATGGCGGCGGTAAGTGTTTGCTTATAATTAGCTTGTGAATGAATTATCTATAATTTGGTTGATTACTCCAAATCAAATAATATTTTCACTGAATCTAGCTTCGTAATTAGCTTTTGATTTGATTCGGCTATAGATTAGCTGATTACTTGAAGTCGAATGATTTTTTTCACTGAATCTAGCTTTATAATTTGTTTGTGTTTGATTCCAGCTATAATTTAGCCGATTACTTGAAATCTAATGATTTTTTTTTCACTGAATCTAGCTCCTAATGTAGATTTGAGCTCAGTATGGGGTTTTTGCTTCTTATTGTTTTGATTTTTGATATCACCGTGAAGCTTTATGCTTGTGATTGATTTGGCTGTAGCTTAGCTGATTACTCTATATCAAACACAATTTTTTAGCTTTATAATTAGCATGTGATTTGATTCGGCTATAATTTAGCTGATTACTCAAAATCAAATGATTTTTTTAATTGAATCTAGCTGGAAATTTCGATTTTGTGCTCAAGTTGAGCTTTTTCCTTCATGTTGTTTTGATTTTGATATCAGCATGGTTCTTTATGCTGCTGAGATCTGCATTTAAACCTTAACATAGATGAGTTTTGAGCTTAGTTATGACTTGTGCTAAGCGATCTTCCTTTTTTTCCTAGTATGTGTAGTTTTCTGTACCATTTTATGTTTCTTATCTAACCTTTTTTTTTGGAGAAAAAAGTTGTGTGGTATCTCAGTATAATGGTATCTGATTTGTTGACTTCCGTTGAAACTATTACAGAAAGGCCTCATTACTTTCTTATGTTGTTTGATGAATGCCTTACACTATTCGATATCTTTCTACGGAATCAACATAGCTAGTATCAGTAAACTTTAGTTACGTGTGCAGATGATGTACTAATTTACTAAGCTTGGTTTTGATATGATGTGATATGGAAATAAAAGGAGTATGTGTGTGTGTATGTTTCATGGTCTAAAAGAATGCTGGCCTGGTCCTTTTTTTGACATCGTCGCTATTCTTGAAAGTCACGTATCAACTCGGCCTGCTTCTTGCCTATTTCTGAAAGGATTCAATTAGTCAAGTATTATGATTGACGAAGATTCTATAAAGTACCTGATATGAAAGATAAACGAGCTAATTTAACTATTTAAGATTTACTAATCTACAATTAAAAGACTGATTTACAATAGAACACGGGTTTCATGATCACACTGTTAAGGAAAATTAAATTGATAGGTGGGACTAGTCTTTGTTTCTTTAATCCCCGGGCCACTGCACTCAAACTCATTTTAGCTTTTAGATTAGTTCCTGACCTTCCATTTTAAAGTTTCCGAATTCCCAGTCCATGGAATGCCCATGGACCGAGATTTTATGATACAACCGTTGTATGAAGGTTGTACCAAGTGGCATGCATTATAGCCACCTACTTTTACTCTTTTTCACATAATACACACTTATTGTGTGAGAGGATGTAAAAACGAGAGGCTCTAATGCATGCTACTTGGTACAACTTTCATACATACAACACGGTTGTATTCTAAAGAAAATCAGAGATAAGAGATCAAGGATTCACCACGAAGAATTTCGCATTGCTTTCTCTTCCTCGTACACCTAACTAGCTTAACTAAAGAAACCATACACAGGAACCACGACACTGAAATTCAAAACAAAGACCCAACGCTGAAGTCCCATTTACCTTTATTATCTAGTGTTTCAGCGGTGCTAATTCTATATGTATTTCAACGTTTAATATACCCTCGTTTAGGTCTTTCTTTCCTTGGTTTATTTTAGAATCTGGTTTGTTTATGTACATGTTATACTTAGTAATCACTTAAACTTTTAGGTGAGCGTGAGTTACGATCAAAACCCGTTCTTACCCCATGTATTTAGAAAGCAATACTAATATTAGATGATATATGTGTAACATGACTTGATAAAACAATAAGCTAAAGGTGTTTTTTTGAGAATAAGAAGAAACTGAAAGTGAAGATGGAAAACCCGTTCTTACCCCATGTATTTAGAAAAGCAATACTAATATTAAATGATATATGTGTAACATGACTTGATAAAACAATAAGCTAAAGGTGTTTTTTTGAGAATAAGAAGAAACTGAAAGTGAAGATGGAAATTTTTGCATTTCTGACTCGCTTCTCGTTCTAAGTGATTCTGATAGCTTATACTCTGGTGCCTTTGTTTCTGCTTATGACCCTGGTATGCAAATTCCATTACTTTTTAAAATACTTTCTTTCAAGCTTGAGCTCATGGCAACACTTTTGATTTATTAAGTGTTCGGATAGAGAAGCGCTTGGGGCAATGACGTAGCTAGTCAGGTAGTAACCGAGGCGCGTCTATTGCTGGTTGAAAACAATTTCCAAACCCCCACTTCAGCCTGCTTAGGTAGGCCGTTGAGAATTTCTAGAAGGGCTTTCTTTTTTATTTGCCCTACAAAAGAAAAAAAAAATGTTCAGATACAGTTACTGATGATTGAAATGCATGACCTCGTCCCTTTTTCCTTGCTATTTGTAATGTAGCTCTGATACCGCATGCTGTTTGGTGTGCTAAACAGGAAATTTTTCGGTACAGCCTTTCTAGCAATAATTGTAGCCAGTGTTCTAAAATTCGCTAGGCGAAGTCGGTGCGACCATGGGGCGCCTAGGCGGCGCCCAGGCGATTTCGGTTTTTTATTTATTTATAAAAGAATAATGCTTGTCCAATATAAATCTTACATCATATGATCACAAAACATGAAAATCAAGTAAAAATGTGTCGAAACTCAAAAGAAAATACTAGCCAAAGACTTGGGAGGAGGGATTATCGGGTGAGGGGGAGAGAAAAAGGGAAGGTGCGGCTGTTTTGTTTTTATTGAAAGAAATGATTTATATATATATATATATATATATATATATATATATATATATATATATATATATATATATATATTGCAAATGGAAGCCCTAGGGTTGCCCGGGTTGCTCAGCTAGCCCAGGTGCGCCAAGACGCACCTAGGAGCGCCCAGAAAATCGCCTAGCACCCTGTCGCCCAGATGAGATTGCCTAGGGCATAGTCGAGACGCCCGGAGGTCGCCTAGGCTATCGCCCAGGTCGATTTTTAAAACACTGTAGCAAATAGATGTGTCACACACACCCGTACACACTCCTATTATGTGAAAGAAGAGAGTAAAAACGATACTATATGCTGTTTGGTGTGCTAAAGTGGAGAAATTTTTCATACAACTGTTGTAGCAAGTGGATGGATATGATGCTGATGTATGATGTATCCCCGATTCACCCCTACACACTCCTACTATGTGAAATAAAGGGTAAAAATGGTTACATTATATATCCATCCACTTACTACAACGGTTATACTATCGAGTAATTCGGTACTTTCGGGTATTAATCTACTTGTGCTGTTGTGTCTGGTATATATATATAGGCTGAACACTATCAGACTTGAGGAGAAGGAGAAGTTGGAAAAGGAGATCAGAAACCAAATTCTTGAAGAGGCTGAAGAGTTTAAGCAAGCTTTCTATGAGAAAAGAAAACTTCATCTTGAGTCCACCAAAAACATCAACCGAGAGAAAGAGAAGGTATGTGTGCCCGTCTCCACCTCTTCTTCTTTTATGCACCGCCTTTAGTGACACCATTACTGTGACATCACACCGAAAATAATTCTATTTTAAACCATTCGATCGAATTCCAATCGACCTGCGGAATGTCGATTTTAAGGTAGGTTTCATGACAGTAGGTTTAATGTGGTGTCAGTAACGACGCCCATTTTTTTTAAACCCTTCCAAGGCACCACACCTAGCCTACCTACCGTGAAACCACATCACTTTCGACTTCCCTAAAAGAGATATATATATATATATACTTACGAATCTTTTTTTATTGGCTTTTTGGGGGGTGAGTAGTTATACTTGACTGGACAAGAGAAGTTCCACAAGGAGGCAGACAAACAGTATTGGAAAGCAATAGCAGAGCTTGTTCCAAATGAGGTACCAAACATTGAAAAAAGAGGTAAAAAGAAGGATCAAGATAAGAAGCCATCGATCAACGTCGTGCAAGGCCCGAAACCCGGGAAGCCTACGGATCTGTCGAGGATGCGCCATATCCTCGTGAAGCTTAAGCACAACCCTCCGCCTCATATGATCCCACCACCTCCCGCACCACCTGCAGCAGCTGCTGCTCCGGTGAAGACCGCTGCCAAGGATGGAAAGACTGTTGATGAGAAAGCTGTAGAAGGTAAGAAGGTCAATGGTTCGGCGGCGGCGGCTGATAGTACCACTTCCCCAAAGTTATCTGATGATCAGGCGGCGGAGGTGGTTGAGGTGGCGGCGGCACCGGCACCAACACCGGTTGAGCAGCCATCTACTTGAAGAAGTATTTTGTCTTAAAATTTCATCAACGTTTGAAGGATATATTTGTGCTACTTTGGATATTTGTACTATTGTAATTGCACCATTTCTTTTATCATTTTTATTTTGGAGAAGAATTGTTTGTATGATTGAGATTTTAATTTCGTTTTGAGACTTTTGTAGATTTTTATGTGATTCAGGTTTTTTTTTTTAATTCCTTTTTCTTTCCTCGACTTGTTACATATTGAGTACTTTATCAATAAAGTACATCATAATATACTCATACTTTTAACCTAAGAAAATAGCTATTTAGGTTTATTTGATTATGAAATAGCATGAATATGTTTGACATACAATGGAATCGATGAGACGGGTAGTGGGTGATGACGGTTGCAATGAGTGATGACATGGCGGGTCATGTTGGCATGTGATGATGTCTAGGGTGGGTGATGACGGTTGCAGCAAGTGACGACAGGTGGGGTGGGTCATGGTGGTTGCAACGAGTGATGACTGCTTTGATTGGTGATGATAGGATGAGTCAAGGTGGCATTGATGAGGCATTGATGAGAAAGGGAGTGAGTGATAACGATTGTGACGATTGATGATGGATGACGGTTGTGATGAGTGATGATGGGGTGACATTGTGACAAGCTGTGACGATTCATTGTAACCTTCATGAATTTCAAATTGTTACAAAACACAATTTGATTAAAGGATCTTTTATGCAATGCATGTATATCTAAAATTTTGAGATTCTACGTTTTATACACGATCTAATGCACAGTCGAAAATCGAGTATAAGATCGTCACAATCGATAATCAATTATCAACCTAAAAAAAAAAAATCGATTTTGTTATGATGCAGAAAAGCTATCGAAAAAATCAATTATCAAATATAGATTAAACTATTCCAAAAGATGATAGACATAAAAATCTTTGGTACAAATAATCTGTCAAAATCAAAGAAAACCAAAACCTTTATTACAGAGGAACCTTGGAATCTGCTGACTTGTCTCCTCCAATCTTCATCCTCCACTCAACCCTCTTCAAAGTCTTCCACAAACCCTAAACAAAACCCCCTTTTTTTCTTCCCCCACACGCTGTTTCCTGTCGCCTTCAATCGCGGACTTTCCATCCCACATTTGTCACCTTGTGTTTTTTTTTTTTTTTTTTCTTTCATATATAAATAAACCAATTGGTTCATTTTCAAATTTACTGGAATGAATGATCTAATTCCTTCTTCTAAGGATTCTGCTACTGCTGAAGAAGAAGGAGAAGAAGGGTCTGAATCGTCTAGAGGGTTGGTTTTAGATAAGGGATTAGAAGAAGAAGGTGAGGGTGAAGGTGAGGTGGATGCTGATGAAATGATGGGTTTATCGGAGAGGGAAGGTGGTGGTGTTGGATCGCCGAGTGATGATGCTATGGAGGTGGATTCAGGGACTCCGGCGACGGTGTTTTCAATTAAGCTTAATCAACCACGAGCTAATTTGATTCATAAAATGAGTGTTCCTGAGCTTTGTCGGACTTTCAGGTGATTTAAATTTTTATTTTTTTATTTTCAGCTTTAGCTTCTTCTTCATTTGTAAATGCTCAGAGGTTGTTTAAAAACTGTAGCCTTTGCACCTGCCCGAATTGAACGATGCACCACACTGAATTGACCTTTTGAAAGTCGATTCTTGAGCTAATAATCAACTTTCAATGGACCTTTCAAAACTCAATTTTTGGCTCAATGAACGACTTTAGAAAGCTCGATTTTCAGTGTGGTGCATGTTAAGTGTGCTGCAGTGGTAGATTCGGGCAGGTGCAAATAAATGCTCCCAAGTTTTTAGAGGAAGTTGAAAACTTGAAATTGCTCGTTTCATTTTTAAAGTTTGTCATTTGGTTGGTCTTGGTCTGCTGTGAATCTGTGTTTTGGTTGTATCTTGATTGTAGTTACTTTTCATTAATAAAGATCCCATTTTTTCGGAAAAACGAAAAGACTGTACTCCTAGTTTCAAGCAAAAGTAATCAGTCATTTGTCTATGTGAGCTGTGCGAAGGTGTCGTATTCCGTACGCAGTTTCTTCTCCACAACCTTCTTGCTTTAGTGTGTCTCTATTGCTATTCGCCATTGTTGCTGTTAGGACAGCTTTTGTCGAGTTGGCCTTCTTCGGAGCCATATTTTTGTATTAGTTGGTTGATTTTGTGCCCTATTCATAAACTAACTAACTAACTTAATGGGGCATGATAGTTTTCTATTTTTATTTTTCTTACCACTGTATTTAAGTCTTGGGATTGCGTATCTGTCTATATGGTTTGAAGTTCTGCGATGCGTAAAAAGGACTTAGCAAGACCTTTATTCAATTTACAGGCATTAGGACATTAAATTGGAGGCCCTGACTAGTCATGCTAGCTGGTTAGTTGTTAATCTTTTTTTCCACTTAGATCCAGTTTTCGCTTTTCGGAAGAACATATATATATATATATATATATATATATATATATATATATATATATATATATATATATTTTGATTGATTATAGTTGATTTTTGTTTTGGCTTGGGGCAGACTTGTGTGATGTGTCTATGGTGCTTATTGATGGCCTAATTTTGAAGATTATTAGAGAAAAAATCTGTGGCATCAAACCAATACGTTGTTACGTTAAAACCTAATGAACTAACTGGATTAATTATTTTAGAACATAATGGATTGATTTGTTGATGTAGTTTGCTTTTATTTTCACAAATTAACTGCTAATTTTTCTAGCAGCTTCACTGGACCTATGCATCTTTTAACCGGATTCATTACCTTTTCTTACAATTGCTTGCGTGTAGATCTTACGTCGTATATGCTGGTGGAACATGCAGGATTTTATTGTTTGATGATACTTTTGTATTATATATACACTCTGTGTCTGCACTGATTTTTAGATACGCTTCTTTGCTTTTTTTCTATGTTTTTATCGCCTTTTTTTCTTCTTAATGCGTGGCTGTTTTTTCAGTGCTGTTGCATGGTGTGGTAAGATCAATGCCATAGCGTGTGCATCAGAGACTTGTGCCCGGATTCCAAGGTTAGATTACTTTTAAACTGATTTTGTATTTCCGGAAAATAATATCAGCAATCTTTTTTCCAAAAGAAATATAAAAGAATAGAAGCGTAAGGACGTTACCCCCTGTTTAATACTTCCATCTTATTCGGGTTTTCTTTCTTCTTTCCGTTGCAAATCTCATAATTAAATGCCTAACATTAATTTTGGAAGAGATTTATAACTTACCTGCAAATGCATCTACGGTGTATAGATTACGTTGCTGTGAATTTACCTTTTTTTTTTCTTTTCCTTTTGTAATAGTTCAAATGCGAATTCTCCGTTTTGGATTCCAATACATATAGTGATCCCAGAGCGGCCAACCGAATCTACAGTGTTCAATGTTATAGCAGGTACACTTCCTCCATCGGATATTATAGTTTTATTCGCTAGTTTATTTTTCCGTTCAATGTTGTAGGATAGTCTTTGTTTCAAACTCGTAATTTTCTGCCGAATGCTTTTTAATCTGCTGTTAGCTTCTACTTGTAAGTATTTTTTTTTTTGTTTATTTATACCTGCAGATTCGCCTCGTGATTCGGTTCAATTTATTGAATGGTCTCCCACGTCGTGTCCTCGTGCCTTGCTCATAGCCAATTTCCATGGGAGGGTTACCATTTGGATCCAACCTTCTCAAGTAATTACCATTTAGCTGACTTTTCTGTTATTATTAATAATCCTTCATGAATTAACTACTATATAATTAAGTGAAGTTGGGTGTGTGTGTGTGTGTGTGTGTGTGTGTGTGTACATCCTCGTATTTTCCAATCCGACTTGATGTCTTACACTAAATTATTTTATACTCTCTTTTTTCAGGGTCCGGTCAATCTAGTAAGAGACGCTAGTTGCTGGCAGCGAGAATACGAGTGGCATCAGGATATTGCAGTAGTTACGAAATGGTTATCAGGAGTATCTCCCGTAAGCCGTTAGACCCGAACTTGATGAATTTATTCCAGTTTCCATTTGCCTTTCATGTCTTCTTCTTGTATGTTGATTTCCGGTACTTCGATGAACTTAGTATAGGTGGCTATCATCGGGGAGTAACTGTTCTACAACGTCAACATTCGAGGAAAAGTTCCTTTCCCAACAGCCCCAAGCCCCAGGTTTGTATGTTGTTTATGTTGATTTATGATAACTTCTGGGTACATTATAGATTTGATTTTGGTTTTTGATGACAGCTGATTGGCCGAATTTTCTTTGCGTATGCTCGGTCTTCTCATCGGGCTCGGTTCAGCTTCACTGGAGCCAATGGCCACCCAGTCACAACAACGAACCGACAAAGTGGTTTTCCACAAGCAAAGGGCTTCTCGGAGCTGGACCGAGCGGCATTATGGCAGCTGATGCTATCATAACCGACTCAGGAGCAATGCACGTGGCTGGTGTTCCCATAGTTAATCCATCAACCGTCGTGGTTTGGGAAGTTACCCCGGGTCCCGGTAACGGATTTCAAGCAACTCCAAAAGCTTCTGTTAGCAATGGTGTCCCTCCAGCACTTAATCCTCCATCTTGGGACGGTTTTGCGCCGTTGGCTGCGTATTTGTTTAGCTGGCAGGAATATTTATTACTAGAAGCAAAACAAAGTAAAAAAAACATCGAGAAAGAGTATACCGAGATGGTAACGCTTCATTGTTCCCCGGTATCGAACTTTTCGGCTTATGTTAGTCCCGAGGCTGCTGCTCAATCCGCGGCTGCTACCACCACATGGGGTTCTGGAGTGACTGCTGTGGCCTTTGATCCAACTCGTGGTGGTTCTGTAATTGCTGTTGTGATTGTTGAAGGTATCAAATTGCGTTTTCATCTATATTTTGATAATATTTCTTTTTTTAGGGATAATGACCTTTTTGGTCTCTTTTGTTTCACGGTTTTTGCACTTTTATCCCCAATGTTTCATCTTGGTAAATTTACCCCTCATCTATGCATTTCCTTGAGATCAGAGCTATTTTTTAGACAATATATAGTTGGGGGACCAAAATATATAGTTTGCAATTTTACCCCACATCTATGCAAAAATATATAGTTAGGGGACCAAATATATCATTATGAAAGAGATAAGGGCTATCTCTGAGACTTTACATAAATATAAGGGACAAAAAACGTCGTAGTCTATTTTTTCTCATCCGATAAATGTGATACGTGGCGTATGCAGTAGGGCTAAAAATGGCTAAACGCCAGCCGTTATGCATCCTTTAAATGTCCTAAAAGTGTTAAAAAAAATAATAAGTACAGTCTAGGGACCGAAAATGTCAATATAAAATATAAGGGCTAGTTTTGAGAAAACGAAGAAAAATAGAGGACCAAAAGTGTAATTACCCCTTGTATAATCTGCTGACATCTTCTATAGGTGTTGTGATGATTTCTGTTTTTTCTTTTTGATTTACAGGGCAGTACATGTCCCCGTATGATCCCGACGAAGGGCCTTCAATCACAGGATGGCGAGTTCAACGTTGGGAATCTACAGTCGAAACTGTTGTACTACATCCGATATTCGGGAATCCCACGTCCACTTTCGGTGGTGAGGCACCGAAACAGACAGTATGGGTTAGTAAAGTAATTAAATGCATTCCGGCATCTAACGATTTCAAAAGCCCTCAAGCAGCTGCCTCTGGGCATCCACCAGATACGTTTGACCCGAGTTCCGAGCCTTCGAAAAGACTCAGTTTTGATCCGTTTGATCTACCTAGTGACATACGAACACTTGCTCGTATTGTTTATTCGGCTCATGGCTGTGAGATTGCTGTAGCTTTTCTACGAGGCGGTGTCCATATCTTTTCTGGGTCGAACTTTACGCTTGTTGATAATTACCAGATTAATGTTGGTGCAGCAATTGCTGCTCCTGCGTTTTCTTCAACGAGTTGCTGTTCGGCTTGTGTTTGGCATGATACAGAACAGGACTGCACGATATTGAAAATAATACGAATTCTTCCTCTCGGTGCTTCAAGCAATCAAGCTAAAACGAACTCTATAACGTGGGAACGTGCAATTGCTGAGAGGTAGAGTGCGTAGAAAAGTCCATTACCAAATATTTCACTATATCGTTAATGGAGGAATTGTCATGTATTTAATATCTTTGTCTTTTTTTTCTTGGACAGATTTTGGTGGAGTCTTTTAGTTGGAGTTGATTGGTGGGATGCTGTCGGCTGTACGCAGAGTGCTGCCGAGGACGGAATTGGTAATAATTCTCATTTCAATTGGATTTACGACATCCGGTTCGAAATACAAGTCAATTTGGCTCTTTATTTTTGTCCCGTTACATAAGTCATTTCTATATACCAGTAGAACATTTATTACATGTTTCTTCTTCTAACCCCCTTAATTCAACTATTACATCAATGATAGTTAAAGGGTATTTTAGGCTTTTGTCCTTGAAATTTTTGACATTCATCCACGTTCTTAATCCGTGTGAAAACCTCTTAACCGCCTTTTCTCCCGTCTCATTATATGTACTCGTGGGGTTTGAAAACGATGCATTAACGTCGTCTTTTGAGCCATATCATCGGCCTTCCACCTCCACGAATCGAATTTCTAAATTTTCATAATTCTTTGTGTTTTGTCATTTACATATGCTTCTCCTTTACAGTTTCTCTGAACAGCGTTATTGCTGTTCTTGATGCCGATTTTCATTCGCTTCCTTCGACTCAACACCGACAGCAGTACGGACCTGTATGTAGTGAACAAATTTTAGCAGCTTCGATTTTACATCTTTTTTTTTTCTTCGTTTTTGTCTGTTTTTAAGTCTGAAGAATCTGAAACGACTGATGCAGAGTCTGGATAGAATAAAATGTAGGCTGCTAGAAGGCACAAATGCGCAGGAAGTCCGGGCAATGGTTCTCGATATGCAAGCTCGGCTGTTACTTGATATGCTCGGTAAAGGCATCGAAGCCGCGCTAGTGAATCCGTCGGCTTTGGTTCCTGAACCGTGGCATGCTTCGGGTGAGTCGTTGTCTGGGATCGATCCTGAATCTATGGCTGTTGAAACAGCGCTCGTTCCAAGCATCCAGGTTTCTACTTCTCATTTTGTAACTTTAGCCTTTATCATAGGGATAAAAAACACTTTTGGCCCTTTTGTTTCACGATTTTTGCGCTTTTAACCCTCATGTATGCAGTTTTTACTCCTTCCGTCCCAAAATCCGTCCCAAAATATAAGGCATTTTAATTTTTTGGTTTTAGCCCATATTATTAGGCATTCTGACAAGACAAACCAATGCGCTATCTAATGCAACCTTTCCTTTTTAACCTCTATTATACTCATCTCATCTATTAAATGTAATGTAAACATAAAAGGGCATTTAGGTCCTAAAATGATAAAAATTGAATCATTTACGAGCTTTCTTAATTTGTGTGCACAAGGCTAAAATGCCTTATATTTTGGAACAGAGGGAGTACTTCTTTTCTTCCATTTTTGCCGCGTGCCAATTTTTTATTGGTTGGAGACTGTCGTACATTCGACACTAGTTGTTGGACACGTGTCACTTTGGACCGAAAATGTAAAAATATTTCATAGATGAAGCGTAAAAGTGTCAAGATAAAACATTGAAGTTAAATGTACAAAAATCGTGAAACAAGGACCGAAATCGTCTTTATCCCCAGTATCATATATGGCCGTTTTTTCTTAAGCCCTGTTCTATTCACCTTGAAAAAATAAATGTAGGCATATGTTGACGCGGTGCTCGATCTGGCATCGCATTTTATCACGCGCCTGAGGCGTTACGCGAGTTTCTGCCGTACCTTGGCGAGTCATGCTGTTACCGCGGGAACCGGTGGTAGCCGTAGTATGGTTACAAGCCCTACTCATAGCTCTACTTCTCCTGCGGCTACTACTACTACTACTCAGGGTCAGTGTGCAAATTCCCTTATTTATTGTTCCTTAAATTTATTCAGGATAATGACGTTTTTAGTCCTTTATATTTTCTCGTTGTCTCAAACCTGTCCTCTATCATTCATAAAGACACTTTTCACCCCTAAGTGTACACTTTTAAGACACTTACCCGTTAACTAACGTCTGTCTTGTAGAAATTAGAGAATATCGAGAAAGAATTAAGAGAAAACTCTTGTTTATTGCTAGAAACTCTTATCGGGTAGGATAAGAGAGAGTTTACACTTTATAGAAGGCCTCCAACGGCTAGAAAAGAAAACAGAGCCACTTGCAACGGCTATAAACAGTAAAAGCAGTCTTTTACTGTCATTAGCAAAAACAGCCTAACAAAAGGGCAAAAAGCAAGAAAACTACCATCTAATTATGCTAAAAAGATAGATAATTAAATGATAATGAATTATATTTCAACACTCCCCCTCAAGGTTGGTTGTATATATATTGATGCAGCCAAGCTTGAAGTATAGATGTTGAAAAACTTGGTTTGAGACAGCCTTGGTTAGGAGATCAGCCACTTGTTCTTGAGTCTTGATGTGGAATAGGGCTATGTCTCCATTATCCACCTTCTCTCTTTAAGTGTCTCGTCGCTTCAACATGTTTGGTCTTATCATGGTGAGTAGGATTTTCTGCAATGCAAAGAGCTGATGTGTTGTCACACATGATTTGAATAGGTTTGGAGATGTCAAACCCTAAATCTTCTAGCATCCTTTTTACCCACAAGCCTTCACATACTCCCAGTGCAAGAGCTCTAAGTTCTGATTCTGCACTACTCCTGGAAACAACATGCTGTTTTTTGCTTCTCCAAGTTGTGAAATTCCCCCAGATGTAAGTGCAGTAACCAGAGGTGGATCTCATGTCATGGACACCACCTGCATAATCTGCATCTGTGTAGATTTGGATCTCCCTTGATTCATTTTTCTTGAAGTTCAACCCTTGACCAGGGTTCTTCTTTAGGTATCTTAATACCCTTTCTGCAATTTGCATATGTCTTTCTGTAGGTTGATGCATGAAGCTGTTGATCAAATCCTACAAACCAAAACATATGTCAGGTCTAGTATGAGATAGATAAATCAGTTTCCCAACAAGCCTTTGATACCTCCCTTTATCAACAAGAGGACTATTCTCTTCTTTGTTTAATTTTAACCCTGGTTCTACAGGGGTGTTAGTTGGTTTACACCCCAGCATACCAGTTTCCTTTAGGAGATCTAGAGTGTATTTTCTTTGGGACATTGAGATACCAGATGCATTTCTGGCAATCTCCATTCCAAGAAAATACTTAAGACTTCCAAGGTCCTTTATTTCAAATTCAGATGCAAGAATCTTTTTGATTTTCCTTATCTCTTCAGTATCATCACCAGTGAGGATGATATCATCCACATATACCACAAGGATGGTTGTTTTCCCATAATTCCTTCTTATGAAAAGGGTATGATCAGAGTGACATTGGTGAAACCCATGTCCTTTTATGAACCTAGAGAATCTCCCAAACCAAGCTTTGGGAGATTGCTTAAGGCCATATAAGGACCTTTTCAGTTTACACACATCTCCCTTGTTTCCAAGGGATTCAAAACCAGGGGGAAGATGCATGTAAACTTCCTCATCCAGATCACCATAAAGAAAGGCATTCTTTATGTCTAATTGTGTCAGGGACCAATCCATGTTAACTGCTATACTCATTAGGATTCTAATGGTGTTGAGCTTAGCAACAGGGGCAAAGGTTTCATGGTAGTCAATCCCATAGGACTGAGTGAAACCCTTTGCCACAAGTCTAGCTTTGTACCTATTGAGAGATCCATCAGAGTTATACTTGATGGTGAAAATCCATCTACATCCAACAAGGTGTTTTCCCTTTGGAAGGGGAATGATGTCCCAGGTGTTATTTTTCACAAGGGCATTCATTTCTTCAGTTAGAGCAGTTTTCCATTCTGGGTGTTTTAAACCCTCATGGACATTTTTTGGTCTTTGAGTGGTATCAAGGCTGCTTGTAAAAGCCTGGAATTGTGGAGCAAGTTTCTCATAGGACATGAAGTTGTACAGTGGGTGAGCTGTACAGGTCCTTGTCCCTTTTCTTTTAGCAATAGGGAGATCTTCTGTGGGAGAAGTACTCTCCTCATCACTAGAGGTGTTAGAATTCTGACATTCAGTGTTATCAGTGTTATTGCCCTCTGAAGGCATCCCTTCAGATCCCACATCATCATCATCATCATCATGTGTATATTCTTCAAACTCAGGGTTTTGAGACATGGCCTTTCTTTTTCTGGTATAAACAATGATATTAGGCTCATGTTCAGGCTGTTTCTCCTTAGAAGGAGATTCAAGTTGATCATTTCCAGGCTGATCTTGCCTTGTATTATCAGTGTCAAGACTGATAAAATCATCATTTAAGTTAGTAGGGCAAATGTTCCAGGATTCAAAGGAATCTTGAAAATTTTCCCTCTGACTTTCTTTGTCATAGAAGGCCTAATCTTCCATGAAAGTAACATCCACGGTATTATAGTACCTTTTAGTACTAGGACAGTAACACTTGTATCCCTTTTGTGAGGATGAATATCCTACAAAGATACATTTAATAGACCTGGGATCACCTGGGATCAAGCTTACCCCTGTGTTGAGAGAGTATATGTACAAAACATACACATCCAAACACTTTAAAGTCTATGGTACTTATGAAATGAGTGCCAGGATAAGCTTCTTTTAGGACTTGCACAGGGGTTTTGAACTTCAAAGTTCTTGAAGGCAATCTGTTGATGAGGTAGGTGGTTGTTAACACAGCCTCACCCCATAAGAATTTTGGAACTTTCATGGTGAACATGATTCCCCTAGCCACTTCCAGAAGGTGTCTATTTTTTCTTTCAGCCATCCCATTCTGCTGGGGTGTATCAACACAGGTACTAACATGTATGATCCCTTTTTCAGTGAAGAAGGAAGTAAGGCTCTTTTCAAAATACTCTTTTCCATTATCAGTTTTGAGTACCTTTATTTCAGTACTAAACTGATTTTTGATCATGGTATAAAAGTTTTTGAAGATAGAGCCAACTTCAGACTTTTCTTTCAACAAAAACAGCCAAGTCACTCTACTGTGATCATCAATAAAGCTCACAAACCACCTCTTACCAGTGGTAGTCGTTTGTTTTGAGGGACCCCATATGTCACTATGAAATAGGGAGAAGGGACTAGAGGGGACATACATATTTGCAGGAAAGTTAGATCTAATATGCTTGGAGAATTGACAAACTTCACATTTAAGAGAATCAATATTTATTCCTTTAAACATACTAGGATACAATTTTTTCAAATACAAGAAATTTGGATGTCCTAGTCTATAGTGTAGAAGCAAAATATTAGAACAACTAGAAGTACTTCTACAACTAATAGACAACCCCTTAGGGATATTATCCATATAAAGTTCAGAATAAGCAATCTTGAAAATGAAAAGGCATGATCTCTCATCAGCACTGCCAATCTCCACCATTGAACTTAAATCCTGAAACTTACATCCATTAGTATAGAACATAACAGAACATTTAGTGTCTTTTATGAATTTACTAACTGACAACAAGTTGCATTGCAAGTTAGGAACATAAAGGACATCTTTTAATGTGATTTTCTCACTTAAAAAGATGTTTCCAGTCCCAGAAACTTGAGAGATGGATCCATCAGCAATCTTAACATTGTGAGGATGGACACATTTAAAAAGTTTTACAAACAATTCTGGATTTCCAGTCATGTGATTAGATGCACCAGAGTCAACAATCCATATATTTTTAAGGATTTGACTCCCAGAATAGGCATTTAGGCACACACCTGAATTGGCCATGGAAACATTGCTTTGAGGGGTAGCAATCTGTGTATTTTGATCAGCAAGGAGCCTCTTTAGGGCTTCAATCTGATCCTTGCTAAACACACCATCAGACTTGTGCTCCTCAACATTAGCAAGTTTGCCAAAGCTTTCAGTGGTTTGATTAGGCCTAGTGGCCTTCCAATTTGCTGGTTTACCATGAATTTTCCAACAGGTATCCTTGGGGTGGCCAGGTTTTTTACAATGTTCACACACAGGTCTGTTCCCTTTGGTTTTCTGGGCTGCACCAGTGGTGCTCTTAGTAAACAGAGCACTGGTTTCATTGGATGTAACAGGTTTAGGTTCCCCGTTAAGCATAAGCTTCCTTCTGCTTTCTTCATGTCTTATTTCAGCAAAAACACTTTTGATAGATGGGAGAGGTTTAGAGCTTAGTACTCTTCCTCTCACATCATCAAGAGAGGTGTTGAGAGGATTTTGCATCATTTAAACAAAAGAAAATTTATAAACCCTAACTTAGATGCAAAACTAACTCCTAACCGCCAAACACCGGGTAGTTGATAGTATAATGAGATAAGTAAAGTGGTCGATCCACAAGGAATCGGGATGTTGAAATCTAATTTCATTAACTCTCTCAATTGTTACTACTAATTATTACTAAAACTAAAACAGACAAGTAAAGCTGGACAGAGGACTATTAATCCAAAGCCGTGAAACAATAATTGCGAACCAACATAAATAAAACTACAACTACGTAAAAACAAGTAAAACTAACGAACCCATGATAACGACTAAAGCAATATAACATAGAACAAACATGATCCACCATCCCATGAACCCTTAATTCTTCCCTAGATTATCTTATGATGATTTAATTCAAGTTGTGGTTCACCTCTCTTAAGTAATCTTCTATCTCTCGATTTTAAAGATTAACACATCATAAAACGAGGTGCAAGATCTCTCAATCTAACAACCTGTAGATTCAACCTATCAACTTTCGTTATGTCAGGTTAAAAATCTCATCTTTCCTATGGTGATCTAAGGTTTACACCGACTTTCGTCATACGGTAAACATCAATAAGCAATACAACTTTCGTTATCGATTGCATAACACATAATCAAAGGAAAGAAAACAACTTTAAAATTAAACTCACAAGATCATCCATGGACAAGAAATAGAATAAGTTTCTTAAAAGTATTACATGATCGCCTCCAAGTTCAAAGCTTCGAGAGATCATCATGGTGATCGAACAAGAAAAAGGAAAACAAAAGAAGTAAAACTAATCTAACTCCGATCACCCAAGCACAAGGCTTGGGTGATCGGCCTCTAAGCTAAGAAGGAGCGGGTCGCCTCTGTGTTTTGGTATGTGGAAGAAAATCGATCAATAATGTCTCTTAATGAATTGGGGAGTCGCCAGATTTATAGGAAATCGCTGGCGAGAGATCTTGAACGCTGGATTTGAGTTTGAACTCGGTTGAGCATGTAGAACGCCGATTTCGTTGTGGAACGCCAGTTCCAGCTCTCTTCTGAGCTCTCAGTATTGATTTCCAAGCCTTGAACGCTAGTTTCAGTCCCAGAACGCCAGTTCCATTGTGGAACGCCAGTTCCACCTGTTCCTGAGCTTGTTCGATGATTCTTATCCAATATCTCTAACAACCCATCCTTATCCTTTGTAACAAACCTATCTCTTGGATATTCAGATGATTCATGACTTGTCCTCCTTGATCTTATCCTTTTGCCACTTGTCAATTCCAAACTTCAACACTTGTGAGCTCCTAATTAATCAATGAATAACACCAAAATGTAATACAATTCCAAATTAATAATAAATCATCAATTATGCACAAAATTCATTACATTTTGAAATTAACTCATTAAAAATATCATTTGCTCAATATTTAAATATAAATCTCGATTTCTATGAAAAACATAAGAATATTGGGAAAATTGATATAAAATATATCGATTAAAAATCGTATAATTTGACCCTGAACAACTCCCCATACTTAGCTTTTTGCTCGTCCGAGCAAAACAAAACAAAACATACTATCAAGAATCCACATAACCCGACACTTAGATGTAGTCGTGCTCACGACAAGCTAGTATTCGACAAATCGAAGTCACTCGGTGATTGTGTGTGCAGAACCTACTAAACTTCCACCAATCCTCTCTTGATGTATTAAATCAAGCACTCAACAATCATCCGGTTAAATAAAGCGAAAGTTTTATTAATACAAAGACTTACCGTACAAAACTACTTGCCAAGAACAAAATAACTAACTCACAATTAAATTCCTTTACTTAGTGCCAAGAAAATACCTCTCGGTCTCACTGGTTTAGATCAACTCGACTCGAGTTCTAAAAACACAAACTTCTCGCGTCTCAAAAGTATAACACTCTCCCTACGTTAGAGGGTCACACCCGAGATCACTCAAACCCGATCTTCAAAGGTAAACCACACTCCTAATTGGGGCGAGATTCAAATGGACTCGAGGTGAAATTTATCATATATATATATAAGATATTATATTCTCGCCCAAACTCTTTGGAAACTCTTGATCGTGTATCTTTCTAACACATTCAAGACTTTTAAGGTTCTCAAGAACACTAAGGTACCGAGATTCTAATCGTGAGTATAATACGCAATTCTTAACTTTCATCAATGCTAAATAAGTGTTATCTCAGACGAGAGTTGGCTATCCTTTAACTAAACGGAGACTATTTTATATTTGGTTCTTCATCTAATAGGTTCGTGAAATGAAATTCAAGTGAGTGTCGATCTACTAAATCTATTCTGTAACATGACACGACTCATGAAAACAACTAAAAGGTGCAGATTATAAAACTAGCATGCAAGTGAAATGACATTACTCGGACAAAAACAAAAATTTTGAAAAATTTCATAGAAATATGACTAATATGGCAAAAGAATGTAGAGATACTAATCCCTTCCCCCACACTTAGATTGCAACTTGTCCTCAAGTTGTACGTAAATAAAAAGTTTAGAACTTAGTGATTGTATTTCCAAGTCGGCAATTCGGAAAGAACCCACTGAAGAACCAAAATTGCTTGACTATCCTTGGAAATGTGGAGCATCACAGATCCAAGTAAGCTTGAATAGATCGATAGACTTGTGGAGCATCGTAGAATATCGACATCGACGTGAAAGCGCCTGACAACTATCCTAAAGTGTCTGCGCATACTTGATGCAAAAAGAGTCTACGGGAAAAAGAATTATACATTGAAAACACAAGGAGAATAAATCATAGAGATGTTTCGATTAAGCTCGAGATAAGGATGGAACATATACATGGACATTGCAAAATAAGTAGGCTAGGTGCAACTACATTACAATGCAAACTACATGATATGTAATCCTAATAAAAGAAAACGCAAACAAGCTCAGCCGGCAAAGTTGTAGAAGACAACCCTACTGTTGACTACGGCCCTTAAAGAAAAGAAAACAATGCAATTAGATGACATGCAACTAAATGAGATGCACAAATAAAAGAAAATAAAAGGAAGAAAACTAGCCCCTTAATTTGCAACATGACATGTATAAAATAAACGTCTACCAAATAATGACAAAGTTACGATAAACGATGATGTTTGTCCATTACAATGCACGGTGTGACGCGCTTTTAAGACTCATCAAAGGTGATAGCATTATGGAAAACCAACGATTAGCTATACTAAAATGGATATAACTCATAAGACGCGATGGTAGCATACGGAAAACCGGCGGTAGCTACCCGTATGAAGTTACAAAATAACAAGAAAGCACATAAGTCTCAAAGCTTAAAAGATTCATCACAGCGGTATGTAGCATACGGAAACCGACATTAGCTACTAAATAACAATAAGACCAGTTATAGCTTACGAGAACCGACAGTCACTATAACTTGCATAGATGAATCAAGTATATTAAAGTAAATCAATTATTTAACATGGATTCGTAGATGGAAAGGTGTAAACATACAAGTTCAGAACATCTACGTAAAAATAAATAGCCACATAAGCTAGTATAAAAGTATCCATGTCAAACAAAGGCATTAAAAATCAAATCAGAAAAAGTTTGGAACCTGGACTCAGGGTTGGACGCCCGTCCAACTATTTGAACGTCATGCTCCATCTTTCAAGACGGGCGTGCTCAATTGAAAATTTCACTGCGAGCGGGCGTTTCGAACTCAACCGGCGTTCCACCGTAGTAGATTATAACTGGACGGGCGCTCACTTACCTTGAACGCTCGTCCATTTCCAAAAATGCACAGAATGGCGGGAAAAATAACAAAGAACCCAAAACTAATCATAAACTCAACACACATATAGCATGCATAACGCCATAAGTATAAATTTTTATATGGGTCGATTAGAAAACTAGAAAACACTAAAAAGGGAAGAAAAAAAAAAACATGTGTTGAAATCTTACGACCCTAAGATGGAAGTGGAAAGCAGTGGATTTTGACCTCAGCGGAGGCAAAGCGACCTCGTAGTTTGCAGAGACTCGTCGGCGTCGAACGAGCTTTCGAATTGGGGTCCTACGCGCTAATCCGACACTCGAGCGAAAGTTATGGCCAAAATACTACCAAGTGCTAAAATGGTCCCTTTTTCCAAAAATTTGATTGTTAAAAACTTGGAGTCGAGATAAATCAACCCTAAATGCCCCAAATCAATGTAGAACAAGGAAAAAAAAACAAAAACCCTAAACATAAAATTCACGTTTCATAAATTGAGTAAAAAAACTTTTGCACATTCTTAACCAAGCGGTCATCGTAAACACGGCAAAAATAAAAACTCTCAATTCAATTAACGCTACTTTTATTGAAAGAAAGAAAACGTAACAAAATCGAGAAATTAACTCAAGTAGATTCAACAAAACACCAACTCCGGCAACGGCGCCACTTTGTTTGAGAGGATTTTGCATCATTTAAACAAAGAAAATTTATAAACCCTAACTTAGATGCAAAACTAACTCCTAACCGCCAAACACCGGGTAGTTGATAGTATAGCGAGATAAGTAAAAGGTCGATCCACAAGGAATCGGGATGTTGAAATCTAATTTCATTAACTCTCTCAATTGTTACTACTAATTATTACTAAAACTAAAGCAGACAAGTAAAATTTGACGAGAGGACTATTAATCCAAAGCCGTGAAACAATAATTGCGAACCAACATAAATAAAACTACAACTACTTAAAAACAAGTAAAACTAACGAACCCATGATAACGACTAAAGCAATATAACATAGAACAAACATGATCCACCATCCGCAACCCTTAATTCTTCCCCTAGATTATCTTATGATGATTTAATTCAAGTTGTGGTTCACCTCTCTTAAGTAATCTTCTATCTCTCGATTTTAAAGATTAACACATCATAAAGCGAGGTGCAAGATCTCTCAATCTAACAACCTAGAGATTCAACCTATCAACTTTCGTTATGTCAGGTTAAAAATCTCATCTTTCCTATGGTGATCTAAGGTTTACACCGACTTTCGCGTCATACGGTAAACATCAATTAGCAATACAACTTTTCGTTATCGATTGCATAACACATAATCAAAGGAAAGAAAACAACTTTAAAATTAAACTCACAAGATCATCCATGGACAAGAAATAGAAAGGCTCTTTGAAAAGTATTACACGATCGCTTCCAAGTTCAAAGCTTGAGAGATCATCATGGTGATCGAACAAGAAAAGGAAAACAAAAGAAGTAAAACCTAATCTAACCCGGATCACCCAAGCACAAGGCTTGGGTGATCGCCTGAAGCCAGAAGGAGCGGCCGCTCTGTGTTTTGGTATGTGGAAGAAAATCGATCAATAATGTCTCTTAATGAATCGGAGCTGCGTATTTATAGGAATCGGTGGCGGAGAGATCTCAACGCTTGATTTGATTTGAACTCAGTTCGGGCATGTAACGCCGATTACTGCGTGGAAACGCCGATTCCAGCCTCTCTTCCGAGCTCTCGGTATTGATTTCCAAGCCTTGAGCGCTAGTTTGATCCCTAACGCGGTTCCATTGTGGAACGCATGATTCCTGTTCTGAGCTTGTTGATGATTCTTATCCAATATCTCTAACAACCCATCCTTATCCTTTTGTAACAAACCTCATCTCTTGGATATTCTAGATGATTCATGACTTGTCCTCCTTGATCTTATCCTTTTGCCACTTGTCAATTCAAACTTCAACACTTGTGAGCTCTAATTAATCAATGAATAACACCAAAATGTAATACAATTCCAAATTAATAATAAATCAGAGGAGTTAAGTCCCGTCAAGAATTTAAAGATTCTTCTTTGATCTTTAAGAGCATTGTAAGTTTTGGCATCCACAGTGGATTGCCAAGATATGTTTTCAAACACATCCAGTTGCTGCCAAGATCTTGACAGGAGGTTGAAATAGTCAGTTACTGACATCTCCCCTTGTCTTATATCTTGCAGCTTTGCTTCAATTTCATATTGTTCAGAGGTGTTATCCCTTTTTGAGTAGAGATCAGAGGCAGCAGACCATATTTCCTCTGCAGTAAAGAAATTCTCTGCAATATTAGGAGTCATGGATCCCAGCAAAATGGACACAACATTGCTGTTTTCCACTCTCCATTTCTTGGAGGATGGATCCCCTGGTGCTGGAGCTTTGCTTTCTCCAGTAAGATATTCCTCCTTGCCTCTGCCAGTGATGTAGAATCTCACTGTTCTGGACATTGGAGGTAGTTGTCACCATTGAGCTTGTGACCAGAGAGTGGCATTAAGGAGGGTTCAGAGTTCCAAGGAGCAGCATTAGACATAGCTTCTTCCCTTGAATTTACTTCTGAAGATTGCTCAGTTGCCATGATTTAGAAAGAGTAGGAAAGCAGACAGGAGTGTTTACTTAAGGCTCTGATACCATGTAGAAATTAGAGAATATCGAGAAAGAATTAAGAGAAAACTCTTGTTTATTGCTAGAAACTCTTATCGGGTAGGATAAGAGAGAGTTTACACTTTATAGAAGGCCTCCAACGGCTAGAAAAGAAAACAGAGCCACTTGCAACGGCTATAAACAGTAAAAGCAGTCTTTTACTGTCATTAGCAAAAACAGCCTAACAAAAGGGCAAAAAGCAAGAAAACTACCATCTAATTATGCTAAAAAGATAGATAATTAAATGATAATGAATTATATTTCAACATGTCCCAATCGTCGGATCCGTTAAGTGTCCTAAAAGTTGAACATGTATAGTTAGTGGTGAAAATTGTCATTCAGAAAAAGATAAGGGCTACTGGGCTAGGTCCGTCTGAGACAATAAGAAAATACAAGGGACCAAAAGTGTTATAATCTCTTTCTAATTTTTATTATTTTGCAACCAATAGTATGGTGACATGTGGTACATACAATACAGTTTAACGTCGAATGTCATCAACTAAGTGCTTCGGTCAAGTGCCCCGAGAGTTTAACAATAATGTATAGATAGGAGTGAGAAGTGTTACTATAGAAGATAGGGACTAATTTTAAGACATTGGAAAAAGATGGGGACCAAAAATCTCATTATCTCTTTAATTTTTGACACATTCTTTACTATGATTCAGTCGCGGTTCCGGGTGGTGGCGGCGCGGCAAGTGCGACCGGAAGCACGCAAATGCAGGCATGGGTTCAAGGTGCTATTGCAAAGATCAGCAGCACAACAGACGGAATTCCGAACGCAGCACCGAATCCGATAAGCGGTCCTTCAACGTTTATGCCGATAAGTATCAACACCGGAACTTTCCCGGGAACTCCGGCTGTTCGGCTTATTGGAGACTCCCATTTCCTCCATAGACTATGCCAGCTTTTGCTTTTCTGTTTTTTCTTTCGAAGGACACAGCTTCCTCGGTATCTTGGCAGCAGTGCTCAAAGAAACGTAGATACATCGATGAAGACTCAACCGAATAATGGGATTACGAAATTAGAAGAAACGAATTCGGCTACTTCAAAGCCGGCTTCGTCTGCATTGATTAGGTCGGAAGAGGGACAGGTTTCGAGGTTGGGTCAAAGTGGCGGTGGTGCTGGAGCGAAAGGATCCGAAGATGGTCCATCTAGCAGATCTAGATTAGGTTCTGGGAATGCTGGGCAAGGATACACATTTGAGGAGGTAAACGTTTTGATTTTTAACAAGGGGATTAAGACGCTTTTGGTTCCTTTTGTTTCAGGATTTTTACATTTCTACCCTCGATGTTTGATCTTGACACTTTTAGTTTTACCCATGTATGCTTTTTTGTTTTACAATTTCGGTCCAATGTGCCACGTGTCCAAAATCTAGCATTGGAGGTGCGAAATGCTCCAGCCAAGGACTTGACATGTGGCAAGAATGGATTGAAAAGGTTGAAAATGCATAGACGACGGGTAAAAATGCCAAGATAAAACATGGGGGGTATAAATGCAAAAATCGTGAAACAAAAGGGACTAAAAGTGTCTTGATCCCTTTAACAAGAAGCTGATCTTAACTCAGGATAAAGACATTTTTGGTCCCTTTTGTTTCACGATTTTTGCATTCTTGTCCCCAATGTTCCATTCGGGCATTTTTACCTCTCATCTATGCTCTTTGAATAATTAGAAATTTCTTTTTTCTAGGATTTCTGACCAAATTTGATAAATTTTTTCAATCTTTCAGGTTAGAGTCCTCTTTCTCATTCTCATGGATCTCTGCCGCCGAACATCGGGTCTAGCACACCCGCTACCGGCATCTCAGGTTGGCGGCAATAACATTCAGGTGCGGCTTCACTACATCGACGGCAACTACACCGTTCTACCCGAGGTGGTTGAAGCATCTCTTGGTCCACATATGCAGGTACATCAACAATCAAGCCGAGCTCAAGTTTTGTATCGAGTTTGATAGGGCCCTATCAAATACATGTTTTTTTTATTGTATGTAAATATGTATTCGAGCTTAGTAGCCGAGTCGAATATCATTGCTCGTGTTTCTCTTGTTCAATGTTTGAGTCGAATCAAATTGAAATTCACGCATATTAAGGCCAAGTCGAGTTTTAACTCGAGCCGATCGTTCGCTCACAGCTAGGTCCTGAAGTTTGTACTGTAATTTGTATGGCCTTTCTTTGCAGAATATGCCTCGACCTAGAGGCGCCGATGCAGCTGGTCTCCTCCTCCGTGAGTTAGAACTCCATCCTCCAGCCGAAGAATGGCACAGAAAGAACATGTTTGGCGGTCCATGGTCCGAGCCCGAAGACATAGTAGTAGACGATAACATTAGGATTAACGGCGCAACAGATTTACTCGACACAACCTCATCGGATAACGTTAATGTTTATTACGGAGCTCACGGTTTATGGCCAAAGAAACGTCGAATGTCGGAAAGAGATGCGGCTTTCGGGATGAACACTTCAGTTGGTTTAGGAGCTTATCTTGGTATAATGGGATCAAGAAGAGATGTTGTTACTGCTGTGTGGAGAACCGGACTCGAAGGCGTTTGGTACAAGGTGCGTTTCGTCCCGAAAGATTTCGAGTATTTTTTAAGTGCATTTTTAGCGGTATCATACCAAATCTATCGTTTTTTTTTATTTGCACCACAGTATAATCGACATTTGCATTCTAGATTATTCTAGAGCTGAGAATCGATTTTCTGGTGGTTGATTGTCAGAATTGATCGGGTGAAGTCGATTCTCGAACTCTAGAATTAACTTTGGGAAAAAAAACACTATTGGTCCCTTCCGTTTCACGATTTTTGCATTTCCATCCCACGTGTTTCATCTTTGGCACTTTTATCCTTCATCTATGCATTTATTTTTACCTTTTCAGTCTGTCTTTTTGCTGTCTACCCAATTTTTATTGGGTGAAGCATGGCGTACCTTCATTCGTTGATTTTGAACACGTGACACTTTGGACTGAAAAGGTAAATGAAATGCATAGATGAGGGGGGAAAAAGACGAATATGAACATTGGGGATAGAAACGTAAAAACCGTGAAATAGAAAGGACCAAAAGTGTATTCCTTTTGAGTTTCATTCCTTGATTTTATATTTTAATAAACCACATTTTATTCTTTCTTTCTCTTTCATGTAGTGTATAAGATGCTTGAGGCAAACATCATCATTGGCTTCATCAGGCACAGTCCCTCCTAATACTCAGAATGAAAAAGAAGTTTGGTGGACTAGCCGGTGGGCTTTGGGTTGCCCGATGTGCGGCGGAAACTGGGTTCGAGTCGTATAAAATCTCAGCCCACATAACACCAAGGGGACTCCTCGAAAGTTGGTTTTTTTGTCGCGATAGATGGGGTGTCACCGAAGGTCGGGTATATGGAGAGTGACATGGATGCACCAGATTGTGGAAAACTTTGTCCGTAGAATGCACACCCGAACTTAGTTTAGTGTGTGTGTTTATGGACCGAGATTGTCCCTTTAAACGAGTATTATTGTATCGGTTCCTTCTTCGAGTGATTTCTAGGAGGAAGATGCATCACATCCCTACTAAAAAACCGATCTCTCGATTTATGGCCTGTGTAATTTTGTAGCAATAGAGGCAATGTTATGTTGAATTATTTGGACAAAAAGATAGTTTGAATACAAATGTGTATTATGGTTCATCAATAGGATTCCCATACCTTTTTGTGACTTCAAGTTGTTAGTTTATATATATACTAGTAAAAGTGAATGCCGTGCAAAGCACGGCGTGTCCATGCTTAGCCGTGTAAATTTATCGAGTATTTTAATAATCATAGAGGACTGAAATAATAACATAAAAGGTATACGATACGTGTCCGACAACCAACACGACATGATACGTTCTGATACATTATGATGGTATGTCCGGCACGTGTCGGTTGATGAAATAAATATCCGACACATCTTCGACATCTCCCGACATCGTATAAAATACTTTTCAACATTACTGAACAATTTTTTTTTCAATTTCTACTTAAATCTATTTTAACCGAAAAAATGAAGCTATCTTCGACATTATTTGCAACGCAACACGCCGTTTCTACCAAAAACACGATATGACACGCCTCGATACAATTTTGACGCCATATCCAAGCAGTTGTCGGTTGATGAAATGAATATTAATTAAAATTTTAATTAAAATCTAACACAGTGTCAACACTCCACGATACAAAATCGACACCTTTCGACACTACTGAACCATTGACCAAAGAAAAAAAACCAACACATACAATATATAGAATTAAAAAAACGAAGACGGAAAAGAATAATAAATACGTAGCACCCCAAAAGCGATGCCCAAAAAAAGCGGCGTAGAACACACATGATGTAAAATATATATATGCAAAAAAGGAAAAAAAACACACACACAGACAAACTATAGTATATAGTATATTGAAATATCAGGTGGTCGTATCGTATTAGGAAAAGAAAAAAAAAAAAAAAAAAAAAAAAGAGAAGAGATCTACATGGAAAGCAAAATAATATGTAATTAAATTGAAATCGGATACATCTTAGACAACACACATAATAAGATTAAGGCTAAAATGTAGATTAAAAAAAATAAAATCCGATGAACAGTAAAAAAAGGCTGGGCCGATAAACATTAAAAAAGAGATGAACAGTAAAAAAAAAAAAAAAAAATAGATAGATAGAACACAGTAGATGAGCGATAAAACGGAGAGGCAAATAAAAAAAAAACAAGTGTCGCCAAGAGGTGAACACTTGCCTTCTTATTTAGTAGAGAGATATATGAAGGCTTCAAACTCTCTTTAGATGGTTTTATCATGTGTTTAGTGTTGTTGCATTACACACACAATATATATATATATATATACACACACACTCTTGGTTTGAAATGGTTAATGTCAACACAACGAATCGGTTTTGGGGCACTATGTTGACACTCGGCCTCTGGAAAGTTGAATTTAAGCTCAACATTTGACTTTACAGAATCGGCTTTTGGGCACTACACTGACACTCAACCTCTAGAAACTCGAATTTAAGTTCAATATTTGACTTTGCAGATGTGGGATGTCCCCTTTTGACACTGTAAAGTCGAACATAGTCCAAAGTGTGTACAACTTCTTGATTCAAACTATACGTCGTAGAGATTTTAATACATTTCATTCTGAAAGCGGATAATATAAAATATAGAATATAGGGGGATGTTTGAATTTGTAAAGAAGAAGGAAAGTGATGCAAAATGCTCTTATATCTAACATCTATATTCTATTCTTTTCTTTTGTTCCTTTTTTACCCCTCAAAAGAAACATACAAGAAATGGATGACATTGACATGACTTCCACTGTAAGAGTATGCCCTTATAATATCAATAATCATACCAATGTTTAAGTTGAGAAGAACAAGAAGACAAAGCATCTTTAACTTGAATGTTATCAGAATCCATGTCAAGGGCATCTTGGTAAAGTCTCCTTGCTTGCTGTAAAAGCTTCACTTTCTCTTTACTCTTTCGAGGTCGTAATCGCGATCTTTGCTCTAATGCAGCTCCCCATCTGAGTAAAGCTGAATGAAAGCCCACCACCCAAAAGTCATCAAAAGTTATAACATTGATATGTAAAAGCGATAAAAAGACATTTTCGGTTCCTTTTGTTTCACGAATGTTCCAATTTTACCCCTCATCTATGCTTTGCTTTGTATTTCAACAGAAACTTAAACAAAGAATAAAAGGGTAGTATTGCATACCATCAGGTGCATAAAGATTGCTTCTTGAAATCATAGCATCAAATTTATCAATTGCAGCCATGAAAACCTTGTCTGCATCTCGAGCACCGCCCTACGCAATTTGTTTTTGCATACACACATAATCAACATCAAATAAAAGTGGCAAGAATGTTTACAAATAGAATCTGCTGCAAAAATGGTAATGGGTATACTTACCGGTCCAACGTCTGCGATTAACTGCGCACGAAAGAACAGAGCAAGGCCCCAATTATAAAGGGCTCTCATGTCATTTCCATCAATAGACAATGCCAATTTATACTTTCTTCCAGCTTCAACAAGTAGTTCTTCACACTCTTCACATACTTTCACAAGCAAAGAAACAATCTTTTCCCTTTTACCGGCGTTTTCATCCGATTCATTGTCAGATTTTCGATCATTTTTAGCAAGTACGGCTCGTAGTTCACAGCTAAGCCTCAGTTTTAATTCTCCATGAAGAAGATATGTGTTTCCTAAAAGACCTATAGCTATCAAACTCATAGGCCTAATGTCCACTGCTCTTGAAAGTAGCTTAGAAGAACGGTATAACGCATTCTCTGCTACGTTATCATCACGAAACTGCATTATACGTTCTTTCGCTTCTTGTATGAGCGATTTAGCTTCAGAAAGACACCTATCGAATTCTATATCTTCTGAGAATGGTATAGACTCGGAATCATCAAATGACGGTTCACTATCATGAGACGCCCGCCGTTGCTGTTTAGCGTAAGATTCAAAAGCATGGTGGTGCTCACTTTCTTCCATGCTCTCAAAACGCTCCGTTTCTTGATCTTGCCAATCGACACTTGCCTCAAGATCCATAGATTCGAATAAACCATCATAAGAACGAGATCTCCGTGTCTCAACTTCCTTAGAACCATCTATCATCCAAGAAAACTCTTGGTTCTTCATGTTATACGATCTTTTTTGGTATTTACTATCAAACCGTCTAGTTTTCCCCGTAATAACATTCTCTTGATCTTGAACTTTACTCATTTTTTGAGAAGAAAACGTAAAGCTTTGATCTTTATATCGCGTTCTAAGAGGGCTATCATACATTTCTCCATCATTATCGTCCTCATAACTATTCAACACCGAATCCATTGTTCTATCTTCCACCGGTGAAGATAAGATATTCCGTTGATTCCGCTCATTTTTACTTCCATATTCATAGATGATTTCTTAGAAGTATCTTTCAATTTACTATGATTAGTCTTCTCTTGAAATAAATTAACCACAAATTGAGCTATATTAAATCCATGTTCATCTACTTCTTTCTTTTTCTTATCATTTACTAAACTCTCTACATCAATTGTAGACAAATCAATTGATTCCAAAGCCTTCAAAATACTTTCTAAATCATCAAATGTAATTTCTTTACATTCAACAGCTTTTCTAACATCATTCTTCAAACCCACAATCTTAACATGACATTCATTAATCAACTCCCTAAATTTCTCCCCAACTTGTTTGAAGTTCAAATCTTTAGCCGTTTTCTTTGATGGGTTCCATCTAATTTGACCTTTATTCAAAAACCCAACAAAATATCCAACACCAAACACCAAGACACAAGCTGGAAATGCAACTATTGAAGATATTTTAACTCTAGAAATCGTTAAAGCACAAATAAACCCTAGAAAATACACTAATAAATACTTTTTATCATTAATTCCAAGAGAAAATAGAAAACTTTGGACCAAATTGGAGTCACCTGAGTGGAGTGATTTGTTACCAGATTGATACTCCCAACCATTATAAGCTGTGGCAGAGCAAGAAATCAATACCTTGGTGTTGAAAGAATGTTTTTCTTGAGGAAAAAAGAAAAAGCTTGGATTTTTATGATGAAATGATCTGAAAATTAAGGTTTGAGAAGAGATTTGAGGACCCAGTTGGAAAATTGGTTGCTTTGTTGTTAGGAGATTGTTCATTTCGGTGCAGATTGAAGTTTTTTATGAAGTAATTAAGATTAGTTACTGATGAATGGGATCTTGATGCAGTCCCACCTGAAACAAACTGAAAACTCTGCAGTTGTTGGACTTAGAGCTGATGACAAGCCGAATCGAGTCGGGCATTTGTTGTTTGAATTTGAGCTCAATTAGTTCACGAATTTATTTGTAATCGTTTGTTTGAATTTTATTTGTTTGTTAAATGAAAAAAAAAATTATGTTCGGGCTAGACTCGTTTAAAAGACAGAGCTCGTTCAATGTATATTTGTTTTTCAGCTTGAATTCGACTCGTTAAGGTATTAAAATCAAATGCAAAAGCATAAATTAATACGTCATACTACAAAAATATTAGAATAATTCTATAAAATTTCAGACCCTATTAGATTAATTGATGAATTATCATATGTGACTTAATGTTTTATACATAGGTTTGTCTATATAAGCGGGTTCGTGTACATAATTGAGTATTCACGAATAACGTCGGTAGATCTAAGTTCTAGGGCATAACAAGTGACATCAGAACCAACAATCATTATGTTTCAAGTAGCGTCATTAGAACTGCGTTATAGGGCGTTTACAAACGGTATCGAGTCGACAGTCGGACAGAACTAAATGATTATTAGACCGAATTAAGTGACACACCGTGAGAGACGGTGGATGTCATCTTTTGTATCATCTGGTAGTGTCTTGAAACTAAGTGACTATCAAACGGAATCAAGTGACACACCGTTAAGACGGTGATGGCCACCTATAGAATGCTCTGGTTAAGTCATGACGGTGGCGACTGTGGCGACCACATCTAGAATTCTCTGATAGAGTCCTTAAACTAAGTGGCTATCAAACAAAACTAATGACACGGCACAAAAGCCATCTCTAAAATCCTCTGATGGAATCATAACGATGCCGTCTCTTCCTTAAACGGGGTATCTAAATAGGTACTCAAACCATTATGGCCTCTCGAGAGAATAAATTGAGGCCTTTATTTGCATCACGTTACTCTACTCGTGCACCACTTTACCTACAGTACAACCGATATTATGAAAGTCGATTCTAGAGCCAAGAACCGACTTCTCGTAGATTCTGGAGCAAGAACCGACTTTCTCAAGCTATGTTCTCACAATACATCTACGGAAAGTCGGTTTTCGACTTCAAAACTGACTTTCACAATGTCGATTTTACTGTGATACACATATATAATAATGTTCGGACAGAATTAATGTGGTGTAAATAATAACCCGAATGAATTGAAGCATATTTAAGCTGTTGAGTGTCCAAATCCATCTTTTTCATAACTTCCCAAATTTCTAGTAAATTTGGCCAAAGGGATAATAATATATATCAAGTGGCTATGTCGGTAGATAATACTAAAACTTGGTACAATATAAACATCAAGCTCTACACGTGCAAGCTGTTTATACTTTAATTAGAAGCTAAGTGTCAATAAATTAACAAAATTAAATGGATACTTTTCAAAGTGTACTATTTATAAGTACTTTATTTAGCAAATATCACATTTGGTTTTATTCATTGATGTACAAGTCACTAATTGATCAATCATTTTATTTTTTTTTTTTTGGCAAGTTTTTCTAAAATGTATACTTTTATAGGACCTCACCAAAAGATTTTAGAGGTGGTTCACACTACTTCTCACGATATGGTACTTGGCCATTTGGAAAATTCTAGAGATGACTCTATCACCTCTCACGGTGTGACGTTTATTTTTATCTGATAGTTGATTCTGATATTAAATGATTTAGAATTGGCTTTCACCGTCTTCACAGAGTGACAAATAGTTCCATCTGGAAATCAATCATCATCAAGATCTTACAAGAGGAGTCTAGTTGTGGCTCCAACAGTCTCTCAAAATGTGGTACTTAGTTCCATCTAGATGATTCTGAATGTGGCCCCCACCCGCTTCCAACGTTGTGACAATTAGTTAAATAGTTTTATCTTGGTAGTCGGCTTTGATACATCACGTAACGCCTCAAGGAAACTGGGGCTAGGAGGGCTAAACCCACCCGGCGGAAAAAAATCCTGCATTAAAATTTTTATATAATTCAACTTAAGTCTTCAAAACATCTTACTTAAACCCATCCGATTGTTCGAATAGTCCACTAGCTCACCCAAGCTTCAATTCCTGACTCCATCACATCCCATAATTGAGGTGTGACGACACTACTTAAGCTATAAAGAATCAAATAATTTCTTAGGTTTATCGTCTTGGTTTAACCTTAAATAGTTTTGACTCAATTTTATATCTTAACGATCATTTTCCAACTTTTTTTTACATGGGCTATTACATTATAATATGAGTTTGCACATGCTTTATGCATTAATAAAAAGGATAGAGTGGGTAAAATAAAATTGAATACTCTGTTGTTGTTTTTTTCTAAAAAAAAAATACTACAAAACAAGAGATACTATAAGAAAAAATAATTTATGTAGACAAAAATAAATACTACTACAAAAATCTAATCCGGTCCCACATGGCCCCTTAAAACCAACACCGCAGCGTGGAGGTGAAGCCACCGAAAACCAAAAGGTGGCAATTAGATTGACACGCACACGTAATCTTTGTACCTTACACTTTGTTATGTTTTTTTTTATAAAGATAATATATATATATATATATATATATATGTGTGTGTGTGTGTCATTGGATAATAAGATTAAATAATTCATCACACAAATCAATTCAGAATGGTGATAGAGTAAAAATGAGATGACAATGGAGTATCTTACTGAGAATGGTGTTGCTGAGAGCAGTGGCGGACCTATAGTTTTTTCAGTGATGAGTAAAAATGATGATGACAATGGAGTATCCTTAATGAGAATGGTGTTCTTTGAGAGCGTTGGCGGGCTGTTTTTTTTTTTCAGTGTGCACAAATTAAAAAAAGGTGATCTTGAGAAGCGTTGTGGATATAGTTTTTTTTTTTTTTTTTAGTGGGGGCGAAATTAAAAAAAAGGTGATAAGAAAAGTTCATAACCAAGTTTTGAACTCATGATCTTAGGATAAATAACAAAGCTTCTAACTAATTGAACTAACTAAATAATGATGTTAGAATTGTCTGAAATAATATACATACACAGCTCTAATATTATAAGAGGGGTATGTTAATAACTTCGCCCGAAAATTTGAGTGGAGTCCATGCACCCCACCCCTAAAGGGCTGGGTCCGCCCCTGGTTGAGAGAGGACATGGGTCCTATAGTTAGATGGTCTCCAAAATTCTCCTCACTGCTTGAGTACGTCTTCGAGCCTTGAACACATACATAAAAGGCTTACAACTAAAGGAGGTTTTCACGAGGATGCTCGTTCGACACTTAATTCATCAGAGAGACCAGTGAGATATTATATGTGTCAATGTATGTCAAAAGTGAATGTATCTCGTATGGTCGGAAGTTGAAGTTTATATAGGCCTATAGGTCGTTGTTGGCAAGATAATTAATAACAAACATAGTTGTTGGAATTGTGTAGTAGTTTCAATGTAAATATGCAGAAAATAATATGCCATGTGAACATAGTCACGTTGTAGATCATTTGGGCTTACACTCTAAGTGAATTGTATATCACATTAACGTTAGCCTAGATATGACGCGTAACCGCTTGTCCCGAGTCTAAGCCATACGTTTAAACTAGATCTTCAGTCCATAGTGATAATAAGATGTAAGACAAACCATAAAGCAGTCAATGGTCTCGCTCGAACCTTTAGGTCAGTAACCAAACACATGTAAGCTCGAGCCATGCCGTGAGATCTCAGATGACTGGTATGTAAGGTGATACCTCACTCCAGTATCTTCTCATCCCTAAGATTAATGGTTGGATGATGTAAGTCGAAGAATGTAGATCAATGGTTAAGTATATTTAAAGTGTTTTTACATTCTTTTTTTTACTCAAAAAGATCGCTTTAAATTCGAACTCCATATATAACTAGATTTTCACGATATCGCCGCTCTTTAATCATTGAGATATGATCCACTATGGTCTGTTTTTTTTTTCTTTTCAAGGGCACCCATTATTTTGATAGCAAATTAAGTGTTATTTGTTTATAAGGACGTGTATTGGTACTTAATTAGGCACTTAGGACATCCAAAAAAGATCATTAGTTATAAGGACGGATTTATTTTATCTTTCCAATTTTACCCTTCTCATATAAGTTGTCTTTAATGCATATTAATCGATAATCCTGATTCTGAATCTTTCGCATTTAACTCTGATTCTGCCCACTCAAAAAAAAAACTATGATTCTGATTCGCACTCTTACCGCTTCGTTCATGCTTTGAATTCTGATTGTTATGCTATTTATGGTCGTGTAATCCGATTGTCCGCCGCATCTTGTCTTGTTTTGATCCAGCTGTGTGTATTTTGTTCCATCAATTTCCTGTCAATTTGTGCATCAGAGTTTCGAAAAATCATCCAGCTTCGTTGTTCATCTTATTCTTCAAATTTTCTGGTAATTTTTTAGATTTGTGTGTGCATTATGTTGTTGATTTTTCATATTTGTCTGATACTTATGGAGATTTTGTTTATTACTCTTGCTTGTTGTTGATTTTGTTCCTGCATTCTGACTGCAGGAACATATGAGTTTGAACGATTTTGTTTCTTGTTTGAATTAGGTTTTCTTCTTGTCTGTGTTTGTTCAGTGAGGCTTCATTTTTGTTTTTCTGATTTGGATTGTATAAATTTTGTTGATATTGATTGGAATTACATAATGTTCTGATGCAGTGACTTCTTGTAGTAATCAGCATTCTTAATTGTTACATTTGTTCTTTTTTATTGATTTTTGTAATATAGGTTAGTTGTTGTGTATACAGTGACTTTTTGTCGTAGTTAGTGTTATTTCAGAGTATATTTGTTCTTTTTGATTGATTTTTGCAATATATGAACTGTATTTTTCAGATGGAATTAGTATGTTTCTTCCTTTTAGGTGACTTTGATTTTTGTTGTTGTAATTTTGTGAATATACTTTACATGAATTTCGATTGCAATGTAAACAGAGTTATTTGAGTTTCACTATGGTGATATGTCATTTTCTTTTGCTTTACAGATCTGTTATGTTTTTTGTGATTTTTTCTGTATTGAGGACAGACAGTCATATATTTCCATGTTGAATGAATGTTGTAATTAGTGTAGTTGAATTTCAGTTTTGATGACTATATAGCTGATTTAGTGTATGCAGTGACATTCATATTTTATGCAGTGACAGTCATATTTTATTCAGTGACATTGCATGCTATGTATTGACATACATCTTTTTTGGTACCTGTGTTATTTTTATGTGATTTTAATCAATATTGATCTAATGTATTGAGCTATTAGAATGATATTGAATAATTATTGTGGAAATATTACATATCAAATAGTATGTAATATTTATTTATTTATTCCTTGTATACATTATTTGTACACTTTATTTGTAAAATGACATATTAATTGTGGTACATATAAACAATTAATATGTCAAACTCTAGTTACTTTATGTCATAGACATACTTTTACTTTTCACATGCTTACTTGCCGCCCATATCTAGTGGCCGCCCTAGCTAGCTAGTATCTCCCTTCAATTGTAACTATTTATACTTCTTTCATTGAATGAATAAACTAAGTTGAAGTTTACTCTAGTGTTTATCACTTTCTCAAACTCTCTTCATGGTATCAGAGACTTACTGAGTTCTAAATTCCGCTGCAAACTCAGTTTTGTTATTTCAAAAATGTCTACTGTAACTGACAGTTCATCTTCATCAGTAGACTCCCAGCTGCCTCAGCAGACTGGGGTCACTGAATCTTCTTCATACACAAATCATAGACTTGATGGTAACAACTACTTGCTATGGTCAAGATCTATGAAAATGTACATCTCTGGACAAGGTAAGATGGGATACTGTCCTGGCTCTAAACCCCGCCTCACAAGAAGATGACCCCGGATTTGAAGCCAGGACACTACTAATAATCAAGTCATGGCCATTCTCACAAGATCAATGACAAAAGAAATTAGTGAGAACTTTATGATGTATGATAATGCAAAGGAAATGCAGGATAATGCCGAGATCTTTACTCCAAGAAAGACAATACATCAGAAGTGTATGAACTTGAAGCTCAGATTCAAAACTGCAGACAAGGAGATATGTATGTAACTCAATACTTCAACCAACTATCTAGGGCATGGCAACACCTAGATATGTTGGAAACTCACCCCTGGAATGATGTTAAGGATGTTGCCTTTATAAGGACATTATTGAGAAAAGAGAGTATTCAAGTTTCTTACTGGATGAATCCTACTACAGATGATGTTAGAGGAAGAATCCTTGCCACAAAACCTCTCCACAATCTCAAATCCATGTTTCTTTGAGGTCAAACATGAGGAAAGCAGGAGGAAAGTGATGTCTTTGAACTCCCCTGCCGACAACCTCTGGCTGAGAGTGCTACCTGCCGATTGTCGGGAAGCTGCTGAGGTTCTTGAGACATCTAGGAAGCCTCACGATAGAATCGGAAAGTTGTTCGTGAGCACTACAAACGCACAAATCACACCAAGGACGACACTTTGGAAACTACATGGCAAGCCTAACTCCTCCAAGCCTACCAGGGAAAGTCAGAGTAGACATATGTCAATAAAGAAGAAAATGATAACAAGTTGAATGCTCGGTTTTTTGCATTCAAAGCTTTCCTCACTCAACAAAAAAGAAGGTAGTCCTCTACTTGACATAGCTACTCAGGCTAGTGCAGGTAAATTCTACTCTTCTATTAGTAATGAAACATGGATTGTTGATTCGGGCCTCCTCCCATATGATGGTGGCAATAAAACCTCATAACTCACTTTATGCCATGTCATCAAATTCACAAAGTTAAGGCTGGCCGATGGATCTATCTCGTGTGCAAAAGGTTTTGGAACCTATTAAACTCACTAATAAGATATGCCTAAAGGATGTCCTATTTGTTCCAAACTTATTTGCAATCTCATATCTATCAGTAGACTAGCAAAAGATTTGAATTGGACCTGTTGTTTTTAATAAGAATCGGTGCACTTTCAGGACCCTTCTTCACAGGGAAGTGATTGGGAGGGCTAAACCACCTTTCAGATTGTATGTGGTCAACCTCTGCCAAGATAGAAGGCGAAGACTCGAATGCGCCTCGATGGCTGCACTCAAACCTTAGACAATATCATGTTATGGCAATATAGACTAGGACATCCAAGTTTTGGTTATTTAAAGTCTGTAATTCCTGAATTATTTAAAGGATGTAATATCAATGATCTTCAATGTGATATTTGTCAATTTGCCAAACTTACCAAATCTGTGTATACCAAACTTCCTTATTTGCCTTCCACACCTTTCACTTTAATTCATAGTGATGTATGGGGACCTTCAAGAGTAAAAAGTATAACAGGAAAAAGGTGGTTTGTCACCTTCATTGATGATCATACCAGGAACACATGGCTGTTTTTAATGAAGGATAAATCCGAAGTTGGAACAATTTTTCAGGAATTTTACAACATGATCTCTACTCAATTTGACACTAAGATCAAGATCTTAAAGACTGATAATGCACTTGAATACTATGAGTCTAACCTCAGTAATTTCTTGATGAATAAGGGGATTGTCCATATCGGTAGTTGTGTGGAAACACTTCAACAAAATGGATTCTTGAGAGAAAGAATAGGCACTCTTTGGAGATGGCTAGATCAATCATGTTCACCACACATGTTCCAAAGTATATGTGGGGTGAAGCTATATTAATCGCCACATACTTAATTAATGAGACTCCCAAACAGAGTGTTAGGCTTCAAAACTCCTATCCAAACCCTTCGACCACACACTCCTCCTCTCATCTTATTTCCCAATTACCTCCAAAAATCTTTGGTCAGACTGTGTTCGTTTATATACATGCCCAACATGAATAAAAACCGGATCCCAAAGCTCACAAGTGCATCTTCCTAGGATATGCAAAGGGCAGGAAAGGTTACAAGTGTTATTCTCCTTCCGAGAAAGATTTTACAATTCTATGGATGTAAAATTCTTTGAAAGAACTCCCTACTACAAACAAGTCCATCGAGGCGATCATCGATGGGAACTCGATTGAAATTGACCTAAATCCGGTCCTACAAAGCAAACTCTTCATCCTCAAGCAACCCATCGATTCTCAAGAGATCGAACCTCGGCAACCCTGCCGACCTCCTCGGCCCTCGCCGATCCTCAGCGACCCTCTTGGGCAGAGCCTACTAACACGAGAGCCTCTTGAACGCAGAGCCAAGCGATACTCAAGAACCTCCTCGACTCTCAAAGGACTGGCGATATTGATGATAGACATATTGCCATCAGGAAGGGAAAAAGATCTTGCACTACTGATCATTCCATTCATAATTATCTATCTTATGATCAGTTATCTCCTACTTTTGCCATGTTTACACAGGACTTGGACTCTCACTCCATTCCAAATAATATTCTAGAAGCTCTTCAACATGATAAGTGGAAGGCTGCAGTAAAAACAGAAATGACTGCCCTCATGGATAATCATACTTGGGATCTAACAACTCTCCCAAAGGCAAGAAGACGTCATTTTGCAAGTGGCTATTTACTATCAAATACAATGCCGATGGTACAATTGACAAGTATAAAGCCGTGATCGGTTGCAAGGGGTTTCACTCAAACTTATGGCATTGACTACACAGAAACTTTTGCACCGGTGGCAAAAGCCGAAACACTGCCGGGGATCTCGATATCTCTTATTTGTCCAACTTGTCGGCCTCTTCACCAATTGGATATCAAAATGCCTTTCTCAATGGTGACCTCATCGAGGAAGTCTACATGAGTGTACCTCCGGGTTTACCAATCCTCACACTCAAGGAAAGGTTTGTAAATTGAGGAAATCTCTATATGGCCTAAAGCAATCCCCAAGAGCCTGGTTTGGGAAACTCACTCACTGTGGTTAAAGTCACTGGATATCATCAATGCAACTCGAGATCACACCATGTTTATCAAAACCACTAGCCGAAAAGATCTATTCTTATTGTATATGTGGATGATATCATCCTCACTTTGGTGATGACTCTCCGAGATCCGAATTTGAAGACTCTACCGGCAAAGGTGTTTCAAGTCAAGGATTTGGGCTATCTTAAATACTTCCTTGGTATGGAAATTGCAAGAAACAACCAGGGTATCTCTATCTCTCAAAGGAAATATGTGGCTTTGGACTCTCAAGGAAAGCGGTATCTTTGGGATGCAAACCTCTTCAGATCCCCTGAGTGAGACCCAAGATTATTACCTGCTACATGGTGACATTCTTTGTCGAGGAAGGATCAATATCAAAGACTTGTAGGGAAACTCATTTATCCGTCCCATACAAGACGATATTGCATATGGAATCGTCTGGTTATCCAGTTCATGCATTGCCCCTCGAGCAACATTGGGATGTCGTGAGCGGAGATCTCGAGGTACTTGAAATCCACCTGGCCAAGGCCTACATTTCACCAAGTCTGGCGAGAGATCCGTCAGGGTTTACACCGATCTTTGATTGGGTGGTCATCACATAGACGAGAAGGTCTACTACAGAGCTCTTTGCTCTTATGTATGGGGAAATCTTGTCACTGGAGGAGCAAGAAACAACCTACTGTCTCCGTAAGCGATCTTGAAAGTCGAACTCAGGCACTAGTTTTGGGTATTTGTGAAGCTCTATGGATAAAAAAGGTCCCGACGAACTTCAGTGACTTTATTCAAAGACACCTATCACACTCTCTTTGTGACAATAATTCAACATTATGCATGGCAGAGGATCCATTCCATCATGATAAAACCAAACATGTGGACATTGTGAGACACTTCCACGAAGGAGAAGATTGATGCCAAGAGTATTCAACTCCAGTATGTTCCTCAATGACTGCAGAATCGATATTCTCACCAAGGCCATTCCACCGCTTATGTTCAAGAGATTTGAGTAGCAAACTTGGTTGTATAAACATATACAACCTGGATTTGAGGAGGGTGTGGAAATATTACATATCAAATAGTATGTAATATTTATTTATTCCTTGTATACATTATTTGTACACTTTATTTGTAAAATGACATATTAATTGTGGTACATATAAACAATTAATATGTCAAACTCTAGTTACTTTATGTCATAGACATACTTTTACTTTTCACATGCTTACTTGCCGCCCATATCTAATGGCCGCCCTAGCTAGCTAGTATCTCCCTTCAATTGTAACTATTTATACTTCTTTCATTGAATGAATAAACTAAGTTGAAGTTTACTCTAGTGTTTATCACTTTCTCAAACTCTCTTCAATTATTGGACTGAATGAAGTTTTATTTTAGTATGTTCATGTTATGTAGTCGTTGCAGTGACATCCTTCTCCATTGCAGTGACATAGTCCTTTTTTTTTCCTGCAGGGTTATATTGTGCTCACAATGTTGATTCTTATGTGCACCTATAAGGAAGAGATGTGTGTTGTCACAGTGACAGTTGATAGTACCTTAAAGTATATTCATGATAGACTTTCAAATCGGTGGACGGATTTGAAGGATATGTCTATCAGTTTGTATTATGTGTTGCCTGATAATCCCAAGTGGCTGTTATGTTCCGATGATGATGTGCAGTCCATGATTGCTCTTGCTGAATCTTACTGTGCTAAGCGTGTTAAAGTGGAGGTTGTACGGAATGATGTTGTTGGTTCTTCATCTTCGTACAATGATTGTAGTTGTGTTGGATCTGAGGATGTTGTTGATGATGAGGGTTCTATGATTTCGTCTTCGACTGATAGTAATGTGTTGACTTTTGGTTGGGACAAAATTGTAATCAAAGAAGGTCAATTGTTTGTTGGTGGTGCGGATGATTTTAGAGAGTGCCTTCAAAAGCTGTCTATACAAACTGGTTTTAAGTATGTCTACAAGAAGAATGATAGTTGTAGGATTTATGTTGTTTGTGCTAAGATGAATGAAGCAAATTGTAGTTGGTATGTTCGTGCCCGATGTAAATCCGGTGGATTCTTTTTTGTAACTAAGTTGTGCAATGTTTATACTTGTGGTACGTCTTCGAGATCTTTTGGGCGAGATCGTCGTATGACTTCTGATCTTCTTTCGAAGGTTGTTCTTCGTAAGGTTCGTGAAGACTCGAGTTTCTCTGCATCGACGGCGACTTTTGGCGGTCATCGATCATGGTCGTGCGTTTCTTATGCGATTGCTTGGTCTCTTTGTTAACAAAGCTAGGGATTTTTATATGGTGATGTTAAAACCTCATTCAAAAGTTTGCCTGGTTATGTTACTAGTGTGCATGAAACGAACCCTGGTTGTTGCTATTTTAGAGGTGCATCCTGAATCTCGTCATTTTCAACGGATGTTTATTGCGTTTGATGCTTGTATTCGTGGGTTCAAACATTGTCGACCAATGCTCTTTCTGGATGGGGCTCATTTGAAGTTTGATCAGTCTGGCCATTTGTTGGGTGCAACTGGGAAGGATGGTGATAATGGTATGTGTTCTTTTGAGTAACTCTTTATCTTTTATGCAGTGACACTTGAGTTTATGCAGTGACACTCTATTTTATTATTTGAGAGTTGGTTTTTTTTATCACTTTCCATGTGGCATTGGTTTGATACCTTCTTTTTTGAGTTCCTGTATCAACTGTCTCTGCATTTAGGTTCTGATTTTTGTGTTATGACTGTGTTTTTACACTTTCTTGTTTTGGTATTGAGATTTTTGTTGCAGTGACATTGGTTTTGTGTTATTTTGCTGTGATGTTCTGATTTGATATTGTTCCAGGAATATATCCTCTGTGTTATGGTGTTGTTGATTCTGAGGATTTCGATAATTGGAGATGGTTCTTGTTGCATTTGAAGAATTTGCTTATCCCAGTTCGTCGGATGACGTTCATGACTGACAGGAATCCTGGACTATTGGATGCTATACGTGAAGTGTTTCCTGATGCATTTCATTCCTTTTGTATTTACCATTTGAAGTTGAATCTGAAGACTTGTTTTAGTGGTAAATATGTAGGTAAATCTTTGCGTGAGAGAATGGTCCATTTGTTTTACCAATGTGCTTATGAACCGACTGTTGAAGAGTATGAGAAATACATGGCTGATATGTTACTTGAAGGTGGAGAGCGTGCATAAACATTCTTTGCGAATTTAGATCCGAAGAATTGGGCCAATGCTTATTTTGAAGGTTGTCGGTATGGTCATACCGCTTCTACTTTAATGAGTCGTTTAATGCTTGGATATTTAAGGAGAGGCACCTTCCCGTGTGTTGAATATGGTAGATGGCATTCGTATCAAGATCATGACAAGATTCTCGAGATAAGCGTCTTTCTTTGCAACATCATTTAAGTCTTTGATCCGGTCCAAAAGTTGATTCTATTTTGTCTAGGGTTGATGGATTCGGCGCAATGCCAGTGTTGCTAGTTGTAGTTATTATAAGTATGAGGTTTTTTCATCTCCGCCGGCAAGTGTTAATTTGGATATCCGTGCTTGCTCATGCAAGGAGTGGCGTGGAATGGTTATCCGTGTATTCATGGATTGGTTTGTGATTGAGATCTGAGTTTTCCTTTGAATGAGTACGTGGATCCTTGTTATTTGACACGACCCATATGTTGATTCATACGATTTTGGAGTACAAACCAATTCTGGTCCATTTTTGAAGAATAATTTCGAAGATCTTATTGTCCTTCCAATTGCTCAAGAAGCACTGGTAGGCCTCGGACTAAGCGTCTTCGATCTCGTGGTGAGAAATCAACTCGTGTTATCCAATGTGGTCGTTGCCATGCGTTTGGCCATCATAATAAGAAGGGTTGTTTTGCTCGTCTTAATCGATAGTTAATCTATTTTTCTGGTTTTGTAAGCGTTGAATTTTCGATTTAATAAGCATGATTTCTGAGATTTCCCTAATGCAGTGACATTAATCTTATTACATTTTGTATGCTCATTGAGTGCTAAGAGTTGTAATTCATTTAGTTGCTATTGTATTTATTGTAAAGATCTTATTATATAGTTATTGTGAAGTCATTTGTATTTGTTTTTTATACCCAATTTGTTTGTGATGTTTCTATGTTTGTGTTTGTTTAATGAGTTCATTCAAATGATTGTTTCAGTGAGTGCAGTGACATCAGTGTCACTGCATATTTCTGAAGATTTTTTTTGTATAGAAATTCTAATGCATTTAATTCCTTTTTCCACATAAAATCTTAACATCGATCCATAAAGAATTAGAAATCATTGTACAAGAACCTGAACCATCAATCATTTCCAGTTTCTTAAAACACAATGAACCCTCAAACATGATTTAGTAATTATGAACCATTGAATCTTTTGTATTTTATAAGATTATAAACAATGAGATTTATTCTTATACTGAATGTGAATTCAGTTGTGCTTCTTTTTATTCCCCTATCTATTTTCTTTATTTGTATCTTTGTATTTGTTTTTTGAATGAACTGAAATGTTTTTTAGGCCGATCGTGCATCGACATCGTTGTCACCGAGATCTCAAATAACATGCCTTTTGAGTGTTAATTCCTTGTCCTGCTGTTGGTTTCATGCACTTACTTGAATCTTAAAAATTTGTGCAGAACAATTAGAAATTTTACTAGCATTTTATGAAAAAAATGAAGCATCAAACATTTTTGATTTGTATAAACAAAATGAAGCAATAGTTATGAACCATCTAACCAAAATGAAGTATCAGTTATGAACCATCAATAAAAACCCTTACTGCTTTATGATAGTCTAGTCTTCAACTACATCATACCAATGATTGACCATCAACATAACAAAACAAGCTGAATAGTAAAAACAAGTAAAATTACGGCTATTTTAGTCCCGTATGTGAAGTCTGTCAAGCACTAATGAATTTACTACCATTGCCTTGAACTGCTTCACTTGTTCTGGCATGCTAGTTGTGGTGGAATTTCTAAATCTTGTGCTAGCTTGTAGATGTAATATGACACGTAAAGGCACAATCCTCGCATTACATTTCAATGATTCTCATTATTATTGTGTATCCTTATTTTTGGTCATTATGTTAAGAATTGCATTCAGACTTACGTTGCATTATCTTGTAAAGGTAGGTTTGCAACCTTTTCCACTATCGTTGTTATTATCGGTTGCTGGCTGTTTGGTTCAATGGCTTGTGAAAGCATCTCTACCTGCAAAATAAGGCCAATCCATGTGCAATGTTTTTGTTATATTGTATGATTTTTGTGAAGAAGATGCAGTGACAGTAAATTCAGTGATAGAAGATGCAGTTTTTATCATGATTTCTTTGATAACTTCATTGTAATTTTGAGCTTTGATGAATACATCGGTATGTCTGGCTTCACCGCTGCTGAATGATGCATTTTCCATGTTGTGTCTCCTAAAGTGTATGTTAGGAGTACCCAGTGGTATGGCCTTGGCTCTAATCCCATACAGCATAACGGGAGAAAAACTTTCTTTCCTTGATGTATTATTTCCAGATCTCGATTGTTTTCTCATTTCTGTATGTCTTGTCGCTCAATCTCTTCAAATATTGCTCGCACATTGCATTTTCATGATATTATAAATGTGAACTCGAAGCTATTTATTCAAATCGCTTTTTTATGCATACCCATGTTCCTGCATTGAATATGTGGTAGTTCGGCTTAATTAAATTTGCACGCTTTTAAGAGCTCAATGAATCCTTGAACCACATTGCTGCAAATCTCATCAAGGCTAAGTCGGTTTATTTCTTTATCAAATAATTCAGTTTCATCAAGTAATGCAAAGGCGAGTAAGATGGAATTAGACTAAGATGCGTTGACGGTAAGATGGAATTAGACTATGATGCAAAGTTGATGATGAAAATTTTACCGTTTTCGCCTATTTGTAGCTCATTGAGAACTTCCATTATCGAGTCAACGTTCACATATGGGTAGTCTCCGAATGATTTTGCCCATACTACAAATTTCGCATTTAGTAATTTATTGTTAGTATTCAATTTTTCAAGAAGATTTATTTTGTATGTTGTTGTTAAGTTATTTTTGCTTACTCTTGTCCTTCATTGTTGTTTAACTCTTGAATTCTTTTGAACACTTCCGGGAGAATGTGTTTTCCACACTTGTATTTATCTTTGTCTTTGTGGATTATGATTTTCCCTTGAAACCTCAGATTTTGCTTAGGGATGTAGTAATCTTTCCCTTTCTGATCATTCTTTTGCTTTTTCTTCTTTTCTTCGGCATACTGGAAATCAAGATTCTCTTTCTTTGTCCTCTTTCTTGCATTTTTCTTCACCCCCCTTTCAATTGTGAAATCTGGGGTCCGTTGATGAAGTCACGAGGTCGTAGAGTGTCGTGCAAGGAGTTTTTCAAGTTTTTGTGCAAAGCAGGAGTGTGTTGATCAAGATCATCCTCGTTTCTTCCAAATTTTGTGTGACTGGTGAGTTGCAATGTTGTCAATTTCATCTTGTAATTCTTGATTCTTTTTTTCCAGTTCTTCAATTTTTGTTTCTTCACTCAGATCTTCTCTTTGAGGCTTTCATTCTTCTCTTTCTCACCTTCAAGTTCAGCTTTCAAATTCCCGATTGTGGTCTCCCTTGTGAATAATGTTTGCTCAAGTGTTCCCACTTTTTCTGTAAGCTCCTGCACTAGTTTTCTGTTTTTTTCTTCCTCTTCCAACATAACAGCCATCTTTTTCTGTGAATCACCTTGTTCATTGTAACTCTCCAACAGGTTGTTGATGTACAAATCCTTTTCCTTTATGTTCTCTTTTTCCCGTTAATGGTCGACATTGCAAGCTCAATCTTCTCATTCAATTCTTTAACTTCAATCTCCAACTCGCTTTTTTTCAAAGTTAGTAGTGACATCTAATGTCTCATTGATGTCCGAAAGCTTTGCTTCATGTTCTTCATATTTCTTCGAGATATCCACTTCTGCTTGCTTCAAGTCTTCCACTTTTGATGCTAGACTTAGATTCTGATGTTGTAGCTCTTCAATTCTTTTCTTCATCATGCCAACACATGCTTGATCACTCTTGTCTTTTGCCTGCAAACATATTTTAAAATACAATAATTAGTAAATCAAGTTCCTTCTTTAGTGTAAGCATTGTTTTCTATTTGCAGTGACATTGTGTGATGCAGTGACATTATGTAATGTCACTGCATTTTGGTCTTTTAGTACTTTGTAGTTGTCAATACCATGGCTTGCTTTAGTTCTGCAATTTTGATGTTTGCATCTTCTACTTCTCTTGACAAGGTGATGTTTTTTTGTTTTATCTCTTGCATTTCATCCTGCACATCCTGCACCAGTTGTAGCAAATGTGAAGTTTAAGTGCAGTGACATAAATTTTTATTGATTGTCTTTTGTGGTAAACATGGAAAAAGTATGTTTACAATTGGTGGTGATGGTGTTGGGGTCAACAATCTGAATGATGGAGTTCTTCCATATTTATTTGTAGATTTGTGTGCTTGTTTAGGAGTGTGTTGTTCTTTTACCTCTTCATCGTGTTGTTGTGGTTGCATTTCTTCCTCATTGGCTTCATATTGCCAGTCACTTGGTTCTGTTTCCATTCCATCCTCTCCAGATTTGATATCATCACTTTCAAAATCTGTTTCATTCTCTTCTGGTTGCACCTCTTCTTCTTCTATTTCCATGGTATCATCTGCACATTCATGTTCATCACTTCCAGAGTTTCGTTCATTCTCTTCTGATGTACTCTCTTTTCCTTTTGTTTCCATGCTTTCCTGTCCACAGTCATGCTCTTCATGATCATCAGTTTCAGAATTTGTTTCATGCTCTTCATTATCATCACTTTCAAAATTTCTTTCATCCTCTTCAGCTGTCATTTCATCATCCGGATCCTTTTGACTGCTTTCTGCCTCTTGATTTTTTCCCAAGCTTTGTATGAGGATGAACTCAGTCAATGTTGGAGTCAATTCTTCAGCATTGAACTGTTTCAATTTTGCATTATTAAAGTATTTAGTTATTTCTTTCATCATGGATTCACATACAAGTATTCTATGTTATTAAATAAAGAACTATAACAATAATAAAGATAAATTGCATTTCATTGCGTTGACATGCAATAACAATGCAGATGACATGCAATAATAATGCATTGACCATTTCTTGATCTTCAAAATTTAGATAGAATTACATTCTTAATATTTTACGATGTTTGCCCATGTTTTGCAAATTTTCTTTTGTTAGAATATCTCGCAGCTTTTCTTAGATTCCACTTTTTTATCCTTGGAATCCATGTGTGTGCCAAACTTTTCTTTCCCTGTTTTGCTCTTTTTTCTTTTTTCTGCTCGACAAGATCTCCTATGATGTCTGTGTGTTCGCAGAACCCGATGTTAGTAACACCGGTAGATAAATATGCATTATAATGCAAGTTGACATTGGTTTCAATTAGATTTTGTAAAGAAACACAATTATAATCGGATGGCGAGTGAGTGAACATACGGCGAGAACACAAAGTGCATCCGTTTACATATCTTGGATGCGACCATTTTCGATTAAGCCCATTCTCGGGCTTCTTTCAAGAAATGAGATGACCAATCAAATGAGCTTAAATGACTCAAGTCATCGACATAGTATAGAATGACCATGGTATGTTCTCGCCTCGATGTTATAAGAAGAAGGCATTGCAAAGTAGTAGAAGACAAAGTAGTTTCACCGTGTCCTCAATCGATGTTGAATCGAGTTCTTTTACCTTTTCCTTTATTAGGTCTTTCAAATTCACTTATCTTTATAACATAACATCGAGAACAATCTTTTTGAATTGTTATCTCCTTTTTTGAGTTATTGCTCATGTCCCCTACCTCATTGTTTCCATCTTCTATTGCAAATATGTGTTTCACATCATTTCTTGTTGGCATGTGATATTCCTTTCCAATCTTGAAACCCCCCTTCTTTTGGTTGTATGCCATTATCATCTCATCCAAAGATGTCATTCTTTTTTTCTCGCATGATAATCTTTTTCTTTTCAAATACATCAAACAAATGTTTGAATGGAGTTTTCTTCATTACTTTCCGATGCTCTTCTGTTATACTTCCTTTTATTGCATCGAATATCTGGTCCATACTGTTCAGTGTTGATCTGTATTGTTCTCTAGTCCTGTAAAAACCAAATTAACATGGGTTAGTCAATGCAGTGACATGTAAGTTTTTGTGTTTTGCATGGAATGATAATGGATTGATTTGGTATTTGAATCTTATGCTCCGCAATCACATAAAATCACCTTTAAACACTTATGCCTACAATGCGTTGACATTACATTGAAGCGATATAAAGTGGTCTCATTATTCATTGGCATGAAATTCTACTTCTTTTAATTCAATGACATGATGTTTTCAACCTTGTTATGCAGTGATATCCGATTTCTCCTTCGAATAAAGACACATGCTTCTAATTTACAGATCTTCCTTTATTTCTTATGCAAAGTGACATTATACTCCTCTAGTATTTTATCGCAATTTAGTTCCACTCATCTACACACAAAACATATTTGTATCACAATGCGTTGACATTACATGAAGCAAGATAAAGTGGCCTCATTATTCATTGGCATGACATTCTACTTCTTTTTAATTCAATGACATGATGTTTTCAACCTTGTTATGCAGTTGATATCCGATTTCTCCTTCGAATAAAGACACATGCTTCTAATTTACAGATCTTCCTTTATTTCTTATGCAGGTGACATTATACTTCTAGTATTTATCGCAATTTAGTTCCACTCATCTACACACAAAACATATTTGTATCACAATGCGGTGACATTACATGAAGCGATATAAAGGGCCTCATTATTCATTGGCATGAAATTCTACTTCTTTTTAATTCAATGACATGATGTTTTCAACCTTGTTATGCAGTGATATCCGATTTCTCCTTCGAATAAAGACACATGCTTCTAATTTACAGATCTTCCTTTATTTCTTATGCAGTGACATTATACTTTTCTAGTATTTACTGCAATTTAGTTCCACTCATCTACACACAAAACATATTTGTATCACAATGCAGTGACATTACATGAAGCAGTATAAAGTGGCCTCATTATTCATTGGCATGCCATTCTACTTCTTTTTAATTCAATGCTATGATGTTTTCAACCTTGTTATGCAGTGATATCCGATTTCTCCTTCGAATAAAGACACATGCTTCTAATAAAGACAGATGCTTGTAAATCGTTATGCAATGACATTATAATTCTCTAGTATTTACTGCAATTTATTTCCACTCATTTACATACAAAATCTAAGAAAACAGTCTTTGCTATGATTTCATGTACAGGAAATCGTATTTTTTGTTGCATTTTCAGTTTGTTTAGATACTTACCCAGATTTCTTCTTCGATTTTCGTGTTGTTGCTCTTCTCTTTTCTGCCGAAATTACTTGCTTCTTCCTCGCCATTTTTCAGTCAGTGTATTAATCAATTACTTGCTTCCTCCTCGCCATATTTCTTCTTCTAATTTCGCTGGTTTCTGCTTGATTTTTATCCGATTTGGCTTCGACTGAATGAACTTTCAGTTTTGTTTGCGTTTCTCTTCCGAGCGGTTCCACGTCTTTTCGTTTTCCTTCAGTTTTTTTTTTTTGAAAATATTAACTGCAGATTTCGTGGCTCGTGGGTGTTTATTTTGTTAAGGCTAAATTGGTTCATATATTAATTTTTTATCCTTATAACTAAGTGTTTGTTTTGAGTGTCATTTTTACTTAATTACATCCAAAAAAACGTCATTTTCAATAATTGGCCCGTAAATTTTATTGTTATTTATATTATTATTATTATTATCAAAGTTTGTGTATTCATGAGCTCCTAGTACACGTGTCAATGTACGACGACACAATATTTTTGTCTTTCATTCATCTGCATAACATTGAGAAATGAACCGCACCTGAAAAAAAAGAAAAAAAAAAGAGTTGGAGAAGAGTGTAAAAGTGCAGCAAGCAAGCAATAACTATTCAATTACCAAAACCTATCAATTTTTCTCGTCATCTTCACTGTTTTCCAACTTGAATTTTGTTTATTTTTCCCTTTCCATGCTACTTTCTTGCGTCATTTTGATGATGAGCAGCCGCTTCGGTTGATGTAAAAACATCCGGATATATACAGGAAAATCAATTAAAAGAAAATTTAATTGCAGCTGGGGAATGCATATTGGAGGTGTCGGCGGAGGGGAGAAATAGGTGGTACGGCGGCGCCGATGAGGAAGTCATTTAAAGATTCTTTAAAAGTTCTTGAAGCTGATATTCAGCATGCCAATACTCTGTCAGTAAATTTTAAATTTTCCCCTTATTATTTCTCTTGTTCCTCCCTTTTTCTTTGAATTTTTTTTTTTTTTTTGAGTGGCCCTTTTTCTTTGTTGAGGTTATTAATTTGTTTAATTTGTGATGTGGGTTGATGATTTTTTTTTTTCCACAAAGTTGATTACTTTCTTATCTGGGCTGATGAAAATTTTAGTTTTTTCTTTTTCTTTTTCTTCTTGTAGTGGCTTGCTTGAAGCTTGTGTTATGCAATTAATATATGCATTTAGGAAGAACATTTATTTCCTATGCTTTTCTTTCGTGTAGGAGTCAAAGTTGGATTTTCTTGTATGCATTCACCTGTATTTGGTGTTAAATTCTGTTTTCAGCTCTAAGAGCTCTTGCAATGGTTTCTTTTTAATCGATTTTCTATTTTACGGACTTAAACACCATTAATTTTTTTTGCTTTGGAACCTCTATTCATTTTGAAATGAATCAAAACCTCTTCAAGACATAATTTGAATAGAGAATCTGTAATCAGTGCAATAAATAGTGTGAAGACTCTGTATTTTACGGTAAAGATTTTGTGGCAGATGATTGGTTTGGATCTATGTTTTACAATATCCACTGCAACTTCGCGAACTATGTTGAAGATCTCGATATTCGGTGAATCTGATGGGGTTTTTTTTTTCCGTTATCCAGCCTCGAGTGTTCATCTTCAAATGTCCAACATACCTTATCATTGTTTGTTGATACTCGGATTCAAACACATTGATAAGCATTCATTAAGTCTAACATTCACTAATTTATGGTCTGTTTCGTCATTTCAGTGCTTTAGATTTTCCAAGAGACTATGATGGTGCTTGTATACAAATGAGAATGTCCTACAGTCCTGCAGCTCCCCTTTTTCTTTTCTTGGTTCAATGGACCGATTGTCACCTTGCCGGTGCCCTCGGACTCTTGAGGATACTGATTTACGAGGTTAGATCACTTGCATTAGATACTGTAAAATAGAATAAGTATGGAGATTCTGATGCATTTCATTTTGAATGGTGATTCTGTAAAATGGAGAAAACAATGCTCGAGTCTGTAGGGACAGAGAATCTGATAAAAGTAGTTGATGCAACCGCTCTTAGTTTTACATATATATACGTGTTCGTGTGTGTTTGCTTTTGATTCCTAATGGCTTTTTACAATGTTGTGTTTGGAATGAATGATGCCTTTTGTGCATTAGGTGTATGTGGATCATAAGACAACAACAATGTCAAGTCATGAAAGGAAAGCAAGTATTCGAGAATTTTACGGTAAGAAGTCCGGGATAAAAGACACTTTTGGTCCCTTTTGTTTCACGTTTTTTTTACATTTTTATTCATCCCGACATCTTTACCTTCTTATATAGCATTTGTTTTTCAGTTCAAAGTGTCACATGTCAAACAACCAGTATCGAATGTACGGCATGTTTCAACCAATAAGAACTTGACATGTGGTGAAAATTGGCTGAAAAGGTTAAAAAATGCATGTATGAGGGGTAAAAGTGTCAGAAGTACAAAAATCGTGAAACAAAAGGGACTAAAAGTGTGTTTATCTCATTAGTCTGTTTAAGTAGTGGATTTAGCATTATCTAATGTTGCAAAACTCCATGAAATTGTGACCAGCTATCCTTTATCCATCCTTGCTTCAACTCCAGAAGGGCGTAGGCGTAGGCGTATCGGATTCAGCCGATGATAAAAAACAGAAGGCATGCTTTGAGAAATACAAAAGAAGAGAAGACGACGACGAAGATCACCGGCTGATTTCAGATACAGATTCAGATAGGGAAGAAGAATGCGGAATCTGCACGGAGATGAACAGTCGGATCGTGTTGCCTAACTGCAACCATGCCATCTGTATGCGGTGCTATCGTGAATGGTACTTTCGTGTTTTGACATTTCTTGCGCTTTCAAATGTATGTGAATGATTCTCTTACATGTTTGTTGATTTTACTAAAATACCCCTCCTTTTTACCGTGAATCACAGGCGATTAAGATCCGAATCATGCCCGTTTTGTCGAGACAGCTTGAAGATAGTAAGTTCTGGGGATCTATGGGTGCTAATAGACAAGAAAGACGTGGTGGACATAGCCACGATCAACAACGAAAATCTCAGAAGGCTTTTCATGTATATAGACAAGCTACCTTTGAAAGCTCCTGACAATGATCCGTACGATGAACATTTGAGGTAAAGTTATACCCGGTAAGATACCGATTCAAACCATACCATTCAGATTTATCAGAAAAAACCATCTCCAACATGATTGGAAAATGCAGAAAGGTTAAGCTTTAGTTAGGTTCTTAGAGGTTGAAATTTGTTGCAAAAATGGTTAACTTAAAAATGTGCTACTATAATAATGTAAAGCTTTAAGCTTTACATTACTGGATTATATATATGTGATGTATATATTGTGTATATGTTTATGCTTTGTTGAACTCTTTTTTTTTTTTTTTGAGGGGTTGTTGAACTTTTTTTTTAGGGCCTTTTAAGGGGACTTCCACTAAAAATACTGGGGGTGCCCTTAAGGGCAATGATAGATTTAGTGTGGTGCCTTTGAATGCTTCCTTTTGACAATCCCATGCCTGACTGAACACGAATCTTTCTGATGACTCGAAAAGCATTTGACTTCCAACAAATGCAATCCGAACGTATTCCGGGGTGTAATGGGTATTAGCATAGACGCCTCTGCCGGAGGTGCGCGTATTCCGGAGTGTATGTGTATAGCATTAATGGCTAGACGGGTCCCCATTCCGACCGGTCTATGGGATAGGACATGTCACACACAGGGGACAACGTGGAATTGTGTTATAAGAGTGAGTGAGGAAGCTCTTCGGATTCAATCCGTGTTTAGTTTTACTGTATATGTGGCGTAACGAACCGTGTGAGCAAAGTCACGATTAGGAAGGTTGAAATCTGGACCGGGAAAACGCTGGTTCGAGCCCAGCTCGTGACAAGCTTCAAAGGAGAAAGGAGAGTTGGAAAAGGAGAATGAATTACCGAACATCACATGCAACAATTGTGAGTTATACATGTTCACTATATGTGTTAAATAGGTTTCGTCAAAAAAAAAAAAAAGATTCCCGAGATATTTTATGGTACAATTGTTGTATAAATGTAATCCATTATTACCACATATTTCTACGATCTTTCATCGTACACATCTTTATTATATCAAAAAGAGTACAAACGTATAAATACTGTACATGTCGTTTGATATAACTTAATTATAACTGTAGTATTAAGACTCCCAAATTTTACGTCGGAGGACTCTCAAATTATACCCCATGGTCTCAGGAACTCAGGTCTAGCATGTTGAGCTAGGCCTCGTCGGTGTTAGGGGCTATTATTTACATCCCATCCGTTCTATCATTGCACCCTACCTACCGGTGCACCATATCGTTTTCACATAATCGACCTTGTGAAAGTCGGTTTTATAGTCAAAAACTGACTTTCTGCAAAGTCGATTCTTCAACTATTGCACCCCATCTACCGGTGCACCACACATTTTTCACAGAATCGATTTTGTGAAAGTCGATTCTGGAGAAGAAAAAAAAAAGACTTCCCGCGGAGTCGATTCAACCGACTTTATGGGAAATCGATTTTTGAGTCCAGAACCGACTTTTACTATGATGCACATTTAAAGTGGTATATCGGTGTGGTGCATCTAAATGTATTAAACGGATTTATATTTAAGAGTAGTACTTTTTGCTTTTGTATAAAATGTTTATAATGGGACATCTTTCCTTTTGTTAATATAAAATAAAATAAAGAAAAAAGACATTTTTCGTTTTTCGTTTTTCGTTTTTCTTTCTTTTTAATAAATAAAAAAAAGAATATTTGAGTCCGCCAAATATAAGAAAAAAAGAAAGGAACGAAAAGCCCCAAAAGGAAAAGAGAGAACGAGCCATTGCAGCCAGCCGTAGGGGTTTTGAATCACGGTGGTGCGACGCCGGAAGACGACGAAGAATCAGAGAAAGAGAGAGAGGGAGAGAGAAAAGCTATGGCGGCGGCAGAGGGAGGAACAGTGAAGGAGGTGAAGTCGAAGGCAGAGTTGGAGAAGGTCGTGGCAGAGAATTCGTCGGTGATTCTACACTTTTGGGCTTCATGGTGTGCTGCTTCTAAGCAGATGGATCAAGTCTTCTCTCATTTGTCTACTGATGTCCCTCATGCTCATTTCTTACGGGTAATAGCCCTTTCTTTTATTCTACTATGGAGGAGAATTAGCAAGCTTGGTTTTAATATGCATTTACATATGCTGGATTTGTAATTTCTTACCTTTATCTGCTGTGGGGACAAACAGTTCAAGGTATGTTTGACTCCTTTTTCGTGCTTTGCTGAATTTTGAAATACTGTCAATCGTTTGATTTTTGGATCGCAAAACCAGAGATTCCATCTTTGAGAATTGACAATACCTAAGCTTCAATATTATTTAGGGTTATGCTGCCTTACACGAAAAAAACGTTCTTTTCCAACGCTTTTTATCAAGGACTTTCCAATTGACATGGTGTTTTGGACGCGACGGAGAAGCATTTTTGATAGTGGAAGTAATCAGTGTGGAGTGTGGATTTAAGAAAACTGGATGTGATTAGGCAACTGCTAAACTCAACAGCTCGCTGTGTAGATAAAGTAGTGCAGTGTTAGTATTTGAATTCGTTGTTGAAGATGCAGATGTTAGAGATGGTGATTAGATTGAACAAAAAGGCACCTTTGATGCTATTAGAGGTCAAATATTGGTAGGGGTGTTTATGAGTAGACCAAATGAAATAAGCCCAAGTAAGCATTGTCATGCTGCTAATAACTTAGGAATGAGGCATTATAGACTAGTTTTTACGTAAGGCATAGAGGTGTTTGTTTTGCGGTTTAGTTTAGCTCTGTCAAGGTTATTTTGGACTACATATGAACACCTCTACCTTTTCGAAGCTGACAAATCCTGTCTTCCATATTTAACTCAGAGATGTTAAGGTTACCTGAATGTTATTCTTTAACAGAATGGTTTAAAATGAGTGGGATTTATTTATAATCATTAATTCATGGTCTGGCTTGGAACCTTTGAAAACCGGACCTTTTTTACTAGACAATGTTTTTGGTTGGGTAGTGTAGTTCTGTATATTTTGCCCCTATGAGGAAGCATTTGTATACATGCAAAGTGAGTAACTTTTTAGCCATGACATATGTAGTTATGTGGATGATTATATGTGTGAATTGACATCTTTTCGGTTTTATATGTGTAAATACGCTCATAAAGCATGCGTCTGTTCATTCATCAGCTGAACATGTGTATACTCAGCTTTAGGACAACACATTCCATTTTGTACTGCTGTCCTATGTATATGGCATAGGTTTTCATGGTAAGGATGAATAGTGATATGTTGGTTGATAGTACCGTACAACTAATTTTTCATCCAATTCAACCATTTGTAAACGAAAGAAAAGAAATGGTTTGGTTTTGATCTATAACCGTTCTTGTCAATCAAAAACATTGCAACCTCTTGTGAGTAAACAAGTCCAAAGATGCTGGAGGTTTGACGACGGAGATGTGAGAGGCCACAAATGCATCCGTACGAGGCGGGGTGGGTTTTCGTGGAGGTCAATGCCAGAAATTGATGATCTAGTGATGGTTGGGTGGCGAACAAGGGGTGGGGGATGAGTAAGATGAGATTGTGGAGGGTTGGGTTGAGATGTAAGGGTTAGGTAGGGGTAAAGGACGGAGATTTGATTCGGTTGGTGCTGCTGACTGGACAGATGCTGGTTGGTGTGGTGATTGGAATGAGGGGGGTGGAGGTGGGGGTGGGGTCGATCTTCGTCTTATTTCCTGAAGTGCACAGCTTGAGCGTATACCTCATACTACTTGGATTTGCTTTTCTCTTGTGCAGAGAAACACGGGGTATACCTTGGATCCATTGATATCTCTTTCTGCTTATTGATTCTGTATTTTGTTTTCATTTTATAGGTTGAAGCCGAGGAGCATCCGGATATCTCCGAGGCATATTCAGTTGCTGCAGTGCCTTACTTCGTCTTCTTCAAGGTGACTTCTTTTAAGTTCCATTGTTGCTGAGTGTGGTACATGTAATGCGTTTGATCTACAAAATTAGCCTCTTATAGAATAAAGGGTAATATCGCGTACAATAGACCTAATTGACCCGCCCTTCCCTTGGCCCCTCATAGACAGGATGCTTTGATGCATTCACCAACTCATTGCAAAAAGAACTTAGTATGTTTTAGATAGACGTTTTCAGTCCTTTTTGTTTCATGATTTGTGCACATCTGACGTTTCGTGTTGGCTCTTTTACCCCTTATCTACGCTTTTATTTACATTTTTAGTCTGAAGTGCCATGTGTCCAATAACGAGCATCGAAGGTATGGCATGTTTCAACCGATAAAAACTTAACAACGTGGCAAAAATTTACTGAAAATGTTAAAAATAATGAATAGATGAGAGGTAAAAGTGCCAATATGAAGCATAGGGTATAAAATGGACCATAAGTGTCTTTATCGTTAGTATATTTTATAATCTTTCATTATAAGCTTGCTATAGTTTGTATTAACTTTAACATTTAATGACCCTTTTAGGGTGGTAAGCTTGTGGATACACTCGAAGGTGCTGACCCTTCCGGGTTAGCGAACAAGGTTGCCAAAGTTGCTGGATCAGCCACCCTTGATGAACCTGCAGCTCCTGCTAGTTTAGGTATGGTTGCGGGCCCTACTGTTCTCGAGACCGTCAAAGAGTTATCAAGAGCAAGCTCCGGCGTGGAAATCCATCCGCCTAGTGGTCTTAGCAACGAGCTCAAATCGCAGCTGGATCAACTCGTTAACTCTCAGCCAATCATGTTTTTCATGAAAGGAAGCCCTGAAAATCCTCAATGTGGGTTCAGCAAGAAAGTAGTCGACGTCTTGAAGAAAGAGAAGGTTAAATATGGAAGCTTCGATATCTTGAATAACAACGTTGTCCGTGAAGGTTTGAAGAAATACTCGAATTGGCCTACATTTCCTCAACTATATATCAAGGGTGAGCTTATTGGTGGATGTGACATTGTTTTAGCCATGCATGAAAGTGGTGAGCTTCAAGAAATTCTTAAAGGTCACGGCGTTGTTGACCAAACCGGCAAAACCGATACAAACACGTCGAAAACCTCTGACTCGGATTCTTCTGGTTTAACCGCCGATCTTGTTTCTCGTCTAAAAGGTTTAGTCAACTCTGCCCCTGTTATGCTCTTTATGAAAGGAAAACCTGATGAACCTAAATGTGGGTTCAGTCGAAAAGTCGTCGATATTCTTAAACAAGAGAACATCGATTTCGAAAGCTTCGATATTCTTAAAGACGACGATGTTCGACAAGGGCTCAAAGTTTACTCAAACTGGTCAAGCTACCCTCAGCTCTACATAAAAGGCGAGTTAATCGGTGGATCAGACATAGTTCTTGAAATGCAAAAGAGTGGCGAGCTGAAGAAGGTTCTAGAAGAAAAAGCTGTTATTAACGTAGACACACTCGAAACACGCTTAAAGAAGCTTGTGGAATCTTCACCTGTGATGCTGTTCATGAAAGGCAATCCTGACGAACCGAAATGCGGGTTCAGTTCAAAGGTTGTGAAAGCTTTGAGAGAAGAACAGATTGAGTTCGGTTCGTTCGATATCTTGTCAGATGAGGAAGTGAGACAAGGGTTGAAGGTGTTCTCAAATTGGCCAACATTTCCACAGCTTTATTATAAAGGGGAATTGATTGGAGGGTGTGATATTGTTATGGAGCTTAAGGGCAATGGAGAGTTGAAATCTACCTTGAATGAGTAAAAAACTATTTAATGGGAAGACATAGGATGTTGCTATATGGCCTTTTAGAGCTTTTTGATTGTAAGAGGTTTTTTTTAGTTTTTTTTTTAAATTTTTTTTTTAAAATTTTAATAGACATATTTGTGTGTTTTTCTTTATTTGTCAATGTTTCTTGTGGTAAAGACATTGCCCATGTTTTTTGTGTTTTAATAGCACATCTTGATTTTGCTTCAAGATCATGGGTTAATGTACTTGGGAGTTTGGAGTTTGTTAATGGCACCACAATGAATCTAATAATTTCGGGGCACGAGACTGATATTCGATCTCTGAAAAGTCGAATTACATAGCTCAATATTTGATTTTGCATAGGCCGGATGTCTATTTTTGACCTCCGTAAAAGTTGAATCTAACTCGAAATATGGTGTCAATGATTCACTATGATGCCAATACTTTCGAGGCATATTACACTGATATTCGAATACTTTCAGGGTATTACACTGATATTCGATAGCTGGACAGTCAAATGTAGCTCAGCATTACACTGATATTCGATCTCTAGATAGTCGAACGTAAGATCAATATTTGACTTTGCAAAAGCCGAATGTCTATTTTGATATTCGACTTTCCGGTCTATTTTGATATTCGATCTCTGGAAAGTTGAATGTAAGATCAATATTTGACTTTACCGAAGCCGAATGTCTATTTTTCGACCTCTGTAAAATAGAATCTATCTCGAAATATGATGTCAAGGATTCACTATGATGCCAATAACAACGCTCATGCCCTTATAGCCCTCATCTTAAAGTATTAAAGGGACAATGTCTCTTTTAATCCATAATCTGTCACGAAATTGGTAATTTTATCCTCAATGTTTCATTTATACAATGTTATCTCTTATTTTATCCTCAATGTTTCATTTAGACGCTCTTGGTCTATGGTTAATTATGCTATACTTTGATGTAGAGGCAGGAGTTCGGCCATTAGGGGCATAATTAGGGTTGTGTAACATTTCATATCCGGAAAGAAAAAAAAAAAAAAAAACCCCACATATCTACACTTTTAATTTTTTTTTATCATACCTTGCACAACTGTTTATTACAATTCAAAGGTCACAAAGACACTGTAAAACAAGCTGGTAAACCACAATTAAAAGAGTACAAAAAAAGGAGCCCTCAAAACATCATCTGACTTCAATACAAAAAGGCAAAACTGCTCAAGGTTCGATTCGGTAAGGTTCAGTCCTGCAAAAGGGAAACCCTACAGCTGCTTTTTCAGCTCTCAATCACAAGAAAATTTCAACCCAAGATAAGATTGATGCATTCTTCTTTTCTTCTGATGTACGAGTCAAGAACGCATCAACAAGTGTGTCGATGTCACTTGAGCTTTTCTTCACACCTAAAACATCGAGGAGTCGAGTCATAAGACTATGATCTGGCTTCCAGTTCTTCTCCTTACCTGAAGAAAGAGCGATTTTCATGCATTCCACAGCACTCGTGGTATTACCGAGGTCAAGGTGCCCTGCTACAACTCTGCCCCACTTACCTGCATATGGAGATTTTCCTTTCTCAATCATATCTTTTAACATTCCTTCTGCTTTTATATATTGTCCCATGTCAATGTACTTATCGATGAAAATATAAGGGATTTGAAGAGCATAATGGTTCCCAGATGATTCCCACTCCTCAAGAACCTTCTCGGCCTCTTCAAGCTCATTTAGTCTCATGAGGCTGTTGAGAATGTTGATGTAATCCCTGTTGATGAGCTTTTTGCAAGTATTTTTCTGAAGACACCATAACCTAAAGACCTCTGATTTGTTTCCCAGAGTAGCATAGAGTGAGATAAGATGGTTGTAGCCATCATCATTCCCAACCGGTAGCCTCTCCTCTACTGTTTTGAGGAAATCGTTTGCTTTTGCAGTTAAGCGTGCCTTAGAATAGAATTTTACAACGAGTGCACACGTGCTCCAGTCAACGGAAACATCAGGTTGGCGTTCCATTTCATCCAAAAGCATTTCCATACCCGTAATATCAGATCTTTGACCGTACGAGTTGAGGCAGATTTTGTAAGTCATGCTATTTGGGAAACTCCATTTTCCTTCATCTCAGATAGCAAATCAAGAACCATCTCATACTTACCGGTTTTAGTGTAGAGGCTCATTAAATCGTTGTATACAACGGATGACAGTTTGAGTCCCTTTTCTTTCATGGTTTGTACGTGAGACAATGCCTTGACAGTAAGTCGCTGACTGACATAACAATGTAGGAGAGCACCATACGTCTTTTCGGTTTTGTCTTCTTCACTCAGGTTATCAAAATAGGTTTCAGCAGAAAGATATTTATACACCTTACCCATCAGATCAATATGCACTGCATGCTGAACTGGTGAGAACGTAAAAGCCTCGTTATTTTTCATCCACTCAGACACCTACTAAAATACAAAACCAGTAATCAAGAAATTAGTTGTTGCAAATGCAGAGCATTGTCATAAATCTAACAGCTTCTGTTTCGGACAAACCAGATTGTAAATTGGGAAAAGCTAAAGTTATTTAGACTGTCAACATTCTGTCACCTAGCTCTTTCACTAAAAATAGGTGCCCACAAACCGAGTCGCGCTCTAGCTTCGCAAGCAAGTTTTTTCCTCTACAATATTACATTCAATTCGAAGTACAAAGGGTACAGAGTAAAATATCCTCCCTTCTTCTCATCCTTGTACCTACGATACTTTCTCGTATACAAATAAGGTTAGAATATTCCTGCACAAGGATGAGACATACAAGTGCAGAAATTGCACAAAGCTTTGATGATGATCGGAAAAATGAAGTGGGCTCTAGCAGACCCATTTGTAGCTTACTAAGCTAAAGTTTGCTACTTTTATCTCAGGGAAGTTTGAAACCAATGAGCATGCTCACAACCATACATATACATGTATGCAAATGTGTGTGTATATTAAAGCCAACAAATTAGTGGTTTGTCACTTTGTCTAGTTCTACAAATCTATGTGCAATGAAGAGCTTCTGCTTTAGAATACCTTCATATCTCAGAAACTTAAATCCCATTGTTAAATAATGCTGTGCTGATACAAAAAGAAAAAAAAAAGACAATATTTCTTCGATAGCTTTGATTAAATAAGCTTAGTTCAACTTTTTCCCCAGATTAGTTCCTTTAAGCATCTTAAATGCTGTTAAACCCCTGAATCCCCTAAACCCCACCTTGAACCGGTACTTCTAAATTGCTGGGTTTTTTTTTTTAAAAATAAAAAAAAAACTTATCTAACGAATAAAAGTTCCAAGTAAGCTTATCCAGCTCATTTTCCCTGTTCTTAAGGACAATACATCAAACAGGTTATATGCATATGTTCAGAAAACAACCTGTAGAGCTTGAGAGAAGTGCATACGCTTTCGAAGGTCACGAATGATGCGTTGAAGCTCAGCGAATCGAACTTGATTCCCATTTTTCACCCACTGGTCAATCAATGATGCCACATTGCAGCTATGACTACCCAATGGACTGATTTTCGAATACAGCGACTCTTTCTGCTTTCCTCTCTTCTTTTTCTAGGTTTATTGCTGCTGTCGTCGACATGGTGGGTGGTAACAACACTGTCTCTGTCGCCATTAATGGAGGCAATACTGTCCGGGTGGGTGGCTGCGGTGCAGTAGCGTTGAAATGGAGGCAGGATCTGGCGAGAATTGAGAGCAATTAGGGTTTTGTATAGATGTGCTATGTTAATGCGACCCAGCATTTTCAACTAGAATAAATGAACTCTTAACAGTGATGATAGTTATATATTCTTAACTTAACCATGATGGTTATTCTTGTATATCGAGCTTAAATTCGACTTTTTAAAAGTCGATTGCCATTGTAGTGATCGTGATATGAGGATATACTTATCAAAGGTTCATTAAAAGTCGATCTTCAGGTATGAGATTTATTTTTGGATACCTTTAATAACACTAGAATCAATTTATCATTAGGGCAACACAACAAGATTCGACACTGTCCAGTGTCGAATTGACCTTTTTAAAACCGAAACTTGCACGAATTGTGGTGTCATGAATATATCGAATGTGATATCATTAACAATGCCCTTCAATTTTTCAACAGTCGAATTTCAGTGCAAAGCCCTAGACTTTCGTACTTTGGAGGGTTTCTGAGATTCTTTCAATGATCTATGTTATGTTGAAAGGATATCTAATCTAATCCGATGATCGATTGCGGAAAGCCCACGGTAGCAAAAGAACATGGGAAAGTATATTCTATTAGTATTTTAGGTTATATTAGATTGGTATTAGTTAGTGAGTCCCGGCTTAGTGAGTCCCTTCTTCCGTGATGAACCGTTGGCGTTCGAACATGTCTCACATTTATTTGAATCTATGGACCGAGGAGAAAGGGGGCTCGGCGGGAGAGGAAAAGTGAGATTCAATTTTTCTTGTGTGCCCTTAAAGTATGTTTGGTGTGATGCTATTAAAGACGTTCGTGAATAAAATATACTATCAGATTCCACTTTGTACAGATTAAAAAAATAAACATTCAACAACCGCAAATTCAAATGTTTGAGCTTGAATTCCACGAATTGTTTTTTAAAATTAGATTCGACTTTCTGGAGGCCATGCTAACCATATTTTTCATACATTCTTAAATGTGTTTGAAAATAATGACCTTATAAAGGACAAAGCCTTCAAAAACAAAAATAAATTGGTGTTCTTATTTCTTAATATTTAATGGACAATCGACCTCCAGAAAGTGAATGTTTTGCTTATATTCGACTTTTATGGAAAAGTCAAATATGACTGTGGCGCCTTGAAGGTAGAGGTAGATTTAATATGGCGCCAACAACAACAGCCATTTTAGATACATCTCACATTAACCTAGAGTAACACCACATAATATGGCGCCAACAACAACAGCCATTTTAGATACATCTCACATTAACCTAGAGTAACACCACATCCACAGCGACACCGGCACCGCATTGTGATCAACCTTTTAAAAGTCGATTACAGATTATGTAATCAAATTTCGAAAAATCGATTATAAACTCTATAATCGACTCTTGAAAAGACAAATATGTGTTGCTGCACAATAAGTAGTACATGATGATGCCTTTAAAGGGCCCTTCAAAACAAACACTATTTCAAAGTCACAAAGACACTGCACAAGAAGCTGGTAAACCACAACTAAAAGACTACAATATCTAGTACAAAAACCCACAAAGAAGGAGCCCTCAAGAAGCTCAAGATTCGGTTCGGTTCGGTCCTGCAAACGGATAACCCCTCTTATGTTTTATCACCCTTCATTTTCAGCTCTCAATCTCAAGACAAATTCAACCAATTTTTAAGTTAAGCTTGATGCATTAGTCTTTTCTTCTGATGTACAGGTCAAGAACGTCCAAAAGTGTGTCATTGTCACTTGCAGGGCGGATTGCACGAGCCAATAATGTATCCACAAGTGTGCCAATGTCACTTGCGTGTTCCTCCACGCCTAAAACATTGAGGAGTCGAGTCATAAGATTATGATCTGGCTTCCATTTCTTCTCCTTACCTGAAGAAAGAGCGATTTTCATGCATTCCACAGCACTCGTGGTCTTACCAAGGTCAAGGTGCCCTGCGCGACTCTACCCCACCTTTCTGCATTTGGAAACTTTCCTTTCTCAATCAAATCTTTTAACATTCCTTCTGCTTTTACATATTGTCTGTTGTCAATGAACTTATCGATGAAAATATAAGGGATTCGAAGATCATAATGGTTCCCGGATGCTTTCCATTCTTCAAGGACTTTCTCGGCCTCTTCAAGCTCGTTTAGTTTCACGAGGTTCTTGAGAATGTTGATGTAATCCATGTTGACACGCTTTTTACAAGTATTTTTCTCGAGACACCATAACCTATAGACCTCTGATTTGTTTCCGAGATTTGCATGGAGTGAGATAAGATGGTTGTAGCCATCAGTATTCCCAAGTGGAAGCCTCTCCTCTGCTAATTTAAGGAAGTTGTTCGCCTTTGCAGTTAAACCTTCCTTAGAATACAAATTTGCAACGAGTGCACACGTGCTCCAATCAACGGAAACATCAGGTTGCCATTCCATTTCATCCAAAAGCATTTCCATACCCGGAATATCGGATCTTTGACCGTATGAGTTGAGGCAGATCTTGTAAGTCATGTAATCCGGGGAAACTTCATTTTCCTTCATCTCAGATAGCAAATTAGGCACCATCTTGTATTTATCGGTATGGGTGTAGAGGCTCATCAAATCGTTGTATACAACGGATGACAGTTTGAGTCCCTTTACTTTCATGCTTTGTACGTGAGACAATGCCTTGACAGTATCACGCTGACGGACGTAACAATGTAGGAGAGCACCATACGTCTTTTCGGTTTTGTCTTCTTCACTCAAATTATTAAAATAGGTTTCTGCAGAAAGATATCCATGCACCTTACCAATCAGATCAATCTGCACTGCATGCTCAACAGGTGAGAATGTAAAAGCCTCGTAATTTTTCACCCACTCCGACACCTGCCAATACAAACCAGTGATCAGGAAATCATTGCAAACGCCGAGCATTGTCAATACATAAATCTAACAGCTTCTGTTTCAGACAAACTGTCTTTCCCCTTTATAAGAACAAGAACACCAGATTGTAAATTGGGAAAGACGGAACTTATTTAGACTATCAACATTCTGTCACCTAACTCTTTTGCTAAAAAGTTGAGTGCCAGCAAACCAAGTTGTGCTCCAGCTTCACAACCAAGTTTTTTCCCCTCTAAAATCTTACACTCAACTCAAAGTACGAAGTGTACAGAGTGAACTATTCTCCCTTTTCCTCCTCGTACCCATAATACTTCGTTGTATACGCATAAGGTTAGCATGGTCCTGCACAGGGATGAGACATACATACAAGTGCAGAAATCGCACAAAGCTTTCATGATGCTCGAGAAAATGAAGTGGGCTCTAGCAGACCTATTTGTAGCTTACTAAGCTAAAGTTTGCCACTTTTATATCAGGGAAGTTCGAAACCATTGAGCATGCTCTCACCTATATAGATACATGTGTACATATGTATGCAAATGTGTGTAAATATAAAAAGCCAACAAATGGTTATTCAGCTCATTTTCCCTATTCATATGGACAATACATCAAACAGGTTATATGCATAATTCAGAAAACTACCTGTAGAGCTTGAGAAAAGCGACTGTTTTTGCGAAGGTCACGAATGATGCGTTGAAGCTCAGCAAATCGAACTTGATTCCCATTTTTCACCCATTGGTCAATCAATGATGCGACATTGCAGCTAGGATTACCCAATGGACTGATTTTCGAATACAGCGTCTCTTTCTGCTTTCCCCTCTTGTTCTTCTTTCTTGGTTTGTTGCTGCTGCTGCTTCCATTGTCGTCGACATAGTGGGTGGTAACAACACTGGCACTGTAGCTGTCGCCATTAATGGAGGAGGCGGCGGTGCAGTAGAGTTCAAATGGTGGCGGTTTTCTCCGGCGAGAATTGAGAGTAGATAGTGTTTTGTGTAGCTTTGCTATGGTAATGCGACCCATTGACTGCATTTTCAATTAGAAATATGATATGAATGAAGTGTAACAATGGACTTTCATAATAAAAATAAAATAAAATGTAGCAATGGTGGTTATAACCGAGTCGAGTTAAAATTCTCTAAGAACTCACGTTTGGCTCGATTAAAAAAAAATTGGGTTCGAAACTCGGTTCGTGTTTGATCGAGTCATTGAAAGGTAAGATCAAACTTGAATACTCGACTTGACTCGTAAAGGGGATCGTTTCTTTTAGAATTCATTTCTAAGGATTGAACTTAGTCTAGTGGTAAAGGTCATTACACTTTCTGGTATTGACCATGTTAGAATCCCCATCCCTACTCCAATAAAAAATAAATGATGATATTGTTCTAGCCAACAATAACATAAGTCTATATCAGCAGATAAAATATCATCTACACGGGCTTTTTCAAATCAAAGACCTTGGACAGTTGAAGTATTTTCTAAGTCTAGAGATAGCAAAGATCTAATGACAAGTATTTATGTCTGCCAAATGAGATATGCTCTCAACCTGTTAGAATCTTATGGTTTCCAAGATTGCAAACCAGTAAAGACACTAGTGCAGAATAAACAGTACCTACAACATTGAGATTCAGACTTGCTATCAGACAATAATATATAGAAGTCTAACATATGTTGTGAGCCAATTGAGTCAGATTTTAGATTCTCACACTGTTAACCATTTTCAAGCAGTTGAGAGATTACTCATGTAACGCCCTCAGACCCCGTGTCTGGTACCGTTAAATGAGTCATAAATAGTCCGGTCAACTGCTTAAACCGCCGTTATCGTTTGGTCTAAAATGGCTAGTCCGAGTTGATAAGACCTTTATGTCTCACATTTATATGACGGTGATGCGCTTCCCCCGCTTCCAATGTGGGACACATTCTCTCCCCTTATAAGGGACTGACGTCCTCACCAGGACGGCTAAGACTTGTCTCAGTTCGTCCCTATCATAGGATTCTAGAGGTGGCCCCCACCGCCTCGGCTCTGATACCATTCCGTAATGCCTCCAGACCCCGGGCTTGGTAGCGCTAAACGACTCATAAATGGTCTGGTCAACTACTTAGACCGCCGTTCTCACTTGGTCTAAAAAGGCTAACCCGAGTTGACAAGACCTTTACTTATATGGCGGTGATGCACTTCCCTCACTTCTAATGTGGGATATCACAACTCAAGTACATCAAGAATGCACCAGCTCAAGGTATGTTTTATCCATTAGACAACAATCTTAAACTCACGGTATTCACAAACTCAGATTGGGGGGATGCCATGAAACAAGAAGATCCCTAACTGACTGTTTTATGTTCCTAAGGTAGTCCTTGATATCTTGGAAATCAAAGAAACAATCGATTGTCTCCAAAAGCTCCTCAGAAGCTAAATATATGGCAATGGCATTGGAGTGTGTGAACTTCAATGACTTATGTATATATTAAAGGATCTTCAAGTAGACATTCTCCTGCCAAATGTACTATACCGCGATAATCAAAATGCAATGCATATAGGCTATAGCACACAATCCAATTTTTCACGAGAGAACCAAACATATCGATATTGGTCGTCACATTATATAGAACATAGAATTCAGTTCAATTCGGCTGCAAATGCAATTAGGGAGAAGGTTAGTTAATTCAATCTTTGTTGTTTCATATACTTAGAACTTAAATTTCAACAGAGCTCAAGGCCAATCGAAAGTTGAAATCTACCTTAAATGAATGAGTTAAACCAAGGGCGCTGTTATGTACACTAGAGAATCCATCGTGGCACAATATTTTGGGCTTGGCTATCGATTTTACAGAGTTAAAAAAAAATGGACATTTGTCCTCTGTAAAGTCGAATTTTGAATTTACATTCAGTCTGAAAGCAGATTCATTGTGTTGCATTAACAACTCCGGGGTGACTTAGGAATATTGTGATAAGCCATTAGCCATATCTTTTTATTTACTATTTTACACGGTCTTTGGATCACTAGAGTTATTCGCACCACAATAAATCTACTCCGACACCATATTTTAGGTAAGTTTCGACTTTATAACGATCGAAAACAAACATCCGACATCTGTAAAGTCGAATGTTGAGCTTATATTCTTTCCGGAAAATAGATTCGATATGATGTCAATAACAACCGCCTCTTCAGGTGCATCACACACAACATACCTGCAATAACACCTCACTTTTTTAAAAGTCGATTATAGATCACATGATCAAATTTCAAAAAAAAGTCGATTATACAGTTCATAATCGACGCTTAAAAAGACAAATGTGTGTTGCTGCACAGCAAGTTGTGTATGATGATGCCTTTAAAAGGGGATCGGATCACCTGTCCTAAATATCTGTCCAATTTCTCTGTCCAATAACATACGACATCGTTTCATACCCTTTTCTACAATTTTTAGATGAGACAAAAACTTAAGTCCTTACAGAAAAACAAAAATTAAAAAAAAAAAAAAACAAGAAAGAAAGCTGAGGTCGTCTCTTCCAACATCCTCTTGGATCCAATCTCAGCAAGCAAAGCAGAGGTATAAACTATAATAAATTGTATAAATATTATTGGATTATGAAATTGATTCATTTACCCAGCAACAAAAAAAAAGAAGAAAAAAATTTACATTGAAGAATTAATCAGAACACGTTTAATGGCAAATTATAAAACCCCTTTGCGATTTGCTATGCTATTTGCTTCTCTTTCGTCGCCATATTCATCCCCCTGGACGAAAGTACGGAGGAGCTCAAAAGAAAGCCATTACCACCCATGAGCCACCGTTTGCTGCTTCTCTCTGTTTTTTCCTCTTTATTTCAAACTTCGTTTTCACCCAAAAGAAGAAGTGGTGCAATAAGCTAATAGGTAGTTTGTGTTGAAGTGATGTTGCTTTGGGTTGAGTTTGCTTGTGGCGCGCTGTGGTGAGGAAGACTGTTAGACGATCGACGTGAAGGAGAAAATGGAGAATCGGTTACCTTAAAAAAAAAAGAAAAAGAAAGAAGGGTATGAAAACGATGTCAGTATGTTATTGAATGAGAGAATTGATGAGATATTTAGGACAGGTGATCCGATCCCCTTTAAAAGGCCCTTCAAAACAAACACAATTTCAAAGTCACAAAGACACTGCAAAAAAAAAAAAAAAAAAAAAAAAAAAAAAAAAACTGGTAATCCACAAAGTCACACAATTAAAAGAGAACAATGTTAAGTACAAAAACCCACAAAGAAAGAACCCCTAAAAATGCTCAAGATTCCGTTTGGTTCGGTCCTGGAAAGGGATAACCCTTTTATTTCTTAAGTTTTATCACCTTCAATTTCAGATCTCAATCTCAAGACAAATTCAACCCATTTTCAAGTTAAGCTTGACTCGTTCGTCTTTTCTTCTGATGCACGAGTCAAGAACGTGTCTACAAGCGTGTCGATGTCACTTGTGTGTTCCTCCACGCCTAATACATCAAGGAGTCGAATCATAAGACTATGATCTGGCTTCCATTTGTTGTCCTTCCCTGAAGAAAGAGCGATTTTCATGCATTCCACTGCTTTCGTGGTATTACCGAGGTCAAGGTGCCCTGCCGCGACTCTGCCCCATTTATCAGCATTTGGCGGTTTTCCATTCTCAATCAAATCTTTTAACATTCCTTCTGCTTTTACATATTGTCCCTTGCCAATGTACTTATTGATGAACATATATGGGATTCGATGATCATAATGGTTCCCAGATGATTCCCATTCCTCAAGGACTTTCTCGGCCTCTTCAAGCTCATTTAGTCTCATGAGGTTGTTGAGAATGTTCATGTAGTCCTTGTTGCCGATCTTTCCACAAGTATTTTTTTCAAGACGCCATAACCTAAAGACCTCTGATTTGTTTCCTAGATTAGCATGGCGTGAGATAAGATGGTTGTAGCCATCGGCATTCCCAACTGGTAGCCTCTCCTCAGCTTTTTTAAGGAAATCGTTCGCCTTTTCACTTAAACCTTCATTATAATAGAAATTCGCAACGAGTGCACACGTGCTCCAATCAACGGAAATGTCAGTTTGCTGTTCCATTTCATCCAAAAGCATTTCCATACCCGGAATATCAGATCTTTGACCGTATGAATTGAGACAGATTTGGTAACTCAAGTTATTCGGGGAAACTCCATTTTCCTTCATCTCAGATAGCAAATCAGGAACCATCTCATACTTACCGGTTTTAGTGTAGAGGCTCATTAAATCGTTGTATACAAGGGATGACAGTTTAAGTCCCTTTTGCTTCATGCTTTGCAGGTGAGACAATGCCTTGACTGTATCGCGCTGACGGACATAACAATGTAGGAGAGCGCCGTATGTTCTTTCAGTTTTGTCTTCTTCACTCAAGTTATTAAAATAGGTTTCTGCAGAAAGATATCCATGCACCTTACCAACCAGATCAATATGCACTGCATGATGAGTCGGTGAGAATGTAAAAGCCTCGTTCTTTTTCATCCACTCAGACACCTACCAAAATGCAAAACCAGTAATCAAGAAATTAATTGTTGCAAATGCAAAGCATTGTCAATACATAAATCTAACAGCTTCTGTTTCAGACAAACTGTCTTTCCTCTTTCAAAGATAAAGAACACCAGATTTCAAATTGGGAAGGCAAGACTTAATTAGAATATCGCTGTTCCATCACCTAGCTCTTTCACTAAAAAGTATGTGCCAGCAAACCAAGTCACTCGCTCTAGCTTCGCAACTCAAGCTTTTTCCTCTTCGACCTTACACACTCAATTCGAAACACAAAGGGTACAGGGAGAAAGATTCTTTCTTCTCCTCCTCATACCTACGATACTTTGCAGTCTACAAATAAGGTTAGCATGGTCCTGCACAAAGGGTGAGACATACAAATGCAGAAATTGCACAAAGCTTTCATGATGCTCACGGGAAAATGAAGTGGGCTTTAGCAGACCTATTTGTAGCTTACTAAGCAAAAGATTGCGGCTTTTATCTCAGGGAAGTTCGAAACCATTGCGCATACTCTCACCCATATATATACATGTGTATGTATGCAAATGTGTGTGTATATAAAAAGCCAACAAATGGTTATTCAGCTCATTTACCCTATTCGTATGGACAATACATCAAACAGGTTTTATGCATATGTTCAGAAAAGTACCTGTAGAGCTTGAGAGAAGCGACTGCGCTTTCGAAGTTCATGAGTAATGCTTTGGAGATCAGCGAATCGAACATGATTCCCATTTTCAACCCACTGGTCAATCAATGGTGCGACATTGTAGCTAGGATTACCCAATGGACTGATTTTCGAATACAGCGTCTCTTTCTGCTTTCTCCTCTTGTTCTTCTTTCTTGGTTTGTTGCTGCTACTGCTTCCATTGTCGTCGACATGTTGGGTGGTAACAACACTGTCGCTGTCGCTGTCGCCATTAATGGGGGCGGCGGCGGTGCAGTAGAGTTGAAGCGGCGGCGGGTTTTGCCGGCGAGAACTGAGAGTAATTAGTGTTCTGTATAGGTTTGCTACGCTAATACGACCCATTGACTGCATTTTCGATATGATATGAATGAAGGGTAACAATGGGGATTATAAATGGGTGTAATCAAATCGAGTCGAGTTAAAAAAACAAATAAGACTCAAGTTTGGCTCGATTAAAAAAAAATCTTAGGTTCGAAACTAGCTTCAAGCTTGATGGAGTCGTTGAAAAATAAAATCAAAATTGAATACTCGATATAAATTGAATCGACTCGACTCGTACGGTTGATTGTTTTAGAATTCATTTAAACTTTATACAAATTATAAGAATAATTTCTCAACAAAAAGAAAAAAGAATAAGCTCGACTCGTTTAATATCCATACTTGACTAATGATTAATGATTTACATAAATATATTTAATAATAACTATTCTTTTTTTTAGAACAATAATAACTATTCAATATAGCTCGATTCACTCGTTGGATACTCGATTACTATATTTTGATGCTTAAATTCGGCTCAATTAATTATTCGAATTAGGATTTTAAGTGAACCATGCTACTTGTAAACTACTCGTATTCGACGCGCAAGAGAGTTTATCTCGATTCAGTTTTTCTCGAGTTTGAGCTCAAGTCAAACTTCTCGAATAATTAACCGACCCAATCTCGAGTTTTAAAATATAGTAATCGAATAGTTCACGAACCAATCGAGCTTGATTGAATAATTAGTTAATTAATTATATTTCTAAAATTTCATAATTAAATACTATTTTTAGAATTCGTAAATTATTATTCGAGTTGAGCTCGATCTTGCAATATTTTATAAGAAAAATAAATGAATTCTAAAAAAATAATTGGGCTTACAAGGCGAGTCGAATTATATCGAATACTTTGTGAGTCAAGATCAAATCTTGCATTTTTATGGCTCAATCAAGCTCGAGCCGAGTTTCGAGCTTAAATATTTTTAGTCGAGTCGAGTCAAGCCCTGAGGTGATGTAAAGCTACCCAAGAAAAATGCAGAAGGCGAATTCTAGCCGATTCAGCAAGGTTAAACTTTCATAGAAAAAAGGCAAAGACCCCTACATCAGTATTTTTTCGGCCTTAAATACCTATTATCAAAAGAACATAAAAGGACAAAAATACCCCTCTACGCTTAAACAACCAAAAACGACAACCAAATGCAAAACAGAGTTTAATAAGCAAATATAAATAAACTAATTCTTGCACTGCATCATGAGGAGTATCAACTGGACTCAACTCGGCTCGATTATACCCTAGTTCGAATAGCTCAACTTGAGAATTAAAAAGAAGAAAGAAAAAAAAACACAATCGAGTATAATGCAGGTCTCTTTCATACAACAAAACAATTGCATTATAAAATTTAACCTTCAAAAAATCTAAAACACCATAAGAAAGAGATTGTCCCATCCCAAGCTAAGGCAATCATCTCTATGTCTAGGGACAATTAAAGCTTTTCCCAGTTTCTACTTAGCATCTCACAACAGTCTTCGATCACAGTTGCTTGTTTCGCTGTCTGAATAACCCGAATTTAATGGCTTGAAACCGGAGATAAAAGGAATCCGACTCAACAATGATCTTCTTTTATCTCACAAAGTCCAAGCAATTTTTGTGCGCCTCGCGATATGGCGAAGAAGATGGGATTTCTCTTCCCTAAAAGTCCCATTCAAATCTCGAAAGGCGCCTCTTACGAACTATCCTTCTTTGGCACGCCAACAACTAGCATTTGTGTTAGCCTTGATCCAACCCTCATCAAAGGCGGATGCTATGTGCTGACCACTAAAAGGCGCCCAAAAATAAAAAACAATTAAGGAGCACCCACAACAGTATCTGGTTTCAATACAAGAAGGCGACTGGCTGCTCAGAATCGGTTCCGTCCTTAAAAAAGGAACCCCCTTTTATGTTTCATCGCCTCTTTTTCTGAAGTATGATATCGACAAAAGTGACGAAGCTTGATGTATTGGTCTCTTTTTCTGGCGTACGAGTATCTACAAGAGTGTCGATGCTTGATGTATTGGTCTCTTTTTCTGACGTACGAGTATCTACAAGAGTGTCGATGCTTGATGTATTGGTCTCTTTTTCTGACGTACGAGTATCTTCTAGAGTGTCGATGCTTTCCTCCTCCACACCTATAACATCAAAAAGTATAGTCATAAGACTAAATTCTGGCTTCCATTCGTCCTCAATCCCTATAGAATGAGCCATTTTCATGCATTCCTTAGCCCGAGTGGTATCACCGAGCTCAAGGTACCTTATCGCAATCCTGCACCACCTATCTGCATTTGGTAATTTTCCTTTCTGCATCAAATCCTTTAATATTTTTTCTGCTTTTACACAGTGTCCTTTCTTGATGTACTTATCGATGACAAGATATGGGATTCGAATGACATACTGGTTCCCAGACGTTTCCCACTCTTCAAGGACTTTCTCGGCCTCTTCAAACTCGTTCATTCTCATGAGATTGCTAAGCATGTTAATGTAATCCCTGTTGACGCGCATTTTACATGTTATTTTCTCAAGACGCCATAGCCTATAGACCTCTGATTTGTTTCCTTGAGTAGCATGGAGTGAAATAAGATGGTTGTAGCCATCATTAGCATCCTCAACAGGCAGTCTCTCCTCTGCTCGTTTAAGATAATCGTTCGCCTTTGAACTTAAGCCAGCCTTAATATATAGATTCGCAACGAGTGCACATGTGCTCCAATCAATGGAAACGTCAGGTTGGCGTTCCATTTCATCCAAAAGCATTTCCATACCTTTAATATCGGATCTTTGACCGTATGAGTTGAGGCAGATATTGTAACTGATGTTATCTGGAGAGACTCCATTTTCTTTCATCTGAGATAGAACATCAGGCACCTTCTCATATTCACCGATATGAGTGAAAAGGCTCATTAAATCGTTGCAAACAACAGATGACAATTTAAGTCCCTTTTCCTTCATGCTCTGCAGGTGAGAAAATGCCTTGAAGGTATCGCGCTCACGGAGATAGCAATGTAGGAGAGCTCCATATGTCTTTTCGGTTTTGTCTGCTTCACTTAATTTATTAAAATAGGTTTCTGCAGAAAGGCGTCCATGAACCTTACCAATCAGATCAATATGCGTAGCATGATGACTCGGTGAGAACGTAAAAGCCTCATAATTTTTCATCCACTCGGAAACCTGTTAATACAACACCAATAATCAGGATATTGCTGCAATACATAAATTGAACAGTTTCTGTTTCAAACAAACCGCTTCTCCTCTTTATAGGTAAAAGTAAAATAAAAGCAAGATTGTCAATGGGCAGTCTTTAGTGGCACCACAGTAAAATCGACTTTTCGATAGTCAATTCTCAGCTGTGGAATCCACTTTCGGCGGTTGATTGTTTTCAGTGTGGTACCACACTAACAACAATGTGGAACCACTAAAGGCGCCCGTGCTAATTCGCATGCAAGTTCATTCCTCTCCAACATTAACTAAACTCAAAACACAAAGTGTAAGCTTGGCATGGTCCTGCACAAGGATGAGACATACAAGTGCAGTAATTGCACAAAATTCACTTCAATCGGGTTAAAAAAAGTATAATCCGGCAGGCCCATTTGTATCTTACTAAGCTAAAGTTTGTGCCTTTTATGTTAGGGAAGATAAAAAAATGTGATGAAGAGTTTCGTCTTTAGAGTTTCCCCTTATTAGAATTCAGCAACTAAATCTCGTTGTTAAAAAATGATCTGTTGTTGCCTCAAGAAACACAAGATTACATATGGACGACAAATTGAATAGGCTGTATGCATGTTTAGAGAAGTACCTGTAGAGCTTGAGAGGAGCGAGTGCGCTTGCGAAGGTCAACAACGATGCAATGAAGCTCAACAAATCGGACCTTATTGCCATCTTTCACCCATTGGTCAATCAATGAAGCGATGTTGATGCTAGGATTACCCAATGGAATGATTTTTGAATACAGCGTCTCTTTATGAATCATATTCGTCTCTCTTGGTTTGTTGCCATTAGCATCCCCAACTGGTAGCCTCTCATTTGCTCTTTTAAGGAAATCGTTCGCTTTTGCACTTAAGCCTTCCTTATTATAGAGATTCACAATGAGTGCACGTGTCCTCCGGTCAACGAAAATGTGAGGTTTTTGGCATTCCATTTCATCCAAAAGCATTTCCATACCCTTAATATCGGATCTTTGACAGTATGAGTTGAGGCAGATTTTGTAAGTCATGTTATCCGGGGAAACTCCAGATTCCTTCATCTGAGATAGAACATCAGGCACCTTCTCATATTTACCGGTACGAGTGTAGAGGCTCATTATATCATTGTATACAACGGTTGACAATTTAAGTCCCTTCTCCTTCATGGTCTTCAGGTGAGACAATACCTTGGCAGTATCACGCTGACGGACATAACAATGTAGGAGTGCCTCATTTGTCTTTTCTGTTTTATTTGCTAAACTCAAGTTATTAAAATAGCTTTCTGCATAACGATATCCATGCACCTTACCAATCAGATCAATATGCAAGGCATGCTCAACTGGTGAGAATGTAGCAGCCTCATTATCTTTCATCCACTTAGACACCTGTTCATACAAAACCAGTAGTTAGGAAATCATTGCAAATGCATAGCATTGTCAAAACATAAACCTAACTTCAGTTTCAGATAAACTGTCTCTCCACTTAATTAGAAAAGGGAAACCACACTGTCAATTGGTGAAGGCAAAACACATTTACACTAACAACACTTTATCACCCTCTTATGCTCAAAAGTCAAAAGTTTGTGCCAGAGAAAACCAAGCAACCCGCTTTAGCTTCGCAAGCAAGCTTTTTCCTCTCCAACCTCATACTCAACTTGAACTACAAAGTGTACAGAGCGAAATATACTCCCTTCTCCTCCCTACACCCACAAAAGAAAACAATATGACACGGTATGCTAAAAATTAGACGATACTTAGGAGTACACAGATAAGGTCCGCATGGTTCTGCACAAGGATGAGATATACAAGTGCAGACATTGCAGAAAACTTCACCTCAGAAATTAAATATGGTCAAGCAAATGAAGTAGGTTCCTACAGGCCCATTTGTAGCTTTTTAAACTAAAGTTTGCTACTTTTATCTCAGGAAAGACAAATAAATAGTTTTCATGTTTCTACATATGTCAAATGCAATGAAGAGCTTCCGCCATAGAATTTCCCCTTATCCCAGTTGTAGAATCCAGCAACTGAATCTCATTGTTTAAAAATGCTGAGCTGTGTTGCTGAAGAAGTTTTTTCTTTTTCTCTTTCTTTTTCTTTTATTAATGTGCTGGTACAAGACACAAGATTTCATATGGACAACACATCAAACAGGTTATATGCATGTTTTAAAGAAGTACCTGTAGAGCTTGAGAGAAGCGACTGCGCTTGTAAAGCTCATTAATGATGAGTCGAAGCACGGTGAAATGGACTTTATTGCCATCTTTCACCCATTGGTCAATCAATGAAGCAACGTCAACACTAGTTTTACCCAATGTAATGATCTTTGACTCCAGCGTCTCTTTCTTCTTATTCTCTCTTGGCTTGTTTCTGTTACTTTTGCTATTGCTGTTGTCGCCATTAATGGAGCCAATACTGCTGGGGACAGTGGCGACGGTGCAATAGAGTTGAAATTGAGGCGGTTTTTCCCGGCGATAATTGAGAGCAATTAGGGTTTTGTACAGATTTGCTATGCTAATCCGATTTAGGGACTGCATTTTAAGGTTTTCTTTGTTTCTGATATCAATTCCATTCCAGAAAGATGGTTATGATTTAGGGGCATTAATTTAAAAAACAAGCCTCTCTTTGCTTTACTTTTTCTTTTTCCTTTTATTTGTCCAAAATACCTTTGAAACGGGTTTGAACTCGTTACTCAAAAACGAATTTGTTATTCGAACTCGTTACACGAGTTTGAACCCAAATCACACATCTTCTTCGACCCCAAATCACACATCTTCTTCAACCCCAAGCACGAGTTTGAACCCAAATCACCATCTTCTTCAACCCAAATCACCTATCTTCTTCAACCCAAACACGATTTTGAACCCAAATCACCCAATTTCTTTAACCCCAAATCACTCATCTTCTTCAACCCCAAACACGAATTTGAATCCAAATCACCCATCTTCTTCAAACCCAAATCCCTCACCGGAACCCATTACACGAAAATCGAACTCGATATTTGACAAAATGAAGAACTCGTTATTCCTACTTGATAAGAGGAATTTGGGGATGATGGAGTTAGAAATATAAGAGGAGATTTGGGGATGGGGAAGTATGAAAGATAAGAGATTTGAATTTGTGTTCAAAATTCCAATTTGGGGTAAAGGGAAAATTTGGGGTGATTCAAGTGGGGCAAAATGGGTAACTCGTTAATTGTGAACTTTTCTTTTTCTTTAAATAGTCAAAGACTATATAGGCAATAGAATTTAAAATAAAAAAAAGACTATTGCGACAATTTTCCATATGAAGGAATTACAATCTGAGTCGAGTATTAGACGAGTTAAGCTCAATCTTGCAATATATTATGAATATTACATGAATTAAAAAAAAAATCGAGCTTACGGACATAGTCGAGTTATATAAAAGTCTGCGTTTATTATAGTCTGCTACCATTTCAATAAAAAATAGTAATAATAGTAATTTGAGTTTACGAATATAGTCGAGTTATATAATAATCAAGTACTTAATGAATCGAGTTTGAGCTAAGTTTTGAGCCCGAGATTCTTAAGTCGAGCGTGGGTTCTAAAAATTATTGACTCGACCCAATTTCTGTTTCTATCACGACACGTTAGCTCATGAACATGCTCAAACGTTGGCTTGTAACCTCATGAAGATGCATGTTAGCTCACGAACATACTCGGACTTCAAATACTTAAGAGAAAAAACAAGTATAATTTGGACATTAAACTCGATAAATTTTATGTTTACATTAGAAAAAACAAATATAATTTGGACATTAAATATAAATCTATGTTTCGAAATCGTCAATATTGAATCTACTTTCGTATCGCGCACATCATAACATTCGACTTCAGCATCGAATGTCCTTTTTCAACGTCTGCAAAATCGAATCTACTTCCGAGATACCACAATGAATTCGACCTCTCTAAAGCCGAATGTGAGCTTAATATTCGACGTTACAGAAATCGAATGTCCATTTTCGACCTTAATAAAATCGAACCTAACTTGAAATATGATATCACTGTAGATTCAATGTGATGTCAATAACAACAACCATTTTACAATGGTACCCTTTAAAGTCTCCATAACCAAAAAGTGAACACAACCTTTTGAGTTGACAAATACAAAACATTATAAAATCTTTGATAGTTCCATAATAACAAGCTTACCACCTCTCACTTGGCCCCTAATAATCCATTCAATATCAAAAACTACACAACACAAAATCTTCGCCAATGAAAACCTCGTATCGTTCCTTTCTCTCTCCCCACCACCCACCCAAACAAACAAATTCAAGTATGTATATTATAATTACTAGAGTTGTAGACCAAAGGGTACAAAAGTAATCTCCAGATTACATTACAAGATATAATAAGCCCAATTCAGCAGCAGAGCATCAGTTTGCTTTCTTCTGTTGGCTTTTGAGTTGTTTAATATCCTTTGTAAGCATTCTTGGTGCTATGGCCATTGACATTAGCTCTTGGAACAGCAGCTTGCATGCATATGGAATGTAAACCTACATACATACAAATATATAAAAAAAAAAAAGTATAATAAAATCCCATTAGTATGCTTTCATAGACCATACTGTTCTTTTTACAAAAGCATGGGGTGGGGGTGGGGGTGGAGGGTGGAGCGTGGAGGGTGGAGGGTGGTGGGTGGAGGGTGGAGGGTGGAGGGGAGAAAACACCTGTCTTCGGGGATAATCAGAGTTTTGGTCCTGTATGTTTCCATCGTCTCAAACTTTCATAATGACACTCAAACCCTAAACTATACAGTATACGCTTGCGCAACATTTTTAGGACAATTAACGGGTTGACTAACGTATGATGGTGAACCGTTATAACATATGCCATGTGTCACCAAGAAATTGGTAGTTAAGTAACAAAAATAAAATGAATAATGACACTTTTGGTCCCTAATATTTTCTATCGTTCCTAAACCAACACTTGTCTTTTTCATAATGACAGTTTTCACTTATTACTATGCATTTTTGTTACACTTAACAGATCCGAAGATTGGGTCAGGTGTAAGTCAACAGTTCGGATCAGTCAAGTGCCCTAAAAGTGTAACGAATATGCATAGGTAGGAGTCAAAAGTGTCATACTAGAATATAAGCGCTAGTGTTTTTTTTTTTTGGAAGGAAATAAGCGCTAGTTTTGAGACAATAGTAAAAGATACAGGACCGAAAGTGTCATTATCCCTAAAATTCAGATACATTCGACAGATTGAGTAGTTCTCTAAAGCAAATACGCAATTATTAAATGTCTGAATTCAACTACCACTTAATTTGTTCAAATTATTTGATAAACGGTGTTATAAAACACGACATAAAGTTCTATTCAAGCTATTTATGAAAGGTGTATGTGCTAGCAAAAGGGGGTATCAAAACAAGAATTAAAAAAAAAATATACATATAGAGAGAGAGAGACTCACCTGAACAATATCAGTTTTGTTTTTGCAGCTTCTACATTCAAAAGAATTCTTCTTGAGATTCGCAATAGCAATCAATCCACACCGTTCACAAACATGGATCCTATATGCATCACTCTGATCAAACAATCTTTCTTTCAAGAAATGAGCAGCACCATGAGCAATCATACAATCTCTTTCCATTTCCCCGAACCGAAGACCTCCGTCACGTGATCGTCCCTCTGCAGGTTGCCTAGTAAGGATTTGCACCGGACCTCTACCACGCGAATGGATCTTATCATCAACCATATGCTTCAACCGTTGGTAATAAGTGGGTCCAAGGAAAATGGTGGCAGAAAGTGAACGTCCGGTGTGGCCGTTATACATTCTCTCGAAACCACGCATTTGGTAGCCACATTTATGTAAGGCTTTACTGATGTTATCCACTGTGACATCGGTAAAAGGAGTGGCGTCTCCTTCTTTACCCATATGGGCTGCAACTTTCCCCATGATGCATTCGATCAGCTGGCCAATAGTCATACGAGACGGAATAGCATGTGGGTTGACGATAATGTCAGGTGTAATGCCTTCAGCAGTAAATGGCATGTCTTCTTGTGTGTACGTCATCCCAACCGTTCCTTTCTGCCCGTGTCGACTACTGAACTTATCACCGATTTGAGGGATTCGAACAGATCTAACCCTAACCTTCACAAATCTAAGTCCATCAGCATTTGTTGTAAGTAGGACTTGATCAACCATACCGGTTTCACTATGGCGTAAACTTGTGCTATGGTCACGTTTAGTATACCGAGCATTAAACGAACCAGCAGGAACTTGGGCATCGTCTTGACTAATTGGGGTAGTCTTTCCAATGATTACATCTTCACCTGAACATCTGGTTCCTGGTGGAGCAAGGCCATCATCGTCTAATTTATCGTAAGAGCCATGACGCATACCCATGGTGTTTGATCTATCTGGGCGTCCAAAATCCTCCTTAACTAGTGTCCCCATCTTCTTTTCTTCGTCTCTGTATGAACGGAAGAATATAGACCGAAAGAAACCACGGTCGATTGATGACTGATTCATGATAACGGAATCTTCTTGATTGTATCCTGAATAGCAAGAAATGGCAACAATGGCGTTTATGCCAGCTGGTAGCTGCCGGAAATGCAAATGCTCCATGGCTCGGGTAGTGACGAGAGGCTTTTGCGGATAGTAAAGCACATAGGCAAGAGTGTCCTAAAATAAGAGAAAGCCACGGTTGGTTGAACATTAGAGAATAAAAAATAAGGAAATTGGCTAATAGTTCATATGGGCGCCTTTCCACGGTGATTTTAGCGTGGCACCACGCTGGAAAGGCGGAAACAATCATCAGGCAGAAAGTCTGTTCTAGAGTCGAGGATCGACTTTCACCTGGTCAATTGTGGTCGACTGTGGTCGACTGTAGTCAACAGAAATTCGAATCTCAACTCTAGAATCGACTGTGAAAAAGTTTAGGGCGTTTTTGGGCCCACGGTGAATCTACCATGGCACCACATTTCAAGCTAGGTTCAAATTTACAGAGGTCGAAAATGGACATTCAACCTCTGCAAAGTCGAATGTCCGTGTGGTGCTTGAACATAGATTCGTTGTGGTGCCATTAACAACTCCCAAGAATATATTGTGATTGTGGTGCAAAAACGGTAGATTAAATTCGAGTCCATACCATCCGGAATTGGTAATTGGTGACATATATCCCCATCGCTTGCTTGCCCATAGCTGATTGATACGTATTACGAGGAGACTAGACAACAAAAGTTAAAGAAACAACAAATTAGGGCTCCATTAAAAATTCATTGTTAAGAAAGGCCTAAAGATAGCTGTAAAAAGTATAATATATGTACACAGAAATGCCTCACCTGGTTATGGTCAGGGAATGGTATGATTGAAGCACAGACACCCAAAATCAACGATGGATGAATCTCGCAATGCGTGTAAGTATCCGTATAAGCCTCCTCTGGATTAAGTCTTGCACTCGCAAGATCCTAAATCATCAAACGTTACATTTGAGCATCTCAAAGTGACATATCAAGAGAGAAAAAAAGGTCCAAACTTTCGAGTTTCTTACACTAATAGTCATGGATATCACAGTAGTTTCTTCCTCTTCAGTGTCGATATATTCAATGAATCCCTTGGATACAAGGTCAAGCCAGCCGCCATCTTCAGGTGATTCCTGTAAACAAGATAGGTTATGGTCCCATATAAAATGACTACAAAAGAATGAAGCTTATTGGTAAGAATTTGCACGCTACACGTAACATGAAGAGAGCATACCCTTGCTTGCAAAGCCTGGATATCCTTTTTCTTAATTAGCAACCTTAGTTTCTCCACGATGAATAAGGGGCGACTGCAGCGTCCATAGTCAGTATATATCCTAAGTTCTCTCAACTTAATATCTCGAACGACGCCAACCTCAGTGTTAACATCAACCTTCACAGTCAAAATTGAAAATATAGAAACTAAATGATGGTTTTGCCCAACAAAAGAAAATCCACGACGGTAAAGAGATAGAGATTATCATTCATACCCGGCGCCTCAGCTTCCTTAAGGTCCTGACCAACATATCAGGATCACGATGGATACCGACCCAGCAGCCATTTACGAAAATTTTAGTAGCTTGTGTGATCACAGCGGGTGAAATTTCCTACCATTAACAGCAGAATAAATAAATATTTTTTTGGCATAAAGAATCAAAGACTCCGCTATCAAAGCTTAGAGAAGCACACCTCGAAATTTTCAGTCCCCCACTCTTCCAAAAATTCCAGAATAGGATATGCTGCGGAACCGACAGTGATATACACCATCAGCGCTAGATTCTTCACTAGACCACAAGCCTGACAAGATATGAAGATAAGATTTGATAGGGTTCACATTTACAGTAATTTAGGTGTTTTGCCGATGGCAGAGGGGCTGCAAAAATATTAGAGCCCATGAAACTACCGAAAATTTTCATTAAAAGTTCACTCACTTGCCCTTCAGGGGTTTCGGCTGGACACATCATTCCCCACTGAGAATTGTGCAACTGTCTAGGCTTTGCCAGTTTTCCTGTGCCATTAATATATGATCAAAATCAGAAATAATGTTCATATACAACAATAAAGATGTAAACCCCATTACAGCTATTAAAAGCATAAAGTTGATAAACACAACTACAATAAAATAATTAAATACCACATTACCTTCACGACCAATAGGAGAATTCAGCCTTCGTAAATGCGACAAAGTGGAGGCATAAGTCAGACGATTTAACACCTGGTTGAAAGAAAGTTTACTCCAACAATGTTAATTTATAAGCAACCAAACATTGTAGGAAAAACGAAGTTGGAAACTGAGAACCAACCTGTGAAACTCCAGCTCTTGTACCAGCAGCATTTGCTTGCCCCCAATTACCAGTGGCCAGTGAATATTTGAGTCCACTAGTTATAGTTTTTGCTTTGATTGCAAATTGCAGATTGACATCCTTCCCATTATCGACACACTGAACATGAAAAAGAAGGCAAGAAATATGTGATCTGTAATCTGTTGCAATCGACAATAAGAAAAAGACAAGCTAATAAAAATACCTTCTGGACGTAACCTCTAACATCCCTGGTTAATTTTCTGAATAACTGTTTCAGTATACAACATACGAATCAGTTACAGATACTTGGGAAAGCCAAACTTTAAAACAATTCAATTGACCACAGACCATTCTAAAAAGGCCACCAAGTAAAGGGCCTGCAAGATCCAGTCTTTTATTCCCATAATGATCTCTGTCATCTTCTGCCCGTCGACCAATTGCACAGAGCAACAGCCGATGGATAATGTACCTGATCCAGAAGGATCAAATATAAATAAGCAGTGCTTCTACTTTGGAAAAACCAAAAAGGAAATAAAAGCCAAGGCATACCCAAAATAGTAAGCCTTCTTGGTTTCACAGTATTCACCAACACCAACGTGTGGAAGCATTTCTTTTTGAAGTATTTCTTTTGCATATCTGCAAGCACACAAAATTACATTCCATCATAAACCCATAAAGTACCATGTTTATGAATGAAATGAACTAAAAAAAGGAACATCATATACTTGATCCTCTTTTCTTTTGTAACACCTACAGTAGACCCTCTTTTTCCAATGTAATCAAGAGCAACCTGTGGCAACTCATTTAGTTAACTGACTAGGAAAAAAAAAAAATAGGCTTATTGGGAATAACACAAGCTAACCATTTCTTATAGGGTACCTGTTGATTTTGAATCACAAAAGCTTCTTCCAAGGAGGGTCGCAACAACTCCATCATTTGAGTATCCTCAAACTCATAGCAGATGTGTTCCAGGATATCCTTGTCAGCCACAAACCCTAATGCTCGGAAGACAATGATAATTGGAATTTCTGTTCTAATATATGGCAGTGTAGCTCTAATGTACTGGCCTGAGGCACCCTGTAGAAATCCAAACTAAGCCTCAGCAACCAAGTCCACTCAAATGACAAAGTAATCCAGATAATCGTGTTTCTATCAATCAAGGAATAAGGATACACTGTAAGCAGCATTTACCCCTTTAGCACTGGAGCGAGAGAGCATGCGCACGAACATGGTGCTCGGCGGCCTGTTCTGGCTCTCTGCCATGGACCTCACTTCCGCCGCGTAGGCATACTTATTAGGCTGCCTTTTCTTAAACACATACACATGGTTTGTGCTCATTTTCTCCTGCGCAATAAGCACCTTTTCACTCCCATTGATAATAAAATAACCTCCTTGATCATAAGGGCATTCTCCAAGCTCAGTCAAATCCTTCTCAGAGTTCTGAAATAGCGTGCAGTAACTTGACCGTAGCATTATAGGAACCTACACACATACACCATACACGACATTAACTAAAACCATTTCCAATTTCTCTTAACCCAAAATCACAAACATTCCCTACAATAGCTTGTTTTATACCTTGCCAATGAACACTTTACCAAAATCTTGAGTTTCAGTTACTTCTTCACCATCATGCCCTTTTTTAATCACTTTTTTAGATACATCAACATACAACGGAGCCGAATAAGTCAAATTTCTTAGCCTTGCGGCTTTCGGAAACAAGGTAGCTGTCTCTCCATCAGACTCTGTCATCATAGGTTTACTCAAGTATATCTGACCAAAACTGATCTTATATATTGTCTGCAACAACAAAAAAAAAAAACAACCATTAAGCATTCCATAAACAAATCCACTTCAAAATTATTCAAACGCCTATAAACCATCAAACCCAAGGAAATCAAATTTGAACCCTCAATAGCAGGTCAGGTCAAAAAAAAGGTGAAATTCAATACTGTACCATGGTTTAGCTGAAAGCACTCAAAATTTTCAACTAAAAAGTCCGACCTCAGCAAATTAAGCATTCCATAAACAATCCATCTCAAATTATGCAAACGCCAGCAAAACTCTTAGAACCCAAAGAACTCAATTTTTTCAAGGGCATGTCAGCTCAAACAAAAGCTGAAGTTTCAATACTGTACTGTGTTTTAGCTCAAATTTTGCAACTAAATAATCCGACCTCAACAAAATCGGGCTGCTGCCCAGGGTTGTGCTGGGATTCAGGTCGGATATCAATGTCAGCTGACTCGTCAACGATTTCCTGCATAGTATTCTGAATGAACTCATCAAATGAATCCAATTGCTGCCGGACAAGACCTTTCTCTTCGAAATACGCACTGATTACAGTCCAGGCATCCTCCTGTGATATCTCCTGCTCCTCGTCGTCTTCAAACTGGTTCTCGTAATCTTCCTCGATCTCCATCTTTACTGAATTTTAGTGATTAAAACAGATTTAAGCGACGAGATTAGCTGATTTTTATCTATGAATTCTTGTTAGAGAACAGGAGACGGAGGCGATTTTCTCTCAGGAGAAAGTCAGGAATTTTTTCGCCCCGGCGTACAAGTGAGAGAAGTTCAACAAGTAAACTGCCCTATACCCTTTTTAAACTCAGCCGTTTTGCTTCCTTATATATTTCATTACGTTCACGCGATTTTATTCAACATGAAATTCAGTACAATCAAACACTATTCGCAATCACATCGAGTTGAATTATTTCATTAAACACATACTCGTAAAGATAAGATGTGTGGTATAAGTGAATCGGGTTACTTATGAGCAACTCGTATTCAACTCAAAAAGTTTAACTCGATTCGGGTTTTTCAAGTTCGAACACATCGAGCCGATCTCAAACTTTAAAATACATTAATCGATTAGCACACGAGTTAATTGAGCTATATTAAATTAAGATATTGAAGTTGAATATTTAAAAAAGTCAAGATCAGTGGGAACATCCACCAAAGTGAGCTCAAAATAGGTGTTCACAGCCGGTTTTAAGTTTAGGCGTCAGAGTTTCAGACTAAGCAAAAGCATCAGCCTATCTAGCAACTTTTGGAGCTTGTGAGGAAGAGTGAACCCCAAAATAGTAAGACAAAGCTTAGAGCCTATCTGAGTTTTTGACCAAATAGCGGACTTAGCTTCAAAGTTTGAAGCGAAGGCTTTACCATCAAGCAATGCCGGAGAGATTTCGATATTGGAAGCTATTTAGCATGTAGGTATCATTGCGTCGTCTATTATACCATTTTCTAGAGAGAATTTTAGTTACGACTAATCCAAGAAGGAAGTAATCAATCGATATTTAATTAACTATATCTATAAAATCAGTTATCGAATTATATTTTATAAATCGTAAATTATTATTTGAGTCGAGTATTAGACGAGTCGACCTTCATCTTTTTAAATGAATTCTAAAAAACAATCGAGCCTATGAGCATATTCGAGTTGTATCGAGTACTTAGCAAGTCGAGTTCGATCTTGCCTTCTTATGGCTCGATCGAGCTCGAGCCGAGTCGAGCTATATTGCGTGTTTAGCGAGTCGAGTGTGACTATGCTTTTTATAGCTCGATCGAGCTCGAGCCGATTCGAGCCATATCGAGTACTTAGCGAGGCGAGAGTGATATTACCTTCTTATGGCTTGATCAAGCTCGAGCCGAGTTTCGAGCGTGAGTTTTTATCGAGTCGAGCTCTATCCATATAGATTATCGACTCGACTCATTTTGACTACACCCTTGTTATAAGGTGAATGTTGGTTTGCAAGTTACGACCTACTTCTAAGCGTAAAATCTTTGAGTCAACATAATCATCGCGTGGAACATACAAATGTCACATCTTGGACAATGTCTAATGATTAGGGTAGTAAGCGTCAAACTAATCATGAGTAGCTTGATATTGACTCAATTCAACTCGGCTTAAATCAACTCGAATTTAAAATTGACTTGACTCAAAAATTAAACGAACGACACTCGAGTAATGCAATACTCGATTCGACTACTCACGATCAAACTCGAATATATCTATATATGATAATACGTACATGTGTATAGAGAGAAGAGACATACACACACCACGCATATATATAGTCGAGCTCTATCCCAATAGAGTATCGATTCGACTCAGCTTTACTACACCCCTATTATAAGGTGAATGTTGCCATGTTGGTGTGCAAGTTACGGCCTACTTCTAAGCGTAAAATCCTTGAGTTAACATAATCGTCGTGTGGAACACACAAATGTCACCTTCAGGACGGTGTATGATGATTAAGGTAGTAAGCGCCAAACTACTCATGAGTAGCTCGAGATTGATTTGATTCATAACTCGATTTAACTCGGCTTAAATCAACTCGAACTTAAAATCGACTCGACTGAAGATTAAACGAATGATACTCGAGTAATGCAATACTCGATTCGACTACTCACGATCAAAATCGAATATATCTATATATGATAATACATACGTGTGTATAGAGAGAGAGAGACATACACACACACACGCATATATATATATATATATATATATATATATATATATATATATATATATAGTCGAGCTCTATCCCAATAGTATCGACTCAACTCAGCTTTACTACACCCCTATTATAAGGTGAATGTTGACATGTTGGTGTGTAAGTTACGGCCTACTTCTAAGCGTAAAATCTTTGAGTTAACATAATCATCGTGTGGAACATACAAATGTCACCTCTAGGACGGTGTCTGATGATTAGGGTTGTAAGCGCCAAACTACTCATGAGTAGCTCGAGATTGACTTGATTCATAACTCGATTTTACTCGGTTTAAATCAACTCGAACTTAAAATCGACTTGACTGAAGATTAAACGAACGATACTCGGATAATGCAATACTCGATTCGACTACTCGCGATCAAGCTATATATATATATATATATTATAGACATGTATATGTATCGTTATTTCATGGAAAATGATATGTGCCATACACATTTTGTGTAGTGCACAAACCACTACATACTTGATACCATTGATTAAGTAATCAATTATTTATTGGGATGGGTCCTAACAAAATATGTGGTATTGATTGTGTTGTGTAAGATGTAGTGATAGAAAAAATAGTGGATGTATCAATACTTTTCTTTTATACACTAATGCAAGTGCCCTTGAAGCTTGTTTTGTTGATGTGATATTTCAAGGAAGTCACCTAAAAAGTCAATTAGGTTACCAAGAAAATGACCACAAATTATATTACAAAAACAAAAAGGTCACCATGTTGTTTGTTATATCTGTTTTTCCTAACACACCACCTTTTTTCTTTTTATTCCAAACCCTCTTTATTTTTAAATCCATTCCAAACTTTTCACTACACTTTTATAGTTGATCAATATCCCATACAATTACATAAAAAAAATGGTGCCTATGAATTTGGCTCAAAATGCCCCTTTGCTTTTTCTTAGGCTCATTGCTTTGATTGGATCAGCCGTTGCAGCTATTATCATGGTTTCTAGCCATGATTCTGTTCAAATATTGTCTTTCACTTTTGAAGCCAAATACAATGATTCACCTACTTTCAAGTAAGTTCTTGTAATCTTCTCTAGTTACATCAATCAAATCAAAGGGTACACCTGAAACCCGTAAAATCGGGTTGATTCTTGTGTGGTAACTCCATTTGAGGAGTTGCCAAGTATGGCTCCATCTGAACCAATGATTTTCATTGTAAGCTTAATCTGTATGGTTTAGATTAAGCCGTATATGTTAACTTCTCAAATGGAGTTAACACACAAGAATTTCCTGTAAAGCATGATACTTTCATGCACCGGATTGTCCTTTTTCATGCATCTCTTATGCCGATCATATTTCGAAAATGATACTAATGTCCATTTTACTACATGATTTTCAAATTCTAGAATAAACGAGACACGAATCTCACTGTCACATCAGTTGTTATGGCGGTGAGACTCGTGCCTCACTTATTCCTTGATTTTATAATATTAGAATAAGTGAGACACTTCCACTAAAAAAAAAAAAAGAACAAGTGAGACACGAGTCTCATTGTCAACTCTTTGAAAAGATAAAAGATGGATGTATATTAGACCTTCATCATATATATTCATTTGAAATTGCCTTTTGGTGTAGGTACTATGTTATAATAAATGCAGTGGCAAGTGTGTACACTCTTATAGCACTCTTTTTTCAGCCGAATGACTCTCTTAGGCGCATTTTGCTCATCTTGGATTTGGTATGCACTTCATTTTCAAGTATATGAATGGAATCCGGATCCTCTATTGTGATTTTGATACAGTATAATCACTACTATAAAGAGTAAGAACATAAAAGCATGCGTGCTCCTAGGTAGAATCTTTGAAATACGATGTAAAACCACACGTGTTTTTATAGTGAATCTTCAAAATCAAAAGTCAACCTGAGCCAGGAAGATTTTGGGTAGTATCTTCATATAGGACGGTACATGTAAAATAATGTCCTCTAGGATCACTGCACCGAATTCATTGTAGATGGTTTGACCTCCCGAGGAATGATACAAACCGGTACATTGTGTCATAACATCGTGATACATAGGTGAAAATCCACATCAAGTAATGAATCTCACCATCTATGATACACGGATACTTCTGTCTGATAACATGTCACGTATCCGACACTGATACGCATTGGATAATTATGATACACATCTAGGGGCTAATTCGTAATTTTCAAAAGTTGGATACGTGATCCATATCTGCATGTTCATAACTTGGATGTATGAAATGGAGAACCATGTTGAAAATTTTGGTAAAGACAGTTAGATAATGAATGAAAAACTACACAAATTGATGAAAGACTACCAAACATGAAGGAAACCAGAACTTATATTTGTAATATTTACATAAATGCCTCTATACTCGTATCCTATTATTTTCAAAAAGCTTAGACCCGTGCAACACGTGTCATGTATCAATACCCATGTATCTGTATCCTTGCAATCTAGCCCATCATAATCATTAACGTACAGATATCTTGTGACACAATATTGTGACAGTATCATTTCCGTTTTCTATAAAATATTATATCAATGTTACTTTTGTGTAGGTTGTGATATTGTTGCTGGATTCAAGCATATCAGCTTGCATGGCTATAGGACAGTTGGGCAAAAAGGGAAACGTGAATGCTGGTTGGCTACCTATTTGCAATCAAGTCCCCAAGTTTTGTGATAATATCACAGCTTCTTTAATTGCTGGTTTTGTAGCTTCAACAGCTTACTTTCTCATTGTTTTGTATTCTCTTCATAATGTTCTCAACATTCTTGATTTCAAAACTTAAATTACCATTGTCGTCTCTATGAGAGTCGTTAATGACACTACAACGAATTTACTTTCGGGACACAACGCTGACATTCGACTTCTATAAACTCAATATTCGACTTTGCAGAGATCAAATGTCCAATTTCGAGTGCCCGGATAGATTCACTGTGGTGTCATTAACAACGCACTTTCCTATGCTTCTCTGTTTTATGGACAGATTTTTGTACTGAGAAATACTAATGTAAACTTTTATAAACACTAGCTTGTAAGGCACTTTGATTTGGAGAGGACATGAAAGAAAAAACAAAGGATAATGACACTTTGGTCCTCTACATAACTCATAGCAATCAGCAGGCCCCACCTTGTTCAATGATGGTAACACAATGTAATAACAGTATCATATTCCAATGCAGAATAAAGTATTTCTAGATCTCTACCAATCTTTTTTTGTTCCTAAATCAGTGGACTAATTACCAGTACTAACTACAGGGACTTTCTCATAAGAAGGATCTTGCCTGAATTTCTTGGGAAGAAAGAAACGCCCTCCGAACCGTTGCTGCAAGCAAACAAGAACAGCAAACAACAACCCCACAATGCAAATACTGATATCCCAGGTTGTAGAGTAGAAATCCATACTCGGGTTTGCGTATATATAATGAACCGGCATCATTGGTGATATATGAGCTCTGTATAGATCATAACCATGTGGTAGCAAGCGTATAATTGTTGTCCCGATATAGAACGAAGGAGCAAGAGCCTTCTCTTTGGAATCAAGGAAAAAATTGAATACTATTTGAGGAAAGAGAAACCCATCAAGAATCAAACCTGCAAAACACTTCAAATCTTTCCAAAAGATCAATTCTTTATGAACCTTTTCTTGGTGCAAAAGTAGCAATGATCTTCTATGGGACATAGATGATAAATGTGAAAGCCAAGCTATTAATGATCCTGCTATACACAATGGTAAGCATAAGTAAAGAACCTTTTTTTCGGATACCCAGATGGTTTTTTGAGTTTCACTGGTGTTTTTTGCAGACCATGTTAGTTGAAGAAGACGACACTCCAACAAGAAAGCCACCATAGTGATTACTCTAACAAGAACCTCGTTTACTTCGAGCCAACCATCGGTTCCAAGGTATACGTTCTGTCTATTGTGATTTGAAAAGAAAAGGGCTTCAAAGTTCAATAATAGGGGAATCAAATGTGCAAGTGTTAGCACCGTGAGCATCACGGCTGAAATGAATGGAAGCATATCCGGGTGCTTCTTGATGTAAAAGAGCTGTAAACCAACAACAATACATGCCAACGAGTTGGAAACAAGAACCATTATGATCTCCAAGTCCATCCTCCATAATGAATCTCTAGCTTGGTTTGTGTACAGAGAACGTGAGACAATAGTGAGCGGTTCAAAGTAACGAGGGTCGGATTTCTGTCTTGTGGTTTCTATGGTTCCTTTTACCATAGTTTTATGCCTTGCATTTACTGGAGGATACTGCAGGTCAACAAGAATTTCACAATCTGGAGGAGAGATTCTTCCAAATGTTTCATATGCCAGTAATACAATACGCAAGCAGCCAACCATACAAAGGTGGCCATTTTTAGAATCATATATTCCTTCAGTCGATATATCTACGCGACTAAACTGAGGAACATCACCAGAGAGATTAAATTCATGTAGTGGATCAAATTCCATGTGAAAGCTTACATTAACTAAACCATTTTCACCGAGTTTCCCACGGTTTGATGAGTCGTCATCCTCTTGCCCGAAAACCGGTTCTACAAGGGCATTACCTACAGAAAATGGGGAGGAGGTACCAAAAACTTCATCTCCTTTACTATTCTTCACAACCATATTAAATATCATATCTTGGGATGTCCCATAAGGATATCTTCCTCCTTTTGTTTTAGTTCTCATCTTGTCTGAACAAGATCTCCTCACTTTCTCCAACTGAGTATATGCATATCTCACACTATGAAAATCCAAATGTCTATCCCCCACGCCACGTAACGCCATGCTACCAAAATAACCCGATTCGTTTAAGCTTTTGCTACTCCAGATTTCTCCCACTACTCTGCTCCTCTGCTGAATGGTATACACAGCCGGTTGCCTCAAAATCAGCCTAACTGAACAATCACTAATTGTACCCTCAACATCTGCAATTCGACAACCAACCATTTCAAGCCTCTTCTTCTCGTTATTCCACTTGCCCTCTGCAACTAATGCACTACCTGGTTCAATAGGTAGTTTTGATCCCAACAAGTACCTTACGAATTCACTATCCGAGCAAGCTATTTGATGCATATAAATCCCACGTGGGAGTGTAGCATTCCCTTTACCTCCACCCAAAAAATCACAATTCACACTCTCACAGTCAGTAATATACTGCAGCTCATGAAACCCCTGATTCCTAAAAACTCGGCAAAGTTTCTCCCTATTAACGTCGAGTCCCAATGAAACCCCAGTCAAATTATCAAACATCTCAAATGCATGGTTTCCAACAACTTCTTCAATCAGCTTATACTCGTAATTTCTAGAGCTCACACCTAATATATGTAAATAATCAAGCAACTTACCATCCTCATTAAAGATTTCCAACGAACCATTAACCAAACTAGTAAAAATGCTCGACTCATTCGGGTAATCAAGCTTCAAAACACCATAAACAGAGCCTAACCTTTGATTCCCTTTTCCCACCATACAAAGCTTGCTAGTGGCAGCATTCCAGAACCCACTGACAGAGAAATCAGAGCGATAATAACCATTCACCGGAATCCTGGGCGGCCTGAAATGCACAAGACGGAGACCACGACGTGTAGAATTACTGTACTCACCCGGGATCCGTAATTTCCGAATAAACAAAGCTCCCTCTAGCTTAAACACGCTGTCTGATCGGGTTCTGTAGATTTCATTGGTCCGCAATGTTAGGGTCCGACCCGGATCATCAGAATCTGAATGATCAAAGGCGTATTTAAACGAGGCTTTTGACAAGGACGGCTTTGAAGGGTCGGTGAGAGATGTAAATGGCGGTAAGGGCTCCGGAACTACGTTATTGCAGTAGTCGGAATACTGAGGGTTTTTCACTCCGATCACCACGGCGGAGAAGGTAGAGAAAATGAACAATAGGAATAGTGGAAGAACGGAGATGAAGGATCGGTGATGGTTTAGAGGAAGAATAGCCATTTCCGGAGCTCGAATGTGGAAATCCGATTCAGTGATATTAGCCGCCGGTGGTGTACATATTCAGAAGGAAGTCACCGGAGCCGACACCGCCGGTGATGATTCCGTTTCTGCTAATAAAGAAAAACGGAACACATAATACGTCGCAATTTTAGTAATTATAAAAAAAAATTGTAATTATTAAAAAAATTGTTACTTGATTTAAAAAAAATAGTAAAAATTGGAGCTGTAAAACGTGTCGCATCGAGTATTTATTATTGAAACGCGTGTCCGTTTAGGTTACGAGTTCTTTATAAAAATTATACCGATCCAAAATTTAATAAAACATATTAAAATAAGTTACTAAACCTCATCGTAATGACACGTGGCATTCAAAATCTATGTTATTTTGGCGAAACAAAACCTAACTATGATGGAATATTCCGAGATGTTAACGAACATGTACAAATCTAACCCCCAAACTCTTAAATTACGCTTCAGTAAACCGTTGAACTATCATCTCTCTCAAAAGCAAACGCCCAACACTTGCAGTAGAGAATAAAACTGTTGAAGTACCATATTTCTCAAAAACTTTAGCGCCCAACACTCCCACAATATAAATAGGGAAAATAACTCCAACACTTACACAATATAAATGAGGAAAATAATGTCGACACCAAAGTTTGATCTCATTATCTCTGGCTCTGATACTAAGTTGAACTATCATCTCTCACGAAAGCTTAAACTGATGAGAATGTTGATAATTAACATCTTATACACTTTAACACGCCCAACACTCTCAACACTTGCACAATAGAAATAGAAAAATAATGTTGACACCAACTCTTGCACAATGTTGATACCACGCCCAACACTCTCAATACTTGCACAATATGAATGAAAAAAATAATGTTGACACCATGGTTCGATCGCATGACTTCTGGCTCTGATAATGTTGACACTTGCACACCAACACTTATCACAATACTCCCAACACTTGCATAATGCTGACATGACGCCCAACACTCTCAAAACACTTGCACAACAAAATGGGGAAAATAATGTTGATACCAGAATTTGATCCCATGACCCATACCTCTGATATCAAGTTGAACTATCATCTCTTTTAAAAGTTTAAATTGATGAGGATGTTAATAATTAACATCTTATACACTTTAACAAAAACCTACTATGACGGAATATCCTGAGATGTTAACGAACATGTACAAATCTAATCCCCCAAACTTTTAAATTGCGCTTCAGTAGATAATAAAACTCACGATATAGTCTAGACATCAGCAAGCCACCACCAGTTGAGCCAAACTCCTAGCTCTATTAGCTCGAGTTAATGTAAAAAAAAAAATTGTTCTAAATTGGGTGGGAAATTCTTACCCGGGGAGTCCTCGTGTGCTCCGCCTATTGGATGCGCGACATGTACGTAAAAATACAAATATTAATTTGTTGTGATATCCACATCGGTAAGTAAGTGAATGCTCACCCTCATATCTGTGTGAGACATAAAAGTCTTGTCAACTCGGGTTAGTCCTTTTAGACCAAGCAAGGACGGCGGTCTAAGCAGTTGACCAGACATTTATGACTCATTTAGCGCTACTAGGCCCGGGGTCTGAGGGTGTCACAGAATGGTATCGGAGCCGACTATCAGACGGATCTAAGTGCCACATGCCACCTCTAGACGAACTTAAGTGACACATGCCACCTCTAGAGTCCTATGGTAGTGACGAACTGTGACAAGTCCACTGAGACAAGTTTTGGCCGTCCTGGCTAGGACGCCAGTCTCTTATAAGGGGATGTGATATCCCACATCGGTAAAGTAAGTGAATGCTCACCCCCATATAAGTGTGAGACATAAACGTCTTGTCAACTCGGGTTAGTTCTTTTAGACCAAGAGATGACGGCGGTCTAAGCAGTTGACCGGACATTTATGACTCGTTTAGCCCTATCAGGCCTGAAGTCTGAAGGCGTTACATTTGTCTTCTTGCACATATGTCGTGTATCTAACGAAATGATGCACACGAAGAAAGAGAGTGCGAGTAATAATTTTCCGAATTGGATGGCATGTAAAATAATGACATCAAATGTTGAAACAAATTTTTGTAGTTAGAAAATGCACCCACTTTTTTTGTGTGTGAAAGATTGAAATTATTAAAACCCGACAGAAATTAAAGGCTCCGTTTGTTTTGGGTGGAGTTTTTTTATCGATAAAATGATTGAAGTAATGATTAGAAAGTTGATGGGGTAAAATAAAGTAGAATAATGATTGGTGTAGATTATGAAATGATTGGTGCAATAAAGTAGAATAATGAATAAAATAATGGTAAAAAAGATAATAAAGTTGATAAAGTGAAACAATGTGTGAAACTCTTACACATTACGAGTGACATTACATATTTACTGATTCTTATAAAACGAGTGGCGTAACATATTTAAATCTAAATATATTTATCAATGATTTAGACTAAAACACAAGCAAAATGATTGCAGTTAGGTACTGGTCCTGAAATCTAAATATATTTATCAATGATTTAGACTAAAACACAAGCAAAATGATTGCAGTTAGGTACTGGTCCTGACCAATGACCAATGGTACAATTATCACATAAAAGAAAAGGAAGAAATTATTAGACGGTGCAAATTATAAACGTGATTTTTTTTGGAACTCAAATACCTTACTAGTTACGATGAGTCTAAATCATTGATAAATATATTTAGATTTAAATACGTTACGCCACTCGTTTTATAAGAATCATTATGATAGTAAACATGTAATGTCACTCGTAATGTGTAAGAGTTTCACACATTGCACAGTGTTCGATGTTTCCATGTCTGGTCAAACGTTAGCGTACTATATACACTATACAACCACACATTGCGTTATCATTCCGTATCATGCATATATATATATATATATATATATATATATATATACAAACCCGTGCATAATGCACGGGTCACAACCAAAGGGAACTTGTGTGATGCACGATATAGTGTAAAATTAAAAAAAATGGTTATAAATAAATGCAAACATAGTGAACGTGTATAATTGCCGCAATCATCCTCCATAATTAATAAGGCATCAATTTCCAACGGCGAGGGAAACTGCAACTTATTGGTAGTGATAGTTGTCGCAACAAAGTGTCAAGATCTATTTTTACACAATTAATTATTATGGAACACATAGAAATAATAGGTCTCACACCATAATCAATAAACTAAAAGCGTGTGTTGTGTATTTTGTTATGACTCATTTGTTGTGCAACTATTGCTTAAGAGAGAGAGAACGTATTTTCATCCAATTAAACTTGAATTTCAATCATATTACTACAAGACATGCAATATTACAATGACTAAAGTTCCAACACACACCTAAATCCATATGGTTTCCATAATCACGGACTATAAGCTGGAAAAAATTAAAAAATTAAAAATAATGTTGACTCAATTTTCATCAATAAAAAACATGGCTAATAAAGCCAAAGGGTGAAGGTTTGTGGGATAATCTTCCTCAAAGATTATCACCTTCTTAGAAAAACAATAAGATGTTAGTCTGAGGGTATTTTCATAATAGATCCGTCAAGAGCAATAACATATTTTATCAAACAGGTTTTGGACTATTCATCTCCAAGAAAATTAGTACCATCCTCCGAAATGGTACCAACCACCTTAAAACACTGGATGAAGATTCACCATGATTGTTTCTCTGAAAATTTTCATTTAAAACATTGAGCAAAATCAACCTGGTCTCACGTGTATGTCATCATCAGCTTTGACATAAAACTGTTAATCATAAAGCGCATAGATAGCTCTGAATTAATCCAAGCTGAAAAAATTGCAGCTCTATGTGAACAAAAAGCAAGTCAAAGAAATGTCGTAAGGTAACCGCAAAACATAAACTCACCACTTATGTTTTAAATGTGATTATATACACTCTTCTTCTTTATCTAACACCATGGGATTAAATTTCCTCAAAATTCCTCTCCACACAAGTATTTTCCCATATTCGGTTAACATCATTAGGGGAGCTATATTTCAAATGTGACTACAATGATTTGTTAATATCCTTTCAACTTTTTTTTGAGGAAATTTATTGTTTTTTTTTCTCTTCTTTTTTAAATTAGCTCATTTACACCAAAATGGACACAATTTCTTTTTCTTAAGGTCTTCAAAATCTAAAAGATGGAAATTTACTTCAGGAAATGGATGTTTGTGAGAAAAATCAACAGTAGAATCATATTAATCATCATTACTTTTACCTTGAAATATGAATGACTTTCATCCCATTTGTCCTTCATGCTTATACTTTCCATAAGGGATAAAGCTATTTTTCCGCTTCATGTTTTCATTGAGGGCAAGTATAAGTTGCATCATCCCAATGCTCATGACACTAATCTTATTTTCCTGCTTCAGAATAACTAAACAAACAACCTGGATGGATAAGGTTATCCATTTGACACTCAAAAGTAGAAAAAGAAAACTTTCATTGACAACTAACATTTACAATAATTCTACAAAGTTTCATGACAACAATCAAAAGTTGATACTTTTCTAATTACATTAGTTTGTACTAATTTGATGACTTAGGTACATGTAGTAGGGAATTTACTAATGCAAGTAGTTAGAGGCTTTTCTTAAGATCTCCCATAAAGAAATCAGAACAATGTAACCACAACATACGGATAAAATCAAAAAACAAAATCATGCCTCCTGAACCCCTTGTTGTCATACACATGGATAGTCAAAAAAATCATAAATGTACTTGCAAGAAAAAAAAGGAAAGCAGATTTACCTGTTTGTACCTCCATCGCATCCGGAAAACCGACAAAAAATAAAATAAAAATCATAAATGTACTTGCAATGATAGGAGAAAAAACGAAACCAGATTTACATGTTTTGTACCTCCATCGCCTCCGGAAAACTGACGAAAAACGGTTTCGACCACCATCCTAATATAATCAAAACACACTACACAACCAAAAAAACCTAAAACATTCAAACATGAGCTGAAGAATTACTAAGGAAAAGCCCAAAATCTGAGTTCATATCTACAACGAAAACAATCTAGCCCAAAATCGAAGTATTGCGTCATAGAGGTTGCAAAAGCAAAATGAAGAAAAAAGAACAAACCACAAAAAGAGAAGCAAATGCATGGAAAAGAGTTCTCAAGTGGTACAGTTCAATTAGATAAAAAAAAAACACAAAAATTGTAAAACGTGCAAGAATGTGCATAACAGACTTCAAACTCGTGATCATGGAATTATGGATGGTCAAGCATTGCCTCAGAATATTAAGAATTGGTCATTTCCTCTAATGGGAACTAAAAATTAATAAAATAGGTAGGTAGCAAATCTTACACTTGCTTTGATCAATACCAAACTGAATAGGTTTGCAATGGCCAAATCGAAGCATTTGAACTGAGATAGAAAAGATGATATCAAGTAACCATAAATTGAAACGTAATCGTACTCAAGAAGCATAAGCACATAAGAGCAAGAGCCCTCACATAAATAGATGAATCCATGATGACCAAAATAGTAACGACCAACCTTAACCGGCAAAGTACATACACCCCTTCGCAACATACATTTATAAAAGTGGTATGTGAGTGCATGAACTAGGTGTACAAGCTAATTCAAGCATTAAGAACAAATTTTAAGACATGAAATCGTCAATATAACAACAATTAAACACTACTCATTCCCAATTTCATCAATTAGAGGGTGATTTTTTCAATCTTCACCTAATTTGGCTATGAAAAGTTTAGCTACTCATCATAAAGCAAGAAATAACAATCAAAGAAAGGATTAAAGCCATTAATCAAGAGAAGAAATGAAATTAATTACCAAAAACGCAGATAAGTTGTGGTTGCATCAATCTTCATCCAAACCCATTGTCACTTGGGGAAGAAGACCTCAAAACACAAACAAGAAAGAGGGAAATCTATGCTAAATTGTGTTTAATCTAAGAGAAAGTGTGAAAGAAGAGCTAATCTAAGGGAAAAAAGAGATGAAAATCGGCCTCAGGGTGTCCTAATTAAGTCTAGGTATGAGTTCATGTGAAATGGGGGTGAAAAATCTATTTAAAAACGCCAAAAAATGTGCAGATAAAGCAGTTTTGGCGTGCCCCAAAGTCCTCGGCGCGTCAAAAGCGTTACGTGATTAGGAAGTCTTTGTTCTACTTTGGCGCGCCCAAAGTCTTGAGCGCGCCCCAAAATTCCGGGTCGATACACCTTGAGAATCGGCAATATCTTTGCGTGTAGAGCTCCGATTTGAGTAATTCAAAGTACGTTGGAAAGATCATTCAATTGTCTACAACTTTCATGAGGAAAAAAAGTCTAGAAAATGCTTGTATCTATGATAAATTGCTGATGAAGTGAACGTATGGTGAAAGCAACAACTATTTTTGATCAATTTCCATTCTCGGGCTTCGGTTTCGTCTTTCTAAGCCTCGTGCCTTAAATTCCGTGCTCATAACTCACCTAGGTCCTGCATCACAACATTCAAATACATACCGAGCATAACTTCGCAAGATAACTAGGGCTCGAAAAGGGTCACAATACCGTAAAATGGTGAGGATTTCCATCTATGTGACGGTTCACCTCAAAGTGGATGTGCAATGCGATTTTGCCCTAAATAAGGTCTAAAACTACCCGGAATGATCCAAAAGTGCCGTAAAAGGAGGTTGAAACATGCACCGGAGCATAGTAAAGTTGACTCTCATCAATCCACTTGCCAAAATGAAGGGTTCTGCATCAACTCTCCTGAATCATGAACTCTATAAAACTTACAAACTACATTAAGAAGAATCATGAACACTATTGAAAAAAGCTCAGGTAAGCCACAAAAAGGTTACTTACCTCAGCTATAATATCCTTTCATTCACCATCAATAGGCACGACAAAAAAAATCTCTTGAAGACAAAATAAGCTTTTAAGAATAGATTGAGCAGAGAATTCTCCATCGAATTGCTTGAAGTCACAAAAATGAGTTATTATAAACCCCCCCCCCCCCCCAAAAAAAAAAACCCTCTAACAATGGAATTGATTTGTAACGATTACCAGCGTTAGCTGTGGACAGCTGAATATAATCCAACTAAATCTCTAGAACCGTACGTTCGTTCCCTGTAGAACATGTTGATTAAATCGCTTTAGTTCCTCTATTATAAAAGAAAATGAAGCAAAAGATTATACACCGCCAGAGGAAGAGATTAATCTCCATATTATATAACACACTCAATGCATATGATGTGATGCATGAAACATTCATAAACATCGCAGAAAATTGGACTGCTCAGTCATTTCAACGCTAACTAATGAAAAATAAATTAGAAAAAAAGTGCACACTGAACAAAATGGTAACCGTAGGAAAGATTTAAATAATTAAAAAAAGCCAAATATAAGGGACCGATTCAACCCAATAGACTATATATTCTCATACCAGATCATACTTAGTTCAAATACACACCAACACGACATGCAATCAACTAGACCGTTATCCACAAAGTGCTAAAGTGCACTGTTTTTTCCGACCAGCACATGTTGTAGTCGAGTGTGCTCTCCATCTAGGCCTGATGAAACCCGATGCCGGAATGCAACCTGGGTGGGCTGTTAATTATCCCAGAATTGCTACTGCCATGGAATTATGAAAACCCAGATAACCAAAAACCCCATAGATAAAGATAAATGTAAATCAGATACATATATACTGGAAATATGTACATTCATTTACCTACATCGTTTTGATACAATATTAGGATCTCAATTGGGGAACTCGCCGTCGGTCCGCCCCTGAGAACGATGGCCATAATATTCTGTTAAGACACAACCGATCTACAAATTCCTAGACGACACTTATCAAGCATTCTAATCATATTTTTAGAAAATGCAATGCAAAAATTGAGATTGAAGTGTGTTTAGGATATATTTTACTATATTTTCGGGCTTAATCCCTAAACAATTTACCTTATTTTTAAGGGAAATAAATGAGAAAATCGTGTTTTAACCGTTAAATTCCTATAATGGTTATTGAGGGGTTATAATTTAATTATGAGGAAATATTGAGTTTAAATGTTATTTTGTTACACATTTTATTATTATTATTATTCGATGACTTGGTGTAACAACAATTTTGCAGAAAATTAAAAGATATGCATGGGGATATTATTTATGGAGAAGATTAATCTCATTCAATCAAGTGATTTCAAAATAAAGAAGAAAATCGGAGCAGTGAAGAGAGGATAAATCAGATCAGATCGAAAGAGTGAAGTGGGGGACACGGTATACGAAGCAACGGTGTGAAAACGCGTAAAAGGGTAGGCTCGGTCGACCGAGCCATGCTATTCGGTCAACCGAGTGTCTTAAGTCGGTCGACCGAGCCTCGAAGCTGCAAAATCGACGCGTTTTTCTAGATCCTTCCTTATGTCGGCGAAACTCCTATATAAGCAGCATCATTCGAGCAGAAAAAATACACACAGCAGCCGCACTAAATACAAATAAAATATGAGTTTCTTTCTTTCAATCTTGCTTGGGAGTTCGAAGATGATTGAAGGCTAAGCATCTTGCGGTGGGACAACGGAGGAAACCAATCAACAACTACACCAACTAGAGGATTTTTAGCTACGTCTTTAGTGAGTTAAATTTATGGTTTTTCATCAATTGAATGTTGTGATTTATCGTTTATGTTTTATTGAATCGAGATATCGATGAAACTATCTTTTTGATTGAATTTATATGAGAGTATTGATTCAAGCTTTGATCTTTTCAATTGATGCAATTAATTGTAATTCAAGAGATTGTTTATGATTAGTTGAGTAGAGTATTGGAGACAATCTCATGATCGTGTTATGCATGTTAGTTTAGTTTTGCTTGAAAAAGAAAACGAAACCCTAGAAATTGATTAAAGAGATTTAATCGAATTCGTGATTGATCATTACTAAAAATCGTATTTTTAGCTCACAATCTAGTTGGGGTTGGTTGGTGGATTCTCGTTGCCTTGCCGTTATTTTAAATCTTTGATAAACCAAATTCGTTCGTATCAATTGTGATTGCTACGTTTAGTTATTTTAAAAACCCTAGTTGTTACCTGCTGTTTTTTTTTCTGCATATTTCTGTTTTAGATAATAATTTGTGACATAATCGATACAATAACTGTACTTAATCCGATAGACGTTCGATTCCCTTAGACGACCATTGTAACTTAGCTCTACTGGCCTTGACTCAGGGGGTGTTCCGGTAATTATAAATTTAAAACGAGTTTTTACCGAACAAAGTGCCAACAAAACAAAAAAAGATCTTCAGACCAATCGGACCAAGTGGAACATGGAGAAAAAGGTAGAGCCGTAATCTGCAAAACATGAAGTCACAAATTTCTAACATTAAAACAAAATAAAACGAAAAATGGAAAAAGAACATTTCACACCCAATAATGAGTCTTGGAAAAAAAATTAAACAACATGTGCTATAATTAAAATTGGATTACCACTTACTACAATTAAAATCGGGTTACCATCTTCGATTTAAGGTACTTCAACCACATCTTCATCACTCAAAGTAGCGATCGCTTTCTGCTCACTACATGGTACACAACACTCGGGCTTTTTCTACATCCCCTTCGATTTGACACCAAAAAACAAAATAAAATTTAACACTTCTGCAAGTGAACATCCAATGCAATATTGAATCTATTAGAATTCAGCAACTACAAAGACCACATAAAATTTACCCTATAAGACAATAATATTAAATTTACCCTATATATGAATTATATTCATGTTTATATGGTATTTTTTTTTTTTTCTTTTTCTATTTTGAAAAAAAAAAAGAAATGCGAATTACCTACAATCAGTGGCGGATCCAAAAAAATTCTCAGGGAGCGGCACCGGGGTAAAATCGAAAATCTATTGAAAACATTAATAGTGTTTTTACATTTGTAACAACAAAACCATAGCGTTTTAATAAAAAATAAAAAAAACAAATCCCGATTTTAGTGGGGGCACTGGCCCCAATCCTCATCCACATGGTTCCACCCTTGCCTCTATTATAATAGTTGCATTGTAATTTTTTTCCCGTGTAAAGATGCGTTAGATACATCACACCTCTCTAATTGTAGTATTCCTTAAATAATTGTTGCATAATAACTTCTTTTCGGTTCACAAGGCTGGTAGTTAGTAGTTACATTATGTGTTTTTAATGTAATGCTAATGACATGATCATTTAATCACAATAAACGATACAACATAATTTTATATCATTGATTATTATATGTCTACGTAACGATCAACGAGTTCTAATTACGATCGATTTCACAACAATAAAATTTTACCAAAATAAAATGTCAAAGTTGATATGTTGACACAAAATACAAAATTAGACATAAATTGACACACCATTCATGCATCCATCTATCAATAATGTGAAAAAGAAACTTCAAATAATGTGAACTGTTTCACAATTGTGTATTGTATACTAGCCTTGGAGGGCATTCCCATTGAAATGGACTTTTGATATAAAATTCTATATCCGTCTTAAAATATAAATCAATTTTAAATCTACTTGTGCATCAATATCTGTACATCATTGCATAATCGATTTCGTAAAAGTCGATTTATTATCGTAAAACGATTTTTTCGTCGGTTTTAAAGGATAAAAACCAACTCACAATGCACTAACAAAAGCCGTGTCTTGTGTTTTTTAGGATGATGATATATCCACTCTCTAATATGTACTTCAAGTATCGCTCCTAGGGCTGAGCAAAATAACCAGTAAACTAATCCAAACCGTAAACCGATCCAAATCAATCCGAATTAACCAAACCAATAGCAAACCAAATAAATTGGTTTGGTTTGGAACCAAACCAAACTGCATTGGATTGGTTTCGGATAATTTTTTTTTACACCCAATCCAAACCAAACCAAACCAAAATTTTAATACATTAATTATATATATACTCATTAATTATATATACATTAATCCAAACCAAACCAAACAGAAAATGGTACATTCATTTTGATCATTCTCCTACTCAGTCATGCAAGTTGGACTGTCAGATATTTGCTTTCATTGAAAAAATGAACATTGATCTAATTCTATTTCATTGCTTTTTTTTCATGGAAGCAATGGAGGCCAGTAGGTTTTGTTGGCCATTGTTGGAGTTGGATTGGATGTTTGTTTTTCTTTGTGGTTTTTGCTATGTTGTTTTGGTTGGAAGACGCGCGTGGTGTTTTGATCGTTTTTGTTACACAACATTCGATCTTTTGTTCGTTTGATGTAAATATGTAAATCATGTAAATGCATGTATGTAAGTAACTGTTATGAAGGATTGATTGTAAATTTAAATTATATTGTAATGTATGTAATTACTTAGAGTTAAAGTAAAAAATGTTGGTTTTGCCATTTTTTTTAAAAAGACAGCCATAAACCAAACCAATCCAATCCAATCCAAACCGAAACCAATTCGAACCAAACCATTGGAGTTGAGAGTTGAAACGTTTTGGTTTGGTTTGCTTTGTGAACAAATATGGCGCCCAAACCAACCCAGCTTCTTCAAAACCAAACCAAACCCCCCAAACCAATCCAAGCCTTACCTCTAATCGCTCCCTTACTTTTTCACTATTTATCTTGGTGGGGCCTATATTTATGATAGTTCTTGCCTTAGGAATCAATGATGATAAACAAATTAATGATACTTGGAGTGTACGTTGTAGAATAAAGATAAAAGATATCATTTCCATGTTTTTTATGGTTCAAATTGCGAAACGTGTCATGTGTTGCTAACGCAAAGGAAAACATACTACAGTATAAGAGTATAGTGCTGCCACATGAAGGGGAGTACACGTATCATTTACCCTATTTTTTTCCTTTTATTGTTGTGAAGAATTAGAGATAAATACAGCTTTTAGAATATTTTTGAGTAAGACTACAACCACACATTTTTTATACGGAGAAGTACAACTTTTATAATTTTTATAGTTTGAAAAACAAAAAAAAAAAAAATATAAAAAAAAAAAATTAGAAAAAACATCCGCACGGGGACTTTTTATAATTTTTTTTTCTCGCTTCCCGATTTTCAAACGATCATATCTTTTAAACTAGACATCCAAACGCGGTAAAAATTTCACTGAACTTTTTACTTTTTTATGCTCTTCGTTTTGAGACTTGGTTAGACATCGTTTTTCATGAGATTCACTGTCGAAATTCACTCAGTTAATCTCCCCAGTGAATCCCGAAAATCAGTAAATATCGACACTGAATTTCGAACAATAGTGAATTTCGACAGCTGATTTTCTGAAATCACGTCGAAATATGTTGAATGTGGTCTCAAAATAAAGAGTATGAAAAAATAAAAAAAATTGGTGAAGGAATTTTCAAATTTGGAGTTGTAGATTGAGAGATATGAGTGTTTAAAAAAGATGGATAATAGAGAAAGTGTATTGATTTTTTTTGGTAAAATATGCCGCTTGAAATTAAAAAAAAATAAAATAAAATAGTTTTGTCGTTTAGGCAAAAGTTTCAAAAACCTGTCATTCTCATTAATTGATGAAATATTGATGTCCTTCATCCTCATTCCCCTTTTTTTTAAGTGGTCTTTTATTTTGTTTGATGATTTCGAAATTCAGCGTTTTATATAACATATTTTTATATTATTAATTATAATATGGATTTATCATAATCAATGATGAAAAATCATGTTATGCCATTCGTTGTGTCTGGGTGGTTGTCAGAATAGTATTAACCTTAAAAGTAAAGGTCTCTTTGTGTGCATGCAATTTAAGGCTGAGCAAACGGGTAAGTACACTCTATCTTAATTTGGGTCCGCGGAACCCGTTAAAAAAAAGAAAAAAAAAAACTCTATATTTTATACCTGAGAAAATATTTCGGAACCTGTGAAAAAATAAATTTAGCGAGAAAATATAAATTTAGAGTATGTGTAATACTTTATTTCATTTTAAGTCGGATCAGACAGCACATTTTTAGGTTGCCGTGAAATTTTCACTCATGCAGTGGAAATTTCACGTACCACCGGAAATTCCACATCTTTGGAGAAAATTCAACCGGATCGAGGAAAATTTCCACTGCTGAGAAATTTCACTTGAGAGGGAAATTCCACGGCAACTTAAAATAAAATATCGCGCCCGATACAACCTAAAATGAATAAAGTATAATGTCTGATGACTCCAAATTTATATTTTCTCAAATTTAGCTTGAAAAATAATTATCACATGCACATTAATGAAATTTCTTTTTTCACAATAATAACAATAGACAAATTCTTGAATTCATATTCAAGGTCCAACTCGTCTGAGTTTACATGCAATAGGACCCTTGTTGCTGGTAATGCTTGGTACTTTTTCAAGGACAAAAATTAAGGCTCGTGGTATTGCCAGGGGGCTGTAATATTGCTACCCGGAAAAGCAATTAAGTGCGTTTTATTTATATTACCTATTATACCCTTATCAAACTAAAATATCCCCCTCCGACATCCTCGCAACTTCTCCACCGCAAAAATAATGTATGTGATATTTTCTTCCTCATTTACTTTCATAGCAAATATCAATATATACCGTACGTAACTGGAAACTAACGTAACATGAGATGTTGCAGGGTGGTACACGGTTCTGCTCCGGTTTAAGGTTCTACAGGATCCGGACCGACCCGGAACCGTATATATGTTAGGGTGGTCTGCAGACCAAACCACCCCCACCTACACAATAAATCCTTCTACGGTTAGAATACCATATGCGGTCCGTTAGACCTGAATTCTGAGGCGTTACTGATGATATCAAATACAATATCGTAAGACGTGGTTAATTGGGGTCTGAAAGTCACCTCTAGAATTCTTTGAATCGGTTCTGACGTGGACGCAAGTTTCTTAAAATAAATAGTTGAATGTTATATCACACCCTGAATATGTGAGAGAAAAATTGTTAAGATATAAGCTTAAGACGTTGTACATTATAATTCAAATTAACAATTTTTAGCTAAACGAGTATAAGTTTATGACCAAGTACGTTACACGAAATGTGTACGCATATCAAATTTGCAAATGAAATATAAATTAGAACACGTGTATGTTATTTTTTTATGGTCATTTTCTGGTCCCAAATTTGTCATCGACTTCACAGTTCACACACTGAAAAGTCATGAATTATGCACCATAATGATAATGACTAGCTACGGACGTTTTGTTTTTATTATAATGATATTTCTATTCAAAACTATAACTTATCAGTTGAAATTATCATCTGTTAATTCATGAAATTGTTGTATTAATACAATACTCTAAGTAACCGGGAGCTTAAGAGGCGAAAGTGTGCGTATATATAAGACGTACCTTGTAAATGAGGAGGGTGATTTCGTTATATAGTTTTGCATTATCGGATGACGAGTTATTGGATAGTAAAATAGTGGTCAAAGATGTTCAACACGTATTAAAGTAGAGGGTGGGTGATAGTTACTCATCGTGGTGTAATGTTTGGATTGGTCATTTAGTGAGGTGTAACCGTAGTGTGGGACGGATGACTGTCTGTGCCATATCATATACAATAGACCGAGGTGAGGTGCACACCATGCTGGTAATAGAAGACTGTTAAGATATGAGTGATGATGTGTATTAATCTAAGCTGTCCATGTGGATTATGATCCAGTGGATCTTATTAAAGGCTTATCTAGTTGTTAGTAGAAGAATCTATCTGTTAGATTTGATATGATATATGTACTATAAGCTTCAGCTCATGGTACTAAGTTTTCTAAAATTATCAATGAAATATTATCTTCTTTGATTTTTCTTACTTTGTATCAGAGCGAGGTTCCGGCGTCGATGGCCACGTCCAAAGCTACGACGACCACTGGAGATCTTACCAGTAGCTTTCCGGGAGCTGCAACAGTTACAACTCCGGGAGCTGGAGCTGTTACAGCTCCAACACCACCTCCATTGACGTTGTCACCTCCATTATCAACACCAATAAGCTTTTCCATGGCAACCTCCACACTGCCATGGTCATCTTCTCTATTTCCTCACTTCGGAGCACCGTTCTACACTGCCGGAGTCCCATTTTCTGGTTTCTTACCTACTGGAGGTTCTATTCCTTCTTTTCCGGTCTCTGGTTCCATAATGTCCACCAGAAATCCACCATCGGTTTCAAATCTGCTACCCAGTTTGCATGTCGGTGATTCTGCTTCCATTCTTAGATCTACTTGTACTGTGAAGCTAAATCGAGAAAACTATTTACTCTAGAAGTATACTATCTTACCAATTGTCAAAGGTTATAGATTAGAGGGCTTTCTTTTTAGAACAATACCCAGGCCATCTGTGTTATCACATGCTGGAATGGAGCAATGGGATTCCACAGATCAGCTCTTAATGGGTTGGCTCCTTAGTTCTATGACTGAGCAAGCTCTTTCAGAGGTAATTGGCTGTACTACATCTTTTGAAGTTTGGAGTACTCTTGAGACTTGTTTAATTCACATTCTGAAGCTCGAATGTTGGAATATAAGACTGCCCTTACAAAGACTGAAAAGGGAAACAAGACGATGAGTGATTATTTAGACACTATGAAATCTTATTCTGATAAATTGTTAGCAGCTGGCTATCTTATATCCAAATCTGAGCTAATCTTAGCTGTTCTTGGAGGATTAGATAAAGATTATGAATCTGCAATTGTGAATATCACTGCTAGAGTTGGATCAATAAGCTGGCAAGAGGTGCAATCCCAACTTCTTACTCATGAAAGGCTTATAGCAAGGTTCAATCCAACAGCAGGCTCAAATCCTTCACTGCATCTTGCTCAAATGTATCCCAGAAACTCCAATTCTTCTGATCTTAGGGCCCAATTTCAGCAGTCTAATCGATGCAGATGTGGTAACAGAGGAGGTAGATCATGAGGTGGTAGAGGATGAGGCAGGTCAAATTCGAACAATAGAAGTGTATGTCAACTCTGTGGAAAGAATGGTCACCAGTGCTGGAATGTTGGCATAGGTTTGATGTTATTTTTACTGGTCCTGGCAACCAGAACAACAGTGCTAGGCCTACTAACACTCAAGGAAATTCTAGGCCTGCTGCATATATGGCTTCTCCTCAATCTGTGGCTGATTCAGCTTGGTATATGGATAGCGGTGCCACAAACCACATCTCATGGGATCTTAACAATCTTCCTTTCAGTGCTGGTTACTCAGGTTCTGACACACTTGGAGTAGGCAATGGTGAGCAACTCAATATTTTACACATTGGACAGTCTAAGCTTTCCACTACACATCCACCACATTCTCTAAAACTTCACACCATGCTCCATGTTCCTGCTATCACTAAAAATCTTTTGAGTGTTTCTAAATTAGCTTGTGATAATGATGTTGTTATTGAGTTTACTAACTCCTCTTGTGCTGTTAAGGACAAGAGAATAGGGATACCTCTTCTCATAGGAACAATGGAGGATGGTCTGTACAAGATGTACAATCAAGCTGCTGAGACTGTCAAGAGCTCCCCTCAATCCAATTCTCATCTTCAAGTCAAGTCTGCTACTGCTTTTCTATTTGAGTCTAGTGAATTCAGTCTGTTAGTGTCAATAAGGATCCAAACATTTGGCATAGGAGATTAGGTCATCATTCTCAAAGGATTCTGAATCATATTCTCCAGAGTTGTAATGTGTCTCTTAATGAAAGACTTATGTTTTGTGAATCTTGTCAATTTGGGAAATCTCATGCCCTGCTTTATGCTCTGTCTGATTCTCATGCTTCTCATATTTTTGATCTTGTGCATATTGATGTGTGGGGTCCTTCCCCTGTTAGGTCTACCAATGGCTACTCTTATTATGTTCATTTTGTTGATGACCACTCAAGATACACTTGGCTATTCCTCTTAAAACAAAAATCTGATGTTTATAATGTTATCATACAGTTTCAGAAAATGATAGAAAACCAGATTGATACCACTAGTAAGTGTATACAATCTGATTGGGGAGGTGAGTATAGAAGTATTGAGACTTATTTAAAAGAACAAGGCATATTGTTTAGGCACCCTTGTCCACATGCACATGGACAACATGGCAGGGTTGAAAGAAAACATAGGCATGTAGTGGAGTTAGGTCTTACTCTTCTTGCTCAGGCATCTATGCCTCTAAGTTTTTGGTGGCATAGTTTTTAGCAGGCTGTTATGATCATAAACTGTCTTCCTACACCAGTTTTAAATCTGCTATCTCCTCATGAGTGTCTGTTTAAGACCAAACCTAACTATCAACAGTTCAAATTTTTTTGATGTGCTTGTTATCCTCATCTTAGGCCTTTTCAAACAACCAAGTTCCAATTTCACTCCAGCAGGTGTGTTAATCTAGGGCTTAGTCTTGTTCATAAAGGGTATCAGTGTCTTGACAAAAATGGAAGAATCTATATTACTAGGGATGTCATCTTTGATGAGTTGTCCTTTCCTTTTGCTAGTGATTTCACTCAAGGTCCAAATAGGGCTGTTCACATTCTTGATGAGTCCTCTAGTCAGTTTTTTATACCTGCTTCAACTAGGGGGGATGACAGTTCTCAGATTAATGCTGCTTCAAGTATAGATACTCCAGCTGTTCATACAGGTATCTCCAACACCTCTAATTCACAGCCTCACACACCACCTCACTTTACATCAGTTTCATCTGATTTCTCCACCACCCCATCTAGTAAAACACCAAGCATATCTAGTCTTCTTACACCAGAACACCAAGATTCTGAGTTATCACAATCTGCACCTGCATCCCCACAGATTTCCTCACCACCAACACCTGCCAGTACTTCCAGGTCATCCACTTCCTCCAGTTCCTCACCACCACAGTCAAGTCCCATACCACATTCTGTTCCTCCACTCCTCAACACACACCCTATGCTTACTAGAGCCAAAAGAGGTATTTTCAAACCCAAAGCTCTTTCAGCAGTTGCTTCCATTGCTGAGCCTACAAATGTGGTAGATGCTCTGTCTAGTACTGAATGAAGGGGTGCTATGGAAGAAGAATATCAGGCGCTGATGAAGAATCATACATGGGTTCTTGTCCCTCCTTCTGCAAATAAGACAGTAGTAGGGAGTAGACGGGTGTACAAACTTAAGTTGAAGGCTGATGGTTCTGTGTTAAAACAAAAGGCTAGACTGGTAGCAAAAGGTTTTAGTCAAACCTATGGTGTGGACTTCACTGAAAATTTTAGTCCAGTGGCAAAAGCTCCTACTATCAGGGTGGTTCTATCTTTAGCAGTGTCATACAATTGGCCTATTAATCAAGTAGATATTAACAATGCTTTTCTTGATGGTCCTTTGAAAGAGCCTGTTTACATGAGTCAGCCTGAGGGATATGTGGATCCAACGAGACCTTATTACACATGTAAGTTACAGAAGGCCCCGTATAGGTTAAAGCAGGCCCCACGAGCATGGTTTGAAGCCCTTAAGTCTCAGTTGTTGAGCTGGTCCTTTAAGCAGTCAGTCTGTGACAATTCTTTGTTTATTTGTAGAGCCTTAGGTCACATTCTTCTCGTTTTAGTCTATGTAGATGATATATTGGTTACAGGAAGCTCAACTGCAATGATAAACAAATTCATCCATATGCTGGACTCTAAGTTTGCATTGAAAGACCTAGGACCCGTGTCATATTTTCTTGGCATGCAGGTTACTAGAGACTCCTCTAGTCTATACTTAAATCAGTCTCAGTATGCCACTCAGCTCCTTACAAGATTGGGATGTGACACCCTCAAACCTTGCCCTACTCCTATTGTTTCTAGTAAGAACCTTGAAGAAGCACCTGGAGAGAAGTTCAGAAATATGACTCTGTATAGAAGTGCAATAGGTGGTTTGCAGTATTTAACTTGTACCAGACATGACATAACTTTTGTTGTCAATTATTTGAGCCAGTTTATACAGGACCCTCACTTTGAGCACTGGAAGGCAGTTAAACGGCTACTGAGATATATCAGTGGCACTTTAAAGCATGGCCTGCATTTCAAACCTGGTTGACACTTGAACTTAGTTGGTTTTTCAGATGCAAATTGGGGTGTATCAACTATTGACAGAAAGTCAGTTGGGGGATATTGTGTCTATCTAGGAGATTCCCTTGTCTCGTGGAGTTCTAATAAACAAGATGTTGTGGCTAGATCAAGTACAGAGTTAGAATATAGGGCTTTAACTAATCTTACTGCTGAGATCAAATGGATTACCTATCTTCTTGGGGAATTGCAGGTCAGACTTGTTGCAAGACCTACAGCATGGTGTGACAATACCATTGCTTCCTTTTTTGGCACAAAATCCTGTTTATCATGCAAGGACCAAGCACATAGAAATAGATGTGCACTTTGTCAGAAATGAAGTCTTGAACAAAAAGCTTACAGTCTGTTATATTCCTTCATCTGATCAAGTTGCTGATTGTTTCACTAAGCCTCTAACATTGACACAGTTCCAGCATTTTAGAGACAAACTCAATGTCTATCCACCACCATTGAGTTTGAGGGGGGATGTTAAGATATGTGTGATGATTTGTATTAATCTAAGCCATCCATGTGGATTATGATCCAATGGATCTTGTTAAAGGCTTATCTAGTTGTTAGTAGAAGAATCTATCTCTTAGATTTGGTATGATATATGTACTGCAAACTTCAACTCATGGTACTAAGTTTTCTAAAATTATCAATGAAAGATTATCTTCTTTGATTATTCTTACTAAGACCATGGACGTCCTGCCCAGGGGCGGATCTATTCATGCTAAGGGGGTTACGTGACCCCATTGAGATCCGGAGAATTTTCTTAATATTAAAATGATGTAGTTTTATTGTAAAAAAAATAAAGTTTTAGGTTCCGATGACCCAACTGGAATAAATTTCCAAATAAAAAATATAGTTTTATAGTCCGGTGACCCTACTGGAAAAAATTCTTGGATTTGCCCCTGGTCCTGCGTCATGTTGGCCATATGATGTATATGAGCGACATGCGTCATGTTTGGCAGATGACAACCTGCGTCATGTCGGCTGAATAACGTAAGAGTGACCTGCGTTATGCTGAAGACAACTTTTATCAGTCCATGTCGGTTCATATGTTGAGATGACTTTTATTATTCTGTGTGAGACCATGATAACTGTCACATATCGGGTGACCAATCTGTCAGTAATGAATAAGGACAAAGCATGTAATTAAAAGACAATAAATATATGTTGTTTTGTAATCGATACTAAATCAAGTAAGAAAGAAAAAAAAAAAACAGTTATATCAGTTGACGGAGGACGTAGAGAAACTATTTATCAGAAGCTAAATAGACACCATGCGAAATATCTTTTACATAATTTTATCTCAACAATATTGATAGGTTGATACTTAAAGTACCATCACATCATGCATTTTTATTATTACTGGTAAAATGCATGTGCCTCGTATGTGTTTGGCTAGATTAATACTTTTAATATTAAAAAAATAAAATTTTAACATAATGTTACACATATTGTTAATTATGTGTTAAGTTATACAAAATAGAAATATTATACTATAAAATATTATTGTTATAAATTGATTTCATGCTTGGTAGACTTGTTTTATTTCTTTTATTTATATTCATTCAATCAAACAAGAGGCGGATTCGCCAGATACTATATTATTGTTATAGTGTATGTGGGTTGATCATTCTCTTATCATTCATAAAATCATGTATTCAAATGTTATATTAAAATGTTTCTCTCATGTCTTTGCAAGTGACGGATCCAGAAAATTTTAGGGGTTCCAATAAGGGTAATTTTTTTTGTCAACGGGTCTATAATTACTTCTATGGGTAAAACTTAACTAAATCTCATTTTAGCAGGTTTGTGTTCCCCGTTTGGAACTACATGTATCCACCCATGGTCTCTCGTATATCTATAGACTAGCCTTTTACCAATGCGATGCACGGCGGAAGAGATTAAGTATATGTGGATCTACAATATAGATTTACAATTTTACACACATGAAAAGATGATAATTTATTATGAATTTCGTTAATAGTGAATCATAAATAAAACTTCAATGCAAATACATGTGTTCTATTGTAATCCATAAAAGAATAAGATATCAATGAAAGGTTAAGTTTCTCATAAGTATAAAGTTGATGTTATATAACATTGGTCATACATTTTTACATAACTAATATAAAAGAAAAAACGTGTGTCACAATAATGAAATAAGATGCAATGTAATTTTCTTGGCTGAAACTCTTGTTGAAGAATTGTTAGTAAATAAAAAGATATAACGATTTGAAAGCAATAAAAATACATATTATTAAACATATATATATATATATATAATATTATCACAATCGAATACGGCTTAATGATAGTCATTGCAATTCTTGGTGCAACCAGGGTTCGATTCTCGTCCCGTCGGCCCCGAATAATCATCATTTCCCCGTGCAATGCACAGAATAGTAAATAAATTTTTGCATTGATTAGCTGAACATGATATTCTTTTTGATTTACAGATCATTTTTGTAAGACTCCATCTTGAATCTTTATCATCTCTTTTTTCTCTATTTACTTTCGGGCTGCCATTGAAAAAAAAAAAACATGGACTCTAACAGCCAAAACCGTTAAAACTCCAATGTGTGGACTTTAAAAAAAAAAAAAAAAAAAAAAACCCATCAAATGCAATCCAAATTATTTTTTTTCCAAAAAAATAACATGATATATATCTATCTATATATAGAGATATATATATCACCATCTATATCTAAACACTACCCACAGCCTTGTACCGTACCCACGTTACAAAAACGTCTATAACAACCCATGGAGTGCTAGAAAACACCTCCAACGGCCTCTACTCCGGCACCCATCAACAAAAAATGGTACAAAGAAGCTGAAAGAAGAAGAAAGTAGGTACCATGAACCATCAACCACCATGCATACAGACTTACTCTTGGGAAGAAATTAAAATCAACTTGATTCACCATAGCAAACACGTTGCTTTACTATTGTTTTGAATGTGCTTGATTAACATATACTGCAGAGCCAAGCCAAACATATCATATAATACAAAGAATCATATTATACGACACACCAGACCAATTTTTATTTATTTTTTATTTATTTTTTTTGCATATGTTGAGATTTTAAAAACAAATATTAGTTTTTTGCCTGAATAGCAAACAGTCCGATTACGCTATATATGCTGCAATGTCCACCTCTTCATGCCATCCCTTCGCCATTAATGGGCAAGATGCAAGCATTTCCCTGGAATTCATATTTCAGTTATGGCAATAAAAAATGATGGAATAGCTAAATCTCATGATATAATATAATTCATTAAATATATTATAGAAACAAATGCCATCATTCTCACCCACGGCCTCAGATTAAGTGTCGACCTCATCTTCAATATAACCTATAACCTTTGGCGTAATATTCATCCATTTCTTCATTAAAGTGAAGGGGCTATTACATCAACAACAACAAAATAAATAAATAAATAAATAACAATCATCTTAAAAACCCCTAATGAGTTTTTACTTTCATTTTGAGCTCGTATACTTTGTTGTAAGGTAATGAGATATATCATTTTTATGTGTGTATTCTTTTTTGAAGGAAGTATTTGTAACGTTGAAAAATAGAAATGAAAAAAATAGGTTATCCATATGTGTTTAAAATGGTTTTATTAGTATTGTTATGTCAAGGAAGAAAATTGTAATAGCCCTATTGTAGTTTTGTTATGATGATAGCTTAAATTAACACAAAAAAGAAATCATAATCGTGTTTGGTAGACTAATGGAAAGATTTAATACACATGTACAATAGCTAAACAGACAAGTTATCATTATTGATACGCAACAAATGGAAATTTTGAAAACACATTTAAATTTTCTTAAGAGAAAAATATTTAACATTGCGTTATCAATTAATCAAAATTTAAAGCTAAATATTTGATCTTCCAAAAAAAAAGTTATATACTTGAACAATGCAAGCATAATTATGTCTAAATTGATGTGTTTAACATAATTACACATGATTATAAAATTTAAAAATTTGCATGAATGAAAAAAGGAAAGGAAAAAAAAAAAAACCCACAAAATGTCTCTAAATATAATGGTTAGACATGCTAAAGTAGGCTATTCGATGATAGCAATAATAATGCATCGAAAGATACCATTACGACATTAGCCATTTTTTCGTAGATGATACCAAAAAACGGAAAATGACATGTCTTTTTAAAAATTATATTCCTCTTCATTGTCTTTTTCTCTTCTCTCCCTATAAAAAAAATGATAGCATAAATCATAGAAATTGTCGCAATACGTAGCAATAACAATATTGCAACTGTGTTAATTAAAAAAAATTATAATAATAAGAGACTAAACATGCCTCCCTTTTCATCAACATGATGTCAAAAAAAGAAAAAAATATGAAGATACAATAAGAGAACCTAGACTAACTATTCACATACTATAATACGACCAAGAAACTAAAAAATTCCTTAGACTAATAATTCATGTGCTATAATACGACCAAGAAATTGCAAAATCCCTTGAATATTCATCAATGCTTATTAAAGGGAAAAATACACTTTTGATCCCCTAACTTTTTTACTTGTTTCAAATGTATCCTCTAACTTTTGAAATGACAATAAACATCCCCTAAATTTTTTTTTTTGTTGCGATTTTGGTCCCAGTTAACGGTTTGACCATATTTCCTAACATTTGACTGTGAAATTTACTCCAAATACCAAGTCACCTGCCACGTATTTTTATTATCCAGACTTCCACGTAATTCAACTGCTATAACACCCCAATTCAAAATATTAAAATCCCTAAAAACCTTTCTTCATCCCCTCCATCGAAAATTACTAGAAAAAAAATGAAAAATCAACAAGCTGCATCGAAAATTACTGCAAATTTGTGTGTTGTGTTGAATTGGATAATACTAATCTGCATTCTTGGATATGGGATTGGATTGGATTGTGCCATTATATCATCAAAAAAGCTTCAACATTTACTCAAGAAAAGCAGTTTGGATATCATAAAAAGAGCATTCATTTGCTTCTGTATATAGATTACATGATTTTCAATTGGGAGAAATGTAAATTTGAAGCCAAGCAGCCTCATTTTTCTGCATTCAGTGTATTTACAGCAGGGCCTTTGGTTCTCTTTTTTTGTCTCCAAGAAGCTAACTTTTAGAGCTGCTTTGGTTTTGTTATACAAATGCCATCAACTGCTTTTCTTTTTTGGTGTTGAGGAATATATTATCTGGTGTTTTGCTGTCAATTTTTCTGGTGTTTGGTTGCTGCTGCATATGTCTTGGCCTGGTTCAAATGGCTGTTGCTGTTCTGCCACTTCAACAGTTTGGAGAGGCTGTTCTGTTGCTGAGATTTATATAGAGAGGCAGCAAAAGGGACAGCAGGTAAAAAGAATGACGCAAATGGTTAAAGGAAGTTTGAACCAAAGTTGGGAGCAGCAACCTTCGCTTGACACCAGTCATCAGATTGGAACAGAACTATGAAGGATCGAAATTGGGGATTTGAATTTTACAGGAAAAAGTTTTTGGGGATAATGTCGATGAAGAAACGCTTTTGAGGGGGGGAGGGGGTTGGTTGATTGTATTTTGATAATTGCAGAATTGAATTACGTGGAAGTCTTAAAGAAAAACGTGGCAGGTGACTGCGTGTTTGGAGTTAATTTCACAGTCAAACATTAGGAAATATGGTCAAACCGTTAATTTGGGACCAAAATTGCAACAAATAAAATAATTAAGGGATGTTTACTGTCATTTCAAAAGTTAAGGGATATATTTGAAACAGATGAATAAGTTAGGGGACCAAAAGTGTATTTTTCCCTTAAAGAATTCAAACATTGCTATACCATCAGCAAAAAACAAAACAAAAAAAAACACAAAACAAAAAAACAAACAACCTTCTCAAAATATTACATGTACGTATCATACCTTGTATAATCTGCATCAGGTCTTTTGGAATTTAATCAACTGACAAAAAAAAAACTTCATAAAACAAAAAAGATCATACCGTTATTTGGCACCGATTGTGCAAAAATGAAAAACACGGACTCGATGTCAAGGAAATCAACCATACGTGTCTAGAATCTCCAATGCTAAATGAAAAAGGAAAGAAAAAAAAACACAAAATGTCAAGAAAATCAACCGTGTGTGTCTGGAATCTACAACGCTAAAACGAAAAAGAAAAAAAAAACACTAAATCAAATCAATGAAATTCGGAACTACAAAATCTGAATTGAATTTGATGTAGTGTGGAATCTGACAAATAAAATCTAAAATGTATCATACCAAGCCTACAAAAGAATGAATCTTTCCCTTACTGCAGAGCTATTTTGGCACCTCTCACATTCTAACGAGTAAAAAACCCGGATTGGAGATGTCAAGAAAATCACCTGTAAAGCACATGTATTGGGCAATCTTCAACCCTAAACCGAAAAAAAAACCAAATAAAATTAAAAAATTCTAAACCGAAACTACACAATCTTGAATATAGGAATGGTTATCTTTACCGTAATTTGAATCGGTTTGACACAAAATTGGTTGCGGTTTGAAAGGATAGTGATGAGTTTGAAGGGAGATTGAAAAAGATATTCATAGGGCTTGAGAAATGCAGCGGTTTTGTATATTGAAATGATTCACAGAGAGATTTTGTAGAAAAATTGTTAATTGATACAGATTTTGTAGAGATTTATTACACGTTTTTAATTTTTTTTGTACATGTATTTAATTGCATTTTTTTACTGCCTTATTTTTTTTCTTCAGAAATTGAGCGGGTCAATTGGGTAATTGGGTTAAATGTTACTTTTAAATATATATAGATATAGATATAGATATTTATTAAAATTCTCCTACACACACACACACACCACTTTTATAAATGTATGTTGCGAAGGGGCAAGGAAACCAATAGGTAAAATCAAACCTTGACACGGTGTCAGTCTTCTAAGTGGGGTTTGTAGCTTGTCTACGCAACCATAGAGCTTTATCATGTTTATCCTCTTGTTTGATAGTTAAAATCGAACCGGCGACGTGGTGTCGGTCTGCTTAGTAGGCTTGTGGGTAAGCATAGTTGTAGAAGAGTACCGGTTTTAAGGGCTTGACTACAAGATTAGAGGTTTGCACCATTAAATTAACACAAGGCCACAAGAACTACTCTATCACTATGACCATTGTCTTGGCTAACCATAGATTTTACTTTTTATTTTCTCTTTTGGTGGCAATTAGGTGGTGAGTGGAGGAGTCAAGAGTGACATCATTGCTCATTTTTTGTATAAATTCTTTCCTTTTAGTCATTGTTGCCTGAACCAAACGAGCAAGTGATTTTGGTACTTAACCGGCATCCTTGTGGGATACAACCTTGACTCACCAATTCTAGGCTACAGTTGACCCAATACACTGTTGGTAAGATTGGACACTTAGAAAAGGCCGATCAAGTTTTTGGCGCCGTTGCCGGGGAATCAAATCGATATCTCTTAAATCATTCAAGTGCATAGGCTTAGGTCTTTTTATTTTATTGTTTTCTTGTTGTTTGAGTTTGTGCAGTTTATGATCTAAACTCGTCATGGAACGAAATAATGAGCAACCTATGCTCCAAGCTCTAGTACCTCAACCAATTCCACAACATTAACCCCATGTCAATCTCCCTAGTATCACAATTCCTAATTCAACAAGCTCCAATTCGACCAATTAGAGATTGTTTCATGCCACGTGCAAGATTTATACATAATGCCATTCACCCACCTCTTATTGATGCAAAACCACAAGTGTGGAATTTGATAAAAGAGCATGCACTCTTCCATGGAACTGAGACACATGATTTATATCAATTTTTGATGTGTTCACAAAAGTTTGCAGGACAATGAAGATAAGTGGGCCAAGTGATGATGCAATCCGATTGAGAATATTCCCTTTTTGCATTGAGAGACAGTGTTGTTGATTGGTTAGAGTCCCAAGGTCATGATTCATTGCATAAGTGGGAAGACTTGACTTTGGCTTTCTTATCGTACTATTTTCCACTCCATAAAACAATGGAGATCCGGGACGTGATCTCAAACTTTACACAACATCCGGGTGAACAACTTTATGAAGCATGGGACCGAATGAAGGCTTTGCTTAGAAAATGTCCACATCATGGGTATGAGATACGGTCACAAATGCTAATTTTTTTATTACGGATTGAGAGATGATGCAAGAAATGTCTTGGACTTGGCAAGCGAAAGATCACTCATGAGCTTGACGGCCCTGGTTGTGTATGCCACTATTGAGAGGATTACTGCTAACAATAGGCAATGAGATAAGGGCAAGACTCAAAAGAAGGTAGTTGAGACCATAGAAATAGATCAACAAAAATTGATGATGGCACAAATGGAATCTATGGAGAAGGCAATCATGGATCATGAAATGGGTCAAAGGCTACAACAACAAGGTTTTTCTCACAATTTGAATCAAGACCATCAACCATTTCCACAAGTTCCTTATGCACCCCCGGGATTGTCTCATCAACCACAACATCAAGAGAGGAATCCTCAATGGGAAGCGACGATAGAAAGCATAGCAATGATTATTGATGCATTTGTGAAAAATGTGGAGCAATACAAAACCATTACAGATACACGTTTGGTAAACACGGAAGATTCATTGAAAAGTCTTGAAAACCAAATGAGGCACTTGACCGATTACTTGAATACTGCACCGGTTCGAGTCCTACCAATCAATACCTTGACAAAAACGAATGAGGTAAATGCTATCTTTGCGGTGTATCATGATGGTGAGGATGATGACGTGGTTACAGAAAGTCGTGAGGTAGTTAGAGTTGTAGGGTTGGTAGAGAAGACAAATGAAGAGTTGGGTTTTGATGAAGCAGTTGAGCAAGATGAGAAACTCGAAGGAAATCTCTCGGGTAAGCATGTGAACAATACTTCCGAGGGCAAACGAAACTCAGGTATATCTCAATCTAGCATTCATTTTGATTTGAGTTCCCTTCCCTTTCCCCCATCTCAGATAAGAAGGCGAGTGTTGTAAGTAAAAAGCAAAATCGTTTTCTTGACATCTTGCGTAAAGTTGCAATAAACATTCCTTTAGTTGATGCTTTACTAAATATGCCTTTGTATGCTAAGTTTGTTAAAGATGTCTTGTCAAAGAAACCTAAATGCGAAATGTGGTCTACTTTAATGAAGAATGTTCTGCGTTATGTCAAGAGAAATTCCCGCTTAAACTTAGTGATCCCGGAAATTTTTCTATCCCATGCATGATAGGTAATACCAAGATTCCCAATGACTTGTGTGATCTAGGAGCTAGTGTGAACCTTATGTCTTATAACACTTATAAAGACCTTGGTATAGATGGGCTTCGATCAACCCGTATGGTTCTTTCTATGGCAGATAGGTTCGTTAGGTATCCTAGAGGCATCATTGAGAATGTTTTGGTTCAAGTCGATAAGTTTGTTTTCCCAGCTGATTTTGTTGTTATAGAGATGGAAAAGATTCTAAGATGTCTGTTTTACTTGGGAGACCCTTTTTGGATACGGGAAGAGCCTTGCTTGATGTGCAGACCGGAGAGATTACATTAAGAGTTTTCAATGAGAGTGTCACCATCAAAGTTTATGAGCATGTAGATCATCCATATGATGATTGGGGTAAACAAGAGAGGGCTGATAAGGTTGAGGTCTTTCAAGTGCGTCATAGCAATCAAGAGTTGCCAAAGAGCGAGAAGAGTGAGTTTGAGGCCAAAGGAGGGAGAAAGAATCAAAATGTGAAATTGGTGGATTCATGTCGTGTCAACGACTTTAAACTTGACATTCCTACCAGTATAACTCCATCATTTCCTTCTTTCTATCCACCATTATCACCTTTGTGTCAACAGTATAATTTGAAAGTTGACACCGTATAAGTCATTCCGTCGAGCCAACGACGTAAAACAACGGCGCTTGGGGGAGGCAACCCACCGTTTCTCTGTTTTGCTTTAGTTTTTGGTGCCAGGAGTGGTCTAGAATGATATTTTGGGGAATCTTGGTACCGTTCTTGGGTAATCTTTCTCTGACCCATTTTTGGCTCATATCTTTATGCATGGATGCTGGTTTACTTGTTTGATTGTCTTTTCATCCCATGCGCCCCGAGTCGGTTCCCCTTGTTTGGTTTCATATGATCGTGTATGTGACTTTGCGCTCTTTGACTATATCTCGATATTTGTTGCTTGCTTTTGGCATGGTGGCTGTTCTTCGTGCATGAATTTTCTTGGTGTTTTTGTCTCATGGCTTCAGGTATTCGAGTGGAACTTTCATGGATATGTCACGTACATGGTTTGTGCCGTTCTGCCGGGTTAAGCTAAGCCTTCTTTCTTTTTTCATTGACTCACTAAGGACAGTGTTGCATTTAAAGTGGGGGTGGTAGGCTTAGCTTTGATATGTGATTTATTGATATTTTAGCCATTGTGTTGTATGCTTTTCGTTTGGTCACTTCTTTAGTAAACATTGAGCTATTTTTAAAAAATTCAAGGTTTTGATTTTGCATTCGTATGTTGAGCCGTCACATTGATAGGATAAACAGTTAGTGAATGTTTAAATGCATGTTACTTGGCTCACTACCTTACCTTGTGAACGAGATTTTCACGCACGTATAGATTCAATTTCATGAACCGTGGTAACTAGTGACCGAGTATGGTAGACTTAGTGATGGAAACCTTCCTAGGGTTCGAATCTCACCGGCAGTGTACCGGGTCAATTGTAGTCTAGTACGGTGAGTCAAGGTCATATCCCACAGGGATGTGAGGTCAAACACCAATTAGTTATTATTATCTTGATCCGAATCGCAAGTTTGTTTAAGAAACTAATGATTAACTACAAAGGTTGATAAAATGATAAAAGAAACCTAACCAAGACAATGCAATGATCAAATATATCTCTACTAGTATCATGGGAATGAACTACCTACCAACCTTCCAATGGTGTTCAAGTGTGTGTTATCGGTGCACTCCTAAGCTATTAGTTTCCCCTCATACGAGTGAATAAAACTACTCTATGCCTCCTCCTTAATCTAAGAACCCTAGACCTAATGATTCAACATGATTAAGATCTTGAATGCAATGACAATGTCAAAAATCCCCGGATAAGAAATCAAATTCCAATTAAGGTCAATTTTACCTTCCGGTTTTCCTATCCCTTCTCCCACACCAAGTATCTCCTTTCGGTCTCAACTAAGTGTGTGTGTGCTAGTGCTAGGTGATCAATCCAACACCAACAAGCAATTCAATGAAAATAGAAAAAGATTACAACAACACATAAAGCTATGAAATATATGAACTAACATTCTCAATCAACATAATAGAGATAACAACTATCACAATTACATAATCTTGGCTAGTGGTGAACTAGCCTCCCATGGCTATGAATCTCAAGATGCAAATCAAGAATTTTAATAGCAATGAACATAAATCTACAAATAATAAGAAGAGAAATTACCCAACAAGAGTGGAAACACTTCTAAGAAGAGTATTTGCATTGATTTCAAAAGATGAGCTTCAATGGATGATTACACCAAAAGCAATGATTCTCTTATTATACATAATATTTGCATCTTCCACAAAAGCTTGGATTCAAGTCTTTACAATGATTCTCTTATGATTATGAGTGAAATAATTGCTAATCCAATTGTTAATTTCGGGCTAGAAGAGCCCTTGAAGAGTGTCTTCAAGTGTTGAGGGTGTTGGGGAAGAAGATGGACAGAATAGATGCAGAAAACTGCTGCAAAATCGCCTTTTTAGGGTGAAAACGCGTAACGAGCCGAGCTGCCAGAAGTTCGGCTCGACAGGTGGTTCGGTACTAGAACGTCTTCAGTAAATTGATCATAACTTTGCATGTAGACCTCCGATTTGAGTGATTCAAGATGCGTTGGAAATCTTGTTCGAAGATCTAAAACTCTTGTGAAGAAGTCCAAACCGAATTCTGCCTCTAAGGTGGGTTAAATGTCGTTTGAAGATAGGTTACGGTTGAAATACTCATGACAATTGATCCGTTTGAACTCGTAAGCTTCTGGCACACTCTTCTAGCCCTCAAAATACGTGTTTAGGCTCAACACGTGTCGTCCATCGCGGTCTTGGTCAACCTATAATCCTGCAATACAATACAAAAATACCAAGAGTAAACCCGACACGACGCTCCGGTTACTATAACCGGTACAAAACCAATCAAAATATGATATTTTATATAATAATTACTATCTACACATATGGATTAAGCTAAGCATACAATGACTCGAATTGATACGAAAACATCAATAAATGAATGAGAAACGGGGATAAAACATCGTAAAAAGTATCATCTAGTTGACTTACATCAACCACTCCCCACTTAGCTTTTGCTCGTCCTCGAGCAAATAAAGCGACAAAACAACTCAAGTCAAGAGATAGGATCATACAACATTAAGAAGTACGAGCTCGACTAGATGATGCAACCAATCGTACATATAACCACATGTTAACCGCAGTCTAAGAAAGTAGTGGAGTGTGTGTGTGAATATTCTTCAAATTTGTTACCAAGCAATCAATTATGAAATCATGCATGCAAGACTTATTAGGTGCAATCCATAGGCTTAAGAATGATACCAATCTCCACTAATCGAGGCATTCGGAGTCAAGAAGATAGGTCGGGTAGGACTTGCAAGCTTATAACGTTAGGCTCGGGTAGTTGGCTAAGCGAAGGGTAAAAAGGGAATATCGAAGAGAACAATGCAAGATAGCAAACCTCTACACCTTCAATTCCAATGATTTTGAATTGGCAACTCCAACTCTCTCGCATAATTGCCAAAGACGTCTCCTCAACAATAAACATAAGAGATAAAGTACCACTACAATTGATTTATCACCCAAACTTACATTACTTGGACTTGTTGAACTTGTCCTTCAAAATTGCCTTCCAAAACTCACCATCTATTGCATCTTTATTTACAACTTTGTTGAACTTCATTTGATTTGTTTATGAACTCTTGCGGATTTTTTTTTTTTAAACTTTAAAGAAACATATATACACCAATGGACTCCGAACTTGATAAGATACCATCTCAACTTTTGCCAATAATGTCATCCAACTCTTGACTCCAAAGTCATCACCACACAATCCATAGAAACTTGCTAAACTTGCGGGATGCCAAGGTAATGTAGACTAAAATTAGGCTAAGGGTCGGATTATAATGAGGTTAATCACGAATGGCTAGTTTCGAGTGGGGTCTCACCACTCTACAAGGCTGAGATGGGGAAAGATAGAAAATATGTTCGGGAAGGCCAATTGGCTATGGTTAAGTTAAAGAAATGCCATGACCGTCATCCCTAACTCCGACTCCAAACACCTTTCTATTTTGCCTCGAAAGGATATCAAGCCTAAGTTCTAGTTGCTATGAAAGTATGCTTGCATGATTACATAAAAAGTTTACATGTTAACAAAAGATTGGAATATACGTACTCAAATGGTTCACACTACAATCAAGGATTCACGATTACAATGCACTTATATGTCACCAAGGTTACTCACTTTGTTAAGGTACTCACTCTATCAATTGCAAAGCCATAAATCATGACAAAAGATAGTTTGTTCAACTTTAAATTGCTCAATATTCACAAAACTAAGTTTTTCTCAAACATTTATGACATTACCTTTTGTTGGACTAACTATGTTCCCACTCCCCACTTACGAACTTGCATTGTCCTCAATTTAAAGTGAGTGGTAAGAAAGTAGTTAGGGAAACAAAAGGGAATCAAAACTAGTCAAAACAAGTACCGGGATGCCATAAAAGGGAGGGTGGGTGGGTAAGAACATGAAAGGGTGGGTGGGTGGGTAAGAACATGAAAGACAACCAATAAAATGACAAACAATCCCAGATACTAGCAAAATATCAACCAAAATGTAGACAGAAAATGATCATTGGCCACACCGGGCCTTACAAAAGAGCAAAAAAAAAAATAAAATAAAATTTATACTTAATTTTTACGGGCTGCCTCCCAGTAGCGCTTTTGTTTAACGTCGTTTGCTCGATGGGATTATACGGTAGAAAGTGATGGAAATTATACAGATCATCGTGAAAGATACCACTAACAATTACTCACATAAGCATGTAGCAAATAAGTACACAAACCAACCGGAAATAAATGCTTAATGAGTAATAGTAAGGATAGTACCCGTGATTTGCTAAATTTATAGTCTATAGCTAGACTTTGCCTTGCTTAGGTTTTTAATGCACTGGTGGTGGGTCATCCTCGCACACCGCATCCGTCTTTTTCATCAAAATCGGTCTCCAACATAATGTAGACGAATGCCACCAATCCCAACGATTCTTGACCTCTTTCTTCGATTTTCGAGCTTTTGGTTTGTGAGCTTTCACATTATTGCTCACGTCTTCTTCAACTACCTGCGTGTTAGTACGATCCACAACAAGGGGATACAAAGTGTCCACAAAAGAACAAGATTCTAGTGTAGTGGATGGATATTTCAATGAATTGTAGATGTTGAAGACAACGCGCTCATCATTCACTCCTAAACTAAGCTCTCCCTTACGAACATCGATTACAACTTCTACCGTTGCTAAAAATGGTCTACCGAGGATAAGGGGTGTATTGTACCCTACCTCCATATCCATAACAACAAAATTGACGAGGAAGTAAAATTTATCAACTTTCACTAGTACATCCTCAATGACTCCCTTTGGACGTTTTATGGATCTATCCGCAAGTTGGAGAGTCATCTCCGTATGCTTAAGCTTGCATATGCCAAGTTTCATGAAATCATTACAGGACATGAGGTTTATGCTCGCACCGAGATCACATAGCGTCTTCTCAAACAAAAATTCCCTAATCTCACATGGGATAGTAAAACTCCCGGGGTCTTTAAGTTTAGGAGGAAGCTTGTGTTGAAGCACGGCGGAACACTCCTCACTTAGACACACTGTCTCATATTCTTCCAACCGTTTCTTTTTGGATAGTATGTCTTTAAGAAACTTACCATACACTGGCATATTTGTGAGTGCTTCGATAAAAGGGATATTAATGGTTAAGTGCCGAAAAGTGTCAAGAAAACGTGCATATTTCTTATCCAACTTCATCTTTTAGATTTCATCTCTCGGGGGATAGGGAAGTGATTCAAGATCAATTAAAGTAGGGTTAGAATGTATACCTCCCTTACCCTTTTTGTTTGATGAAGATGGTGAAGCTTCCTTGAAAGTTTGTGCATTGGTTGGGCGCCAATTTGGGTCATTTTGCTTTTCTTTCCTTGACTTTTGCATTGGTTCCCTTTGAGCTTGTTGGATAGGAACCGCCAAAGGCTCCTTAGAACCCGTGTTTTCTTCAACATGATCTTCTCTCACGTGTTCATTGAATAGAGTTCTTAGATCACTAGCCCTTGGGTTCTTCAATATTCTTGGCACCTTCACTTTTTCTCCTTCTTTCTCCACCTCAACATAGTCATCATTATTCAAGAAACAATCAACAATCTCTTGCTCTTCTTCACTTAATTCTTTTTCTTTCTCAACATTCAAATCTTCTTCAACCTCATTGCTTCCTTCATTATGCCCATATGACTTTCCACTTCGAGTAATAACATGGACTCCTCTCGGGTTTCTCTCGGTGTTGCTTAATAATCCACCCGGGGGTCTACTATTATTTATCTCGCCTTCATTAATCAAAAGATCTTCAATACCTCTCATTGATGCTTCCATCGTTCTCATTCTTGTATTTAGTCCCACAATCGATGTTTTCAAATTGCCAACATCTTGGTACATCCCACCAATAGAAGTCATCATGGTTTGCATATTGGCGGCTTGAGTTGCAACAACTCCCATCAAGTTTTCCATCAAATTTTTCCATTGAGAAACCTCTTCCGTTGATTGAGAAATTTGTTGAACAGGGGCTTGTTGAGTAGGAACTTGTTGGTAAAAAGGATGTGGTTCAAGAACATTGGTGTGAGTGTTATTCAAATCCCGATGTTGTCTCAATAAACTCATTTCTTCTTGTGTAGATACATCGGAGTTTGATAATTCTTCGATATGAAAAACACCAAATGTCACATCATCACTCTTTCTACGCTTTAACTCTCTCTTCCCCGCTTGTAATTCATCCATACTTTCATTTATCACCGCCATTTCTCTCAAAATTTCTTACTCATTCGAAATCTTCTCATCCTCAATGGCAACTTCCGTTTCACTTGGACCGGGATCCCACAATTTCTCATTTCTTGTCACTCTTTCAATAGCCTCATAAACATCTTGGGCCGTGCTCATCATAAGTGATCCATGGCATGCCGAATCAATTTTTTTCCTTGACAATTTATGCAAGCCTCTACAAAATAATTGTACTTGCATTTCCAAAGTATATTCATGATTTGGACACGCCCTCAAAAGCTTCCTAAAACGGTCCCAAGCATTGTCCAAAGATTCAATTAAATCTTGTTTGAAATTAGTAACTCTTACCTTCAACTCCAAATGTCTACCCGGTGGAAAGTATTGCTTCAAAAACTCAGTTTTTATGTCATACCATGATTGCAAGTGATGGTGGGGAAGTGACATAAGCCATTCCTTTGCTTGACCCTTCAAAGAAAAAGGAAATAATGCAAGGCGGGTAAATTCTTGACAAGCACTATTTTGGAATCCCGTATTGCATATTTCTTCGAGGTTATAAAGATGTGAATGTGGGTCATCATGGGCCTTTCCATGGAATTGAGCTCTACTCTCCACTAGACGAACATATGAGACTTGATTGAGAAGTTTTTAGCATCAATGTGAGGTAGCCGAATAGGATTATGAACTTGATTTTTTCTTTTAGTGGCTTGCTCACAAAGCGGTCTATATTGGTAGGATGGATTTGGAGGTGGATCATATAGATATGGTTCTTGGGGTGGTGGTGGAGGATAGTCATTTGGATTTAAGGGATTTTGTTCAAAAAGGGCATTTTCGTGGTTATGCCATCCTTGTGCATTCTCAAGATTCCCATCCATTTCTTCTTCTTGATAGGATGATGTTTGGGAAGATTTTTCACCAATTTCCAAACTACGACGAGCCTGACTACCTTTCTTCTCTTTAACCAAATCCCTAATATATGTGTTGATATCCGGAACAATGAGAGTGTCGGGTGCCTTTCCTCAACGAGAATGGTTCATCCACTACAAGAGAGAAACAACAAGAACACAATCAAATAACACTTGGTAACTTACCAAAGAGGTAAGCACCAAAAAAGTAAAATAGAAAAGAGATTAGAAAAAAAGTTTTGATTCATTCTCAAGAGTTTTGAACTAATACAAGTATCAACCATTACACATCCCCGGCAACGGCGCCAAAAACTGATGGAAACCTTCCTAGGGTTCGAATCTCACCGGCAGTGTACCGGGTCAATTGTAGTCTAGTACGGTGAGTCAAGGTCATATCCCACAGGGATGTGAGGTCAAACACCAATTAGTTATTATTATCTTGATCCGAATCGCAAGTTTGTTTAAGAAACTAATGATTAACTACAAAGGTTGATAAAATGATAAAAGAAACCTAACCAAGACAATGCAATGATCAAATATATCTCTACTAGTATCATGGGAATGAACTACCTACCAACCTTCCAATGGTGTTCAAGTGTGTGTTATCGGTGCACTCCTAAGCTAGTAGTTTCCCCTCATACGAGTGAATGCAACTACTCTATGCCTCCTCCTTGGTCTAAGAACCCTAGACCTAATGATTCAACATGATTAAGATCTTGAATGCAATGACAATGTCAAAAATCCCCGGATAAGAAATCGAATTCCAATTAAGGTCAATTTTACCTTCCGGTTTTCCTATCCCTTCTCCCACACCAAGCATCTCCTTTCGGTCTCAACTAAGTGTGTGTGCTAGTGCTAGGTGATCAATCCAACACCAACAAGCAATTCAATGAAAATAGGAAAAGATAACAACAACACATAAATCTATGAAATATATGAACTAACATTCTCAATCAACATAATAGAGATAACAACTATCACAATTACATAATCTTGGCTAGTGGTGAACTAGCCTCCCATGGCTATGAATCTCAAGGTGCAAATCAAGAATTTCATAGCAATGAACATAAATCTACAAATAATAAGAAGAGAAATTACCCAACAAGAGTGGAAACACTTCTAAGAAGAGTATTTGCATTGATTTCAAAAGATGAGCTTCAATTGATGATTACACCAAAAGCATGGGTTTTCTTCCACAAAAGCTTGGATTCAAGTCTTTACAATGATTCTCTTATGATTATGAGTGAAATAATTGCTAATCCAATTGTTAATTTCGGGCTAGAAGAGCCCTTGAAAAGTGTCTTCAAGTGTTGAGGGTGTTGGGGAAGAAGATGGACAGAATAGATGCAGAAAACTGCTGCAAAATCGCCTTTTTAGGGTGAAAACGCGTAACGAGCCGAGCTGCCAAAAGTTCGGCTCGACAGGTGGTTCGGTACTAGAACGTCTTCAGTAAATTGATCATAACTTTGCATGTAGACCTCCAATTTGAGTGATTCAAGATGCGTTGGAAATCTTGTTCGAAGATCTACAACTCTTGTGAAGAAGTACAAACCGAATTCTGCCTCTAAGGTGGGTCAAATGTCGTTTGAAGATAGGTTACGGTTGAAATACTCATGACAATTGATCCGTTTGAACTCGTAAGCTTCTGGCACACTCTTCTAGCCCTCAAAATACGTGTTTAGGCTCAACACGTGTCATCTATCGGGGTCTTGGTCAACCTATAATCCTGCAATACCATATAAAAATACTAAGAGTAAACCCGACACGACGCTCGGGTTACTATAACCGGTACAAAGCCTATCAAAATATGATATTTTATATAATAATTACTATCTACACATATGGATGAAGCTAAGCATACAATGACTCGAATTGATACGAAAACATCAATAAATGAATGAGAAATGGGGATAAAACATCGTAAAAAGTATCATCTAGTTGACTTACATCTCTTAGGCACAATTCGGCTACCTAGAACTCATATCATTAACTTCGAGACGAAATAGAAAGGCCGACCTTGGTAGAGTTTGGGATGACAGTTATGGCGTTTCTTTGACCCGACCAGAGCCAAATAGCCATCCCGTGATATATTCCATAGTAACCTCCATAAGCATTGATAGGATGGTTAGACCCCCATCCGAAACTTAGCCTTCGTTATTTAACCCGTAATTCCCAACCCTTGAGCCTTAGTTGTGGTCTACATTCTCTTTAACACCCTACAAGTTGAGCTTAATCATTTCATGCTATCACACTTGTGTAGGCAAGTGTGGGGTGGTAGAGTGGTGAGTATGTTGAGAGGAGTTGGTGTTTTTATGAGCTATTTCATGATTTGGAGGGTAGGAGCTCGTTTTTCATATTATATATATGTGATGGCGTTTGACTTAAACCTAATAAAAATTCAAGTTCAAATTTAAAAAAAAAAAGGAAAATCAAAGAAAGTTACAAAAAAAAGTTATAAAAAGTAAATAAAAGGTTGAGTCAAAGAAAACCAAGTGTTTAGGACTCATGTATTTACTTGTTTTTGTTATGTTTGTGTTTGGGATGAGTGTTTAGTGAAGAAACGTGATTTCTATACATTTTTTGCCTCGTTACACTTGAGACATAGTGCGATATGGCATTTCATTTCTTGAATCATGTTTCTCTAGTTATTTTTGAGCTAGAGAAGGGTAGAGCTAGCTATGTTTTGTATTGATACACCCATTGATTAAGCTTGCTTGTTTTTTTTTTCTCTTTCTTGTTTATCCCTCAAAAAATCCCTTCGGTAAGCCACGTCCCTAGCCTAACGTTACAACCTTGCAAGTATGAGCCTATGGTGTAGTTTGCAAAGACCTTGCGTCCATAATCCAAACCGGTAAGCCGTGGTAAATGTAGGAGAAGCTATTCACACACACATCCCGTTTGTTTGATGATGGCCAAAATAGTGAGGTCCAACTTTAACCGGCAGTGTACCGAGTCGGATGTACTATAGTAGCAAGCAAGGTCGTTCCCACGAGGAATCAATCAAGTACCAAAGTCATTTTCATACTTAGTTTAGGTCAACCAAGAGTAGAACAAGTGATAATTAACACTAAGACGTAATAGAAACTAAGATAATAAGAAAGAAGACATAGTCAAACCATGATCCAATTGATTAGTTTCGACCCTCTTATCGACTCGTTGGGAACGAGTATAACCGACCTACCAACCAATCATACTCTCGATGTGTTTGTGGGTGCAATCTCCAATAGTGGTGTGTAGACGCCAATGCAACAACCTACCACCCTATGCCGGGTTCAACAGTCCGCGTTTAAGGATTTAACTGACCAAAGCATGATTAACGCTCTAGAGAAGCTCAACTAATGTTGAAAACCTCACTCAAGAAACCGAATCTAAACAACTTAGTCGATTTTACTTGGCGATTCCAAAACCCCTTTTCCCACATCATCTTGCAAAATACATATATAAAGACAATGTGTGAAATCATGAATCAAGTGATCAAATCAATTCAAGCATTAAGCACAAGTTTTAGAACACAAACCAATCAAAAATTCAACTTTAAGAACTACTCATTCCCAATTTCATCAATTAGAGGATGATTTTATCAATTTTCACATGTTTTAGCTATGTAATGATTTAGCTACTCATTATAATAAAAAAAAAAACAAGAATCAGACATGAAATCAAAGCCATAAACTGATAAAGAAAGTAATTTGATTACCAAAATGAAGAAAAACTGAAATTGCTTGAATCAATGAACAAACTCAATGTCAAGTTGAAGAAGACAACATCCAAGCTTGAGCAAAGAGTGAAATCTAAGACTAAAATGAGTGAAATCTAAGAGAAATGGAAGAAATGAGCTAATCTAAGGTGAACGAATGGAGGAATAGTGTCTCTAAAGATTTTGGGGAAGATGAGAATGAGAAATCTGCAGCCAAATCCCGTTTCTAAGGTGAAAGACGCGTAATGAGCCGAGCTGCCTGAAATTCGGCTCGACTACATTGTCTTCAGTAAATTGTTCATAACTTTGCGTGTAGACCTCCAATTTGAGTGATTCAAGATGCGTTGGAAAGATTGTTCGAAGATCTACAATTCTTGTGAAGATGTCAAAACCCAATTCTGCCTATAAGCTGATTCAAAAGTCGATTTAATTCAGCTGAAAGTAGAAATGCTCGAGACAATTAACCCATAAGACCTCCGCGGCTTCGGTTATGCCTCTCTAAGCCTCATGCCTCATCGTCCGGGTTTACAAGTCACCTATTTCCAGCATTTCACATGCCAAACAACATACCGAGCGTAATTCCGCAAGAAAGATAGGCCTCGAAAAGGGTCAAAATACCGTAAAATGATGAGGTTTTCCATGTATTTGACGGTTTACCTCAAAGTGAGCGCTCAATGCGATTTTACCCTATAATGGTCTATAACTACCAAAAATAAGTAAAAAGTGTCGTAAACGGGGCTTAAAACATGCATCGAAGCATAGTAAAGTTGACTCTTATCACTTGATAAGGTATGGTTAAATTGCATGCATTTACTCATTTATTTGTCGGTTATCTTTGATATGTGATTGAGTTGACCTATGCGTGTGACATTGACTTTTTGGTTTCTTTTAAAACGCACATTTTGCTCGAGGGCGAGCAACGCTAAGCGGGGGGTGGTTGATGAGGGTCAACTGTACTATGCTTAGGTGCATGTTTTAACCCATGTTTACGACACTTTTTGCTTATTTTTGGGTAGATATAGACCATTTATAGGGTAAAAACACATTGGGCACTCACTTTGAGGTAAACCGTCAAATAGATGGAAAACCTCACCATTTTACGGTATTTTGACTCCTTTCGAGGCCTATCTTTCTTGATGAATTACGCTCGGTATGTTGTTTGGCATGTGAAATGCAAGAAATAGGTGACTCGTAAACCCGGACGATGAGGTGTGAGGCTTAAAGAGGCATATCCGAAGCCGTGGAGGTCTTACGGGTCAATTGTCTCGAGTATTTTTACTCTCAACTGAATTTAATCGACTTTTGACCCAACGTAGAGGACGAATTTGGTTCGGATATCTTTACGAGAGTTCTATATCTTCGAACAAGCTTTCCAACGCATCCTGAATCACTTAAATCAAAGGTCTACACACAAAGTTATAATCAATTTACTTAAGACAATCTAGTACCGAACCATCTGTCGAGTCGAACTTCGGGTAGCTCGGCTCGTTACGCGTTTTTCACCATAAAAACGGGATTTTTCAGCAGATTTCTGAGTTCTCCCATTCCCCAAACCCTTACAGCCACCATTCCTCCATTGTAAGACCTTGGGGAGGTCACTCAAACACAAAATCATATAATAAAAAGTGCGTATTAGTTATATTAAATTGAACCTTGTGAAATTTATTCCAAGATTTCTTCCTTCTTCCATAAGAGTAGTTAGTGACAAGCTATACTTGGGGTGTATGTTGACAACATATGCTTGGGGAAGATGAAGTTAAATAAGTGGATTTTCATATGGGTAATTTCTTATTTAGCTAATTGCTCTTTAATTTCCTCTCATTTTGTGTTTGATTTTGTTAGATCTCTACTTGGATTTTTCATATTCTTGGGTGGTGTAAAACCCATTTGGAGATGATGAAGATGAAGATGTACAAATCTAACCCAAGAAACGTGATTTGTGACATTATGGAATCTTGTGGTGCGCGCGCGCACACACACACACACACACACACACCACTTTTATAAATGTATGTTGCGAAGGGGTGTGGGAAAATGGGCTAGGAAACCAATAGGTAAAATCAAACCTTGACACGGTGTCGGTCTCCTAAGTGGGGTTTGTAGCTTGTCTACGCAACCATAGAGCTTTATCATGTTTATCCGCTTGTTTGATAGTTAAAATCGAACCGGTGACGCGGTGTTGGTCTGCTAAGTAGGCTTGTGGGTAAGCATAGTTGTGGAAGAGTACCGGTTTTAAGGGCTTGACTACAAGATTAGAGGTTTGCACCACTAAATTAACACAAGGCCACAAGAACTACTCTATCACTATGACCATTGTCTTGGCTAGCCATTGATTTTACTTTTTATTTTCTCTTTTGGTGGCAATTAGGTGGTGACTGGTGGATTCAGGAGTGACATCATTGCTCACTTTTTGTATAAAGTCTTTCCTTTTAGTTTTTGTTGCCTGAACCAAACGAGCAAGTGATTTTGGTACTTAACCGGCATCCTTATGGGATACAACCTTGACTCACCAATTCTAGACTACAGTTGACCTGGTACATTGCCGGTAAGATTGGACACTTAGATAAGGCTGATTAATCACTTTCCCCGAAACAGAGCATATGCCAATCAGGAGTGATTCAAGCACCACATAGTAAGTTGGCTCACAAAAGACATCCAAAGACTTAAAAGGACTCACCTCTACCAATGTCTCTATAGGGCTCGCTTAAGAAAGAATTGATAATTCAATGGGGACAGTATTCATACCTTCTTCATGGCATTTCTCAGGTGTGATTACCTCAGGGAGATATACTAGAGGATGCAAACCCTCGTTATCTTTAATGCTCTTCTCAAGCCTCCTCTTCTCAACCAACTGCTCTACCCGGCTTGCCAGATCAATTACTTCAGATTGCAAGCAGTGCTGAGAATCCTTCAATTCATTTAGATCATGTCTAAGATCTTGGTTAAACTCTCTTAGCTCTTGGTTGGACTCTTTAAGTTCCCAACTAAGTTGCTCCAACAAAACCTCAGTTGTGCTCTTCGGCGGTGGAGTAACCTGTGGCAGCTGTGAGTATTGCGGATAGGCGTTGGGGTGCTGAAACTGAGAACTTGGAGGACTCTCCCACTCATTGTTGTAGGGTGTTGTGTATAGGTTGAACTGATAATAGGGTTGTGCTCCTAAACCCATACCACTGAAATTAAATCTTCCAAATGAGTAGGGGAAATAGCCTCCTTGGCCATAAGGATCCATACTCTGCACTTCAAGGAAAAAATAAGAACACAATCAAGGTATCAAGTCACTACCACTACCGGAGTACGTGGTATGACTATTCAACAAAACATAAAAGTGAACGACCTAATACTAAATACTCAAGTTACTGATATTGACAGATTCCCCGACAACGGCGCCAGAAAACTTGGTGGCCAAATTATACTAAACCAACAGGCAGAGTACTGGATCGGTTGTACCACAACAACGAGCAAGGTCGTATCCCACGAGAAATTGGTCAAGTACCACAATCACTTTTTTTTTATCTAGTTTAGGCTCACAATAAGGGTGAAAATAACAATTATAACTAGAAAAAGAAATAAAAATTATAACTTTAAAATATTTGATAAAAGAATAGCTAAACTATGATCAAGAATACTACTCTTAACACATTTACCGAATCACTAAGGATGAGCCTTAACCTACCAACCAACCAATAGCTTCTAATGAATGTGTTGTGGGTGCGATCTTCTATACTAGTCCCTTGGCGCTAAAACCACAACCTTGTTACCCTATACTCGGTTCAACAGTGCCCTCTATGGGATTTAATTGACCTAATATGATGAAGAATTGTGAGACGCTCCGCATCCACCGAGTTCACGACTTAGCTAGAAAAACCTTAACAAGGAACAGACTGCGAAAAACTCTACTAGTTCGTGCATGACAATCCTAAAACTCTAGTTCGCACACTCCGTCGCAAAATACATTTATTAAATTCGTGTGTGTGATCATGAATTGGGTGATCAAATTAATTCAAGCATTAAGATCAATTTTTAGGACACAACATTCAAAAGATTAAACTTTTAAACCTTACTCATCCCTAGATCATCATTTAAGCATCAATTTCGTAGTTCCATCACATAATTTAGCTATTATACGAACTCCTTTTTGGACGATTTTTGTACCGTTGTGATCCTCATCATGCCCTCTATCACGCCGCACCTATAATAAACAATAACAAGAAAACCCAAGAGCGACAAATGCCAATAAAACACACACAATTCACCAAAAAATGTGGAGATTTTGGACGTAAATGTCCTATCGTCTCGTGATTCAACCCATGATGAAACGTGCCTATAAAAACCACTTAACTACCCAAAATTACATCGAATAGGCTACAAATAGGGGTTAAATGCACACAAAATTATAGCAAAGTTGACTCTCAACAACACCCATGCTTATAATGTATAATACACATACAGAAATGATAGTACGAAGGCCCTAATTCATTGTTAATCATCTCCCAATACCCAAAATCCTCATTTCAATCCAAGATACAATCCACCCAAGCCTGAGTGAAAGAGGCTTCAGTCGCTTAAGCAAAGTATCTTAGATTCGAGTCCTTGTGGATGTGTTAAACTTTCTGAGGAAAGGTCCCAACCTCTGGTGCACAAGAATATTTAGGAAGATTAGTCTCAGACAATTATCTGAGGATACTTCAGGAAATAAAAAAAATCCAACTTCGACCAACAAATATGCATTAGAAGGCCTTCTTAGTTCAATAGTAGCAAAGTCAATTTGAAAAGGCCAGCCAACAAAGATGCAATTCGGCACATATAATCTTTACTATACAAAGGAAAATTCGGAATCGACAATCTTTGTCAAACAAAGAGAGAGATAATTCAGAAGGTTTCATCCAAACGGGGCCAAAGACGCCTCTTGAGTCTTAATTAGGAAAAAATCGACCATCCATTTAGATAATTACTTCAGATTTTTAGCAACAGACAAAAAGTGTCGTTAGAAAAGTCGGTTATAATCAAGACATTTTATGATTAGGCAATGCTATAAGACAAAAAGATTAAAGCCCTAGAGATGTGTTGAGAAGAATTGCAAATCGCACACGAGCAATTCGTAAACAGAGAAAACCCTAATATTACCATCAAAAGAACTTGAAATCGCCATGTTTGTTATCCTCATTTTACTCATATACTTGCATTATAGTAATATTATTATGGTTATTGTTGTTGTTAATGTGTGTTAGTATTATTATTATTGAATAAAAATTATTAATAAAAATTTGTGTTTAATATTCTTTTTGGTAGTATTGTCACCTTTTAATGATTTTATAGCTTTTAAATTTTTATTATTGTGCGTATCTTTTTGTTCCTTGTGCGTATTATTTTATCATTTAAAATTAATAATCTGCAAATGAATTTTAAAAAAACTAAATTTTTTGGCTATGCGATGTTTTTATAATTTATCCATCAACTAACACAAAGATTAAAAACCTAATTTCTTTTTTGAGGGGTTCAAAATTTGTCTTAAAGTGGATATTGATTTCCCCCTACAACGACCCATTTTCTTGCCTTTTGGTTTCCTTGAGCTTCTGAATGATAAGAAGTGTCTGTATCATGGTCATTTACTTCTTTGTAAAATCTGTTGTAAATCTTGATCATTTGTTTACCTTCACAACCACCAGTCTCACGCAAAAAGACGATCCAAGAGCAAAATCTTCAAAAGAATCGTATGACCCCTCATTCAGAACAAACCATCACTCAACATGGCCTCGTTATCCTGATCCTATTGGACTATCATTGCCATTAAGTTGAGCTTTGATATGTTCCTATTTAATGACATTGTATGTGGGAGAAAAGTCTTTTTAATGACTTTCAATTGTGCATCTGGTATAATGCATAAATCATCCATTGATACCTATTGCAACCTTTACATCCCTCATGTCCACATCCCTTCGAATCGTCACCTGAAGAAACCACATCATGATGTAAGGCCGTGTGATTCATGCTCGACTTCTTCAACTCTATGCAAGCAATGCAACAAAGCCTCGTCAATACCAAGATCGTCATCAAACTATTCTTAGGCCTTTAGTAATGGATTGTGTACTGTTGATTGCATTAATTTCATTTGAATTATATGTACAAACTGGTAAAGTATCATTCCTTTTGTCCATATAATTAGAAACCTCTTCATTTACCAAATGATCCTTAACTAATCTGCATTCGGTTCTAAACACAGTCTTTTGAATTTCTAGCTCATTGCTAAAAGACCTCAAACCCTTGTTTTAATTGTAAAATTGTTCTCCTGCTTATCATTAGCCCCTTTCACATTGATTACCTTCATTCTTCATGAAATGGTCATTGAATATCTCTCCCACTATACTCATGCCGAGGCTTAGCTCAAGAATCCTTAGTATTTACCATCATATTATGATGTTTCTCGGGACACCCATGCTTATGGTGTACGATACACATACAAAAATGATAGTAAGATTGCCCTAATTAATTGTTAATCATCTGCCAATACCTATAATCCTCATTCCCAATCAAGATACAATCCACCCAAGCCTGAGTGAAAGAGGCTTCAGTCGCTAAAGCAAAGTATCTCAAGTTTGAGTCCATGTGGATGCGACAAACTTTCTTGGGAAAGGTCCCCACCTTTGGTGCACAACAATATTTATGAGGATTACTCTTAGACAATTGTTTGGGGATACTTCAGGAAATAAAAAATCCAACTTCAACTATCACACATGCATCATAAAGCCTTCTTAGTTCAATAGTAGCAAGGTCGATGTGAAGAGGCCGGCCAACAAAGATGCAATTCGGCATAGATAATCTTTACTAAACAAAGGAAAATTCGGATTCGACAATCTTTGTTAAACAAGGAGTGAGATAATTCATAAGGTTTCATCCAAACAGGGCCAAAGACGCCTCTTGATTAAGGAAAAATAATCCACCATCTATTCAGATAATTACTTAAGATTTTTAGTAACAAGCCAAAAATGTTGAGAGAAAAGTCGGTTATAATTAAGACATGTTTATTATCAAGCAATGCTATAAGACAAAAAGATTTAAGCCCTAGAGATGTATTGAGAAGAAGCGCAAATCGCACCCGAGCAATTCGTAAATAGATCGAGAAAACCCTAAAATTACCATAAAAAAACTTGAAATCGCCATGTTTGTTATTCTCAATTTACTCATATACTTAAATTATAGTAATATTAATATTGTTATTGTTTGTTGTTATTATTATTTTTGAATAATAATTATTATTAATAATTTGTGTTTAATATTCTTTATGTGACAAACTTTCTTGGGAGAGGTCCTATCTTTGGTGCACAACAATATTTAAGAGAATTAGTCTCAGATAAGTATCTGGTGATGCTTCAAGAAATAAAAAATCCAAATTCGACCATCACACATGAATTAGAAGGCCTTCTTAGTTCAATAGTAGCAAAGTCAATTTGAAGAGGCCGGCCAACAAAGATGAAATTCGGCATAGATAATCTTTACTAAACAAAGGAAAATTCGAAATCGACAATCTTTGTTAACCAAAGAGAGATAATTCAGAAGGTTTCATCCAAACAGGGTCAAAGACGCCTCTTGATTAAGGAAAAAAATCAACCATTCATTTAGATAATTACTTCAGATTTTTAGTAACAGGCCAAAAATTGTTAGGAATCTACGGGGGAACGCAACGGAATTTAAAATTTATTTCCTTTTCTTACCAAGATCGACTTCATTTAAGCAACGAGAATAAAAGAAGTAGACGTAGAATATACCTTGGATGATCTAAAATAGATCGTCTCTTTATCTACGGTTGTAGTTTCTGCATGAAGCCGCCAAAGTGTTCGGCTTCTACCGTTGATCCACACGAACAACCCGCCGGAATCTCATCATGGATTGATACTAGAAAAACTTGGTTGCTAGACCGACCTTTTCTCTCTCCCAAAACTCTCTCTAGGAAGCTCTCTTATTTTTGACAAGAATTATATATTAACTCTTGGAATTGTGTTGTCCAAAAGAGCTAGTCAATCCCTCTCTTATATAGAGAGACCTGCGCCACATATGTCTTCCAATCTGATTGGGAGAAGCTTCCTAGTAGATTGGGGAGAAAGAAAACATTTTACTAATAAAATAAGAAAAATAGATATTCTAGATTTATCTCATTAAATACTCAATATCTCATATTAAATATTTTTAAGATATATATTGCCAATATCTAATATTGGATATCTTTAATTGATTTATCTCATTTAATATCTTATATATTAAATATTTTCAAGATATTATCAATATCTCATATTGACTATCTTTATTTTATTACCATAAATCTATTTATGTACAAATCTATTAATATCTAATATTAATATATGATAATACCATTAATTAAATCACACAATCCAAGTGTATTTTATACACTAGAAAGTGGCGCCCCATGTTGCCATAAATTGGCATCCGGAATATTTTTTAATTAATATAATACTATGATTAATTAATTCAAAAAATACATGTATATCATATATACATATATATTTTGATATATATATATATATATATCAAATATGTATATTTAATTAATCAACATAATTAATATCTTGTATTTAATTTATTCATAATAAATAAATACCACCGTATTAATTTATCACTATAACACTTTATAGTCGAGATAAAACTTTCCTTATTTGGTTATCACTATAACCGCATTTTAATCCAGCTAGATGTTCTTATGTGTGTGGCCCGATAGGCTTCCGAATATGTTGGCCGTAGACACAAAGTGCAATTACGAAAATGCCCTTCACACCTAACGATCATGGATAGCGTCTAGCAACACGTCCACGACCCCCATCATCGGAAGAGTCAAATGCAATGACTACTACCTTTCATGTGAAATAATTACCGTGTAAATAGAATCCTATCGCTGTTACAATATCCATACGGTCGTACGTCGAGTGTCAAACATCAACGACCGTATCTTATAATCTGGATATCCTACTCTCTCAAAGTAACATATTACTTCTGGTTTGCACAGACTTTCGAGAATAAGACATTCCTTATAAGAAGGCCCTTTCGGATATTTACTCCAAATCATAGGATACGCGATTTCCGGACGAGCAACATGAATCCTACGCATGTTTTAGTATCATACCCAATCACTACCGCATGATCGCCCCATGTCTAAGGGAAACCTTAATAGTGTCAAAGTATGACAATCCACACCGTGATGTCATGAAAAATCCGGTCTCATGGTAATTACACAATTGCCACATTGTGCGACACTTAATAAAGTAAGTGGGTCAGTCTAAAGAGGGTCAGTCAAGATCTCATCAACCATAATCACCATTATGATTTCTCTTTCACAGTTTGACACTAAGAACGTTATTATATAACAATATCGTAATTGGTTCGTTAAACGAATAAATATATAATAACATAAAAGCCATTTTATATATATACAAACATAAAGAAATAGTAGAAATGATCCGACCCGGTCGGATCCGGTCCAACCCGATTGGATTTAGGACACTATTTCAAGAATCTCCCACTTGGCCTAAAACCAATCACTCGTACACACAAGACCAAGTTGAATCACAAGAATCTCATGCAATACTTGTGACTAACCCTAAGCGTGAATGGATCTGATACGAGCCCTAGTCAGATTCCCGACCCTTTGGCCCCGATGCAGTCGACTGATCATCTTGTGATTCAAGATGGGCCTATGACAAGGCTCCAAAAGAAGAGAATGCGTGAGGCTTTGAATAATTTGATCATAGATATTTATTTGGAGCAAGAGCAGCCCAAGTCGGAAGAAGAACAGACCATTAAATGCACCATTTATGCTATTGGGCTTGAAGACAACAAATATGGGCCTGGTTAAATTGCAAGGAAGTCTTTTATTTAATTGTTCTGTCAATAAGGCTGGTCCATTTAAGTGTGGCGCCATTAATTAGGATTATTTGGGCATGTTTTACTATTTTTATTATGGATTTTATTTAATAATTATCTTGTGGGCTTAGAAGATACAAGAAACACTAGAAAAGCCCAACAGTGGGACGCCTATTTTCTATTTTCTAGTTTACTTATGATTTTTACTAGTTTCCTTCTCCCACATTGCTTAGGAGGATTACTAGTCTTTTATTTGTAGCCTATATATAGGCATGCTACTATCATTATAAAGGCACAAATTATTATTGAGATTTCAGTTAAACTATTCTTAAGTCAAGTCAGCTTTTCTAATCACTTGCGAGTGAGTTTTCCCTTTGTCGTAGAGAAGACACTCCTTTTAAGAACGAATCAGCGTCGTGAGCGAAACGTTGAGTGTTCTTAGCCTCGGTCCGAGGTCGGAGATGCTAAGTCTAGGTTTTCCATAGCTCGTCATTTGTCCCTCAGTTATTTCCTGGGCACGTATCGCATTAGTTGGTAGCAGAGCTCAGCGACTAAGATATCAAATATCCCCATTTAATTTTCTTGTTTAATTTTCGTTCTTATTCCAAAAAAAAATTAGCTGTTCTTGTTTTCTTTTCTTTTGCATCGTTCATCATCAAAAAAGAAAAAAACCAAAAAACGTGCGTTCTTGTTTTCTTCTTGTTCGTTAATTTGTTCTTGCTGTTCGCATCATCATTGCTCAAAAAAAAATTATAACCTTGCGTTATTTTCTTCTTTCTGTTCCTTGCCTGGATCGTTGCATCTCATAATCAAAACAAAAAATCAATGTTTCAATTTTTTCGTTTCTTGATCTATCGTTCTTGTTGTCTGCGTTCTTGCTTGCAAATAGTTGAACTTGATCGTCCCTTTTCAGTTAATCTGTGTTCATCGTGCAATATAATATATATATATATATATATATATATATATATATATATATATATATATATATATATATATATATATATATATATATATATATATATAACTCGATTGATTAAACAGGCCGAGTTCGTATTTCCAAGTATGCTGTTGTTTGAATATGACATTTTTTGGCAATGCGTATGCAAGTTTGAAGGACAAGGAATGCCCTTGGTCTATTACGTATGTTTTGGAAAATTCAAACATTAAGGCAGAAGTCAATTACTGCAAGTTGAAAGCCTTTTTGAAATTGCCTACAGTCAAGAGGCCCAATGAATTAGCTTTTAGAGGTCCCATTATTGACATCCGATCGAAATTATTCAGCAGGGATAATGTGGACGTATGACATTGTGCTTACAAAAAAACCCACACTTAGTCGAAGCCTTAGTTCTGGTATAGACAACCATCACAAGCCCAAAGTGATATCTTGTGGGACGGGTGACTCTTTTTCAGATAGCAGAGCGTCATTTAGTCATATGGGCCGGCCCAATATTTGTGAATCGGATAGTAAACCCTCAGAATCACGTGTTGAGGTGAAGAGTAGTGACGAAGATGTTGAAATAGTGTCCTAAACCCAATCGGGTCGGACCGGATCCGACCGGGTCGGATCATTTCTACTATTTCTTTATGTTTATACATATGTTAAATGGCTTTTATGTTGTCATATATCATTTTTCTAAAGAACCAATTATGAATTGTTATATGATAACGCCCTTAGTATTAAATCGTATAGAGAAACCATGATAGGCGATTATGGTTGATGAGATCTCTAATCACTTTAATAAGTTTGATACTTAAATGTCTCTAGGCTGATGTACTATTAAACAGGGCATTGATAGTATGAACAAACTAGCACGTATTGGATGTCTTCTGTCTTAGGGCAGTGATAGATCGCGTCTATCAAAGTGTAGAGACACTTGGACTATATGTGGACGTGTATTAGAGAATGCGTACGTTAGACTGACCCACTTACACATATAAGTGTCACACTATGTGGCGGTTGTGTAATTATCCTTAAGACCGGAGTCTTCATGGCATCACGGTGTGGATTGTCATGCTTTGACACTATTGAGGTTCCCCTAGCCACGGGGCGATCATGCGGTAGTGATTGGGTATGATACTGAAGCATGCGGAGTATACATGATTGGTCGTCCGGGAATCGCGTATCCTATGATTGGGATCGAATATCCGAAATGGCCTTCTTATAAGGAATGTCTTACTCTCGTGAATCTTTACAAAGTGGGAGTAAACGAGTTACTTCGAGAGAGCATGATGTCCAGATTATAAGATACGGTCGTTAATGTTTGACACTCGACGTACGACCGTATGGATATTATTACAGCGATAGGATTGTAAGTTACACGGTAACTGTTTCACATGAAAGGTAGTAGTCATTGCATTTGACTCTTCCGATGATTGGGGGTCACGGTGTGTTGCTAGACGCTATCCCGTGATCGTTAGGCATGAAGGGCATTTTCGTAATTTGCACCTTGTGTCTACGTACCAACATATTCGAAGCCTATCGGGTCACACACATATGAACATCTAGGCGGATTAAAATGTGGTTATAGATGATAACCAAATAAGGAAAGTTTATCTCGAGACTATAAAGGTTATAGTGGTAAATTAATATGGTGGTATTTATATTTATGGCTAAAGGTGAATGAACTTATTAGTGTATAAGATACACTTGGATTGTGCAATTTAATTAATGATATTACCTATTATTAATATTAGATATTAATAAAATAAAATAATATAGATATATTATCCATACATGCGTGTGTGCATAAATGCAAATTGGATTTGCATGCATGCGCATCAAAGTATGCGTGTATATATATATGATATTAATAGATTTATTTGTGTAATATATGTGATATATACACATGTGTAAATTGATTTATGGTAATAAAATAAAGATAGTCAATATTAGATATTGACAATATCTTGGGAATATTCAATATAACATATTGACAATATCCTAGATTTATTTAATATGAGATATTGTAATAAATGAGATAAATCAATCAATTATATTTTCCTTATTTTATTGGGAAAATGTTTTCTTCTCCTCCACACTTTGATGAGGCGCCCCCTACACTATAAATAAGAGGTGGGTGTCAAGCTCTTTTGTACAACACAATTCCAAGAACTAATAGTTCTTGTGTAAAATAGAGAGCATCCTATAGAGAGTTGGAGAGAGGGGAAAAAGGCCGGTCTAGCAACCGGAGTTTTCCAATAGCAATCCATGATGGGATTCCGGCGGGCTGTTCGTGTGGACTAGCGGTAGAGGCCGAACACTTGGGCGGCTCTATGCAAAACTACTTTCCTTAGACGGTCAAAGCGTCGATCTTATAGATCAACCAAGGTAACCACCGTCTACAACTCGTTTGTTTATTGCTTAAACGAAGTCGATCTTGGGTAAAAGGAAATCAAATTTTTGAATTCCGCTGCGTTCCCGCGTAGATTTCTAATGATGGGTATCGAGAGAGCTTCGAGCTTAAGCAATAAGCATGTTATTTTGCGTAGTTAATTTTATCGTTTAAATCACGTAATTAAAAGATGAAAGATTTTTTATTTGCAAAATTGATACATGAAAAGAAAAAAAAAGGAGATCGGGTGGTGCTCGGCCGACTGGCGGTGGCACCACCACCGGCGGCGGCGGCGGCGGCGGTGGCGGAGGCGGCGGCAGGGCACCCTGCTGCCGGCAGTCGGTTGACCGGTCAATGCTGGCGGATCTCCAAATTTTTGTTTTGTGTATTTTGTGATTCAATATGGTTCATAGTTGTGATTGGTAATTCCTCCTTTGTTTAGTTGTGTCATGTGGCTAACCAATGGTTCAAATAGTTTGGGCCATTGGGATGCCACATGGCATTGTTTAGTTGTGTCATGTGGCTAACCAATGGTTCAAATAGTTTGGGCAATTGGGATGCCACATGGCATTAAAATAATAATGGCATTTCCAAACTTTGTTTGGAATAAGCCTATGCCATTTCCAAATATTTGACTTGGGAAAAAGGCCTAGGCCTAGGTCACTTCCAAAATTTTGATTTTGAAAAGTTGCCAGGCCTAAACCGAAATTATTTGGCCTTTCCAAATATTTGATTTGGAATAAGGCAAAGCCTTTCAAATATTTGATTTGTAAAAGCGCTTGAGCACAAGCCACTTCCAAAATTTTGATTTTGGAAAATGGCCAGGCCTAAGCCAAATTTGGTTTAGGAAACCAAAGGCATCCCTTTTGATTACGAATCAAAAAGAAAGAAACAAAAGAGAAATAATTTTAATTTTGATTTATTTTGGAATAATTCTAATTAATTAAAATTAAAATTAAAATCGGTTTAAAATTAATCGTTAATTTTATTTCGATTAAAATTATTTAATTAATTAAATGTTAATTAGTTAATTGATTGGATAAAATTATTTAATAGATTAAATGTTAATTGATTAATTAAGACGCAAGTAGTTAAAATTTAATTTTATCTTTTTCATAAGATTTTATTGTATGGATTAGATATAGTAGATATAATATGATTATATGGATCCCGATTGATCATGGACTCGACCGATAAGATAGATGTGAATGATTTAATTTTTTACGTTGGTTTAAAAATTGTCCTAAGGCGTTATGAAGAACGTGACCTAGTTTATTTTCTGCGTTTATCCCATTCCGTTGACTCGCAAATGCGGCGGGTATATTTATTTTATTAGATAGAATTAAATGTAACAAGAATGGAGCGGAAGATGGAGACCAAAGAAAGAAGAATAAAGATCCCATTGGAGAATGGACGCATTAAAGATCCTATTGGCGGTTGCGCAATACCCCTAGATTGTGACCGCGCGGTTTCATCGATTTGTATTGAAACCGCACTTAGGAAAAGTCCATGATCATACCGGTTACTTTACGCATTTATTTATTTTGTGCTTGTATTTATTTTATATGATACGATAGATGCATGACTAGGCACGATTTAGATAAATGTGTAGGATGTATGTTTATAGAGATAGACATATTTATGATGAGACCATGATTAAAAATTAATTAAGTGAATTAATTTACATAAATACTTCCACCTCAAAAGAATCAAGTTGAAATTGCCTCCCCATATTATAATGAAGGTGAAGAGCCCTTGTTCGGATCCAACTCATCAGCCAAAGCAGGGGGTTGACCTACCTCGGGTATATCGTCATTATCGAGATATGATCGTATGAAATCTCATGAATATTGGGGTTATGACTTGACTAAGAATTCTCTCGGCCACCAGCCAAAGCGGGGTCGTTTGGATTTTAGAGGCAAGGGTTTGACTATTTCATAAGATGAAAATTTGTCAAAGAGTTGACAAGTCAAACAACAAGAGTCGTATAGGATACGATTGACAAAGGGATGTTGTCTACCTATTATGCTATTTTCGCCCACCACCAAAGCGGGGTCGGGGTAGTTTAGTGGGATCTTGTCCACTAAAGAAATTAATAATTTTGAAAGTCAATTGGAAGTAGTTGACTAGTGGGAGCAAAATCATAAACCAAAAGACCATTTTTGATTTTGCGTGTATAAACAACAACACTCATTTATTTTCATTTTTATGTGGTAGTTTTAGCAAACTTTATATTTATGTTTAATTCTCGATTAGTAAAACCAAATTATGACTGTTAATTTTGAGAAACGTTCTCAAATATGGTTAAGTAATTTTAATCCTTTTAAAATAAGCAATGACATGAGCAATCCCGTTATAGTAGTTAGAGACAAGGAGATTACATAATTGATGCAGTGCTCCGAGACTTTAATTATTAATGAAAGCGGAAGCTCATAATATGATTGAATCATTTGAAATAAGTTTCAACGAATTAGTCATATATTGGATACGATCCAAGATGATCATTCTGCCATACGATGACAATTAATTCAAACGTTGAATAAGAATGACCACATCTAATTTTGGAAAGGTTGTTTTCAAAATTGTAAGATTTAAGTATCGACTTAATTCTATCATTGCTTAAAGGTTAATTAAATAGTTAATGTTTTAAATACGATTTAAAAGGTTAAATAAACTATTTAATAACCTTTAGATTTTCTTTATGAAAGGAAATCAAAGACATAGCTCTTGTGATCTTTCTTAAGTCTTATGAAGACTACACCAAGAAATATTTACAAGTGCTTGAAGGATTAAAAAGGAAATTTAGGGCATGTGCTTAAATAGAGAACTTATTGAAGTTTCTATTACAGGCAAGTGAGTTGAGATAAATCTATCTAAGTTCAAGTCAACTCTTAGATATATGATATCTGCATGAGTGTGATTAAATTAGAAAGATTAAATACTGAGATATGGGAAGGTGAAGCAAGCGTTGTAACACTTACCACATTACGGATCTAGTAAAGCGATAAGGGAACTAAATAAATGTTATTATGTTCCGGTTCTTATGAAGGACACAAGTTCAGTTATTTGTTAGGATTTAGTAGACACATTCAATTGTAAAGAATAAATGTTATTCCGATAAAGTTGGAAGGTCACTGAATCTAACATACTAGATTGATGTCACTATATAGATGATATATGTGATGGGATCTCAACTAAATATTTGTATGGTTATTATCCTTGATTTATGGTTACTCTAGGCACAGTCTCTATGGAAGGGAAGCGTGTAATCAAACGTCATTCTGATGATGCTGAACCATATGATTATGAATCATGTGGGTTATACGTATCTTATCCAAAGAGGACTAAAATACCCTTTTAAGAAAAGGTTATGAAACCTAGAATATTGACTAAAGCCTAAACATATTGATGTTTGTTGGCTTGTGACAATTTATACCATAAACAATTGTTTGTCTCTCTCTTAGACTTTTTTTAGAAATAGTTGAATGTACTTATTGAAGTACGACAATTCGGAAAGCCCGAAAAGTTCGAGCTAGTACAAATATGAGATTGATGAGCTACTTAGGAATTAATCTTCAATTGGATTGAAGTAATTAATACGAAGGGTGTTTGTAAGTCGTGCGAAAGGAATAAGATTCTCCCTTGAAGGATACCATCTTTGGGATACACAATTAGATTGTGTTCCCAAAATGGAAATAACACTTTATATGATAAAGGTGTGATGCAAGCCATGCGATGTATCCCTTACCCATTTCGGGATAGTGCCCTTATACTTAACCGAGTTCCAAAGAATAAAGGTTGAATAAATTCCATATTAGATATGGAAGAGGATAATGTCGAATCTATCTTAACCGATGATTTGAAGTTATCATAGGCAAAGTCAGAAAGGCTTGGAGCCTAGTACGACATATGCAACTTTGTGGAATATCTTAGCAAGTACGCTAGATATTATTTACTTGTCCGCGGAGCAAAATGTTTGTCTCCAAACATGTTTGTCTTCTAGAGGAAGTGTTTCTTCCAAAAGAAACAATTGGGAGTAGATTTAGAAATCAAAGGTAGTTTGAGAACCACAGGAGTTATTCAACCATAGGGCGTGAGCGAGAAGCCACCTAGCGATGAGGTGTAGATCTTCGCTCGAGTGCACACAAAAGTTCAGTAAGTGCGTGGATAACCTCAAGCCTGAAAAGGTTGTTGGCATGTTCATCTTGAAGAATGAATATCTCACTACTTATGAAAGAATGTTTGAAAGGCAAGATTGAGAGATATGGCTAGGAGCCATAATATCTGAATTAGATTCCATCGGTGACAAACAGGTTGTGAACCTAGTATGTCTTACCAGAGGAATGTCCCCGCAAGGGTGAGCCCGATTCTATTGAGATAATACTTGTTATAACTTTGTATCATGACTATATGATAGTGTTGAAGACGTCAAGCGATGAAATTTCGATGTTGATAGCGATAACATGATATGTAAGCCCACGAGATCCATTTATGGACTTAAACAAGTTTCTCTAGACATTTCTTTGTTTGATAATCAAAAGAGTTTGATTTAGTCAAAAGAAGGATATGCCCATGTGCAAGATGGATAGTGGGAGTGTGATTTTTGAGTAAGGTATTGGATATCCCTCTCGGGAATCATCGCCCCATGTCACAGTCAATTAATGTTTGGTAGTTCAAGGTCTTTACGAAAGCACTTGAATTAGCAGTTCTTATTTTAGAAATAAGAATCTATAGTGATGGATTTAACTGCTGTTAGATTATAGTTTACCTATATAGATGTGATGCTAAAAGAAGTTTAGCATAGATCGCGAGATCTGTCTATGTTAGGACATTGGTCCTAAAGATGAGGTGAAAGATGATGCTTATGGAAGGTTTCCTTCGCTACTGCGATAGAAACCATCATAAAGGTAATGCCGGATGTTCATAGTCCATGAATAATCATGAGCAAGTATGAAAGTAAATCTGGTGAATGTCGAGAATATCCTTAAACAAGTTAAGGAAAGTTTCCTAGTTTATTGAAACTTGGAATTAAATAAACGTAGATATACAGACGTATATCCTGGGTCTTATGAAGGCGAGTGGGAGCTACAGTCTGGGTTTGCAGTCACTTTGAATAAGTGATACAGTGAGCTGGAAAAGTTCTTAGCGATGGGTCACTATAAATTCTACAACTAGGCCAAAACACAGTAGTGCCTTAGAGGCGCAGCGGGAGCAGTACATGGATCTAGAAGGTTCATTCTTGAACCTTGTACGGTTCTTCAACCTTTTTTATATAGCTGATATAGTAAGTCGATTCATTGCTTGAAGCAAGGACCAAGGTCTCGTCAGAGATTCGTGTGTGTGTTGAGGCGGTTCCTTTGACTTGGTCACTTGGAACGTGATATGAAGATAGTCTGAGTCCCCACGGATAGCGATCCGTTTATGGCTAGGGCTGGTTGCGAGTATTTCATAAGATTCTTGTGTTTCAAATTGGTCTTGTGTGTACGAGTGATTGGTTTTAGGCCAAGTGGGAGATTGTTGAAATAGTGTCCTAAACCCAATCGGGTCGGACCGGATCCGACCGAGTCAAATCATTTCTACTATTTCTTTATGTTTATACATATGTTAAATGGCTTTTATGTTGTCATATATCTGTTCTTCTAAAGAACCAATTATGAATTGTTATATGATAACGTCCTTAGTATTAAACTGTGATAGAGAAACCATGATAGGCGGTTATGGTTGATGAGATCTCTAATCACTTTAATAAGTTTGATACTTAAATGTCTCTAGGCTGATGTACTATTAATCAGGGCATTGATAGTATGTACAGACTAGCACGTATTAGATGTCTTCGTCTTAGGCGTTGATAGATCTAAATCTATCGAAGTGTAGACACTTGGGTATGCGTGGACGTGTATTAGAGAATGCGACGCTTAATCGACCCACTTACACATATAAGTGTCACACTATGTGGCGGTTGTGCAATTATCCTTAAGACCGGAGTCTTCATGGCATCACGGTGTGGATTGTCATGCTTTGACACTATTGAGGTTTCCCCTAGCCACGGGGCGATCATGCGGTAGTGATTGGGTATGATACTGAAGCATGCGGAGTATACATAATTGGTCGTCCGGGAATCGCGTATCCTATGATTGGGATCGAATATCCGAAATGGCCTTCTTATAAGGAATGTCTTACTCTCGTGAATCTTTGCAAAGTGGGAGTAAACGAGTTACTTTGAGAGAGCATGATGTCCAGATTATAAGATACGGTCGTTAATGTTTGACACTCGACGTACTACCGTATGGATATTATTACAGCGATAGGATTGTAAGTTACACGGTAACTGTTTCACATGAAAGGTAGTAGTCATTGCATTTGACTCTTCCGATGATTGGGGGTCACGGTGTGTTGCTAGACGCTATCCCGTGATCGTTAGGCATGAAGGGCATTTCGTAATTTGCACCTTGTGTCTACAGCCAACATATTCGGAAGCCTATCGGGTCACACACATATGAACATCTAGCCGGATTAAAATGTGGTTATAGATGATAACCAAATAAGGAAAGTTTATCTCGAGACTATAAAGGTTATAGTTGTAAATTAATATGGTTGTATTTATATTTATGGCTAAAGGTGGCGCAACTTATTAGTGTATAAGATACACTTGGATTGTGCAATTTAATTAATGATATTACCTATTATTAATATTAGATATTAATAAAATAAAATAATATAGATATATTATCCATACATGCGTGTGTGCATAAATGCAAATTGGATTTGCATGCATGCGCATCAAAGTATGCGTGTATATATATATGATATTAATAGATTTATTTGTGTAATATATATGTGATATATACACATGTGTAAATTGATTTATGGTAATAAAATAAAGATAGTCAATATTAGATATTGACAATATCTTGGGAATATTCAATATAAGATATTGACAATATCCTAGATTTATTTAATATGAGATATTGTAATAAATGAGATAAATCAATCAATTATATTTTCCTTATTTTATTGGGAAAATGTTTTCTTCTCCTCCACACTTTGATGGGGCGCCCCCTACACTATAAATAAGAGGTGGGTGTCAAGCTCTTTTGTACAACACAATTCCAAGAACTAATAGTTCTTGTGTAAAATAGAGAGCATCTATGTAGAGTTGGAGAGAGGGAAAAGGCCGGTCTAGCAACCGGAGTTTTCCAATAGCAATCCATGATGGGATTCCATGGGCTGTTCGTGTGGACTAGCGGTAGAGGCCGAACACTTGGGCGGCTCTATGCAGAACTACTCTCCTTAGACGGTCAAAGCGTCGATCTTATAGATCAACCAAGGTAACCACCGTCTACTACTCGTTTGTTTATTGCTTAAACGAAGTCGATCTTGGGTAAAAGGAAATCAAATTTTTGAATTCCGCTGCGTTCCCGCGTAGATTTCCTAACAGAAGATTCGAAGAAGAGTGTTGTGGAAGCTAAGAAGAATAAAATAAAATTAGCCCTTTGCATGTAGCACAAGTAAACATTGTTTATAAAACAGTGAAGATAGTTATATGTTTTTTTTTGGGCGGTATATGGAGGAAATCGGTGTAAGTTACAATTATTGGATTGTTGTTTGTGTATTTGTAACTCTATTAAATTTAATTACAGTTATAAATGGGTTCACGTATTTTTGATGTGGACGAATATCCTATGAATTGGGAAGGATTAAAAGCGATGTGCGTAGATCATTGGATTACGTCACAATTGGAACACTTAAAGGGCTCAATAGAGAGAGGGGAGAATATTATATGTCATGGGGTGGGGTTCCAGGAATAGGGGAATCCTCGTCTGTTGAGGGAAAGACTAGTTAAAATTCGTTCTGTGAATCACATATTTAACAGAAGTAAGGGCACGTATTGGATTAAGAAGCAGAAAGCAGAGGTAGAGATTGATCGAATCTGCAATGTCATCTGCAAACAGAAAGATGCAGGAGATGTTGGCTGCCAAACGAAAGTTGTCATATGCAAGTGTAAACAGGAATCTGTTTGGAACAATTCCTAGAAACTATTTCAGGTCTCAAGTTAGAAGACCTCAACTGACGTATAAAAATAAAACCTTCAATAGGCAGAAGAATTTTTTTGAAAAACGATTGAAGACAATACATACGAAATTGACGATTGATGATGAAGGAGAATGTAAATTATTGAATATTATTAGCCAGGGTACAAGTTCATATCAAAGGCTTGGTCATGATGGTAACCTCTATGCAATAACATTAAGAGAAATGTCTTCATTAACACATGTCAACATTATTCAGGGCTTCATGTTCTATGGTTTTTAGTTGTTGATAGGAAACCCAAGGGAACCACACATCTGATACTGTTGAAAAGTTTACCGATATTTTTGATGTGTTCAACAACGAATCTTGCACCACAATGATTAAGGAAGATATGACAGACAGATTCAGGTTTTAAGGCAGGGTTCTTACTGGCTTGCCCAGAAGGGTTCTAATTCAGGAGGTCAAGAAGAACAGTTTGTGAAGGAATATTTTAAGAACACTATTTTAGTTAAATACGCTGGGTCTACCACTGGAACCATTGACAATATTCATGAGAATGCAGTGTATTTATGTGCGGCGAGTTCAGTTTCAGGAACATTATCTGTAATGACTGTATCAGTTAGAATGTACTTTTACACCTGATTAATAAAGGGTTGATTGATTTCATACATTATTACATTACCTAATGCCCATTCAGAGAACCTGCTATCAATGGATATGGCAGATCTGTAACTCTGATCTGGATTGCATAGTACCATTACTACAATACATGGAATTCCCCCAGAGATTACATGTTTCTTTCTATATTTTTCGTTAAGAGTAAAATCTTTTTGACTACCTAATAACTCCTTTTTAAAAGGGAGAAATTGGAAGGGGATATCATCGATTACATTGTACAATGCGTTAATATCATAAGATGAAAAATCAACCCCCTCACAGAAATAATTATATCTGCTTAGACTTCTAGCCCATGCCGTTTTGACTGTTCTGGTTGGGCCTTTAATGATCATTGAGAGTGGGCGGTCGGGTTTCTGTTCCGGGTCCTGTAGAAACGTCAATAGTATCAGGCAAAAGGGTCAGTAAATGGGCTTGGGCTTTGTCCATGAACATTTCTTTCAGTTGTTCATGGCCCATTTGGATGTCATATCTGTCTTCAAAATGAAAATTTGCAATCAAATCTCTACGTACCATTTGGATGTTTTCCTCAGCCCGTTTGCTATGTAATCTGCCTCGTCTGCATCCCGTCTTGGTATTTGGCAGTTTGGATGATAGGAGGTAGATCTATTTGGATCCGGTATGTCGAAAATTTTTGGGTTTCTGGTAGAAAATTTATTATCAAGCTGCACAAGACAGTGCAGGTATGGTTCTCCGTCTTGATGATTTTCCATGCACACCCTTGCATAAGAAATATTAAATTCTTTAAGAAGGTTGAATAAATAGTCTATGAGGAAGAGAGGAATTAATGAGCAGTGTGGATATGTTAAAAAGACTGATTTGCCCTGAAGGCGGAATTGGGTTTTTTGTCGTGGCATTGCGAACTTCTATGCATACAAGGTTTTGTTGGAGTCAGAGGCAAATTTGCCTCTATTGGTGAATGGAGGCAGTGGAGACATTTTTCACAATTTTATAGTAGGTTGGTGGCCCCCAATGACGTCAGTAAAACCTTATAATATTACAGGTTTTGCACCGTGTGGCCGACATGTGGGTCCCACCACTAATAAAGTAAAGGCGAATATTATTGCCTTTTTCCTGTAGCCACGTTCTCTTTTTTACTTTAATAAAGTAACAACTGTATTTTTTGTCGGTGTTTATAATCAGAATAAATATATATTTTTACTTCCATTTTCTGAGAAAAGCATTTGTTGTGCACATTGAAATTAAAATGGATATTGGGTTAGCCGAATCGGTGTCGGGTAATTATGAGACTGATTAAAGACAATACATACGAAATTGACGATTGACGATGAAGGAGAATGTAAATTATTGAATATTAGTAGCCAGGGTACAAGTTCAGATCAAAGGCTTGGTCATGATGTTAACCTCTATGCAATAAACATTAAGGGAAAGGTCTTCATTAACACATGTCAACCTTATTCAGGGCTTCATGTTCTATGATTTTTAGTTGTTGATAGGAAACCCAAGGGAATCACATCTGATACTGTTGTGAAGTTTACCGATATTTTTGATGTGTCAACAATGAATCTTGCACCGCAATGATTAAGGAAGATATGACAGACAGATTCAGGGTTTTAAGGCGGGGTTCTTATTGGCTTGCCCAGAAGGGTTCTAATTCAGGAGGTCAAGAAGAACAGTTTGTGAATGAATATTTTAAGAAGACTGTTTTAGTTAAATACGGTGGGTCTACCACTGGAACCATTGACAATATTCATGAGAATGCAGTGTATTTATGTGCGGCGAGTTCAGTTTCAGGAACATTAGAATGTACTTTTACACCTGATTAATAAACGGTTTGATTGATTTCATACATTATCACATTACCTAATGCCCATTCAGAGAACCTGCTATCAATAGATATGGCAGATCTGTAACTCTGATATATATATATATATATATATATATATATATATATATATATATATATATATATATATATATATATATATATATCCAGCGTTCCTTATTTGATCTTTTTGTGCAGCCGTATAACATCAGTCTAGAACCCTAATTGATTGCTCAAATTTGCTCATTTATTAGTCGGCCCTAGTTTAGACACAAAAAAAAAATTGACCTGATCCTGATTGTTACAATTTAAGCAATTCGGTCCAGGTTATAAAAAAAACAAAAAAAAAAACGAGAACTCTTCGAATAGGACGAGCTGAATTTAACTACTTTACCTCTTATACTTTGTTCCTTCAAACCTTGTTTCCTTCACCAAATTTTCAAACCGAACCCTAGGTGTCTAGTCTAGGTTGTGGGTTTTTGAATTACTACTCGTGTTGCTCGTTATTCTGATTTGTTTGCAAAGGGTAATCCTATGACTGAGAAAGAGGGAGAGTGCAAATACGAGAGTTGTGAGAATTTGAGCTTGTGGTAACAATGTCGGATGGAGAAGATAGTGAATCACGGGGAACATCCCTACGGGATATTAAAATGTTTATTGAGAGCCAAAAACGGGAGAATTTGCGTAGTATTGAAGAACGAGCACAAATGCGTGAGACCTTGGATGCCATGATGGCACGACTTCAGGCATTAAATGCACAGGCACCGGAGGGTACAGGTCAACAGGTTGTTCGAGGTAATAGGGTAAATCGGGCGGTAAACAACCGAGTTGTAATTGGGGACGATGATGCTGGTGTTGATGATGAGACTGATCGGGTTGATAACAACATGAGGCAAGTTAAGATGAAATTGCCTCTCTTTTCCGGTTCTATTGATGCGGATGCTTATCTTGAGTGGGAGTCAAAGTTGGAGCAGATTTTTGCATGTAATAATTACTCGGAAGCGAAAAAGTGTATGCTATGGTGTGGATGAAGCAAATTAATTTTATGAGGTGTAAAAATGGTGAGGGATATAAGTACATGGAGGAATTTGACTTTGAGACAAGAAATGAGGAAGCGTTTTGTTCCTCCTGTTAGGTATAGTGCCCGAAAGACAATTTGTGTAATTGTTTGACAGAGTTTATCTCACCTTATTACTTGCTTTGTGCTTGTAAAGTAATACACTGCTGCAAACCCTAAGTATATCTGTATGTAACCACTTAACTCAGTGTATGGATTACACGTGAGGATTGAGTTAGTGGTGATATACTTAAACTGCTAATCCGTGGTGAACTTAATCAGAGTTTAGGGTCTCTTGATTAAAACACCAATAATGCGCCCAGAACACCTTGGGTGTGATAGTCTTATCCGGTTGTCGGTAGAGGTATTACTACGTGGGGCATTTATATATGATGGCATTCATATAGGATTGGACCGATTTAATCTGAATTTCTCGATATAATTCCGTAATTGAGGAATCTTATTAAATCATTAGATGATCATATATGGATCAACCTTAATCCTGAGGTGATCACGTGGTCTTTGCTTGTCTCGGGTAGTGTTTGATGTGTTAGTTACGGTTCGCTTAGATATGTGTTCCAAGCCACTTTTCATTGGCACTATCTCCTGATGAGTGAGTAGTTCTGATTTTCACAGACATGGAATCCATTCCTTCATGCGGGAAGTAGAGAGACAGTCCTCTTATTTGTTAGTCCTACGAAAGTGATCGATCCCGAGAGTTCGCATTTGACTAATTAGCTACTAGTCAGATATGCATACTAATTGATCATCAGGGGGTTAATGGTAGATAAGGATAAGATATTCTGAGTCGGGTTCACGGAGACTTCCCACTCAGAATGGAGAGTCTATGGAGGGTTAATCCGTATGTAGTGATTATATCAATGGACGCTTATTCACTCTATGGGTTGAGTATAAGTATACATCTATAATTGGTAGAGTTCAGTTTCGGGTTTATGGTGGCGTAATCCCGGAATTAATAATTATATTCGTTTGATGAATAATTAATTATTGACTCACCGGTTATAAGTCCATGGTCCCCGATGTGGCTTCTGTAATTCGGACTAATAATCATGTTATTTGGGCCTCAGTGATAATTAATTGGCTGGGCTAATTAATTGATATGCATGGATATTATTTAGTTGGGCTAAATAATATAATACACATAAAAGACATTTTATGGGCTCAGTAACCCTAATGTGTGGCGCCAATAAGTGTTATTTAATTAGAGAGAAATTAGTTTTCTTGGATAATTATTTGACATGTGATTTATCTTTTATTTGTTAAATGATAATTCATGGAATATTAGATAATAATATGATTTATCCTAATTTGTTTGGGATAATCATTTTATTTATCTTTTTTTTGAAATAAAGGATTTATGTAATAATTATCTCTTAATTATTAAATCCTTGGAGGTCAAGGATTACTCTCCTATATAAAGAGAGTTCTCTCAAGCCTTAATGATGGGCAAATTTCGACTTGCCACATAAAAAGAGAGAAGAAAATTTTGTTCTTGTCTTGGGTTTTCAGGTTGAAGAAAAACTTGGAGTTTTTCTTGGTGTTCCATATCAAGGAGGTTCGTTTATCAAGAAGGGTGTCCACCAACTGCCGTTTGGAGAACACATCGGAAGATCAAAGCTTCTCTTCCCGATATTGGTAACATGAACTTAACCCCCTTGTAGTAGTTTAAGTCATTTAATTATGTATTGTGATGTATAAGTCGTGATCCATCCGCTGCACATAGATCTAACTTGTTTAGATATAAGATCCTACATCCTTCATATGGTATCAGAGACAGGTTCCACGGTTTATATAGTCATAATCATAATTAAACGATTTAAAGGAATGGAATTGCATGTAGGTAAATTTTATTTATTGTTGTATGCTTTGATAATGATTAATTGCTATGGTTGAAGAGATGGATTGGAGGTTGGCACTGTTTACCCGTTAGATCTATTGTAAACTCATATAAATGATGAAAATTCGTTCATATGAATATAGAAAATTATGTAATTTATTTTTATTGTAATTTTAATTTCCAGAAAATAGATCTGTTTAGTAGCTGTTTAGTTATTTAGTTTTCCTGTTGATCGATCCGTTGAAACGACGATCCCTCCGGTCAGAATCAATATTGGAAGATAATGAACAATTCCACAAAATGTGACGTCGGTCGGAGTCCGTTTTGATATCCGTTCGTTGCTGCAAAGAAGCTGCTGTAACAAAAAAACACAGGATTCACAGAAACCCTACCTGTGACTTCCTCGAATTGTTGGGAGAGTTTGGACCGTTGAAACGCAAATCCAACCGGTAAAATCGATAAATACGGAGTTTTTGACGTGGAATAAAAATTTCAGGTCGATCGGAATTCATCTCTATTCCCGATCGGCCTCGGGAAGTCTTTGAGGCGCTGCTGTAAAAGTCAGATCCAGCAGCAAGTTGGGCGGCTCACTGGAGAAAATGGACAAGTCAAAGCTCCGATCAAACCGTCCATATTGAAACCCAAGGAGTGAGGAACAGATCTGGAAAGTTTCGTCACGATCCGAGTTCGTTTGGTTTGCCGATCGTCGAAGATTTTGAACAGCTGCAGATTATGTTAGAAAGAAGTAAACCCTAGTTAGGGTTTTGGTTATTTATTTTCTAATAGATTAGATACGGGGGTGCCAATGGTCCATCTCGGTGTTTATTTTCCGCACTAGGATACATGTTTAGATTGTATGTGTAGAACCGGAAAATTGCCATGACATGCATCATATCATGAATTTCACTCCATATGCGTACATGTAAAAATTAATTCGAGGAATTAGTTAGGCATGTATAAAACACGCAATTAGTTTTAATTAATTGTTTGATATTAATTAGAAACTAATTAGGGTAAAAACCGAGGAACATGGGTTTTTTCAATCGTCGAGGTTGGGTGATGGATTCTCGGTGAATCCCACTCTGCGAAAGCATAAGGAGTAAAATCCCGAAACCTCGTGGTTAAGGTGTTGGATTCTCGGTGAATTCCACCTTACCTAGACGAGATTACGTTTTTGTTCCGTAGTGTCAACATGAAAGTTTGATGTTTAAGGATTGGATAATCACGAGCCCACGTAACCGACAACATTCGGGCCTATGATTTATTGTTCCTTAATGTAACATCAAGTCCAAAAACGTGATCAGTAAACCCACCACTTTTTTCAAAATATTGAGTGGGAGCGGGAGAGGCGACGACCCGACCCACGGCCTCATTGTTGACACAAGCAACGTGAGAGAATGGTGACGCCTCGTGCCGGCTTTGATTTCGGCCCCCTAAGGAAGGCCTTCACCGCTATCAAAATTCAAGGCTTGGTCTCCGAAAAGATAGGATTTTGAGTACTCGCCGGGTCACTGACCGACCCTAAGGCGGCACACTTGGGGTCTACCTAAAAATCTGAGACAGTAGGTCACACTCATAAAGGGTATTTTTGGTAGTACCTTGGCTGAAAAAGGAAAGGTGATTGACGATCACAAATGAGATGTTCGATTCTCAATCTGATCTTCAATATTAATCGAAACCTCTTTGACCTACCCTAAGGCGGCACTGAGGCATTAGATTAAATCCTTGGAACGGTAGGATAGACTATAAGTACTTAGTTGATGGATTTATTTTCTGTCAATTTTATTTACAACTATTTATATATCTCTCTAGGGTGCTAGACTGCTAGTGTAAAATTGACTAGTAAAGACTTCGTTAAAAAGTGGCAAGTAACTAGAACGTTGTACTTATTGATCTTGTTAGGAAATCACTAGTTTAATGCAGCGGAATTTAAAATTTGATTTCCTTTTCTAGATCGTTCTTCGTTTAATGCAATAAACACGTTAAGTAGTTTGACGGTTATACCTCAGATGATCTATAAGATCGTCGCTTTGACCGCCAACGGAGAGTAGTTCAATGCGCAAGCCGTCCACGCGTCCGGCCTCTATCGCTCATCCACACGAACCCCTTGCCGGAATCCTCCTTGGATTGCTATCGGAAAAACTCCGGCTGCTAGGCCGGACCTTTTCTTCCCTCGCAAACACACTATGGATTGCTCTCTATTTTACACAAGAACTATGAGCTCTTGCAATTGTGATGTACAAAAGAGCTTGACACCCACCTCCTATATATAGTGGTTGGGGCGCCCCATATGGTGTGGAGGAGAAGAAAACATTTTTCCAATGAAATAAAGAAAATCTTCTAGATTGATTTATCTCTTTAATTATAATTTATTTTGCCAATATCTTATATTGATTATAATTATCTTATTACCATAAATCTATTTTTCATAATCAATTAATATCTTATATTAATATTATGGCAATCTTATTAATTAAAGTGCACAATCCAAGTGTATCTCATACACTCAATTGTGGCACCCCATATGCCAATTAATTGGCTTCCGGAATATTCTTTAATTAACATAATTTATATATAATTAATATCTTGTATTTTATTTATTCATAATAAATAAATACCACCATATTAATTTACCACTATAACCTTTATAGTCTAGAGATAAACTTTCCTTATTTGGTTATCAACTATAACCGCATTTTAATCCGGCTCGATGTTCATATGTGTGTGACCCGATAGGCTTCCGAATATGTTGGCCGTAGACACAAAGTGCAAATTACTAAAATACCCTTCATGCCTAACGATCACGGGATAGCGTCTAGCAACACACCGTGACCCCCAATCATCGGAAGAGTCAAAAGCAATGACTCCTACCTTTCATGTGAAGCAGTTACCGTGTAACTTACAATCCTATCGCTGTAATAATATCCATACGATCGTATTTCGAGTGCCAATACATTAACGATCGTATCTTATAATCTGGATATCATTCTCTCTCGGAATAACACACTTACTCCCACTTTGCAAAGATTATCGAGAGCTAGACATTCCTTATAAGAAGGCCATTTCGCATATTCGATCCCAATCATAGGATACGCGATTCCCGGATGACCAATCATGTATACTCCACATGCTTCAATATCATACCCAATCACTACCGCATGATCGCCCCGTGGTTAGGAGAAATCTCAATAGTGTCAAAGCATGACAATCCACACCGTGATGCCATGAAGACTCCGGTCAAAAGGATAATTACACAACCGCCACATAGTGTGACACTTAATGTAAGTGGGTCGATCTAACGTCGCATTCTATAATACACGTCCACGCATACCGGTCAAGTGTCCCTACACTTCGATAGACGAGATCTATCCCTATCTTCTAAAAGATAGAAGACATCCATACGTGCTAGTCTGATTATACTATCAATGTCCCATTTGATAATATATAAGACTAGAGACATTTAAATACCAACCTTGTTATAGTGATTAGAGATCTCATCAACCATAATCACTATCATGGTTTATCTATCACAGATTGATACTAGGGACGTTACTATATATATATACAACAAATAATATGAAGACAAACAATATATAATAACATAAGTGCTTTTATTAATCATAATAAAGTTATTACATGAACTAAACAGACTGTAAATGACCCGACCCGGTCGGATCTGGTCCAACCTGATTGGGTTTAGGACACCTTTCCAACAGATCTTACATGCGATTAATTTTTCGGAAGAGATATTTCTCTTGAGCCTTCAAGACTTAAGTGACGTAAATAAGTATGTCACTGCTGTCACTCGTGTTGAACGAGAGACAACCATAGTTAGTTTGAAAGATGATTGGGACGATAAAATTCTTCTAGTGAATTTTAATTGTGTAGTGTCTACACGAGAAATTTTCAAATAGAAAAATTAGAGAATCATAAATTAAAGTGTCGCTAGTTAAACGGTATTTGGAACCGATAAACTAGTGGGAGATTTTATCTGTTGTTTTTCTAATTTATTAGAAAATTAGTCCCACTGGGTAACGCTTTCATTAGACATCCCACAGTTCACGAGTAGTGTCTACTCAAACGAACTGCTAGTTCAAGACTATTTCCTTTTAAGGAAAGTCAAGAATGGGAAAGAATGTCTACAAGTGTTAATCATCTAAACTAAGATTGAGGCTAAACCGAAATATTAATTAAAGAAAGTATAGGATAATGAAAGTGATTTCGGATCACTACCAATGAATCCTTAGCGACTTTCTTAACCGAGTAACTCGACTCGGTAGCTTAGTTCTTTGGAAGAACAAGGAAGCTATGCATTAACAATTAATAAAGTAGACAACGGGCAGTAATTTCAGCTAGAATAGTGGGAGTGATATAAGGAAATGAATTTCGGATTCTATCCTTGAACATCACAGAAAAATTTATTTTTCTGTTTATAGATTCGTTGAAACAAATGGATTCACTTTCAACTCGATGTATTGTTACCTCATAGAAAGTGAAAATGACATTTGTAGTACGAATCTGAGACTCGGACTTTTGTTTGATAAAGTCAGAACCACTAAGAAATGCTGAAAAGGTATATGTAACACGTCTTAAACTATTATAGGCGAATGGTTTCCGTATTAAGATAAACAACCCTTCAATATCTATTAATTAGTGCATATATCCTAGAGATAAGACCTGACGACTGGCTAAGGGTGATTCCTATCTCCCAGTCTGGGAACACTATCTCAAAGGAACAATGACTAAGTTTCCTTTCAATCAGGAGAGGGTAATAGATTTGAAGAGGTAACATAGCTTGTTCATAATGACCTTCGGGGTCTAATGAGATATACAAGCTAGCGGGAGATTTTGAATGGTGACATTTTGTCTGATAACTACTCAAAACGCTGGTTAGTTTATCGAAAGAATACGAGGATGAGACTCTGATTTTAGCAGAGAATAGAGTATTCCATGCTCAGATATTGGCTATCACATAGTCTTGGGACTGATGTTCGGCCTGCCTCCTAGTAGAATGTTTTTCACTGAGGAAGAAACCATAGACTTGCCCTATATAGTTATTGATGTGCTACAATACACTGCTAAACTCGATTAAGATAATTGGTTGCAAAATAACGGTTAACATTATTATGTAAACCGAGAAGTCTACTTAGAAGATGCTAGTGAATTTATGGATAAGGAGTGAATTTGGTTCACACCACTTCCGTAAATGTAGGCATTTAGCACTTAATGCTTGAAGGTAGGACTGGAGATTTTGCACATACGTTTGATTACATTTGCTCGTGAAATATCTTAATGTGTCGAGTGAAGGTTGGTTATAAGATTCTTGAGATCAGAAAGTGACGGTTGAACTGTCACAAGCCTTCTGATAGAATCTATAAGTAACAGCCTTAAACCTTGGAGTACGGTTACCCAAAGGTAGTTACTATCTGGTTTAATCAGACCACGTCCAACATCGGTTGTTGGTGATTACACTGATAAATACTACTAGATCAGAATGTCAATCCACCCAAAATGCTATGGAAGTATGGTTTAACCATTAACCCATTATGGTTGTGTGGACTTTATAGTCTGCTGGGGTGATTGATAACCTATGGCTCTTTGTGGGCTGTATAGGATTCTGATCAGAGAGGTTGGTGCGAAAACCTTATCCCTGTGAATGGAGTTTTGGTACTCCAGTTCTATTCAGCCTCTTGTAGAACCACCTGAGTGTCTCAGGCCCAGTGGGAGTAATTGGATCTACGCCGAAAAGAGTCGAATGAATTGGAAAGTTTAACTTTCAGCACAAAGCTGAGTGGTCTAGGGGTGATTCCTTAAAAAGTAGAGAGTTAACCAGACCTAGAACTCTCTCGCCACTCAGTCTTGCTAGATTTCGTTACAAAGCAGAAAATAGGGGTGATTCCCTGAGACTTTCTTGCCGTAAAACGGAGTCTGGATTCATTTGGAACAAAAGGGTCTTGGTTAGAACAAATGGTAGGTTGACTGCCGGGACTTATGTCCTTTGTGGATGTAAGAGACCCTCTCGGTCATTAAAAGTCGCATGTTTTAAAATATGTGGACTTGACTAGAATATTGATAAGTCTTTTGTAGATTGGGTATCAGTATTGGTAAAATAGTAGTATTAGTGTTCGCGAAAGGTAACATCAAGCTTGATTGGAAACAAGCATGAGTGTGTTATCTCAAGTCGGCCCGACACGCCAAGATTCTCTAGATGAGAGAATGGACTATATTCTAAGAATCGATTTGGTTAAATTCACGAGAATGAGTCATTGGCTATCCCATCCGTCTTATTGGTTAAGATAATCTTGCATATATACGGATGCAACATTCAACGAGTAGTCTACCCTACCTCTCGTGAATGATTCTCCAAATCTTCGGATAAAGAGAAAATGGGATAGAAGTCTCTCTGCGGGATAAGGGCAAGTCGACTTAACACGAGTCAATTGCAATCGAATCTTGGATTTGAGCAATAAGTAGCGGTTTAGTACGTACTCAAGTATCTTTAGAGAACGAGGAATCATATGCTTGTATATTTAGGTGCAAACTTGAATATGGTTGACTACACTGATTCTGACTTGTAGTCAGATTAAGGATGATCATTAAGTTGATCTCGGGCTTAGTGTTTACTCATAGTGCTTAGAATTTCCTTTTTGGTCTGGGAGTAATTCCAGGTCTGATAAGCCGATATCACTTCATCGTGAAAACAATGAAGAGATAGCTTAGAAGGATCTTCTCAGTCATAAGAAGTCAAAAGCATATTGAGAGAGAGTACCGCCTGATTGGAAGGACCGGCAACGTTTCAATCCTAAAGATTGTCTCGAGTCGACAACCTAACTAATCAGTGTACCAAGTCGAGTGCTTGGAGGGTACGACATTGATGGATATGTCTCATCTGCTTTTAGAGCAAGCGGGAGAGTGTTGTGAATAAGATGAGAAAGGGTGTGCTCTAAAAACAATCGTTGTTTGTCATTTCGTGCAAGTGGGAGATTGTTAGGTATAGTGCCCGAAAGACAATTTGTGTAATTGTTTGACAGAATTTATCTCACCTTATTACTTGCTTTGTGCTTGTAAAGTAATACACTGTAAGTATATCTGTATGTAACCACTTAACTCAGTGTATGGATTACACGCGAGGATTGAGTTAGTGGTGATATACTTAAAATGTTAGTCCGTGGTGAACTTAATCAGAGTTTAGGGACTCTTGATTAAAACACCAATAATGTGCCCAGAACACCTTAGGGTGTGATAATCTTATCCGGTTTCATCGGTAGAGGGTACTACATGGGGCATTTATATATGATGGCATTCATATAGATTTGGACCGATTTAATCCGAATTTTCGATATAATTCCGTAATCGAGGAATCTTATTAAATCATTAGATGATCATATATGGATCAACCTTAATCTGAGGTGATCACCGGTGCTTTGCTTGTCTCGGGGTAGTGTTTGATGTGTTAGTTACGGTTCACTTAGATATGTGTTCTTGCACTTCTCATTGGCACTATCTCTCGATGAGTGAGTAGTTACGATTTTCTGAGACATGGAATCCATTCCTTCCTGTGGAAGAAGTAGAGGCAGTCCCTTATTTGTTAGTCCTAAGAAAGTGATCGATCCGGGAGTTCGCATTTGACTAATTAGCTACTAGTCAGATATGCATACTAATTGATCATCAGGGGGTTAATGGTTAATAAGGATAAGATATTCTGAGTCGGGTTCACGGAGACTTCCCACTCAGAATGGAGAGTCTATGGAGGGTTAATCCGTATGTAGTGATTATATCAATGGACGTTTATTCACTCTATGGGTTGAGTATAAGTATACATCTATAATTGGTAGAGTTCAGTTTCGGGTTTATGGTGGCGTAATCCCGGAATTAATAATTATATTTTGTTTGATGAATAATTAATTATTGGAGCTACTGGTTATAGGTCCATCAGTCCATGGTCCCCGATGTGGCTTCTGTAATTCGAACTAATAATCTTGTTATTTGGGCCTCAGTGATAATTAATTGGCTGGGCTAATTAATTGATATGCATAGATATTATTTAGTTGGGCTAAATAATATAATACACATAAAAGACATTTTATGGGCTCAGTAACCCTAATGTGTGGCGCCAATAAGTGTTATTTAAATAGAGAGAAATTAGTTTTCTTGGATAATTATTTGACATGTGATTTATCTTTTATTTGTTAAATGATAATTCATGGAATATTAGATAATAATATGATTTATCCTAATTTGTTTGGGATAATCATTTTATTTTTCTTTTATTTGAAATAAAGGATTTATGTAATAATTATCTCTTAATTATTAAATCTTTGGAGGACAAGGATTACTCTCATATATAAAGAGAGTTCTCCCAAGCCTTAATGATGGGCAAATTTCGACTTACCACATAAAAAGAGAGAAGAAAATTTTGTTTCTTGTCTTGGGTTTTTCTGGTTGAAGAAAGGTGTTGCATATCAAGGAGGTTCGTTTATCAAGAAGGGTGTCCACCAACCGCCGTTTGGAGAACACATCGGAAGATCAAGGCTTCTCTTCCCGATATTGGTAACATGAACTTAACCCCCTTGTAGTAGTTTAAGTCCTTTAATTATGTATTGTGATGTATAAGTCGTGATCCATCCGCTGCGCATAGATCTAACTCGTTTAGATCTAAGATCCTACATCCTTCACCTCCTTCGTATTATCGCGAGCAGTATCGTAGATTGCAATCCATACAGCAAGGAGAGCGTTCCGTGGATGATTATTATCAAGAATTAGTCACTCTTTTGGCCAAAGCTAAGGTTGAAGAGGAAGAGGAGATGACTATGCAACGTTTCTTGACGGGGTTACAATTGGATATTGCGAATCGAGTTGAGTTGCAGCAGTGTGCCACTTTGGATGATATGTTACATGTGGCCGTGACTCGTGAAATGCAAATAAAGTGTCAGTAATGTACATATGATTATTGTGTCAGTCGTTGCGTCAAAAAGACTGTGCCCGTATTATTACTCATTGCAGTAATGTATTGTTTAATTTTTTATTTGCATCCAACTTATCTTAAGTAATTTAAAATGATAGATTATGACTTAATAAAACAGTGACAACGATTTTATGTAGTTGTATCGAGTAAAATCGATAAAACGATATTTCGTATGTATATTAATATCGGAAAAATGGTTTCCACTCTTATCGTATTCCATTGTTTCATAACTGTGATTATTTTTAGTATTCAGATTCAGGCATCGTTATTATGAGTTAGATATTTAAATCAGTCAAACAAATAATTGATTAAATATTCTTTTCATTTTAGAGATAAAGTGACTTTTATTAATTAAGCACTGACGGCAATGCTCGTAGTAGTAGGGATGATTAGAACCTCATTCCACACAACTTTTTCTTTAACCAAGAGACGGGTAGGGGCATTCCCTTCCGTTTAATAAAAGAGAAAAATAATGTCACAAAACAAGACATCACGATACAACAATCTTCAATGATACTACCAATTAACATGAGACGAGTCTTCGGATTCAACAACCATCTTCTGATGTATCAACAAAGAGTCTACATCCACCACCATGTGAAACAGTGAAAGTGTCCCCACGATAAACAACTAATGCCTTTCACGTTAACACGTCAAAAACACCCTCTAGTCGTTTTGAGAAGCAGATTAAAATATGTCCATTGTGGTCCTGGATCAAAACCATCAACCGTAGCTAAACCATGTCCAAAAGTTGTATCAACATTAAATTTAAGAACTCCAACATCAGAAGCTTGCCAAACCGTGGTTGCTGGCGATGGGGAACGAGTGTAAAGTTGCAACCGCTCGGCTTTCAGGTACTTGTTGGCTTCCGTTTATGCATGTGAGATAATTTTATGCACATATACACAGAGAAATTTTGTCCATCAAATATCCAAGATCATATTCCATAAGATGCATTAATAATTGTGTTATGTTGCTTCTCATCCTCCGTCTTATGGTAATTTGAGGATTTTGTGAAATGTTTGTGCAGCCGCACATCAAGCATTTTGTTTGGAAGATGCTCAATAATGCTCTTTCCATAGAGCGACGGAATATGCCATGTTTGTTATCGTAATATTGAAACAACTTGGCATTGTCTCTTTGAGAGTGAAATCCCAACGGCAAACCGGAAATCTTATGCAGGTGATATCCTTTGGCAGATGTTGGTGTTGGTAGGATGGTGGTAGATGACTATATAAGCAAGGGCAGATGTTGGATAAAAAAGTATGGGTGTGTAATTAAACATGGTACGTTACTAAGGTATAAGTTGGATATAAGATTAGGATGGGGTAAACGATAAGATTAGGATGAGAGTGGGCGTGATGGTGGCCGGGTGATGGTGGGTAGTAAAAGTAGGCTAAGGGTTGAGTAAGGATTAAACTAAGGATATTGGGTGGATATGGTTGGTTGTAATGGTAGAGGTAGGTGAGGGTGGCAGTAGGCTAAGGTAAGATATTAAGAGTGGGTAGGGTGGGTGAAGTATACGTGGTGAGGGAGGGGGTGGGGGTGGGTAAGGTTGATGGAGTAACAGTAAGATGAGTAGTGTAGGTGCGATAAGGTAGGGATGCGTTAATGGTGAGGTCGGCAAGTTAATTTCGTCATCTTTATATCGGTTCCATTCACTATAAGATGTAAGAGAAATAAATATTCTCGTCATTCAATTACAACTTAAAATAAAAAGTATTTTAACCAAATTGTTTGACTCAAGTGATAAATAACTTAAAATCAATGTCTAAGAATGTTACATATGGAATTCTTCTCCGAAGCCTCTTGTCAAACAAACTCTTAATCAGACCAACAGACATGATCTGGATTGAACTTCGTTTTCATTGAGCCTAGATATATACAGGAAGGTTTAAGGAAAAGAGGAAAAAAAAAAATTTAAAAGGAAAACCTAACTCGTTTATAAGTATTGCATACGAAAAATGGGTTATTCTATGGTGGGGAGACCCTAATAGGGAGTTGCATACGTAGCAACATCTGGACCACACAGTTTGGTCCAGATTAGAGAATTGCATATTGCAGATGAAACTGTGTGGTTCATATGTTGCCACGTGTGCAACTCCCTATTAGGGTCTCCCCACCATAAAATAACTCAAGAAAAATGACATCATATCCCATCTTAAATAGAATATTTTAGGTGAAATTAATGGTCCGAGTCCCAAGTCAAATGATTCTCTTACATCATCATTGTACCTTTAATTCAAGTTTTTTCTTGTTCATGTTTTACCCACACAATTTACCAATAAAAGTCACACTTCTCTCAGTCATATCTTCTATCATTATGGTGACAAATTTTGATATACTTTATAAATTTATTATAATCTTAAATATCTACTTGCATCCTAAAATATAATCCATTTAGTTTTTTTTAGTCTCATAATGTAAATCTATTTATATAACCAATGAAGTATTTATTATAAATTTATTCTTTTACCCCTCATTTATTATCTATTCATCCATCTTTTACTACTCTGCATTAATAACAAGTCTCAAATGACATTTTCGACTTTTACTTCAAAATTAATGACGCATAATCAATTTAACCAATGTTATTAATCTGTGTGAAAAAACTCAAATAGATTTACATTTTAGAACGTAGGTAGTACCTTATAAATTTATTATAACCTATTTGATTACTCAAAGTGAAGTTTGAGTTATCACCCTTTATAAACTCTAAGGACCATGGGCTATTTCAGATTATTCGTGATGTGAGTAAAAAAAATTATTGATTTAATATCTTTTACACTTATATTTATACGTTATAATTTCTTGTGAGTTGATAGTTTAAATAATGAATCAATATACAAAAATTATATATATATTTGTGTATAAAATATAAATTATTGTAATATTTTTTTTAGCCGGTCGGCTACCCACACCCGTATAATGTGGCGCCGTCTCTCAAAATAAAAAAAATGTCATTCTCATTTACCCAATTTAAAAAGATATATGACTAAAATTGTACTCCTAAATTTTATTTATCGCCTAAGTACTATATATTGTGATACCGATTCATAATGTCTTAATCAAAACTGATATACTTATCTGAGTTTAAGAGACCGGTAAATTTCTCATTTTTATCGTGAAATTCCTGAAGTCGCCTAATTATACATATTTGTGGTCTCCCACCATTATTTCATTTCTTCAACTTTTTTCATATCTTGTCCTCAAGCAAAATAATCATGCTACATGCGTACACTTTTGTGGAGTCTATTCTTCTCTCTCTCTCTTGCATAAATACCCATATTGCCTTAAAAACAAGGCCAACATATTTAGTTTGAAAAAAAAAGGAAGAAGACATCATCTCCTCTATTTTCTTCAAAATTAGTATCATCATGGAGAGAAACCCTAGTTCATCTAAAGTTGATAGAAAAACAATCGAGAAAAATCGAAGAAATTATATGAAATCCCTCGTCATGAATCTCACTTCTCTTATGCCTCCGCATTCCGGGGTATGCTTCTCTCTCAACCTTCATCCCACATGATCATTATTGTAGTATTTTCATGTGGGATAATTGCAGTTTATGGAAAAATATGTTAGAATCTATTAGATTCCAATATATTTCTTCCAAAACTGGATTAATTCATCCCACATTTTACATCTTATTACAATGTGGGATGATAGGTGATTATGAAAAGTATTTTGGAATCTATAACGTACTCTTTCCCAAACTAGATTATTTCATCCCACATTATAAAACGCACGGTGTATTCACTACTGAAAACACTTTATATTCAAGAAGACTAGTTTTTTTGCTTGCATAAAAATAGTGTGGTAATAAGATTGATTAGGCTCTTTTCGCGCATTTGTATGACAAAAAGTAAATATATAACAACGTATTTTTTTATTGTGTGATAAACAATAGTGTAGCAAAAAATTATTTTTTCTTGTACTGATTTTAATGTGGGATGATAGTTGTTTATGGAGAAATATGCTGAAATGCATACTTCTTCCACAACTAGATGTAACAAAAGTAAGATAGTAATTATGGAGAATTATGCTGAAATCTATGATCAGATTGCAGCATACTTCTTCCATAACTAGATGGAGCAAAAGCAAGGCTCGTAATCTTATTTTCGTGAAATTCAATAATCGTATATAATCAGTAACGTTTGTCTCCGCATTATTACACAGGAAGTTCTAACGCTTCCGGATCAACTTCAAGAAGCAACAAACTACATCAAGAAGCTTCAAGCAAACATGGAGAAGATGAGAGAGAGAAGAGACAGCCTAAGTGGTGGCTCCGGCTCCGGCTCCGGCTCCGGCTCCGGCGGCGGCAGCGGCAGCGGCAGCGGGCGGTCGACTAGCAGTGAAGATACAACAGGGAGCTTTAAGTTGCTTCCACAGATTGAGATTCATGAAAAAGATTCAGTTCTTGAAGTGATTTTAATGACGGGGATGGATAGTAAGATCATGTTTAAAGAGATAATAAAAGTGCTTCATGAAGAAGGTGCTGAAGTTGTGAATGCAAGCTTTTCTTTGGTTGATAATGAAATTGTTCACCAGACAATTCATTCAAAGGTACGCACAATTAACCCAAAATTTTCCATACAAAAATAGTAAGCTTTCGGGGTAATGTTGGGCAATGTTAATGTCGTAACCATTCATACCTAACGTGTTATATAAAATATTTTTACACGGTTGATTATGACGAGTCTATGACATATATAATCAGTGGTTTCTACATCATGATCAGTAGTGTAAACGAATGTTTTATATGTCATTCATTGTGGCTGAGTGGTCGTATATGTGTGGTATCCTCACATGCATACACACCTTCAAAATTCACATATTTTGATGTGTGTTTTGTATGTACTCCCTATGTTTCGAATTATCTGAGGCAGTTGTCAAAATCACACATATTAAGATAGTAGGGTGTATGTGCATGTAGAGATACCATCTGGGGTGGAGGTAACATATATGTTCCCCTTTGAGGCCCGAGTGTCTCCGCATGTAGAGATACCACCTAAAAAACCCACACTGTTACATTGTAGTCGATCACGTTTTAGGCGATAACTCAACATCGCGTGAAGATTCTTATTTACTTTGAAAAACCTCACGTTTTCAGATGTAAATACTACCACTGTCTCATAAAAAATGTCCATTTTTTAAAAATTATTTGTCCCGTAAAATGTATCTATTTAGAAAACCAATACATCATTTAATGCATTTTTTTCAAACATATCCCTATCATAATAACATTTAATGTTTATATATTCATTTCATATTCTAAAAATATATTTATTATTTGATAGGGATATACATGTCCATCACTACTTAAAATACAACACATTAATTATTTTTTTAATCTGTATGTACTATTAAAAGTGAACACTTTTTACGGCTCGAAAGTAATAATATTTAGGGGGAATGAGGGAGAAGGACAGAAATATTTCATCAATTGAGTAGAAGGACAGTTTTTTGAAACTTTTGCATAAAGCGACAAAACTATTTATTCAATTGTCGAAATTCACTTGTGTTCAAATTCATTGTTTAAATTCATTTGTGAAATTCATTTGTTTAAATTCACTAATTTTCAAAATTCAGTAAATCGAAATTCACTAATTTTGGGATTCATTTATCGAAATTATTTATTTAAATTCATTGATTTTGGGATTCACTAGGAGATTCATTGATTTTGGGATTCATTGTCATGTCTTCTCATTATAAAAATTATGCGATTGTCTTCTCCCAATAAAAATATATGAATCGTCATCATTCTTAAAAATATTCAGATTGTAATCACATTATCCCTAATTTTCCATAATATTTATAATTTTTCCATAATATTTATAATGAATAACACGAGTTTTTTCCTTATAAAAATAATGTCTCTACCGAACGCGTAATAAAGTGAGTAGGCAAACAAATTTCCCCTAGGCCTATTAGTCACCATGTGATGTGATGTCACATGTCATGATGTCATCAAGAATGAAATTTAGCTCAAGAGTTTTCTAACAATTTAGGAATGAATGGTACGTGTGACATTAAATATCTAGTGCAACAAATGTTATAATAGTAATATAGAGAAATTTCAAAATGAAATTCTTTTCTATAATCTTAACGAACATGTAAAATGTTTCACTATTAATTATTTTCGATTTTACCTCTCAAATTATCTATTTTCCGTCGAGAGATTTTATGGTGCAACGGTTGTAGAAATGTTATATCAAGTGGCATACATTAGAGTCTATTATTTTTACTCTCTTTCACATAATACACTTTTATCGTGTGTGAGAGATTAGAAATGAGTGGTTGTAATGTATGCCACTTGATAAAACCTTCCTACAACGGTTGTATTTTAAAATTTCACATTTTCCGTCATTCAATGTTCACTTACTCTGACTGAATTTTGAGGCAGAATGCGAATGTAAGGTTCAATGTGTAATGTCTCATATAGTTAAAATATTAAAATTCTCACCCTATATAAGTATGAGACATAAAGATCATGTCAATTTAGGTTAGTCTATTTAGACCAAACGAAGGCGACAATGTAAGTAGTTAACCAGATAATTTATGACTCAATTAATTTATTAATGTCCCACATAGTTAAAGTACTCTAATTCTCACCGGCCCTCATATAATTATGAGACATAAATGTGTTGTCAACTCGGGTTAGCTCTTTTAGATCAAGAGAGGACGACGGTCTAAGTAGTTAATCGGATCATCTATGGTTCAATTAATGTATTAATGTCTCACATAGCTAAAATAGTATAATTCTCACCCTCATATAAGTGTAGGACATAAATGTCTTGTCAACTCTGATTAGCCCATTTTAGTCCAAGCGATAACGACTGTCTAAGTAGTTGACCGGATTCTTTATACCTCAAATAGCGCTGTCAGACACATGTGTGATGGCGTTACACAACTGCTGAAATCCTTTATACCTCAATTAGCGCTGTCAGACACAAGTATGAGAGTGTTACACAACCGCTGGAAAGTCAATACTTATACATGAAGCTCGACTTTCTGCGCTGTCAAACATAGGTACGTGAGCGTTACACAACCACTGAAAAGTAAAAAATTATACATGAAATTCGACTTTCTAGAGATGTAAGCCCGTGTCGTACTTTCCAGAGATGTAATGCCTGCAATAACGCTGTCAGACACAAGTATGAGAGCGTTACACAACTGTTGGAAAGTCAAAACTCATGCATGAAGTTTGACTTTCTATAGATGTAAACCTGTGTCGTACTTTCCAGAGATGTAAAGCTTTACACAACCGCTGGAAAGTCAAAGCTCATACATGAAATTCGACTTTCTATAGCTGTAAACCTGTGTCGTACTTTACAAAGATGTAATGGCTGCAATCGACCTTAGTAATTTCGAACCTCACGACCCCATTACAGTGTCACGAATGATTTGTGTGGTGTAGTAAAGTCTTCCTGTTTAAAAATTCACATTACTCACCATACATGTGTGGTCCAGTATTTCTGAGAGTAAAAGTGTGCCTAATCGATGGAAACTTCTTGTGTGGTGAGGGATTTTAAAGTGAAGTAATCGGTGGGTTCAGGAGGCGTCACTTGTCCAATTTCAGGCGAAAAAAAAAAAAAAATTTAGCGCCGCCCTTCAAAAAACAAAGAACCAAAATATATATAAAAAATAAAACAAAAAAGCTGCGTGTGATAGTCATGGGTTTGGAAGGAAAAAAACCTACTTATTTTGGCTCCTATTCTAGTTTAAAAAACAAAATTATTCAGGCTTGCAGATTCAAAATCAAGTTTAAGTATACAGATATCTTGAGTGTAACAATTACGAATCATTCTTTATTCATATAAATACATTATATATATAATATTATGCCAAAATTTCATGTAGGCCTTAAATTCATTGATTTTGGGCTCCAGCCACGCTTGCTGCTTTACACATGTAGGCGCCAGGTGGGTTGATCGAACAGCACAGTTTAGAGATATGACGCGATCAACCTACCGATCACTTCGGTGTATGTGGAGATACTAGGGAAGAACTTCCCCTAATCGATGTACTGGTTTTCTATGAACTTCTTCTTGGCTCTACAGAGACAGCTACAAGACTTTAAAGCTTAATATGTGCCAACCAAACACGTTCCTTTCTTTCTTTATAGTACTATTGTGTATGAATTCATTTACTATTTTTAATGTTTTTTCTCTTTCTCTTTCTTCCTTTTAGATCGGAGATTGTGAACCACATTATGGAGCTGCAAGGATTTCTGAAAGAGTAAAGAAATTAGTGTACGGTTGATTAGTCCTCTCCTCTGACACTTCACCTCCTCCTCCTCATAAATTTTAGCGGTAGTGGTGGGGTAATTCTTCCTTAGTCACTTCATTTACACCATAGACATATGTGGATGATTCTAGACTATATAGTTTGAATTTGAGTTGAAACTGTGTGGTCCAGAATCATCCACATATGTTACTCCTCAAATGGACTCACCATAGAAGAACTTCTCGTAGTAGTGTATCTACTGTTATAACCACTCAAATATAACAAATGTCATAATTCGATATGTCGGTGAGATCTCTTACAATGTGACGTATATTTAACGAGATGTTTCGTTGTCACATCATGAATGATCTCAGTGACACTTGTTGTGTCTGAGTGATTTTAGCACGAGAATTACTCATACAATATAGATCATGGTGTATGAGATAAATGATTGATATATATAAGTCATCCCTTGATCAGTGGTGTAAGAAATGAGTTGTTATCACCACCACTTAGGCATAATAAATGATACAGTGTTTGTGAGACAATTAATGATGTAGCAATGTGAGATATCTATGAATTAATGTCACGTCGGAGAGGACCTACAACCGCGTCAAATTGTGTTTGTTGTTGTGCGTGATAGTAGTTTTACTGTGTAAAAATATGTTGTGACATTAGCCAATCTGGTTTAGTATTTACACATAAAAACCCTAAAATTTTATGTGTTAATTGATATATCCGGACCGTATGAATTCAGTGCTTACAAATTTCTTCAACCGTGTTCTCCGCTTATTATTAATATTTTTTGAATAATAAGATGTGATTAATTTAGAATAGAGTATTATCATGTTCGACTATTTTGAGAAGAATAAAGTTTTATTCTTTTCTTTCTTTTGTTTTTATTAATTCTAAAGGAAACTATCATATTTACCTTTTAGCGGACTAGGATCCTCTTCAGATTCTTTTCCCCGTTTAGATCGGAGGAATTATACAAAAAGGAAAAGAAAAGACGGTAGCAGAAAAGAAATGAGAGGAGAAAGAGGAATTGTGAAATCTATTTTGAATGTTTTGATAAAACTAGAAAGAAATAAAAGAGATATAGAGATTGCCAATACATGTATAAGAAAATTGAATTGTTTCCTTTTGTTTCTCACATGTTTTGAAAGGAAACGAGACCACACAATTTGTAAAGAACCTTATCACTCCTTCCCCCTTTCTCTCCTTTCATTTCTTCCAAATTAAAACAATCCAAACACCAAAATTTTAATCCGTCCGAATCATATCATTTATTTTCCCTTCAAATCATTAAATCCAAATAGGGCTTTAGGGAACGAGGACATTCCCCAAATTCTGATGTAATCCATGCCTCTAGTTGTATTGCTTAATTTATTTATTTATTTATTTTTTGAGGGGAAAAGGTGTTTCATTTATTGATTAAACACAGTCCGCCATACAAGCACGTATTACATGAGGGGAAAAGAAGAACCCCATTCTAGAGACAACCAACAAGATTGAGACATTCCCTAGCAAGAAGATGGGCCAGTATGTTACCTTGGCTTTTAATAAAAGAGAAAGATAGAGAAATTAAAGCTGGCATAAGTTTCCTACAGTCCTCTATAATACTTCCAGTCGGAGATAAGTCTTCTACTTGGTTCTGAAAGCGATGGTGTAAGGTGAGCGAGTCACTTTCAATGATAATGCTAAAGAACTCCATGTGAGTGCAAACTGCTGGATATACAGAAACCCGAATCTGGATCCGGATCCGATCCATAATTGGATCGTCAGATCTGATTCACAGCACCGATCGAGACATTCGATCTTGCACAACGGAAGCTACGAATAAATTCGCATGCGATTTTACCATGATTTGATTCGCATAAACAATTAATATAACTATAAGAAGGTTGAATATTTACCTAAACGGAGAGGAAGAAATAGTCGACAAATGGGAGAAGCCGTAGTCTTCCGGATTGTATCTCCTAGCGACGACTGGTGGACGTCGATCCTCGCCATAGAACCTCCTCGAATATGCACAAGAATAACTATAGGTTTTTCTTCCCTTAATGACTAGAAAAAGAATCTAATTTTTCTCTTTTTTTTTCTTCAAGTGTGGCGTAAATTATGTGTATGTATTGTGCTAGGAGGAGCTCTCTTTATATAGGAAAATAACTAGCCAAAAAGTTATCATTTTTACACCACAATTACATATTCCCACAAGGAAAAGATATTTGCCAAAAGATAAGAGATAATTCTCAAAAAATCAATCTCTTATTTTTTCATTAATTATCCAACAAATAGATAATTAATTAATTACACATGTGATATAATCTAGAAAAATTTCTTTTCCCAACTTATCACTAAATATGGCTCCACATAGCCATTAGTTTTAATAGAAAATTTCTTTTTTATTTTACGTATTATTTACCAAATAAATAATATTGCATATTCATTAAATAGACCAACTATTTAATTTATTCTCGAGGTTCCATAAAACGAGAAAACACTCGCGTGTTAGAAGCCAACCCGGGGACCATGCACCTATAACCAGTAGCTACAATAAATTAAATAAAATATTCATCGAACAGAATATTTCTACTAAACTTATTAATTCTGGAATTACGTCACCATAAATCTGAAACTGGACTCTATCGATTATAGATATAACTTATTCTCAAAACGTCGAGTCGATAAGTGTCCATCGATATAATCATTATATACAAACTAACCCTCCATAGACTATCCGTAATGAAGCGGGATTATTTCCGTAAACCTTCTTCATCACATCTTATTCTTATTTACCATTAACCCACTAGTGATCAATTAGTTCATAACCAATACGAACTCCCGGGATCGATCAGTTTCTAGGATTAACAAATAAGGGGATTGTCTTTCTACTTCCCGCAAGAAGGAATTGATTCCATATCTGTGAGACACACACTTCCCACTCATCCCAGAATAGTGCCAACGTGAAAGTGATTCGTACCGCGCCTCTTAGCGATCCTTAACGAACACATCAAACCCTATCCTGAAACCAGTTGGAGTATGTGATCACTTTAGGATTAAGGTTAATCCATATATGATCATCCTGTGATTTAATAAGATTTCTCAATCACGGAATTATATGAGAAATGCAGATTAAATCGGTCCAGTCCTATATGACTACATCATATATAAATGTCCCACTTAGATAACCAATATCGACGGCCCGGATAAGACGGTCACACCATAAAGTGTTCTGAGCGCATTAATGGTGGTTTAATCAATAGACCCCATACTTTGATTAAGTTCACCATGGACTAACATTTCAAGTGTATCACCATAAAGTTAATTCTCGCGTGCGAAACACACTAAATTATATGGCTACATATGATACAACTTAGGGTTTTCAGTAGTGTATTACTTACAAGCACGAAGCAAGTAATAAGATGAGAATAAATCTGTCATTTATTAATTCTAAAAACAATTACATAAATTGTCTTTCAGGTGCTACTTCCAACACAAACATCAAAGCATGATAGATCGCTAATGCCTCTCCTACTAAGACATCATACGTCAAAGTATGTATTGTTTAATAAATGATGGAGTTTCGTTTTCAAAAAGAAAAAAAAATGAAAAGAGGGTTGTTTTTTACTTTATTTATGGATATGTCCTTCCAAGTTTGAAGATATTTGAAATTGTAAGAAACCACCTCCTTTAACCTAATTAAGGGTGTAATCGAGTGGAGTCGAGTCAGTTCATTAATGCTTGACCTTGATTTGATTAATAAAACTCATGCTCGAAACTCTACTTGAACTCAATTGAGCTATAAAAAGGCATATTCGAACTCGACTTGCTTTGTACTTGATCATATAACTCAACTCGACATGTAAGCTTGAGTACCTTTTAGAATTCATTTAATTGCTATGAAATATGGCTTAATCCAACTCGACTAGTTTAATATTCAATATATGTTGAATCATTATTAGCTATGCATAATATTATTTAATATTACATTCGGTATGTATAATATATAATTAAATAACTATTAAAGAAAGCTCTCGCAAGTTACTTGATTCTGCTAAATTTCGAAGCTCTATACGGTTTTAAGTACAAATAAACAACTTGTAAAAAAATTACAAGTAAACGGTTCACCTCAAACATAAACATCATACTAATGCCTTACTCATTCCTTATTCCTTACTTATGAGATCATGATAACAATAAAAAACACAACATGATATTCTCAATTATAATAAAAAAAATTAAACAAAACTCATAATCGGTGGGTTTCGATATGTTTTCTAAGCCGTCGAACATGTTTGATAGGCGTTGTATATCTTTGATGATTGTTTTTTTTTTCTTTTCAAAGATACTGAAATTTTTATTAATGAAAAATTACAGATTTTGATGCCAACCATGGCCACCTCACACCAGTATGTCATCAATGTGCCACCCCACCTCCTCAAAACCCTAGTCCGCAAAACCCGATGTGGGAAAAGACGGGTGCTAGGGAAAGAGTATGAGCATTGGCAAATATAACCCCCAAACATCAAGCAAAAAACTATGACAATTTCCAAACATCAGCTTGCCAAACAAACAGCATGACAAAAAAGAAAAAGACCAAAAGAGAATATCAGCATTCTTGATCCTCTTATCTTCAAAGCAACTTCATCACTTCAAGACTAACAGCACCTCAAGGCAGGCCCCATCCAATCCTTATATATGCAGGCTACCAGCATCAACTCAAAGAGTTCCCCCTTCATTCCTCTATGTCTCCTGGCATTGACATGAACAGCACATAGCAGCAATTCTAAAAGAATGAAAAACACAGATATCTTTGATGATTGTCATTATTCTGAAAACCCGAGTTTATAATAGATAAGATTTACAGAATAGGAAGAAGACAACACCATTATCATTTCATTCATCATCATAATCGGTTCTTGCTCATTCTGAGCTTAAATAGAAGAAAGGAGAGTGCAACGGATAAACCAAATCTATCCTCTAGATTTGTGCAGAATCTATGTCAATAACTAACTTGATGACTCTCACACATTACAGCCATAGGATCATAATAACACATGGAGCATCAGGATGATGCCAAGTCACACCCACTTCCTAACAATAAACACGTAATACCACGTGGTTAAAATAACCGTAAAACATTGTAAGCTTGTTTATGCAAACTGGTCAAAAGAACTTACTATTAATAATGTCATGCTAGGCATGTTTTTTTTATCAAATTTTATTTTCACAATCAAAAACCGGATTCAATGGAGGCACTACTAAAAAAAAGGCTTTTAAGGGCGTTTTAAAACGCCCTATACACTTCTGTTGGGGTGATTTCAAACTAAGGGCTGTTTTGAAGGAACGTCCTTTCTGTCGACGTTGTAATAGGCTTAAAAGGCGTTTTTGCTATATATGTGCAGGACTTTTTGCTCGATCAGAAACAAATCATTAGCATACATAATTGTAAACTAGGTAGCACGGACACTCCATTTAGGCCGCGTGTCCCGTGTCGGACACGCACCGGACACGGACACGCGGGGGACACGCCGGACACACCATTTGGACACGTGTCGGACCGGATTGGGTGTATTTTTCAAAAAATTCGGACACGCGAGTCGGACACGCGAGTCGAAACTCGGACACGCGAGTCGGAACTCGGACACGCGAGTCGGACCTGGGACACGCATGTTTAGTTTTGGAGACGGTATTTCTTTTTTTTTTTCCCCTGACTCTAGATACAATAATTTATTCTGAATAAAAAACCGGAGTTGGAATCCGTCTTTTGTCAGGATGTTGGAGATGATGTTGAACTATTCATCTATTATAGTAGTATTTCATGTATTTTGTGTATTTTGGGTGAGATCTAACTCATTAAAGTCGCTTTGGTTTGAAAATTCTAACTATGATGTTTTGTATTTGAAGCAGTGGGATGAAAGCGTCTTCTACCTGTAAGCTATGATTATATTTTTTTGGTTATTATGCTTGGGTTAAATTTATCATTCTAGTGCTTATAGTATTTGATAATTACCTTTAGTCCTTATATTTTTAATAATTGCATACCAGTCCTTATACTTTTATTAATTACATTTTAGTCCTTATACTTTTAATATTTACATTTTGACCGACGCACCGTATCTTATATTTTTAAAACTTAGTATCCGGTGTCAGTATCCAGATATCAGTGTCCGTGTCGTCGTGCCAGCAACCTAGATTGTAAACTCCCTCGTGGGAAGGAAGAAGTTCATACCGATAAAGGAAATTTCAGAGTTGATACTTGTAAAATTTAAAATAGCAGATTAATTACCCACTTTTGCTTGGAAAAAAGAAAAAATAAGGCTGATGCCCAATGAACATGTTAACAAAGACATATAATAAGTTGACATGACAATAGAATAAGAAAGATGAAACACATCACAACAAAACAAAAGTAACTACGTACTCTTCTGCTGTAGCCACTTTTGATAATTGAAATGGAGTGGATTTCTCTTGCAGTGATTTCTAAGTATGGAGCTTCCTGCGTGGCGGAGATCTGACCACATGTGATTCACGAGGTGGAATACACAGCCGTGTATGGAAATTGTGTGGTCAGGATCTTTGTCGCCACGCAGATAGCTTCAAGAGGAGTCGCTGTAATAAATTTTTCTTGAAGCGTCGTTTTACTCAGAGGATTTCTCAGTAGAAAGCTGCACGCGTGGCTAGGATCTCACACACACAGTTTCATGAGGTGGAATACACAGTGCCCCGTGTGTGGAAATTATGTGGTCCAGATGCTGTCACGTAAACAGTTTCCTAGTAGAAGTCCCTATGACAGAAATTTCCTTAAATTACTTTTGACTTAAAACGAAAAATTACTGTCAAATCAAGCAAGCAAAGCATGATAAATTGTTTCCACATGCATGCGTAATCAAAGATCTAGTTAGATGTCAATTTGTAAAATTAATTAATTATCAAAGTGAATGATGGAAACGTACTATCCATGAATATCATGCAATCCTACTTTTAGACTATCAACAGGGAAGAACCAAATCTGACTATTCTTATTGAACCAAAACAATTACATAAATTGTTCAAAAAAATAGTAAGCGCGGAAAGTAAATCTATTGTCTCATATAATTTAAGTAAACATATATTATTGAAAAATTCAACAGTAATACGGTAATGGCAATCGTTTCCCAATATACAACAGTCATATTTTTTTCAGATTGTTGTACTTCAATGAGAAGAAGACGGCGAACCGATCTTGTTGTTATCACCCGTGTATAATTAAAAGTATCAAACCGAATTAAACCAACAATTTTATTGATTTTGAAGAAGCAGATACAACAAGAAACAGAGAAAGAAATACAATAGAACAGATAAAAGGATATGCTACGATCCGAAAGAGATTTAACTCTTTCCTTAAGACAAATTTGCCCATGTATGTACCCGGTTTGCAAAGCAATTGTCTCCTGAATTCTCATTACCTTCGAATAGTAGTACTACAAATTCTAAACTCCGGCGAACTCTAACAGTGCTTCAGCTTTCTCTTCACTTGATGCAAGAACAGAAAAATGCAGAAGGAATGATATGTATGCTGGTGTTGTGATTCAGTGTAACTTCCACTCTTGCAAAGGAACGTTTATATAGGCTGCTGATCAAGCCTGAATTGATGGCTGATTAATGAGATTAATTGAAGATGAGTTCCTTCATCTTCATCAGTTCAGCAGTTGGAAAGCCAGCCTTGAAGAGGCTTTTAGAATGCATGCAGGCTTCTTAATGATGTATAAATCGAACTGAGTCAGCTGAATGTTGCACGAATCGAAGATCAGAGCCCATCAGAATGTGTATTGAGCCAATTAAACTTTGTATAAAAATTTAATATTGTCCTGGGCCTAGGGCCCCCAGGCCCATTCCCCAAAGCCAAAGCCCAAGGTCAATGGTCAACGGTCAACGGGCTCAGGCTCGGGCACGGGCACGGGCGGGCGGCGGCGGCGCGCGCGTGCGTGTGGCCATTTTAGCAGAACGTCTGACCGCTAAAACCAACCCGATATACCTCCTTCTTCTAGGAGCTTATACTACACACAACATTCTTCCCACATAAATACTAGGAACTGTTTCTCTCAACTCCCAATGTGGTTTACAAGTTGAAACTTTTCAACTTCCACTTCCAACATTAGCTTTTTCAACCACCCAAATTTAAGCGTTAATTTCTCATTCACTCGTTATCCGAATTGAATGATTCCAAATCCTGAATTCATCTACGACTCACGTAGTTTTCAGAATTAACAAACAGTATATATATTCTATACAAGAATATATCCGAATTACGCTTACAAAGTCACTGAATAAAATGATTATAAAATCATTTTTAATTCACATTTTAATTCAATTCCTCATTTTCTCCAACAATCCCCCACATGAATGGAAATTAATGCAAATGCAGACTCTGAAGAGATTACAGCGAGGAAAAATATTGCATCGGAGAGGTAGGCACGGCTTTGAACTGCGCTTAGTGAAATACTATCGGATCTACTCGGCTAATCGGTGAACTTAAGTCTTGAATCTATCAAACCTTTAGTGTAAAACCAGACAATAGTACTCACACAATATTTCCCTTAGCACTGTACTTGGTTCTCATGACTGGATTCGTTTTGGCCCTGAATCACACCTGGTTTCAGAAAGTGCGTTAGAGAATTCTAGCCTATGAATCCTCATTTTGAAGCGGCCCCACTTCGCACTTACATAAGTGACCTCCTATCAAGAGTATGCTGGCATACTCCACTTGAATTTAATCAAGGTATAGGAATCATTAAAAGTTTTTACTTAACCTTCATACGGCGAGACAACACTTTTATACAGAATGGGTAAGTGTTCATCAACGACTTTCATAACTTAGTTGTCCCTTTGAACCAAGATCTTGGGATCTCCAGTCAACATGGTAGGGTTACCATTACAAAGCTTATCTTTCAATAGGCTTCAATCCCATTCCAAGTGTCAAAACTGACATTTGATCTCTAAGTAAACCTTTGTAAAGCGGATCCATAAGATTCTCCTTCGATTTTACATAATCGATAGAAATCACACCACTAGAGATCAGTTGTTTAATGGTATTGTGTCGTCGACGTATATGTCTAGGCTTACCATTATACATACTATTTCGTCCCCGGTGTATAGCCGATTGACTATCACTGTGTATGCTAATAGGAGCAATCGGTTTTGTCCAACATGGAATGTCCTCTAGGAAATTTCGAAGCCACTCAGCTTCTTCACCAGCTTTGTCTAATGCAATAAACTCAGCTTCCATTGTGGACGAGATATGCACGTCTGCTTAGTGGACTTCCAGGACACCGCAACACCACCAATCATGAAAATATATCCAGTTGTGGATTTTGATTCTTTTGTATCAGAAATCCAATTTGCATCATAGTATCCTTCTAATGCTGCTGGATATCTTGTGTAGCACAATCCTAGGTTCGTTGTATATCTCAAGTACTTTAGTACTCTCATAAGAGCTTTCCAATGATCCTCACTAGGATTACTTGTAAACCTGCTCAGTTTATTCACAGCACATGCAATATCCGGTCTAGTACAATTCGTTATGTACATTAAACAACCGATAATCTCGAGAATATTTTAAGCCGAGACACAGTGGTCACCTTTATTTTTGACTAAGTGAAGACTTAAGTCAATAGGTGTTTTCACAGACTATCATCATAAACACTGAATCTCCTCAGGACGGACTCAATGTAGTAAGACGTGATAACACTAGTCCTCGAGATATTACGGAGATTTTAATCCCCAAAATTACATCTGCCAGTCCCATATCTTTCATATCAAAGTTACGTGTCAGCATCTTTTTGGTATTCATGATAATATCATGAGTACTCCCCATAATCAGCATATCATCAACATATAAACACACTAACACATAAGCATTAGACACATTTGTCGCACTCGTTGATCTTAAACCCATTAGATAGCATAGTTTGATCAAACTTTTGATGCCATTGCTTGGGTGCTTGTTTCAGTCCGTACAACGACTTAACGAGTCGACACACTTTGTTTTCCTGACCTGGAACCACAAACCCCTCGGGTTGTTCCATATAAATTTCTTCGTCTAATTCACCATTCAGAAATGCAATTTTAACATCCATCTGATGGATTTCCAAGTTATACACTACAGCAAGAGAAATTAGAACCCTTATAGAAGTGATTCTAGTTACTGGTGAGTAAGTATCAAAGTAATCAAGACCCTCTTTTTGCCGATAGCCCTTAGCTACCAACCTGGCCTTATACTTATCAATAGATCCATCAGCTTTCAGCTTCTTCTTGAAAATCCACTTACACCCGAGAGCTTTATGTCCCGGTGGAATATCAACCAATTCCCAAGTGTGGTTTTGCATAATGGAATCAATCTCACTATTAATTGCCTCTTTCCAGAAAGGTGCTTCTGGATTAGACATAGCCTCGGCATATGTCCTTGGAGTATTTTCTACCATGTAGGTGAGAAAATCTGGCCCAAAAGACGTTGAAGTACTAGCCCGTTTACTCCTTCGAGGTTCCACTTCCTCGTGTTCTGAAGCATCACCCTCCACACTTTCGTGTGCCCTCTTAGTCGAATTTGAGTCTTCATTATGTCTTTCTTTGTTTGGAAAGACATCCTCAAAAAACACCGCATTTCTTGACTCCATGATTGTGTTTACATGCACATCAGGGTTGTCAGATTTGTGCACAAGAAATCTATATGCACTACTGTTATGTGCATACCCAATGAATATGCAATCTATCGTTTTAGGCCCAATCTTGATTTGTTTAGGTTTAGGCACTTCCACCTTTGCTAAACACCCCCACACTTTCAAGTATTTATAACTTGGTTTGTGGCCTTTCCACAACTCATATGGGGTCTTATCCATCTTTTTAGATGGAATTCTGTTGAGAATTACATTGGCGGAGAGAAGAGCCTCCCCCCACAAGTTCTGAGGTAAACCAGAACTGATCAACATAGCATTCATCATCTCTTTCAGAGTACGGTTTTTGCGTTCAGCAATTCCGTTAGATTGAGGAGCATATGGAGCAGTAGTTTGATGAATGATGCCCGAATCTAGGCATAATCCTTCAAATGGCGATTCATACTCTCCACCTCTATCACTACGAACCTTCTTGATTCGTCTGCTAAGTTGATTCTCAACTTCATTTTTATAATTTTTGAATGCCTCGATAGCCTCATTTTTGCTACTTAGCAAATAAACATAACAGTATCTTGTATAATCATCGATAAAAGTTACAAAATACTTTTTACCGCCTCTCGATTGCACAAACTTTAAATCACACAAATCTGTGTGAATTAATTCTAAAGGTTCTGTATTTCTTTCCACGGATGGAAATGGCGCTTTAGTCATTTTTGCTTCAACACATACTTGGCATTTACCGGTTTGGTTAAATTTTAGTTTAGGTAACAAATCCAAATTCATCATTCTTTGAATTGATTTATTATTAACGTGTCTAAGCGATTATGCCATAAAGTGCAAGACTCAATCAAGTAAGCGAAGTAGAAGCATTTTTATTAGCCTCGGTAAGCACGAGTGAGTCTTAGGCATTATAGCCATTACATTCGATTTAAATAAACCTTCGGTAAAATAACCTCTACCAACATACATCTCATTTTTGGTCAAAATGACCTTGTCATTACCAAAAGAAAGTTTAAAACCATTCTTATTCAGCATACCACCAGAAATCAAGTTTCTACGTATATCAGGAACATGGAGAACATTCGTGAGTGTCAGCTTCTTCCTAGAAGTCATCTTCAGAATCACGTTTCCAGTTCCCTGAATAGTTGATTGGGAAGAGTTTCCCATCCACGACTTCTCACCATTGCCCGACCTTATAGGATGAGAAGATCTCACGGTCAAGACATACATGTTTAGTGGCACTGTGTCCACAAACCACCGCCTCGGATTCCCACGGTGTTGCACTCTCCACCATGTAGCACGTAGATTGTCATCATCACCATCGGTTTCACCATATGAACCCTAGGTTTGTAAGGCTTCTTTGAGCGGCATTCGCGAAGACGGTGCCCATGCTTGCCACAGTTGTTACAATTACCGTTAAACTTGAATGACTGATAAGCGGATTTTCTACGGTCCGGTTAAACAAATAAAAACTCGAAACCTTAGCAAAATCTACTTTCTAACCGGCAGTGGACCGGGTCGATTGTAGGATAGTGCTTGAGAGTCCGAGGTCGAACCCACAGAGATTGGTTTTTGAGTACCACGATCGACTTAGCACTCGATTCGAGTCAAGCAGATAGATATGAAGTTATACTATTGCATAAAAGAAAGATTACACTACTCGAAATTCTAAACAATTAAAGAGGTATGGCGAACTACGTTTCAATGGATTACTTTACCCTCGTAAAGATTGCCCCGGAAGTGTGCCTTACTTTACCTTGCCATCTAACGATAACTCATAGGACAAACCCGTATTGAGGCCGGACTTGATGACTAGGCGTCAATCTAGTACGGGTAGGTGTCGACTACCTTTCAAGCCCAAAACTTCTACGGTCCCGAAACCCCGTTCCCACACGTCGCCGCAACATACATTTATAAGCTACGTGTGTGCAACAACGAACAAGGTTGTCAATCTCATTCAAATCTATTAAAACAATCAAAACAAGTTTCGTGATGTGGATTATCGATTAGAACGTTAAATTACGCGCTACACTACCTCCCGGTTCATCTCTCTAATGGTGTTTCACCCGCATTCATGTGGTTCGACCATATGACAAATCTAGCTACTCATAATCGAATCTAAACAACAAACAAGGTAGAAAAACATAGCAATAACCATAAAAGAACAAGAGAATAAACTTACTTGATTAAGAAATTAAGAGTACCAAATTCGTGCTCCAAAAGATCGAATTTTGACAATCGAAATGTAACAAATCGAAGTTCTAAGTTAGATAATCAAAGAGAGGATCGAAAGACGATTCTAATGATATATAGCACTAATTCTAACTCCTAAGGATGAAGAAAATCGCCCAAAAGAGGCCCAAAGTCGCCTAAAACCTCCTCCCTGCTGCCTCTGCATTACGAGGCTCTTTTATAACCCGTAAAGCCGTCCGCACGGATAGGAAGGTTGTCCATACGGACAGATTCTTCATTTTTGAGTTTTTCGCAACTTGAGAGTTATCCGTACGGACGAGAAAGTGTTGTCCGTACGGACATATGCTTCGATTTTACGGGCTGCGATAAATCCTTCATAACTTCTTCATCCGAGCTCGATTGGAGTGATTCAAGATGCGTTGGAAAGCTCTTTGAATTGTCTACAACTTTCATGAAGAAACCATGACCAGAAAATGACTCCATAATGGGTCAAAATGCTGCTGAACCGAACACACCACAAGGGTACCAACCATTCATCTCCCTTTTCTTCCTCTTTCTCCTTCCTTGGCTCAATGTTGCACCTTGACCATGCTTCTCATCATAAATATTTGCCTTCCGGGTTCTCGAGACACCAATACCCTACAACCTCATGAGCAAACAAGACACACAAACGATTCCGGAGGGTAAAAGTGCTCGGAATGAGGTTAATATCAATAAAAAGAGGTAGTAAACCATCTTGACGGAATTATTCCTCGTGCTATAAACTCAAGATATTACCCCAAAACGGTCTAGAAACAACAAGAAACATGCTAAAAATATGGTAAACGGGGGTAGAAAATGCACCGGAATCACGTAAAGTTGACTCCCATCACCACCCCACACTTAGCCTTTGCTCACCCTCGAGCAAATTAGGCGTTTTAAAACAAACCAAGGGATTGAACTTCGTGATGTAGGTTCTACTAATCACACTCTTGTGGTAACCACAAAGTAAGAAACACGAACATAAACATACCGATACAACATTATCAAGAAAATGGGGTGTGTGTGGTGCCAAGCTAAAACCAAGTGCTCAAAATGATTGTCGGGGCTTGAATCCCAACCAAAAGTCTACCAACCGTCTCATACCCACTAGCCTCTCCACTAATCAAGGTCACTAAGTTTGGACACAATCGGGTAGGACTTGAAGGGTTATAACGTTAGGCTCGGGTAATTCCGGTTAATCGAAAAGGGTATTTTGGGACTTGGAGAAAAAGAAGTACAAGTGAACCTAATCAACACATGTACCACTTCATTTATATCAAACAAACCACCAAAACTCCTTTTTGATCATTTTGAACACTTTGGGAGCCATAGGATACTAACGCACCCGAACTCATTGCCAAACTCGACTATGTTTCAAGCGTCGTGAGGTGAGATCGAATACAATAGCACCTATCTAACCATCCCAACCCTAACATCATCATTAACTTTAAGCTCATTGCCCTTGACTCCAATCCTTTATTTCTATATACATCCAAGTTATTTGTTTGTTTTTCTCTTTTTTTTTTTTTTTTTTTTTTTTTTTTTTTGAAAGAAGAAGAAATAAGTACATATTTTCTTTTCTTTTTGGGCCAAAATCGAGCAACCAAGACCAAAGGAGCTCCTCCTCTCCTTACAGCTCAAAACCGAGAAACCAACCAACCGACTAGTAACATCATTTCCCCCCCACCCCACACTTGCCTTGGCAAGTGTGATCTAACAAGAGACTAAGTCCACTCGTAGGGTCGAGCAGAGGAATGCGACCATAATTAAGGCTCAAGGGTAGGTTTCTGGTTAAATAACGAAACGGCTATAAAATGAATGGTGGTCGGACCATTCTATCAAAGTGAGAGGGCTACGAAGGTCAAATGTTCGGCTCAGGCTTATTTGGCTAAAGTAGGGTCAAGAAGAACGCCAAAACCGTCATCCCGTGTCCTACTTAGGTGAACCTTTCTATTTCGTCTCGAGACTAGTGGTATGAGAGGTGGTAGTAATCAAATTGTGCACAAGGTGTAGTTTACGTGAAATTAATAAACTCCATTCTCAAGATAATATTAGACCGCAATGTACATGTTGGGATCCTTACTAAGGTGATCACCACTCGAATGTGAAAATAACACACACAACATGGTGTTAAAACCTTGAAATTTTTAAAATTTACCCCAAAATCAACTCGAGCCCGGTCATAGGCTAAGCATACCACATATATAGCACATTTAACAACAAAAACAAGAAAGCGGCTAAGTCTCCCACCCCACACTTAAACGAAACACTTCGTCCTCGGTGTGTGAGAGATAAAAGAGTAAAAGACTTATTTGTTTGATCAAAAAACCCGGCAAAAAGGCGCACTCATAGCCAGCGTGACATCTTCTAGTAAGCTCCATCTCGAATATCGAAACCATAGAAACAAAAACCAAGGCAAACACATGCACGGAAAAGTCCACGTGCCAAAAGATGGTGATAGATACGAGATATATATAACAAAAAGAAGCCATGCCACAATCAAGGTATCAAAGCATATCAACCATACTAGGCGGGAATTGCCTTTGGATGTAAAGATAATCAAAAGAAACACAGAGCATCCACGCATAAAACAAGGCCACAGAGGCTCACATATAAAAGCATCCCCGTCTACGCATAAAAAAGCCATAGTCAAAGGAAATTCTCACCCCTACGAAGTATATCCGGACGGATAGGTGAAGAACCGTCCGGACGGATGAAATGTATGTCCAGACGGACATATGATCGCTAAAAAAAGCAGTGAAAACCGAGATCTATCTCGGGCGGATGGACTATCTTGTCCGCACGGACGGAGTGCAAATCTGAGGAAAAGTGCATTTCATGCAAGTAAGGCACCTCGTGATCATCCGGATTCAACAGCAATACCAAAAACACAAAAGATGGACCTCAAAACAAGCAAAACACAACAAATGGTGGGTTGCCTCCCCCAAGCGCCTTTGTTTTACGTCGTTGGCTCGACAAAATGACTTATACAATGCCAAATTTTTCAAAGTTATACTATTGGCACAAGCGAGGAAAAGGTAGAAGTGCTTTGTTTAATGTCGTTAGCATCGACTTAATGGCACTAAACGGACTCATAACTCAAAAAGACTCAAAACAACAATTCAAATATTTTATTTCAAATAAGTACCACCAAAACCATCAACCAAAATCCGAACTCAAGAACATCAACAATTCAAAGAGAATGAACATAGCAAGCATAGGGGAAAACGAGTTCGCTAGAAACTTACCTCTCATAGCCCTCGATGTTACCTCTTGCCAACTCGGGAATCCTCTTTTGTCAAAATCTCTCACTATCTTCTTCTTAAAATTGCCATTCCATGGTAGTTGTCCCTTTTTAAAAATTCTTTGAGCTCCATCTACCGGTGAGTACACAAAATCGATCGCGAAATACTCATCAACACAAAGTGGAAGAATGTAATAATCCGGGACCGGCGCGCTAATAATCTCCACTTCTCCCGGTAGCTCTACCATAGACGGCTTTTTAGTCTCATATGATTTCACGACACTCTTCATAATAACATCTTCATTCACTTCAATTTGGAGTGAGGGTGAAATGGGCGATCCCAGTTTCTCTTTCGTCTCTAATTACATCTCATCAAATATTATGCTCAAATCTATCACACACCCTCCACGTCATTATTTTGCATTGCTTGGCGGCGGTGTAATAGATAGAATTTGCACATCTTCCATTTCCAAATCGCACTTCCTCTTCATCCCAAATTGAATCCGTGCCATCACCAAAAGCAGATCTTGCTCATTCCTATAAATGGTGGGTTGCACCACGGACTCTACCAAAACATCATCATTTTTAGCTCATCTGGTCGAATTTCACTCGGTAGAACTTGAAAGCGATACTATCAAATACTACAATGGGGATGGCGGTGATAAGGCCAACTCAACCACTTGGATCCTCCATGACGAGCACCTCATTATAGCAACTTGACTCGTCAATATCACTATCTACCGGACCGTTTCCATGGGGTCACGTCACCAACCTCAATCGCTTTTGTGCGCAAGACTTTTCTATTAGATCCGGCATCCGGGCCGTAATGAGAGACACGATATCTGAGACATCCAACATAACTTTGTATCTCGTATATGAGGCCAATCTTCATTATTTGAGCACGTCCTATATTCCCATTGGAAAACTTGTCTTGAATCTCCCCAGCCCGTTCAAGAGCATCCGTGGCCTCTGCATATAACCCAAACATCCGCTTCAACCAATCGATCAATCGATGTGCCGACACTTCCTCATCCATAGCCATAGAAACCCTTTCCATGACTCCGAATAATACCTACTTCGTTCCTCTTCGGCATAGGCGAGGTCAATCTTTGCTGCAAGTGCGGATTTTGAGAGCTCCAATTCCACGGTGCATTCGAATCATAAGTGCGCTCCGCCTTCAACATTATTGTTTTGGTTGCCTCCCCAATTTCTGGTGATTACGGTTCCAATTGCCCCTGCAGTGCATCCATTATAGTTCCCCTCATCATATCGATAATCGCCGTCGATCCATTCCACATCCCATGAACGCACCACTACTCTTGGTCATAAGGTTGATAATACCGATTTTGACCAAGCTCGGTGCCAAGATTGATAGGTGGATTTTCTTCATAAAAGTTGTATTGTTGAGAATATCCACCCATTTATGCTCAATCTGCAAAATCACGAAAACGAAGACGAAAACAATCACGATTGCCTCGTCACCACCACCTCATCAATAGGTGGTGTGGCACTTCACCGCAAGTCAAAACAAAGCAACAAGAAAACAATAAAAGCGACCTAAGCCCAAGCTTTGGTCAACTTTTGTGATATCAAAGCATTGCCAATCCCGGCAACGCGGCGCCAACTTGATAAGCGGATTTTCTACGGTCGGTTAAACAAGTAAAACTCGAAACCTTAGCAAAATCTACTTTCTAACGGCGGTGGACCGGGTCGATTGTAGGATAGTGCTTGAGGAGTCGAGGTCGAACCCACAGAGATTGGTTTTGAGTACCACGATCGACTTAGCACTCGATTCGAGTCAAGCAGATAGATATGAAGTTATACTATTGCATAAAAGAAAGATTACACTACTCGAAATTCTAAACAATTAAAAGAGGTATGGCCGAACTACGTTTCAGCGGATTACTTTACCCTCAGAAAGATTGCCCCGGAAGTGTGCCTTACTCTACCTTGCCATCTAACGATAACTCATAGGACAAACCCCGTATTGGAACTGGACTTGATGACTAGGGCGTCAATCTAGTACGGGTAGGTGTCGACTACCTTTCAAGCCCAAAACTTCTACGGTCCCGAAACCCCGTTCCCACACGTCGCCGCAACATACATTTATAAGCTACGTGTGTGCAACAATGAACAAGGTTGTCAATCTCATTCAAATCTATTAAAACAATCAAAACAAGTTTCGTGATGTGGATTATCGATTAGAACGTTAAATTACGCGCTACACTACCTACCTCCGGTTCATCTCTAATGGTGTTTCACCCGCATTCATGTGGTTCGACCATACGACAAATCTAGCTACTCATAATCGAATCTAAACAACAAACAAGGTAGAAAAACATAGCAATAACCATAAAAGAACAAGAGAATAAACTTACTTGATTAAGAAATTAAGAGTACCAAATTCGTGCTCCAAAAGATCGAATTTTGACAATCGAAATGTAACAAATCGAAGTTCTAAGTTAGATAATCAAAGAGAGGATCGAAAGACGATTCTAATGATATATAGCACTAATTCTAACTCCACAGGATGAAGAAAATCGCCCAAAAGAGGCCCAAAGTCGCCTAAAACCTCCTCCCCGGCTACCCGTGCTCGAGGCTCTTTTATAACCCGAAAGCCGTCCGTGCACGGATAGGAAGGTTGTCCATACGGACAGTTCTTCATTTTTTGAGTTTTTTCGCAACCAGAGAGTTATCCGTACGGACAGAAAGTGTTGTACGTACGGACATATGCTCAGTTTTTCTGGGCTGCAGTAAATTCTTCATAACTTCTTCATCCGAGCTCTGATTGGATTGATTCAAGATGCGTTGGAAAGCTCTTTGAATTGTCTACAACTTTCATGAAGAAACCATGACCAGAAAATGCCTCCATAATGGGTCAAAATGCTGCTGAACCGAACACACCACAAGGGTACCAACCATTCATCTCCCTTTTCTTCCTCTTTCTCCTTCCTTGGCTCATTGTTGCACCTTGACCATGCTTCTCATCATAAATCTTTGCCTTCCGGGTTCTCGAGACACCGATACCCTACAACCTCATGAACAAACAAGACACACAAACGATTCCGGAGGGTAAAAGTGCTCGGAATGAGGTTAATATCAATAAAAAGAGGTAGTAAACCATCTTGACGGAATTACTCCTCGTGCTATAAACTCAAGATATTACCCCAAAACGGTCTAGAAACAACAAGAAACATGCTAAAAATATGGTAAACGGGGGTAGAAAATGCACCGGAATCACGTAAAGTTGACTCCCATCAATGACGTCGGTTTCTTTGAAGATTCCCCAGTCTTCTTAACCAATTTCTCTGTCTTCTTTCTCTTCTGATTGTGAACCTCAGCGACATTAGCTTTCGCTTGTCCAACCGGCACAGAACGTTTTCTTTCAGATGCTCTATTGTCCTCCTCAACACGGAGTCGGACAATCAAATCATCCATCGTCACCTGCTTTCTCTTGTGCATGAGATAGCTCTTGTATTCCTTCCACGAGTCGGAAAGCTTCTCAATGACACATGCCACTTGAAAATTCTCATTGATTTTCAGATCTTCTGCTATCATCTCAGATATCAGAATTTGCAACTCCTCCACATGTTTCACAATAGATTTAGTATCATTCATTTCATACTTCAAAAACCTACTGACAAGAAACTTCTTGGCACCAGCATCTTTGGTTGTATATTTCTTCTCACAATGCTTGCCACAATGATTTAGCGAGATCATAAAGTGCAGTACACACCATACAACATGTTATCTAAACCATTAAGAATATAATTCTTGCACAGAAAATAACTATGCTTCCAGCTTTCTACAGCAAGAAAAGCCGTCTTTTCAGGAGTTTTAGGTGGCGCCACTGGTGGGTCATCGATTAGCATTCTTGCTAGCCCAAGTGTTGTGATGTAAAACAACATCTTCTGTTGCCAACGTTTAAAGTTGGAACCGTTGAACTTCTCCGGTCTCTCATGGTTTGCATTAAGAACGTGCGTAAATGCGTGTCACAATTCCGAGTCGGGAAGTCTGTCCTCCGTTTGGCGCACCATCCAGAGTAGGAGTCACTTGACCGTCAGATGCCATTTCTGTTCGAAACAGAAGATAAACTTTAATCAGAAAAAATTCAACTCGTTTATCCAAAACAGCCACGAATCCAAATAATTTCTTTTTTTTTTCTTCCCGGTTTTTCCTTTAAACTAAAGCAAGAAGAAGAACAGGTTGTTTACAGACTGCAACAGACTAAACAATCAATAAAAAAGATGAAAAATTCATCAAGATATTTCGATTACACACAGGTTTGATTTAGAACTATGGTTCTAAAAATTTGTCTTAAGCTGTTATCACCCGTGTATAATTAAAAGTATCAAACCGAATTGAACCAACAATTTTATTGATTTTGAAGAAGCAGATAAAACAAGAAACAGATAAAGAAATACAATAGAACAGATAAAAGGATATGCTACGATCTGAGCCGAAACGAACTCTTTCCTTAAGAAAAATTTGCCCCGGTATGTACCCCGGTTTGCAGCAATTGTCTCCCAGGAATTCTCAGATTACCTTCAGAATAGTGGTACTACAAATTCTAAACTCCGGCGAACTCTAACAGTGCTTCAGCTTTCTCTTCACTTGATGCGAGAACAGAAAAATGCAGAAGGAATGATATGTATGCTGGTGTTGTGATTCAGTGTAACTTCCACTCTTGCAAAGGAACGTTTATATAGGCTGCTGATCAAGCCTGAATTGATGGCTGATTAATGAGATTAATTGAAGATGAGTTCCTTCATCTTCATCACTTGTTCCGTAAATCATTTTTGACTTGAAAAATATGCAAAGTATTTGTATAGATATTTTAACAAAACTGGCTAAGAAAGAACTTACGAAAAATATGTATTCTTTTTTCATACAAAGAAACAACCTGTAAAAAAAGTTACAAGTAAACGGTTCACCTCAAACCTAAACATCATACATATCCCTTAATCCTTCCTTATTCCTTACTTATGAGATCATGATAACAATAAAAAACACAACATGATGTTCTCAATTATAATAAAAAAAAAATTAAACGAAACTCATAATCAGTGGGTTTCAATATGTTTTCTAAGCCGTCGAACATGTTTGATAGGTGTTGTAAATCTTTGATGATTGTCATTATTCTAAAAACCCGAGTTTATAAACATGTAATACCACGTACGTGGCTAAAATAACCAGTAAAACATTGTAAGCTTGTTTATGCAAACTGGTCAAAAGAGCTTACTTTTATATAATAATGTCACTCTAGGCCAGTGGTGGACCCAGAATATTTTTTCAGCGGGGTCCGTAAATATTTAACACACTAAATTAATTTTTTCACGGGGTCCAAAATATTTTTCTATAGTAAAATTTAGAGTATTTTTATTTTTAGCGGGGTCCGTGGACCCCCCTATCATACACGTAGATCCGCCCATTCTCTAGGCATGTTTTTTTTTCAAATTTTATTTTCACAATCAAAAACCGGATTCAATGGTGGCACTACTACTACTACAAAAAAAAAGGCTTTTAAGGGCGTTTTAAAACGCCCTATATACACTTCTTTGGGGTGTTTTGGTAACACGTTAAAGTTAGCCAATACCTTTTCAATAACTTACTCACAAACTAATCCCACTTACAAGGAAAATTTATCTGAGGATTTCACTCTTAGGGAAGCATCTGCGTGGCAGCATCTCCGCACCACACAATTTCCACACAGGGCAATTGTGTATTCAACCTCGTGAAGCTGTGTGGTCCAAATCCGCCACGTGGCGATTCTCCCTACTAGGAGTCCCTACTGATATAAACGACCCACTTACAATATGTGCTCATGTAGATTGGAAGATTCAGTTTTCTCAATGTTCCCAGAATGTATATCCAAAATCCATACTTCAACTGAACAGAGAACCTTTTCCAAAAGCTAATAAATTTTGGCCCCAAGGGTCACACAAAATGAAACAACTGAGATTGGAATGGAGTTTGCCTTGACCAATGAATATTATACCTCTTTTAGCAGAAGAAAAAGTTCCACGGCTAGGTCTTGTTGATTCCGGTACTTCTTTGACATCAACCTGCCATATTTTCACACTGCAACCAAAAGGTCCAAAACAGATAAAAGAGGAGAAACACCTTAAAAGAAACAAATACATTACATTCAATCAAACATGCATGTTAAACATTCAATACTTGAGCATCCCACTTAGTGTAAAAGGCATATGGTAAATATATCTGCTTTAGCTATCAAAACATTCCTCAAATTCAATTAAAAAAGCAACCAACTTTAAACAATCTCCGACCAAGCATTCACTTCTTTTGGAAAAACAACCACAATAATTTTCATTTACAGTGCTAGAAGTTATAGCAATTTCAAAATATATATACACCTTCCATTTTTCATCCATTGGAGCTATGAATTGAAACTAGCCACACACACACACAAAAAAAAAAAAAAAAAAGGACCTGATGAGACGTTTCTAACCGCGTTTATTGTTAAGACTGGGAAATTCTTGTCTAGGTACTCCATTTGAGGAGTATACCATATGGCATCATCCTGACCACAGAATGTAAATCATTATTTGCAGTGTGTAGTCAGGATGATGCCATATGGTGATGCTCCTCAAATAGAGTAACTAGGTAAGAACTACCCGTTAAGACCAATAAAAGAATTAAAAAGTAATTGTTGTAGCAAACGCACCCCAAAGTGAAACGCCAGATGTGGCGTTTCTTTTAAAGTGTCCCAAATTTTGTGTCTTAATATACCCAAAGTGAAACTGTAACGATCCGATCCGGATTTTACCTAATTACCCGGATCCGAATCGTTCAGCCATAATCCGAAACCGAAATTTTGAATCACGAAGCCTCTTGCTGGAAAATCAGACACTATAAACCATAATAATAAATATAACAATAAAAATTATCCACATGTCAATAATAACTGCTATAGGGGTTCACACCCTCAATAATACGCAATTTTAAGAATCTCAAAAACTTAATAGACTGTTTGCCTTCCTGAAAATATGTAAGCTACTTCCACCAACACTCCGTTACGGAAGATTGTTGTCTCTTCATGAACACGTGAGTCCACACATCTTCTTTAACAATCTAACTAGGGTAGTGGATCAGACAGTGCTTCTCCACCTTCTCGATACTATGAATCTTATCTGAAAAACATATCAACTATAGGAGTGAACACGAATGCCTCGTAAGCAGTGACTAAGCATCAAGAGGGAACTAAGAAAGTCACCGAGCAATCTTTCAAAGCTCCTTACTGTCAATTTGAAAACTGTGATATGCATACTGTAAATATTTGTACCGTCAATAATGCATTATATGTGAACTGGAAATACATATATATAATAGAAATAAAGAATGCAACTGCAATTAAATTACGTACTGAAAAGATCTGACTGAAAATAAAGCTTGCAGCTTAACTGAAATTAATAATAACTGTACTGAAATATTATTATGCTCTGATCAAATATTGTAACAGATACATTACTGAAAGTCTATTAATAATGATACGGTTCTAATCTGTGTTCCTAGAAGGAACTCTGAAACTGTCTGAGGTCGCAGACCAGATTTCCTGACCGGCTCCGGCATATAAAACTGTACTCCCTATTATAGCCCGGGAATATGGCCTGATGTCGGGGATTCTCGAGGACTCACTGCACTGAATCTGAAATCTTAATTCTCCCTCTAACCCGAGAGTGAGTGTCTGCCTGGGGAACCGTAACATTATTAAATTATCTTTAAAACTTATTGTATAAATTTATAGTGTCTTTTATTCTGAAAATTATGATACTGCAAAAACACCATGCTTTCTGTTAAACTGTAAAACTTTTTGTTAATAATTTTCTGTCTAGAAATCTGTCATCTTCTGAAAATTCACTATCTTCTGGAATACTATTAATAATTCTATTAATAACTCTGAAAATTGACTTTAACTTCTTAAATATATGATTCACATCAATATTTCTAAAATATATTCTTTTTGAAATAATAGTGTTGGTTTAGTTCTTTATAAAAACTCCTTTAAAACTTATAAGGTTGTCTAACCATTACATCATCTAATCATATCATATATCTTCAAAATATAATTTATATTATATATACATGTGGAAAATATATCTTATATATATAATAATAATAATAACTATCCTCAAAACCTTTCTTTTAACAAATCCCCAAGTTACATAAAAATGAACAATAATTCTTTTTACTCATAAAATACTTAAAAAATTATTTAAAACAAGAACCAACATACTTTCGTTCAAAAAATTATTTAAAACAAGAACCAACATACTTTCGTTCAAAACACTGAATATTATTTCATTTTTTGAAAATAAGTTTAACTTCCATTCTAGACAGATTTCCAGTACCCAGACGATTAAACGGGTGTCTACGGTTTATGCTCAGTTATTTAACTAAGTAATCTAAACTGATTTGAAATACATAAAAAAAAAAATGCATGAAAGACATGATATCGCGATTCTTGTAAAATAACTCTTGATACTACATTTTTTTACCTCAATTGGGTCTCCGTATTATCGAATCTCTGAATTTCCTATACTTAGCTCATTAATTGATATGGATAAATTCCACCCACACAAAAAAAATCATTTCCTGTTAATATTTTAAAAGGAATTACCATAACTTATAAAATAATAATTGAGCTAGAATTCCATGCGATTGCTTACTTGAAGATCTTACCAAGATGGATGAGACCAATCTTATTTATTTCCTCTTTCTTCTATATGCATGCCTCGAACTCCAACAATTTCTTTTATCATTCTTCGATGAATTGGACCATCCACTTGCTCTGCTAATTATTCCCAATCACAACAAGTCAACAACTACTATCCATTACCAATCCTTTAATTTATTTCCCTTGTCACTCTCATTTTCTTAATATCACTCCCCCCACCTGCACACCTGACCGTCCATTTCTCCCTTTCTATATTAGAACACCTAGAATGATCATTAAAACATAGAAAGTAGGGTGGATTTATGCTATCATAAAGTCACACATTAACTATCATAAAGTCACACATTAACTCAAAATAAATAAATATATTATTATAATGCTATTACAAGATAACTAGATAACTACTATACATCAAGATATTTGAGTTAAACATAACTTCGGGTTTGGTTTCGGTTCGAACTCGGGTCAGACGTAAATTTGACTCGGGGTATTACAGAAACGTCGTGTTTCCTAGAAAAAATAGTAGTTATAAACGATAGTTAAAAGATATTTCAGACGGCATAAACTAATTTTCTTATAAAATTTATCATATTTTTTTCACTTTGTTGTCATGAGTGAAAGTTTAAATCTAACCAAGTAGGTTGACTCAAGTGGTAAATGACTTGAGAATGTCTGGGGAGGTCACCGGTTCGATTCTTCTCTGAGGCGCCATGTTGAAATAACTCTTGGCCAGGCCTTACCCCGGAGTAAGAGTCAAACTCTGCAGGCACGACCTGGCCCGAACTCGAAATTAGTCGGACCAATGGTGTAACGCCCCGTTCCCGGACACCGAGTCCTTATCCGGAAATGGAACGTTCGGCACGTATAAAATAAAAGTAAATTCACTTTATACGTAAGCCTCTACTACGTCGTATCAAATTAAAGCAAACGGAAGCAAAAAAAAACTCGGGTATAAAATTTCTAAACGTTTAAGAATAGAAAAAGGAAATCTAAAAGCGGAAATGTAAATTTATTACATTTGAGAAAGTCTGAAAATCCCAAAAAGAAAAGTACTACACGTCTCGAAAGACCAAAAGTCTACCTCAAAAGTATCAAAAGTAATCCAAATGTATAAGTAAAGCAGTAAATGATAAGTCTTCAACGAGCGCCGTCAAACGTCGTCGTCGGACTCCTCCTCGAAAACCTGTTTGTCTTCTCATCCCCAAACACATAGAAAACATGTATTTGAGGTAAGTACAACGTACTTAATAAGAAAGAGAAGTTATGATAACAACTGTAGTTCATAAGGAAAAGATATTTAAATCGATTGGTTGTTTATGTGAGACCGACTCAATCTAGGGTTCCTTTCATGTCCATCAACATGAATTGGTTAAACGTTTCTACTTAGCTTATCTGTGTTACAACCGAACTCAAGGGCACTACGCGCATCCATCTTTGGGACACTCTTTTGCAACATATTAGTGGATCACACCAATATCCACGGAGACTAGAATAGGTAGACTCCGATAGCTCGCGCGTCTCAGCAGAGTCCCTCCGTACTTAGGGTCTTTGACCTACGGAGTTCTTCCACCTTCAGAGGTAGCACATGCATCGCGATTTAGCCTGGTGCCTAGCCAAGAGAGACATGTTGTTTAATCTTTTACTAGTCAAGTACGTTGATTATTAGGATGATTAACTAGCCACCTAAGTGTTTTCAAATAATCTCCCTCACACATAATTCTCTCTTCCTAGACCACTAGACACGGACAAGTCCTAGCAATTACACAGACATTGATGAATGCTAACGCATCAAAGCATAAGCCTATCATGCTCTTCCGACGGATCCGAACTTCAACTCCCTTTAAGAGTACATTCGGTGTTTTAACTGAATGAATCAGAAGCTCAATTCAGGCTTGTTCAAGTTTATACAGTGTTAACATATCACGTTTAAAGGTTTAGAAATGATAAAGCGTACTTATAAGGCTGAACAACAACCAAACGCCCGTTTAAAGACATGGACGCCCGTCTGGAACCTACTAGACGCCCGTCCACTTTCCCCAGACGCTCGTCCCCCCTAAAACAGCTACATCCTGAATCCAAAACAACACCTCAGACGCCCGTCCAGGTAATCCAGACGCCCGTCTGAAATGTAGCCAAAGCGCAGGCGCCGCCCGTCACGTAAGCGAGATGCCCGTCCGACCTGGGTTTCGGCTAGAACCCTAAAATCTCCAACACGATTTCCACATCGTTTCTCAACCAAACATCAGCAAAATTAATACAGTGAAGCATGAAAAAAGCTCATCTAAATGCTCCATATCATCCATAGTCATTAACCAAAGCAAAACTCATTTTCCTAACACCAAAACTTCTTAAGAAAATATCTAATCCTTACAACTAAGAATTGAAATCATAGGAATAGTTTTTCTTACCTATACGCAGCCCCAAAACTGATCCAATCCTCAAAAAAAGCCTGCAGCTTTGCCAACCAAGCCCGGTATCAAGACGATGCTTTCCTCACGACGATTCCAACGCCTCGCCAGTGCGAAAACAACCAAGAATTGCTTGATTATTGGTGAAACTTTCCCAACTCTCAATTCTCTCCTTGAATGCGCAGAAGAGAAGAAAACGTGGATGCTTCTTTTGTAATTAGGTTATGGGATTATCGGTCTAATTTTTCCTTTAATTACCACTTCCCATAACAAATCCTTAATTTTCCATAAACACCCTTATTACCAAAATTCAGATTTTCTTTTTCTTATATATATATATATATATATATATATATATATATATATATATATATATATATATATATATATATATATATAAACTCGAAATATATATATGTACACGTCCAATTATTTAACTCGAATAAAAGGAATCGAACCCAATATTTCGTTTTGCAAAAGACACTTACATTCTTTCCGGAAACGGAATATTACATTCTCCCCCTAAAAGGAGTTTAGTCCTCGAAACTAGAACATACTGGTAAGTCCACAAACTCTTGGAACTCATTTGATCATGTCGCTTTCCACTTCCCAAGTTGCCTCTCGGGTGAATGATTGCTCCACTTGAACTAACACCAAGGGAATCATCCGCCTCTTAATCGTCTTTTCTTTCCGGCCTAAAATCTTGATAGGTCTTTCGTCGTAAGCAAGATTATCTTGGAGGATTTCTGGATCAACCGTAGTTTGAACATCGTTCTTTGTCAGACATTTCTTCAACATCGGCCCGAAATACGTTATGGACTCGACATTGATTCTCGCAAATGAAGCTTATAAGCTAACGTTCCAACTCTTTCCAAGATCTCAAAAGGTCCAACATACCTTGGACTTAGCTTTCTTCTCGTCCAAAGCGTTTCCTCCTTTCATCGGTGAAGCTCGGAGGTAAACTCTATCACCGACTTCAAACTCTGGGGGGTCCTCTTCTAACATCACCCCAACTTTTTCGCTGTCTTGAGTCGCCTTGATTCTTCTTGACCAACTGAACCCTTTCCTTTGCTTGCTCAACCAATTCCGGCCCTGTGATCTGCCTCTCCCCGACTTCATCCCAAAACAGTGGCGTCCGACATCTTCTCCCATACAACGCTTCAAACGGCGGCATGCCTATGCTTGCATGAAAACTGTTGTTATAGGCAAACTCTGCTACCGATAGGTAATCACCCCATGATCCGCCTACCTCCAAAACACAAGCTCTTAACATGTCTTCAAGTGTTTGGATGGTCCTCTCAGATTGTCCATCTGTCTGAGGATGAAAAGCCGTGCTCAAATCCAACTTAGTTCCAAAGGCTTCTTGTAAGCTCTTCCAAAACCGACTGACGAACCACGAATCACGATCCGAAACTATCGAGATAGGGACTCCGTGTAGCTTCACTATATTGTCCAGATAAAGTGTCGTCATCTTCTTCAACGGCATGTCAACTTTGTATGGCAAGAAATGGGCAGATTTGGTCAATCTATCCACAATTACCCAAATTGCATCATGCCCTCCCTTTGTCCTAGGTAATCCGGTGATGAAATCCATCTTAATCTTATCCCACTTCCATTCAGGGATGTCCAATGGCTTAAGCATTCCCCCGGGTCTTCTATGTTCTGCTTTAACCTTCTGACAAACATCACACTCTGCCACAAACTTGGCTATTTCTAACTTCATCGAGGGCCACCAAAATCTTTCCTTTAAATCTCTGTACATTTTAGTAGCACCTGGATGAACCGCAAAAGCAATTATGTGTGCCTCTTCCATAACTCTTTGTCTTAGGTCGCCGACATTAGGTACACACAGACGATCCTGGTACCACAGATTCCCACTCTTATCTAGCACGTAACCAACTGTAGACTTCTCTCTAGCCACCCGCTTCAAATCAACCAAAACCGGATCTTCGTCTTGCTTCTCCCGAATGCCATCCATCAACTCAGATCTTGCTAACAACGGTGCCACAAACTGCCGGTCTTCGATCTGATCAAAGCTTCTGATTTGCAGCCCATCTAGCCTTTCTGCCACTACCTCAACACTGGAAGCTGCAAACACTGGTTTACTGCTCAAAGCATCTGCTACTACATTTGCTTTTCCCGGATGGTACTGAATATCCAAATCGTAATCCTTTACAAATTCTAACCATCTCCTCTGTCTCATATTCAGATTCTCTTGGGTGAAGAAATACTTTAAACTCTTATGGTCAGTGAAGATCCTTGCTTTAAATCCATACAAGTAGTGCCTCCAAGTCATTAAGGCAAAAACTACCGCTGCCAACTCTAGATCATGTGTCGGGTAATTCTTCTCATGCGCCTTCAACTGCCTAGATGCATAGGCGATCACCTTCCCTCATTGCATCAACACACAACCTAGACCCTGCCCCGAAGCATCGGTATAGACATCGTAATTATCAAAGATCTCTGAAACTAGGGCCGTAGTCAACTTCCTCTTCAGTGTCTGAAAAGCTATTTCGCACTCTCTAGTCCATTCAAACTTCACATTCTTCTGTGTCAGCTTAGTGAGTGGAGTAGCTATCTTCGAAAAGTCTTGTACAAACTTCCGGTAGTAACCACCAACCCAAGAAAACTTCTTACTTCAAACGGTGGTAGGTCAGGCCAATTCTCAATCGCCTCAATTTTCACTGGATCAACTTGAATACCATCTCCAGAAATCACATGACCCAAGAAACTAACTCGATCCAACCAAAAGTCGCACTTTGAAAACTTTGCATATAACTGATTCTTCTTCAAGGTCTCCAACATTATCCTTAAGTGTTCCTCGTGTTCTTTTTCATCCTTTGAGTAGATAAGGATATCGTCTATGAATACAATCACAAACTTATCCAAATACGGCATGAAAACACGTTGCATCAAATCCATAAATGCAGATGGAGCATTAGTGAGTCCAAATGGCATGACAAGGAACTCATAATGTCCATATTTGTACTGAAAGCCGTCTTCGGTATATCCGCCACTTTAATCTTCAACTGATGATAACCGGATCTCAAGTCAATCTTGGAGAACACTTTCTTGCCTTGCAACTGGTTAAACAGATCATCTATCCTTGGTAGAGGGTACTTATTCTTGATGGTAAGGTTATTCAGCGCTCGGTAATCGATACACATCCGCATGCTACCATCTTTCTTCTTCACGAACAAAACAGGGGCTCCCCAATGCGAGGTACTGGGCTGAATTATGTTCCTTTCAAGCATATCTTTAAGTTGAGCTTTTAACTCCTTTAATTCAGCCGGTGCCATCCTATAAGGTGCCTTAGCAACTGGTGCCGCCCCCGGTAACAACTTAATCTCAAATTCGATTTCCCTATCTAGCATGTTTCCCCGTAGCTCTTCTGGAAACACCTCGGGATACTTTCTTACTATAGGAGTTTCTTCTAACTTCGGCTTCACTTGTTCCACATCCACTGCATACAACAAATAGCCTTCACAACCCTTCTGACAAGCCCTGATGGCCTTAACTGCTGAGATGATCGGATGTCGCTTCTTACCTGGCTTGTACACATTCCCTTGATACGTCTTGTCTGATTTTCCAGGTACTTTAAAAGTCACTTTCTTCTCCCTACAGTCCAAGTGAACATAATTCTCGGATAGCCAATCTATTCCGAGGATTACGTCAAAATCCGAGAAGTCCAAAACTGTGAAGTCGCTCTTGCATCGATAAGGTCCAACTCGAACATCCACTTGAGGTATCATCCTAGTCACCTTTGTTACCTTCCCTAACGGTGTAGTTATTTCCAAGGTATTCCTTAAAGGTTCTAAAGGTAAGTTCAACTTCTTAGCTACCTTGGTTGACACAAAAGTATTTGACGCTCCCGTATCAAACAAAGCCTTGACCACTAGGTTTTCTAACATTATCGCACCTAGGATGCATATTCATTTATTTAAATATAGTTACAACATGAATAATCACGCTATAAAATATCTTAATAAAAGAACAAAACAACAACATGGTACCTGAAATAACATCATCCTCTGGTTCCATAAAACCAGCATCAACTGCAAAAACTCGAACCGGTCGGCTTGGGCCGCTCTTTCCGCTTCCTTGACTCGAACTACCTTTGTTCCCTCTGTTTGGACACGCTGTAGAAAAGTGTCCTAGCTCTCCGCAGATGTAGCAACCAAGATCGCTCGTTCCTTTGCACTCTCATGAGTGATTCTGTTGCACTTAGAGCAAAGCGGTGCCTTCGCTTTCGGGGCCTTATTTGCCGTGGGAGCTGCCGCCTTCTTAACGCTCATTGCGGTGCTCCCCGAAATTTCCTTGACTCGTCCCAAAGCTTCTCTTGTTCCCAACAACCATCAGAACCCTCTTTCTAAAGGTCTCGACTTCCAAAGCTTTATTCAGTAGCTACGCATATATTCTTTGTCAAATCCCAACATGCCTGATTGGATTTCATAAGCCAAACCATCTTTGTAACGGGCCATCTTCCGTTCTTCCACTTTCATCAACTCCGGATAAAACCTTCCTAACTCATTGAACCGATTTGTATACTGGGACACCGTCATATGAATACTTTGTTGAAGTTTCAGAAACTGACTTGCCTTGTCCGCTTGTACCGTTGCCGGAAAATACTCGTTGTAAAACATGGCTTTGAAAGACGCCCAGTCTGTTACCTTGCCGCTGCTACTCTGAACCGCATCTATCCAAGCCTCGGCCGAACCCAAAAGAAAACCGACCGCTAGCTGGGCCATCTCTGTCTCAGGAACACCTATACTCCTGCAAGATTTCTCAAAACTTCTGATCCATTCCTCAGCCTTTGTATGTTCCACATTTCCATAAAAGTTCTCAACCCGATTCCTTCTTAACCTTGTGTACCAATCCACAACTGGTGCTTGCTCAAAAGCCGGTCTAACTGGGGGGTAAACCGGTGGGTAACCATAGGGTATCTGCTGTGGGTACTGTTGTTGAGGAGGGTAAGCCAGATTCGCTTGAGGTATAGGCTGGTAAGGATAGTATCCCTGAGGGTAAAACTGGTGAGGTTGCGGAGGGTACTGGGGCTGCTGAAAACCAAAAGGTGGGTAACCAACGCCTTGTTGATGATCAACGCGTGGTGAAGGTGGTACGGTAGGTTGAGGAGCATGACCTACAGGAGGAGGGTAAAAGACCTGCTGCTGCTGAGGATACACTGGTGGATAAACACTTGTTGGTGGAGGGTACACGCTAGCCACAAGTGGAGGTACATAGCCAGCTGGGATGTCACTTACCATGGTGAACTGAACCGAACTTCCCACGTGCCATCGTGGAGGTCGTTCCTGATGAGGTCGGGGTGATAAACTCTGTTGAGACCTCGGTGATGGTGTCGCCGTATGAGGTGGTGGTGATAAACTCTGCTGGGATAAGGGTATCGGCCTCACTACACCACCCCCTACAACCGGTATGGGACTTTCCCCCCGAACTCTGGAAGACTCTGCACCCGCTCCAGTCCTCGTGAACACCATCCTGATGATCAAGAAAACTAGACGTTACTAAAAGATCTAAAGTAGCTTATCTTAAAAGAAAGGAAGCCTAAAGGACGCTTCGCTCTGATACCAACTGTAACGCCCCGTTCCCGGACACCGAGTCCTTATCCAGAAATGGAACGTTCAGCACGTATAAAATAAAAGTAAATTCACTTTATACATAAGTCTCTACTACGTCGTATCAAATTAAAGCAAACGGAAGCAAAAAAAAACTCGGGTATAAAATTTCTAAACGTTTAAGAATAGAAAAAGGAAATCTAAAAGCGGAAATGTAAATTTATTACATTTGAGAAAGTACGAAAATCCCAAAAGAAAAGTACTACACGTCTCGAAAGACCAAAAGTCTACCTCAAAAGTATCAAAAGTAATCCAAATGTATAAGTAAAGCAGTAAATGATAAGTCTTCAACGAGCGCCGTCAAACGTCGTCGTCGGACTCCTCCTCGAAAACCTGTTCGTCTTCTCATCCCCAAACACATAGAAAACATGCATTTGAGGTTAGTACAACGTACTTAATAAGAAAGAGAAGCTATGATAACAACTGTAGTTCATAAGGAAAAGATATTTAAATCGATTGGTTGTTTATGTGAGACCGACTCAATCTAGGGTTCCTTTCATGTCCATCAACATGAATTGACTAAACGTTTCTACTTAGCTTATCGTCGTGTTACAACCGCACTCAAGGCACCACTGCGCATGATCCATCTTTGGGACACTCTTTTGCAACATATTAGTGGATCACACCAATATCCACGGAGACTAGAATAGGTAGACTCCGATAGCTCATGCGTCTCAGCAGAGTCCCTCCGTACTTAGGGTCTTTGACCTACGGAGTTCTTCCACCTTCAGAGGTAGCACATGCATCGCAATTTAGCCTGGTGCCTAGCCAAGAGAGACATGTTGTTTAATCTTTTACTAGTCAAGTACGTTGATTATTAGGATGATTAACTAGCCACCTAAGTGTTTTCAAATAATCTCCGTCACACATACTACTCTCTTCCTAGACCACTAGACACGGACAAGTCCTAGAAATTACACAGACATTGATGAATGCTAACTCATCAAAGCACAAGCCTATCATGCTCTTCCGACGGATCCGAACTTCAACTCCCTTTAAGAGTACATTCGGTGTTTTAACTGAACGAATCAGAAGCTCAATTCAGGCTTGTTCAAGTTTATACAGTGTTAACATATCACGTTTCAAGGTTTAGAAATGATAAAGCGTACTTATAAGGCTGAACAACAACCAAACGCCCGTTTAAAGACATGGACGCCCGTCTGGAACCTACTGGACGCCCGTCCACTTTCCCCAGACGCTCGTCCCCCCTAAAACAGCTACATCCTGAATCCAAAAACACGTCATAGATCTCAAAGCTTAAATGCCCTTAAATGCCCAAAGCTTGCTACGTCATAGATTTAGTAACATGCCCTTAAATGCCCAAAGCTTGCTACACTATTTCTTTGGTGCCTGATTTTTTTTATAGTGATAATAATGGTTAAAATGTGATGCACGTAATATGTGGATGTTCATTTTACTGTTCTAAATAAAATATATTAAACAAAGCTATGTCATCACACCTTTGGCTTTAGATAAAACTATTAGTCACTCATGTTTGATACATATGTAGACATGTGTCAATTTGTAGCTTAGTGCACCACTATATGAAAGCCATGTGTATCATTTTGTTTATTATATCCACCTACTTATAAAATGGTAAATCAAAAAACCACCACATTCAGCCACGACAGTGTTCTATAATTTGAGGCTTGCTCCACAAATGCCACGTGCCAAAGCTGGAGTATCATTTAACTTTTTTTTTGCTGTCCTCTTGAAATTACAATGACTTTACAGCGGGTTTGGGATCTCGAGGAGTCCATCTGCCTTTGTCTTCTCTTGCAATTAAAAAAGGCATCATAGATCTCACACGTGTCTTGCATACAACTTGTGCTACAGTTGGATTGCTTAATTATCTACCACATAAATATGATCTCTTTCTATTAAATCTCTTTCTTTATTAAAATTAAAATACATTTTCAACAGACAAATAAAATTCATCCTCATCTTCTCTGGCTTCCTCCATATTTCGCTTTTGTTGCTGATTTTTATCATTTTAGATCAAGAAACAGATGTTGTGAATGGACTTGGTTATTATAATGGAAACTGAAGTCTTAATAAGATCTTGGTTTGCAGTTTGGAGCCTTAAATTGCAAGAATCCACCTACTTATAAAATGGTAAAGCAGAAAACCACCACATTCAGCCACGACAGTGTTCTATAATTTGAGGCTTGCTCCACATATGCCACGTGCCAAAGCTGGAGTATCATTTAACATTTTTTTTGCTGTCCTCTTGAAATTACAATGACTTTACAACGGGTTTGGGATCTCGAGGAGTCCATCTGCCTTTGTCTTCTCTTGCAATTAAAAAAACACGTCATAGATCTCACACGTGTCTTGCATACAAATTGTGCTACAGTTGGCTTGCTTAATTATCTACCATATAAATATGATCTCTTTCTATTAAATCTCTTTCTATATTAAAATTAAAATACATTTTCAACAGACAAATAAAATTCATCCTCATCTTCTCTGGCTTCCTCCATATTTCGCTTTTGTTGCTGATTTTTATCATTTTAGATCAAGAAAGAGATGTTGTGAATGGACTTGGTTATTATAATGGAAACTGAAGTCTTAAGAAGATCTTGGTTTGCAGTTTGGAGCCTTAAATTGCAAGAATCCACCTACTTATAAAATGGTAAAGCAGAAAACCACCACATTCAGCCACAACAGTGTTCTATAATTTGAGGCTTGCTCCACATATGCCACGTGCCAAAGATGGAGTATCATTTAACATTTTTTTTGCTGTCTTCTTGAAATTACAATGACTTTACAGCGGGTTTGGGATCTTGAGGAGTCCATCTGCCATTGTCTTCTCTTGCAAATAAAAAAACACGTCATAGATCTCACACGTGTCTTGCATACAAATTGTGCTACAGTTGGCTTGCTTAATTATCTACCACATAAATATGATCTCTTTCTATTAAATCTCTTTCTATATTAAAATTAAAATACATTTTCAACAGACAAATAAAATTCATCCTCATCTTCTCTGGCTTCCTCCATATTTCGCTTTTGTTGCTGATTTTTATCATTTTAGATCAAGAAAAAGATGTTGTGAATGGACTTGGTTATTATAATGGAAACTCAAGTCTTAAGAAGATCTTGGTTTGCAGATTTGGAGCCTTAAATTGCAAGAATCCACCTACTTATAAAATGGTAAAGCGAAAACCACCACATTCAAATTACGGCAGTTGTTCTATAATTTGAGGCTTGCTCCACATATACCACGTGCCAAAGCTAGAGTATCATTTAACATTTTTTTTGTTGTCCTCTTGAAATTACAATGACTTTACAGCGGGTTTGCGATCTCGAGGAGTCCATCTGCCTTTGTCTTCTCTTGCAATTAAAAAAAGGCGTCATAGATCTCACACGTGTCTTACATACAAATTGTGCTACAATTGACTTGCTTAATTATCTACCACATAAATATGATCTCTTTCTATATTAAAATTAAAATACATTTTCAACAGACAAATAAAATTCATCCTCATCTTCTCTGGCTTCCTCCATATTTCGCTTTTGTTGCTGATTTTTATCATTTTAGATCAAGAAAGAGATGTTGTGAATGGACTTGGTTATTATAATGGAAACTGAAGTCTTAAGAAGATCTTGGTTTGCAATTTGGAGCCTTAAATTGCAAGAATCCACCTACTTATAAAATGGTAAAGCAGAAAACCACCACATTCAGCCACGACAGTGTTCTATAATTTGAGGCTTGCTCCACATATGCCACGTGCCAAAGCTGGAGTATCATTTAACATTTTTTTTGCTGTCCTCTTGAAATTACAATGACTTTACAGCGGGTTTGGGATCTCGAGGAGTCCATCTGCCTTTGTCTTCTCTTGCAATTAAAAAAACACGTCATAGATCTCACACGTGTCTTGCATACAAATTCTGCTACAGTTCGCTTGCTTAATTATCTACCACATAAATATGATCTCTTTCTATTAAATCTCTTTCTATATTAAAATTAAAATACATTTTCAACAGACAAATAAAATTCATCCTCATCTTCTATGGCTTCCTCCATATTTCGCTTTTGTTGCTGATTTTTATCATTTTAGATCAAGAAAGAGATGTTGTGAATGGACTTGGTTATTATAATGGAAACTGAAGTCTTAAGAAGATCTTTGTTTGTAGTTTGGAGCTTTAAATTGCAAGAATCCACCTACTTATAAAATGGTAAAGCAGAAAAGCACCACATTCAAGCCACGACAGTGTTCTATAATTTGAGGCTTGCTCCACATATGCCACGTGCCAAAGCTGGAGTATCATTTAACATTTTTTTTGCTGTCCTCTTGAAATTACAATGACTTTACAGCGGGTTTGGGATCTCGAGGAGTCCATCTGCCTTTGTCTTCTCTTGCAATTAAAAAAACACGTCATAGATCTCACACGTGTCTTGCATACAAATTGTGCTACAGTTGGCTTGCTTAATTATCGACCACATAAATATGATCTCTTTCTATATTAAAATTAAAATACATTTTCAACAGACAAATAAAATTCATCCTCATCTTCTCTGGCTTCCTCCATATTTCGCTTTTGTTGCTGATTTTTATCATTTTAGATCAAGAAAGAGATGTTGTGAATGGACTTGGTTATTATAATGGAAATCAAGTCTTAAGAAGATCTGGTTTGCGTTTGGAGCCTTAAATTGCAAGAATCCACCTACTTATAAAATGGTAAAGAAAACCACCACTTTCAAACCTACGATGTTGTTCTATAATTTGAGGCTTGCTCCACATATACCACGTGCCAAAGCTGGAGTATCATTTAACATTTTTTTTGCTGTCCTCTTGAAATTACAATGGCTTTACAGCGGGTTTGAGATATCGAGGAGTCCATCTGCCTTTGTCTTCTCTTGCAATTAAAAAAAGGCGTCATAGATCACACACGTGTATTGCATACAAATTGTGCTACAATTGACTTGCTTAATTATCTACCACATAAATATGATCTCTTTCTATTAAATCTCTTTCTATATTAAAATTAAAATACATTTTCAACAGACAAATAAAATTCATCCTCATCTTCTCTGGCTTCCTCCATATTTCGCTTTTGTTGCTGATTTTTTTCATTTTAGATCAAGAAAGAGATGTTGTGAATGGACTTGGTTATTATAATGGAAGCCGAAGTCTTAAGAAGATCCTGGTTTGCGATTTGGAGCCTTAAATTGCAAGAATCCACCTACTTATAAAATGGTAAAGCAGAAAACCACCACATTCAAACCAGCGTTGTTCTATAATTTGAGGCTTGCTCCACATATGCCACGTACAAAGCCTGGAGTATCATTTAACATTTTTTTTTGTCCTCTTGAAATTACAATGACTTTACTGAATGGGTTTGGGATCTCGAGGAGTCCATCCGCTTTGTCTTCTCTTGCAATTAAAAAAGACGTCATAGATCTCACACGTGTCTTGCATACAAATTGTGCTACAGTTGGCTTGCTTAATTATCTACCACATAAATATGATCTCTTTCTATTAAACCTCTTTCTATATTAAAATTAATATACATTTTCAACAGACAAATAAAATTCATCCTCATCTTCTCTGGCTTCCTCCATATTTCGCTTTTGTTCTTTGATTTTTATCATTTTAGATCAAGAAAGAGATGTTGTGAATGGACTTGGTTATTATAATGGAAACCGAAGTCTTAAGAAGATCTTGGTTTGCGATTTGGAGCCTTAAATTGCAAGAATCCACCTACTTATAAAATGGTAAAGCGAGAAAACCACCACATTCAACCCACGATGTTGTTCTATAATTTGAGGCTTGCTCCACATATGCCACGTGCCAAAGTGGAGTATCATTTAACATTTTTTTTTGTCCTCTTGAAATTACAATGACTTTACAAATGGGTTTGGGATCTCGAGAGTCCATCTCGCCTTTGTCTTCTCTTGCAATTAAAAAAGACATCATAGATCTCACACGTGTCTTGCATACAAATTGTGCTACAGTTGGCTTGCTTAATCATCTACCACATAAATATGATCTCTTTCTATTAAATCTCTTTCTATATTAAAATTAATATACATTTTCAACAGACAAATAAAATTCATCCTCATCTTCTCTGGCTTCCTCCATATTTCGCTTTTGTTGCTGATTTTTATCATTTTAGATCAAGAAAGAGATGTTGTGAATGGACTTGGTTATTATAATGGAAATCAAGTCTTAAGAAGATCTTGGTTTGCGTTTGGAGCCTTAAATTGCAAGAATCCACCTACTTATAAAATGGTAAAGCAGAAAACCACCACATTCAGCCACGACAGTGTTCGATAATTTGAGGCTTGCTCCACATATGCCACGTGCCAAAGCTGGAGTATCATTTAACATTTTTTTTGCTGTCCTCTTGAAATTACAATGACTTTACAGCGGGTTTGGGATCTCGAGGAGTCCATCTGCCTTTGTCTTCTCTTGCAATTAAAAAAAGGCGTCATAGATCTCACACGTGTCTTGCATACAAATTGTGCTACAATTGACTTGCTTAATTATCTACCACATAAATATGATCTCTTTCTATTAAATCTCTTTCTATATTAAAATTAAAATACATTTTCAACAGACAAATAAAATTCATCCTCATCTTCTCTGGCTTCCTCCATATTTCGCTTTTGTTGCTGATTTTTATCATTTTAGATCAAGAAAGAGATGTTGTGAATGGACTTGGTTATTTTAATGGAAACTGAAGTCTTAAGAAGATCTTTGTTTGCAGTTTGGAGCCTTAAATTGCAAGAATCCACCTACTTATAAAATGGTAAAGCAGAAAACCACCACATTCAAATTACGATGTTGTTCTATAATTTGAGGCTTGCTCCACATATGCCACGTGCCAAAGCTGGAGTATCATTTAACATTTTTTTGTTTGTCCTCTTGAAATTACAATGACTTTCACAACGGGTTTGGGATCTCGAGGAGTCCATCCGCCTTTGTCTTCTCTTGCAATTAAAAAACACGTCATAGATCTCACACGTGTCTTGCATACAAATTGTGCTCTGATTGGCTTGCTTAATTATCGACCACATAAATATGATCTCTCTATATTAAAATTAAAATACATTTTCAATGCAGACAAATAAAATTCATCCTCATCTTCTCCGGCTTCCTCCATATTTCGCTTTTTTGTTCTTCGATTTTTATCATTTTAGATCAAGAAAGAGATGTTGTGAATGGACTTGGTTATTATAATGGAAATCAAGTCTTAAGAAGATCTGGTTTGCATTTGGAGCCTTAAATTGCAAGAATCCACCTACTTATAAAATGGTAAAGCGAGAAAACCACCACTTTCACCACGACAGTTGTTCTATAATTTGAGGCTTGCTCCACATATGCCACGTGCCAAAGCTGAGTATCATTTAACATTTTTTCTTTGTCCTCTTGAAATTACAATGGCTTTTACAAATGGGTTTGAGAGATATCGAGAGTCCATCCGCCTTTGTCTTCTCTTGCAATTAAAAAAAGGCGTCATAGATCACACACGTGTATTGCATACAAATTGTGCTACAATTGACTTGCTTAATTATCTACCACATAAATATGATCTCTTTCTATTAAATCTCTTTCTATATTAAAATTAAAATACATTTTCAACAGACAAATAAAATTCATCCTCATCTTCTCTGGCTTCCTCCATATTTCGCTTTTGTTCTTTGATTTTTTCATTTTAGATCAAGAAAGAGATGTTGTGAATGGACTTGGTTATTATAATGGAAACTGAAGTCTTAAGAAGATCTTGGTTTGCAGTTTGGAGCCTTAAATTGCAAGAATCCACCTACTTATAAAATGGTAAAACAGAAAACCACCACATTCAGCCACGACAGTGTTCTATAATTTGAGGCTTGCTCCACACATGCCACGTGCCAAAGCTGGAGTATCATTTAACATTTTTTTTGCTGTCCTCTTGAAATTACAATGACTTTACAGCGGGTTTGGGATCTCGAGGAGTCCATCTGCCTTTGTCTTCTCTTGCAATTAAAAAAAGACGTCATAGATCTCACACGTGTCTTGCATACAAATTGTGCTACAGTTGGCTTGCTTAATTATCTACCACATAAATATGATCTCTTTCTATTAAATCTCTTTCTATATTAAAATTAATATACATTTTCAACAGACAAATAAAATTCATCCTCATCTTCTCTGGCTTCGTCCATATTTCGCTTTTGTTGCTGATTTTTATCATTTTAGATCAAGAAAGAGATGTTGTGAATGGACTTGGTTATTATAATGGAAACTGAAGTCTTAAGAAGATCTTGGTTTGCAGTTTGGAGCCTTAAATTGCAAGAATCCACCTACTTATAAAATGGTAAAGAGAAAACCACCACATTCAAATTACCACACGTTGTTCTATAATTTGAGGCTTGCTCCACATATGCCACGTGCCAAAGCTGGAGTATCATTTAACATTTTTTTTGCTGTCCTCTTGAAATTACAATGACTTTACAGCGGGTTTGGGATCTCGAGGAGTCCATCTGCCTTTGTCTTCTCTTGCAATTAAAAAAAGACGTCATAGATCTCACACGTGTCTTGCATACAAATTGTGCTACAGTTGGCTTGCTTAATTATCTACCACATAAATATGATCTCTTTCTATTAAATCTCTTTCTATATTAATATTAATATACATTTTCAACAGACAAATAAAATTCATCCTCATCTTCTCCTGGCTTCCTCCATATTTCGCTTTTTGTTTCTGATTTTTATCATTTTAGATCAAGAAAGAGATGTTGTGAATGGACTTGGTTATTATAATGGAAACTGAAGTCTTAAGAAGATCTTGGTTTGCAGTTTGGAGCCTTAAATTGCAAGAATCCACCTACTTATAAAATGGTAAAGCAGAAAACCACCACATTCAGCCACGACAGTGTTCGATAATTTGAGGCTTGCTCCACATATGCCACGTGCCAAAGCTGGAGTATCATTTAACATTTTTTTGCTGTCCTCTTGAAATTACAATGACTTTACAGCGGGTTTGGGATCTCGAGGAGTCCATCTGCCTTTGTCTTCTCTTGCAATTAAAAAATGGCGTCATAGATCTCACACGTGTCTTGCATACAAATTGTGCTACAATTGACTTGCTTAATTATCTACCACATAAATATGATCTCTTTCTATTAAATCTCTTTCTATATTAAAATTAAAATACATTTTCAACAGACAAATAAAATTCATCCTCATCTTCTCTGGCTTCCTCCATATTTCGCTTTTGTTGCTGATTTTTATCATTTTAGATCAAGAAAGAGATGTTGTGAATGGACTTGGTTATTATAATGGAAACTGAAGTCTTAAGAAGATCTTGGTTTGCAGTTTGGAGCCTTAAATTGCAAGAATCCACCTACTTATAAAATGGTAAAGCAGAAAACCACCACATTCAGCCACGACAGTGTTCTATAATTTGAGGCTTGCTCCACATATGCCACGTGCCAAAGCTGGAGTATCATTTAACATTTCTTTTGCTGTCATCTTGAAATTACAATGACTTTACATCGGGTTTGGGATCTCGAGGAGTCCATCTGCCTTTGTCTTCTCTTGCAATTAAAAAAAGACGTCATAGATCTCACACGTGTCTTGCATACAAATTGTGCTACAGTTGGCTTGCTTAATTATCTACCACATAAATATGATCTCTTTCTATTAAATCTCTTTCTATATTAAAATTAAAATACATTTTCAATATACAAATAAAATTCATCCTCATCTTCTCTGGCTTCCTCCATATTTCGCTTTTGTTGCTGATTTTTATCATTTTAGATCAAGAAAGAGATGTTGTGAATGGACTTGGTTATTATAATGGAAACTGAAGTCTTAAGAAGATCTTGGTTTGCAGTTTGGAGCCTTAAATTGCAAGAATCCACCTACTTATAAAATGGTAAAGCGAGAAAACCACCACATTCACCTACGATGTTGTTCTATAATTTGAGGCTTGCTCCACATATGCCACGTGCCAAAGCTGGAGTATCATTTAACATTTTTTTTGCTGTCCTCTTGAAATTACAATGACTTTACAGCGGGTTTGGGATCTCGAGGAGTCCATCTTCCTTTGTCTTCTCTTGCAATTAAAAATAGACGTCATAGATCTCACACGTGTCTTGCGTACAAATTGTGCTACAGTTGGCTTGCTTAATTATCTACCACATAAATATGATCTCTTTCTATATTAAAATTAAAATACATTTTCAACAGACAAATAAAATTCATCCTCATCTTCTCTGGCTTCCTCCATATTTCACTTTTGTTGCTGATTTTTATCATTTTAGATCAAGAAAGAGATGTTGTGAATGGACTTGGTTATTGTTGGAACTCTAATAGTTATTTAGCTCAAACCGGGTCTAAGTGTAAGTGGCGGACAGTCCACTTAAGGCTCGATTTTGAATGACTTGTGGAATGAATTTCCTGGAGCTAAAACTATTATTGGAAACTACTAAGATAGTAGTTGATGTTAGGCTTTTGAATCACTCGATTCCGATATCGGGTGAATGAGAAATCAATGCCTAAAGGTAGAGTAATTTATGTGGGTGTTATAATGGAAGTGTGTTCCATTTATCCCACATAGGCAATGTAACTAAAGTTTCTCACTATATAAGTGGGAGAGTTTCATAGAAGGGCAAGCCCCAAAGGGCAAGAGAATTTTGTGAAGGAGGGAGGACTTAGATGCTTGTTGGTTCACACGCGCGCGCCGCCGCCGTCCGGCTCGCCTCGGGCTTGGCTTGGCCCAATATTAAATTTTTGGACCAGCTCAACATGTAATTCTGAATAAATTCCAACAGAAACAAGGCACCAATTCGGAAATACAAGCATCAGTTCGAACAGACATTTCGTTCATTAACAAACATCGCTTTTTTTCGCTTGCAACAGAAAAATCGCCTCCAAAAACGAAAATTCCAACAGGTTGTAGCCCTTCTTTTGTTGCGATTTTCAACCAGATAAATCTGTTCATCTACCCCATTACTCTTCTATAAATATACAACATCCGAATGAAAAGAAATAAGCGCTTTTAATACCATTACTCTACACAAATAAACAGAAAACACTTGCATAGTCAGAGATAAACAGAGGCTTAATCAGTTCGTTTCTTTCCTCATTCTAGTGCAAGAACCCAGAAAGGTAGACTGTTGTATCTTGGGAGATGTATTGCTATAAACAGTGTGCACCATAGGCGGGGCAATTATGTCTTAAGGACAGAGTTCTAAACTCGCCTCAGTCACAATAAGTTTTCGTATTTACGTTTTGCTTTCTGCATTCTTTCTTCTATATGTTGTAGTGTTATGAATATATGAATAAAGTTTCGTGCTATGTGTTCATCATTATATTCATGTTTCTACAAATTGCATCTTGTTCATCTCAGAAATTTAGCAAACAAATACACTTCTATAATATATATCTAACAATCTTAAGACATAATTGTATCCGTTAATTTGTGTATTTGGTTTGTAAAAATTGTTGCAGTTTGCATATACTACTTGATATAAATCTCTGCAATTTTTGTAGAAACAAATCATGTAAACTTTTTGTACAAAATGGTAGAAACAAAAATCTGCAACTTGGTGTGACCAGAAAAATAATTTTTACAAATTACCGGAAATGTCACGACTGTATATCTTGTTTTGTATTGAAAAATACTTTGTAATTACTACACCGTTTCTGAAAACTTAAAGAATCAAAGTTGTTCGTTACATCTTGTAGATTGTGAATCCATTCATTTTACTTGAGTATTTGGTCCGTGAATTTTTAAAATTGACATACACTCCATTGTTGAAAAGTGTGCACTACAAACTTTGTTTTGCAACTTTAATTGTTGATCTTCTGTCATTGAACAGAAATGGAAGGAACGCTTGAAGGCACAAGCTCTTTACCTCTGAATGTGGTGCATCCTGTTGTTGCACCGGTGCAAGGCACAAGTTCTTCACACCACGAAAAGCCCGAGAAATTCAATGGACAGAATTTCAAAAGGTGGCACCAGAAAATGTTGTTCTATCTGACTACTTTGTGTTTAGCAAAATGGCTAACCGAGGATCCTCCTGAAATACAAGAGGGGGAGAACAACAAAGCATCCGTAACTGCGTTGGATGCTTGGAAGCATTCTGATTTTCTTTGCAAAAACTATATCCTTAATTGTCTTGATAACACATTGTATAGTGTTTATTCTATGTACAAAAGTGCTAAGATTTATGGCAGGCACTCGAGATGAAGTACAAGACAGAGGATGCAGGAAAAAGGAAATATATTGTTGACAGATTTATGGATTACAAAATGGTGGAATCCAAAATTGTCGTGAGTCAGATGGAAGAGTTACAAGTGATTATCTCTGAATGTCATGAAGAAGGATTGGTTATAAATGAACCTTTTCAAGTTGCTGCGATAATAGGTAAACTTCCACCGTCGTGGAAGGATTTTAAAAATTATCTGAAGCATAAAAATAAAGAGATAACCATGAATAAACTTGTGGTTAAGTTGCGTGTTGAAGAAAATAACAGGCAATTAGACAAAGGTGGGCAAATTGGACAGTCCAAAGCACATATGGTGGGGACCAGTTCAGGTGCAAATAAAGGCAAGAAACGAAAGTTCAATGCCGGTGGTGCATCAAGTTCCAAGGGAAAAAGTGAAAAGAAAGAGGACAAGCGCTTCAAAGGCAATTGTTACGATTGTGGCAAGCAGGGACATAGAAGTGCTGAATGCCGAAAGCCAAAGCACAACCATCAGATTAATGCTGCTGAGATCGTGACAGATGCGGTTAGTGAAATGAACCTGTCAGCAGTTATATCTGAATGCAACACTGTTGGAAATCCACGGGAATGGTTTGTAGACACTGGTGCTACACGCCATGTTTGTGCTGTCAAAGCAATGTTTTCTGAATACCAAAAAGTGGATGGTGAACAGTTGTTTATGGGCAATTTGGCAACCTCAAAGGTGGAAGGCCAAGGGAAAATTCTTTTGAAGATGACATCCGGAAAGCACTTGACGTTGAACAACGTGCTTCATGTTCCGGATATTCGCAAGAATTTGGTATCCGGTTCTCTTCTTGTAAACAATGGTTTTAAGTTAATTTTTGATTCTGGAAAATTTACTTTGTGTAAGAATGGACAATTTGTTGGGAGGGTCTATGGTGTAGATGGTATATTTAAACTTAATATTATGACTGTAATTCCTAAGGCCGTAGTGCCTAAGTCTGTAAACTCTGTTGATGCTAATAAGAATGCTACTACTTCCGTGTACTTGCTCGAGTGTTCTAATTTATGGCATTGTAGATTAGGTCATGCAAACTTTAAATCTGTTCGAAAATTAATGAACTTGGATTTATTGCCAAAACTACAATTTGATGCAAATAAAAAATGCCATACATGTATTGAAGCGAAAATGACTAAATTGCCGTTTCCAAGTGTTGAAAGATTTAATGAACCTTTGGATTTAATTCACACAGATATTTGTGATTTAAAATTTGTACAAACCAGAGGCGGTAAAAAGTATTTTGTAACTTTTATTGACGATAGCACAAAATATTGTTACGTGTATTTATTGCGTAGTAAAGATGAGGCCTTGGATGCTTTTAAGCATTATAAAAATGAAGTTGAGAATCAACTTAGCAAACGAATTAAAGTAATTCGTAGTGATCGAGGTGGAGAATATGATGCACCTTTTGATGAATTTTGTTCGGAATCTGGAATAATTCATCAAACAACCGCGCCATATTAGCCACAGTCGAATGGTGTTGCTGAACGAAAGAACAGAACACTTAAAGAAACGATGAATGCTATGTTGATTAGTTCGGATTTACCCCAGAACTTGTGGGGGGAGGCGATCCTCTCGGCGAACTTCATTTTAAACCGAATACCATCCAAGAAAAGGGATGAGACACCTTATGAATTGTGGAAGGGTCACAAACCTAACTACAAAATTCTTAAAGTGTGGGGGTGCCTAGAAAAGGTAGAAATACCTAAACCTAAGCAAGTGAAAATTGGGCCAAAAACAATTGACTGCATCTTTATTGGTTACGCAAATAATAGTAGTGCCTATCGGTTTCTGGTTCATAAATCAGACATACTTGACGTTCATGTAAATACAATAATTGAGTCAAGGAATGTTGTATTTATTGAGGAGATCTTTCCTTGCAAAGACAAGGAGAAAGAAGGTTCAAGTTCTAAGAGAACTTCTGATGAAATAACAAATAATGAATCAAATGATCATCAGGAAACACAGGAAATTCGCAGAAGTAAAAGGACAAGGACTTCAACGTCTTTTGGTCCTGATTTCCTTACCTATATGGTAGAGGAGGATCCAAGGACATTCGCTGAGGCTATGTCCACTCCAGAAGCACCAATCTGGAAAGAGGCTATCAATAGTGAAATAGAATCCATCTTACAAAATCACACTTGGGAGTTGGTTGATCTTCCAACCGGAGATAAACCACTTGGATGTAAGTGGATTTTCAAGAAGAAAATGAAAGCTGATGGATCTATTGATAAATACAAGGCCAGGTTGGTAGCCAAAGGGTACAGACAAAAGGAAGGCCAAGATTACTTTGATACATACTCACCAGTTACGAGAATTACGTCTATACGTATTCTTATTGCCATTGATGCGCTGTTTAACATGGAAATCCATCAAATGGATGTTAAAACAGCTTTCTTAAATGGTGAGTTGGAAGAAGAAATTTATATGGAACAACCTGAAGGGTTTGTGGTTCCAGGTCAAGAAAGGAAAGTGTGTAAACTTGTGAAATCACTGTACGGGCTTAAGCAAGCACCTAAACAGTGGCACTTGAAATTTGACCAAACAATGATGGCAAATGGCTTTAGAATCAATGAATGTGATAAGTGTGTCTACATAAAGACAACACCTAAGGCCTACGTGATAGTGTGTTTGTATGTGGACGACATGCTAATCATGGGTAGTGATCATGAGATCATCGTGAACACTAAGAGAATGTTGACTAAGAGTTTCGAAATGAAGGATATGGGAGTTGCTGATGTTATACTTGGGATTAAAATCTCAAAATTATCTAATGGGTGATGTTGTCACTGCACTCACCATGTAGAGTGCATTCTTAAAAGGTTTAAGGCTTTTGACAAGAGTCCTGTGAAAACTCCACTTGACCTAAGTAAACACTTAGTCAAAAATAGAGGTGAACCTGTAAGACAATTGGAATACTCACAAGTGATTGGTAGTCTGATGTACATTACAAATTGTACAAGACCAGACTTGGCTTGTGCAGTGAATAAATTAAGTAGATTCACTTGTAATCCAAGTGAGGATCATTGGATAGCTCTTGACAGAATGTTGAGATATTTAAAGTATACAATGAACCTCGGAATACAGTATACAAGATATCCAACAGTATTGGAAGGATACTGTGATGCAAACTGGATATCTGACTGTAAGGATTCAAAATCCACCAGTGGATATGTATTCACTATTGGTGGTGGTGCAGTGTCCTGGAAATCAACAAAACAAACGTGCATTGCTCGATCCACTATGGAATCTGAATTTATTGCATTGGATAAAGCTAGTGAAGAGGCAGAGTGGCTTAGGAATTTCTTAGAGGATATTCCTTGTTGGCCAAAGCCAATTCCTCCAATTGGCATACATTGTGATAGTATGTCGGCTATAGGACGTGCACAAAGTTGTATGTATAATGGTAAGTCTCGACATATACGTCGTAGACATAATACCATCAAACAATTGATCTCTAATGGCATGATTTCCATTGATTATATACAATCAAAGGAGAATCTTGCGGATCCGCTAACTAAAGGTTTACCTAGAGATCAGATGTCAATCTTGACAAACGGAATGGGACTTAAGCCTATTACGCATGTTCCCTTATAATGGAATCCCAACCATAGTGACTGGAGATCCCAAGATCATGGTTCAAAAGGGACAACTAAGTTACGAGGGACAGTTAGCACTTACCCATTCTGTCAGAACAAAAGTGTTGTCTGATGAAGGATTAGGTTAAGCATAAAGCTTTTAATGATTCCTATATCTTGGTTAAGCCAAGTGGGGTATTACAGAGTACTCTTTATGGGAGGTCACCTATGTAAGTGGAAGTAGGGCCGCTTCTGTGAGAATTTGTGGGCTGAATTCTCTAACACACTTTCTGAAACCAAGGTGTTCCAGGGCCAAAATGGACACAACCATGAGAACTTCGAGAAGGCCAGGGGGTCTATTGTGTGGGTATCATTGTCTAGGCATGCACCAAAGCCTGAGCAGTTCAAGACCTAGTTCACTGCTTAACCGAGTATGTCCGATGGAATTCTACTAGGGAAGGTTCAAGGCAGCAAACCACCTCGCCCGATGCAATAGAACTCCGTTTTTTTTATCTCTACAGAGTCTGCATAGCATATGCATTAATTTTCATTCATGTGGGGATTGTTGGAACTCTAATAGTTATTTAGCTCAAACCGGGTCTAAGTGTAAGTGGCGGACAGTCCACTTAATGCTCGATTTTGAATGACTTGTGGAATGAATTTCCGGGAGCTAAAACTATTATTGGAAACTACTAAGATAGTAGTTGATGTTAGGCTTTTGAATCACTCGATTCCGATATCGGGTGAATGAGAAATCAATGCCTAAAGGTAGAGTAATTTATGTGGGTGTTATAATGGAAGTGTGTTCCATTTATCCCACATAGGCAATGAAACTAAAGTTGCTCACTATATAAGTGGGAGAGTTTCATAGAAGGGCAAGCCCCAAGGGGCAGGAGAATTTTGTGAAGGAGGGAGGACTTAGATGCTTGTTGGTTCACACGCGCGCGCCGCCGCCGTCCGGCCGGCTCGGCTCGGTTCGGGCTCGGGCTTTGGCCTTGGCTTGGCCCAATATTAAATTTTTGGACCAGCTCAACATGTAATTCTGAATAAATTCCAACAGAAACAAGGCACCAATTCGGAAATACAAGCATCAGTTCGAACAGACATTTCTGTTCATTAACAAACATCAGTTTTTCGGCTTGCAACAGGAAAAACTACCTCCAAAACTGAAAATTCCAACAGTTGTAGCCCTTCTTTTGTTGCGATTTTCAACAGATAAATCTGTTCATCTACCCCATTACTCTTCTATAAATATACAACATCCTGAATGAAAAGAAATAGACAGCTTTTAATACCATTACTCTGCACAAATAAACAGAAAACACTTGCATAGTCAGAGATAAACAGAGGTTTAATCAGTTCGTTGCTTTCCTCATGCTAGTGCAAGAACCCGGAAAGGTAGACTGTTGTATCTTGGGAGATGTATTGCTATAAACCGTGTGCACCATAGGCGGGGCAATTATGTCTTAAGGACATAGTTCTAAACTCGCCTCAGTCACAATAAGTTTTCGTATTTACGTTTTGCTTTATGCATTCTTTCTTCTATATGTTGTAGTGTTATGAATATATGAATAAAGTTTTGTGCTATGTGTTCATCATTATATTCATGTTTCTACAAATTGCATCTTGTTCATCTCAGAAATTTAGCAAACAAATACACTTCTATAATATATATATATCTAACAGTTATTATAATGGAAACTGAAGTCTTAAGAAGATCTTGGTTTGCAGCTTAACTTATCTTTGTTATACCTGCATCCACGAGCACTACGCATGGTGTATATCCACCACGAGATATCGTTTGCAACCTAACAATGGATCACACTGGTAGTCACGGGTTTAACCCGATAGTGCACGCGTTCGGCGAAGTCCCCCTACCATTCAGCCGTTTAAAGGCCATTAGAGTTTTTCACTTTTACTGACCGCCCACACGTCGCGATATAGCCTTGTGCCTAACCAAGAATGGCATAGTATTTATTCTTTTACTACACAATTATGTATTTATTAATTATTAAATAACCACTTATGTGTTTTCAAGGTAAAATTCACCTTAACCAACTTTACTCCCTCTCTTAGACCTCTAGACACAACGTCCTATCACATACACAGACATTGGAGGATACTAATCCACCAAAGCACAAGCCTATCATGCCCTTCCAATTGTCCCGAACTTCAACTCCCTTTAAGAGTACATTCGGTACCGGAACTAAACGCATAAAAAAACTCATTCAAGGCTTGTTAATCTTTATTTAGTGTTATTAGATCAAGAATCAACACTTAAAACTCAACACATAGCTCAAAACATCATTTTTTTTCCAAAACAGGGTCAATGCATGCACATTCACTGGTTTAGAGGCTTCCTGTTGCATCCTGATCAACCAATGCGTGCACATTGTCTGCAATGCGTACGCATTGCCTGTGTTGAAACATCCTGAACGAAACTGAAGCAGGAATGCGTGCGCATTCGACCTGCTGAAACCATCATGTTCAACTCTGAACCAACAATGTGTACGCATGATCGCGTGCAAAGCACTTTCTAGCAATATGACTAGGTCTATCGTAGTAGAGTACTGGCGAGTCAAGGTCAATCCCATAAAGACTCGTAAGAACGTCTAATTATTAAGATTGAGCTTGTCACGATAACGGTCTACGACCAACTATAATATAGACAGTGGTAAATTTGGTGCCTCAAACTAACAAGATTATGCTCGTTCACATGAAGCAAAAATTGAGTTTCTAAGGTATTAGTTCAATTATGAGTAATTAGTTATTCCCCCCACACATGCAACAGTCCTCCCCATTGATGAATTTATTCATTGTTCAGCTACGGGTACAACTCATAACCCTATCTACTCCGACAATGGTAATAGACAATCTATACGCAAGCTACTCTCCTTAATTGGTCCGTAATAGCCCATACGCATAAAGAACTAGAGCAGTCGATATTGAGCACTAACTCATACCGCAAACCCGCCTAGACAGCTGTCGACATTGATCAGCACGTTCCTAGGGTCCATTCAAGATAATGTCCAAACATAGCACTTCACTATTCGTATTTCATGCTAGTTTACGATAACATGCAAATAGTTGATCAGGATACGAACATGTAAATTAAATCTCAACGTAGCTGGCGCCGATTATCATGAATTAGTAATTTACTAGGTATTCAGATCTAGCGATATGGACTGTCGCAGATCTGAAGAACGCAACCACTACTTCATGATTTCTTCACCAACGAATCAGATCTATAACACATGGGGTAAAATAAACTAACAACTACATAATTAAACTAAATAAACAATTAAAACATACTAGTCGAATAGAACAACGATAGATCTACATCTTGGAAAAGACAGAAAATCATACCCTCGAACATGAGCGTAGATCTCCCTCGGATCTCTCCCTAGGCGGCGACTCCGTCGTCTCTTCGACCAGAACTCATAAAATAAATAAAATAAAGAACAAAGAACTTTTATTGCATAATTTGGATACCAATGTTACATTGAGGTCTGAGGTGTAGCCTCTTATTTATAGCTATCTAAACCGACTTAGGAACATCTAGTTCTACCCCTCGTCCAAGAAAACGCGTTTCTGAAGATCCTCGAAGCTCGGTAAGTCGGCACAGCCTCCCGGGTTACCGAGGGTATTTTTGTCCTTTTTCTTCAGGCGACTTAACTTAGAAGGTTCTGGAATACCCTAGGCCCATTCCTTTCGTTCAGTCCACTCCAGATTCGTCCATCATGCTCAGCCCAATATTTCGTATCCTGAAAATCATCAAATAATACACGAAATAATATCGAAATAGGGAAAATAAATGCTAAGTGCAGATTTCTTGACTCACGAACCCAACATATGATATTCAACTCAAATGGTTCATATTTATAGGTCGAAACAACTATTTTTAGCTCATAATGGATAGAATGTTGATGCCATAGGATAGACTATTTTATCTGTCATCAACTACCCCTCACTAGCCTTCTGCGCGTCCGCGAGCAGAGTATCAAGGCGGAATGTACCTCCAAGAACACTCCCCATCAACTACCATATATTCAATAAAGCTTTCCGGCAGTAACATACACCAAGTCACAATCCATAAGCTCCCCATTAATCACTACTTATCATGCATCAATGTGTCATGTGATAAATCAATCGTGATAGTGTGTTCGTGAGGAGAATCAAGTTGTATTAACCACACAATCTTAACTTACCTGCGCATACACTCGCTCATCTTGCTTTCAGACTTGGTTACACAACATGGTACCTCAATCGGGTTGGGTGGACTCGGGGACTAAGCATCGCTCTTAAGTCCTCGTTTGTTTCTTTTTATGTGAGGGCCGTGCCCTTTTTACACGAGTTCGCTTCTCTCACTGCCTTTATTTCATTTTTTCCATTTTCTTTTTCTCTTTTTTTGGCAGATTTCCTCACTTTTTTCTCTTTCTCTCACGAGTCCGTTTGTCCCGGTTATCTCTCATCATCCAAGTTGCTTCCCTTGTCTTACAACAATTTGTTAAAGTATATAGACACACAAATAATGATTCCCGGTTAAAACAATTTATCATCTAATCTTAAACACTTCTCACTCAGATTATGTGCTCAAATATTGATTGCAATGATAGAATAATAATTAAGAAGTTACTACTTCACGCAACATAACATATGCTCATTCTTCCATACTAAATTGAATATGCTATAGCTCACTTCAAATTGAACTTGGGCTCCTTTTCTACCGATTCCTTACTCGAAAACATGCAATAAGCAAGCTAAAAACAGTGTTTAAAATTTAAAAAATATTCCTTTTTTCGACTACCTAGATAAGACGCCTACCCCCACTTATTATAGACATTGTCCCCAATGACTAATAATAAAGAAAAGAAAATGTACTTAGCTCTGGAAATGTCGGCTGAGTCAAAATGAATCCCGGAGTAGAATCATTAGCTCCTATCCTCTTCCAAGTTGTTACTTGTTTTCCAAAATTCTTCCAAAAAAGGTGAGTAACATGCGAAGGGCAATAAGAAAATAAGGTGGCGGTAATTGTGCATATCGGAGGAATGCTCAAAAACAATTTAAGCCACTTTATTCTGTTATTGGCCTAAGCAAGATGTGAAAACTTTTACGAGGGTATCACATGAGAATCGTGAAGGAAAAAACCACGTATATCTCTAGTCAGATGACCGAAGATATATGTGATGAAAAAACCTTGCACTTTATTGACTCAAAATAACTAAATAAACAAAAGCAATAAATAAGGGTTTTTAGAAATAGTTCTGAGTTTATAGTCGTCAGCTCGACTGTACTATTAGGGCTCCTTTATTCATATTCTGGCTCTATCAACGTAAAGACTTCCAACTCAAGGTTATATTTGTGCTCTAGGTAATGTTTCAGCTTGTGGCCGTTAAAAGTTAAAGTCTGCCCAGAGTATTCATGCGTAACTTCACATGCACCTGAATTGAAGACTTTCGTGACTACATGTGGTCCATACCATCTAGACTTCAACTTCCCAGGAAAAGATGAAGACACGAATTATACACCAGCACCTTATCTCCAACTCGAAATGTGCGGTTCAGAAACTTCTTATCGTGCAGACGCTTCGTTCTTTCCTTGTAAATCTTTGCATTTTCATATGCTTGAAGTCTAAACTCCTCCAATCTATTCAACTATAGCATCCTCTTTTCACCAGCTAAATTCTCATCAATGTTTAGAAATCTCATAGCCCACAGCGCTCGGTGCTCGAGTTCTACCGGTAAATGACATGCTTTACCAAACACTATCATATTGGTGACATCCTAATCGTGGTCCTATAACCTGTTCTGTACGCTCAAAGAGCGTCATCTAATTTCAAAGACCAATCTTTCCTTGTGGGATTCACAGTCTTCTCTAAGATCCTCTTAATCTCTATGTTTGTGAACTCTACTTGTCCACTCATCTGGGGGTGATATGCTGCTGCAATCTTATGTCAAACCCCATATCTCATCATCAAGTTTTCAAAAAACCTGTTGCAGAAATGACTCCCTCCGTCACTAATTATGGCTCTGGGCACTCCGAACCTCGTCAAAATATTTTTCTTAAAAAACCTCAGGACAACCCTGGCATCATTGGTAGGTGAAGCTACTGCTTCCACCCATTTGGAAATATAATCAACTACTACTAGGATGTAACGATTTGACTCTGACGATGTGAAAGGCCTAACAAAATCAATTTCCCATACATCGAATAACTCCACTTCTAAGATACTCTGCAGTGGCATATCATTCCACTTAGAAATGTTACCAGTCATTTGACAGGAATCAAGTGGGTCTCTTGTGTTTCTTTACTTCTGATTCTTAATTAAAAGGATGTCTTTGGTTTGGTCCAAATCAAATTTAAAGGCATCTGGGCCTTTTCCAAAAATCAAATATTTTTGGAGAAAGCCTAGGCTCTTAGGCCTTTTCCAAAATCAAATATTTTGGATGAGGCCTAGGTCTATTCCAAAAATTTGGAATAGCCTAGATTTGGTTCATAACCAAATCATATTTCTTCCCAACAAATTGGGTGATTTTACTTAGTTTCCCAATGGTCAAACTATTTGAACCATTGGTAAGTCACGTGGCATCAACTAAATAAAAGAGAAATTACCAACCATGGACCACATTGAAAAATTAAGATGTACAAAACAAATTTTAAAAAGGGAAAGGGGACGGGTCGGCCGACAACCGCCGGCTGCCCGAAAGCCGCCGCCGCCGGCGCTGTGGCGGTGATGCCGCCGCCGCCGCCCTTTCATCTTCCTCTTTTTTTTTTTTTCTGTGCACTAATTACGAATCAATATCATACATGATTTAATCTATTGGATCTAATTTACTACGTGAATAAAAGATGATTATTGCTTAAGCTCGAAGACCGCTCTGATACTACTGTTAGGAAATCAATCGAGTAGCGCAGCGGAATTTAAAATTGATTTCCCGATCCAGGATTGTCTCCGTTTAAACAATAAACATACACGAGAGAGGACGGAAATGTACCTTGGTTGATCTAAAAGATCGACGCTTTGACCGTCCGGTAGGAGTAGATGTGCGCGAGCCGTCCAAGCGTCCGGCCTCTACCAGTAATCCACACGAGCACCTCGCCAGAATCCTGCCAAGGATTGATACTAGAAAATCTCGACTGCTAGGTCGACATTTTCTCTCTCTACAATCTCTCTCTAATAAGCACTCATATTTTTTACAAGAACAATTAGCTCTTGGAATTATGGTGTACAAAAGAGCTTAGCACCCCTTGCTTTTATACGCCTATGGGGAGCCCCAAGCCTTCCCAAATCCTTGGGGAACAAGTCTTGGGTAGAGTGGAGAGAAAGAAAACATTTGACTAGTAAAATAAGGAAAATCCCTTAAATTGATTTATCTCATTTAATTTAATATCATATATTAAATATTTTCAAGATATTGTCAATATCTTATATTGAATATCTTTATCTTATTACCATAAATCGATTTTTTCCAAAAATCAATTAATATCCAATATTAATATTATGGTAATCTTATTAATTAAATTGCACAATTCAAATGTATCCTATACACAAAAAGAATTGGCGCCACATTATTAGCAAAATCATGTGGCCATATATATAATCTATATATCTATTTATATATATATATATATATATATATATATATATATATAGGAGATGAAATAAAATTGATTGACCCGATTACCCGCCTTGACCCGCTCCAAATCCGCTTTACTCCCTAAAAAAACAAATATATTTTCAAAAAAAAAAAAACAACAACCGAATCCTACATAATAATAGGGAAAATCCCCCAAAATATTTGTATTTATTTTAGAAATTTAATTTATTCCTACAATATTTGTATTTATTTTATTCCATTCAATAAAAAAAAAAAAAACAACCGAATCCTACATAATAATAGGGAGAATCACCCAAAATATTTGTATTTATTTTATTCCATTCATTATTGTGTATACCATAAATTAAGGAGTTAGATTTTAAATTTGAAACCGTCTCTCCTACTACTCTCATTTTTTTTTCCGGCTCGGATCCTATGACTCTCATTCATTTTAAGTAAAAGTAATAATCTGCGGTTGAGTGGGCACGATCGAAGTTGTTCATCTCTTCGGTATTTTCTTTTTCAGTATGGGAAATTCAGCTATCTGTCATATTTATCTCAATCATATCGTGGTAGGACTAATCTAGCCTGAACTTTCAGAGCCGCTGTTTTAGAGTATATCCTATTATTTTATTTTTTTGAAATGTGCATATCATTTTCATGATTTCAATTTTCATGCTTTTGCCGTATTTCGTATTTCATTTTTTTTTTCCGTTCCTGGTTAGATTTTGATTTGTGTAGTGAGAGGGATTTTGATTTTTCTCTATTTTATTTCAATTTCAGGTTCCCGTAGTAAGGCACCAACAAATGGAGGTGGCTTGGATTTCACTTTTTTCCTTTTTTTTTCGCTAGTTAATATTCCTTATGTATCAAGTCTTAGTTTCTATGTATTTTTTCAGCAATGAATCTAATGGTGGATGGTTCACCTCACAGTTCATTGACATCCTCTAGGTTAGAGTTGAAAATTCTGCCTTTCTTTTAATGTTATTAGCGACGGCGTTTAAATTTAATGAATGTAGACAGTTATTGCAGGTGAGGAATTGTGCGTTTAATTGCTAAAATTCTTGAACGCTGAACAAGTTTGGGAAGAAATAATATTTTTAAGCAGATATATCAAATTATTCAAATAGATACTATGCTGCTTATGAAAAATCATAATTAAATAAGCTAAATTCTTTTATTGACTAAAATCTTGATATGTGCATATAAAATCTCGATGATTAAATATTTAGATGCAATGATTTGATTTGTTGCAGGTTCATTCGCCGTTCGAGTTTGGTATTATGAACTTCACAAGTACATTATTATTATCTACACGATGGTTTTTCAAAGAGATGCCAAGAAAACGGTGAGAAGCAAAACGTTTGATTCTACCTTCCCTTTAATTTTTTTTTTGGCATTAACTGATCATAAGAATTACTGAAAAGAAATTTCTTAAGTGAATATTTACCGAATTGTTTATGCGAGTACAAGACTATAAAACCAAATCATATGATTGCGGGCAAAAAACCAAATTATTCATAGACGTGGGACATTGGTAAGAGTCGTACGACTAATCAACAAAAGACGTTCTTTTTATGATGCAAAAGACTTTTTTTCGTGGCTTCTTTTTCTAATGAACATTGATCAATTGATGCAAAAGTGTAATGCTAGATTACTCTTCATGAGTTGCACAAATGAATTATAGTGGCTGGAAAAGGAACAAAGATTATGTTTTGTTTATGAAGAAATAAATAGAAAGTCACTGGACTCATTGAAATATTGAATAGATGAATGTTATATTATAAAGACATTTGTGCTCAGAGCTATGTTATAATGATTAAACATGTCTACAAGTTCGGATTGTCTTTTTGAGTTATTAGTTAACAAGCTATGGACTAAAATGCACAACATATATATTTGGTGTTTTACTGATAGTCCCATGGACTGATGGTGTTTATTAGACACCGGACGAATTGATTTTAGTCGGTGCTTTTCTGGGGATTTTCCTTTTAGTCATTGTTTCATTCGTTTACTAACAAAGGTATCCTCTGAAGTCTATTTTTTCCTTTTAGCTTTTCATATCCATTGCTTCAATGGTCATTCCAGTCTGCCTTTTTTGGCTTATACCGGGTGACGGGAGGTAATCGCGACTCTTCACATTGCTTCAAGCATTTTTGAAATGTATGAAGAAAAAGAATCCACTAAAGGTGCATATGCGGGCAAAGAACTACCTTTGGGTTCAATTTATTGGTAGCTCACTGCATATACAACTTAGCTTATCATTGTTTTTTCTCCATTTTGATGACCTGAAGTATTATAAGCACTTGATGCGAAATAATGAGATTCTGAAGATTGTATTTTACATTGTTACCGTGTGTTGTATTAAGAAAAAGATGTTGGCTTCTTATAGATCATTCCTTTGACGTGATGTTCGCAATGTTGATATGTTCTAATATTCTATATTTCCATTATGTATTCATTCTATTTTTGTTGGTGAAATTTTATGGGACAGAAGATCATTAAGATGGTCTGGCCTTTTTTTTAATATGTTTTGTTTGCTAGAATGATCATAAAATTTTACGATAAGTGTTGCTTCATGGTTTCTTACCTAACTTATGTGTGCAGCAAATATTGATAATGAAGAGAATGTATGCATGTAGACCTGGAACGAAAGTGACAACTTATATAATCGACATTAGTTTAGCGTCTTTTTTTTTTCTTTCGAAGAAAAAGCAGATCAAGAGACATTAGTTTTTGGGCGGAGTTGGAAAATGTTTGAGACAAACTGTACCTTCTACAAATTTTATAAATGTTTTGTGTGGCTACATTAATGATTGATATAACATTTAAGATTTTGAATAGTTGTCGGTTTGATTTAGCCATTGTTTTTTTACTATAATCCCATAATCAAAAATGAAATTATGCTTTTTTTTTTGTTAACTGTCATTTTAATAAAATTGTTGTACTATTACAACTCTGCTTGAATAAAACCATGTTTAGTTTTTGTTTCATAATACTGTACTCTCGTTTTTGGAATGTACCCACAGTTTAAGAAAATTAATAAATAAGTTGTTTTTTTATATATTTTAAGGTAAAATATTATATTGCTTTTTGGAAGTGACCTATAGTATTGTATTGTTTAATGTGAAAGTGAAAACAATGTATTTAACATTGAATTGGATGTGAGAATGTCTTATATGGTGGGACAAAAAAAAATGCCCTATATTGAGGGACGGGGGGGGTATTATTTAGAAAAAGAAGACATATGCTACGAATCTATCATATATTCCGTGCATGACACGGGTTTTCGGCTAGTATAATATATAGAGGAGCCAATTTAACCCAATTACACGATTGACCCGCTCCAAACCCGTAAATAACCCGGACAAAAACACAAACCTTAAAATAAAAATAAAAAAATCTCAGAATATCCCCATTATCTCCTCCAAATCAGGAAACAACACCTTACGTCAAAATCTTCACGTCTCTTCAACCCAGTATTCTCGCTAAACATTTCCCATCGTCTCCTCATCAAATCAATTTTTAGGTTAGATTTTAGAGGCCTGCACGTTCTACGGTACTCTATTGTCTCCATTGAAAACATCCACTCGGAGAGATGTATGTATGGGCTCTTCAATGGATTCAACGCTTGGACACATATGACGAGTGACGACCGAATTGCAGAAATCTTATCCGGTAACCAACTCATCCATGTTGATCTGAATTGCAGAGAAGAACCAGCAAACAACGTTAAAGGTATGTTTTTTTCCGCGATTCAAGCAATAATATTTTCACCAGTCTTCATTTTTTCTAAACACTCCCATTAGTTATTAGGTCCGAATGTCCGATCGATTTCTTTCGAGTGTTCTGCTTTGGTTTTCAGCTTCAAATGCATTTTCTTTTCAGTTGGTGTTTAAAAAAATTGTGAAATCCTGTTTTTTTTTTTTTTTTTTTTTTTTTTTTTTTTGCCCGCAGAAGGGAATAATCCTCAATACTTCCTTCTCTTGCATCTACATCTGTTTAAGAATTTACCGGGATTTGCTGCCCTACAAATCATATGTAAGCTTTATTTGTGTAGTTGATAAAATTTCAATTACTTCCAGATAGCTATCTGTTGACCCAATGTACATTATTCATATTTTTGTTAAATAATTTTTTTCGAGTGTGAAGGTTCAACCTTGATTAAGTTGAATTTTGCATCAAATGTTTATTGTTATTTTTTTATTTGTCATTCGCAGATCTTAGGACTATGGCGTTTGGTGACCTGAATTTAGTGTAGGAGCTTATCAGTTCCCAGTAAGGTGAAATATTCCAAATCAACACATTCGTGCTATGATTCTTTTGAAAATAATAGTTAATTTAGGAAACTATTAGGTATTACATTTTTTTTTTTCAAATCTACCGAGATATTACTGATGTACAGCAATATCTACTATTAGACGATGAAAATGTTTTCCTTATCAGAAAACATTGCAGGTGTTCCTAAACAACCTTTTCTATTAATCTTTTAAGATCTCTTATTGATCTCAGTACTTGACGTTTGACCCGAAACCATCGGATAGGGTGTGGACAGGGGTTTGTAGTGTTGGTAATTACCGGAAAGTTCTGTTTAGTGTTAAGAGTGAAAAGGACCTGGAGGAGAAACATATGCAGTTAAGGGAGAGGATTGTAGCGAAGCTTTGGCTAATGCTTAGGCGAAAGTGTTTTCGGCGACTTGCAGAGGCGAAAAACATTAAAGACAATTAAATATGGGTAAGTCTTTAGCTTAAATGTTCAATACAATATTGATTGATATGGTGGAAAGTGATATATATTTTCTATTTTAATGTTGGGTTTCCTAAAGCATGTACTTGATGCGATTAAGCTATGATGTAAGAAATAAAATTGATTTTGATCCAAACCCGGAATGACCCAATTGAATCCTCTCCAGACCCGGTATATATTAGGCATGTAAAATAAGGAGGGAAAAAAAAACCACCCCTATATTTATTAGGAAAATAAAAAATAATTAATCCACCTCTGTATTTATTAGGCAAATCAAAAAAATATCCCACATTTTCTTAAATCCCTCCCTGTATTTATTAGGCAGGCCAAAAAAAATCCCACGTGTGCTTAAAATAAAATAAAATAAAATCTCACGTGTTAATATTCATTCAACTTTCAAAAGGTAACTGAAATTGACCACAATAAACTTCCTGATAGTCTTCGTCACTCCGATATTCAAATTTCAAAACGTAATAAAAATCATTTCCTAATTCAAATGGTAAGTGAAATCTTGGCGACAACTCTTTAAATTTCTGCGTATTCAAACTATTATCAGTCATTCATGGCAAGGCTGAGAGCCGTACAAATCAAATCAAACTTGAAGAAGAATTTTAGTTGTAAATTTTGTAAAATTCACGCACTATCAATTCAGCTTGCTTCTTCTTTCTAATTCTACTATGACCAGTTTTATATTGATTTTTTAAGCACATAATTTTGCATCCAATACATTTGTATTGATTGGTTTTTTTGTTCCATTTTGTTGAAATGTGATGTTTTTTCAGGTAAAGATTGCAAATTATTTTGCAACCCGAAGAATCCCACTTGAGCTTTTGTAGCATATGGGGTATTATTTGCTCTGACTACGCCTTTTGGTAAAAAAAAGTAAAAGCGTATGTTCTTTTAATTTTCTTTGATTCCTTCTCCCACTGAAAAATAAAACGCTATAGCTGAAATTCATTACAAAAAAATACGTTTCAACATACGATTTTCTTTGATTCCTTCTCACAGGATTTTGACGTCATCGGAGAATGTTGAGGTATACTGTGTAACATTCTTACAGTCTTTAATTTATTGTACGTCTTTGGTACATGTAACTCAGGCCAAGATGAATTGTTGAAGCTCTTTTTTTGTTTTCTTATCAACACCTTTGGATATTTGTATATTCGTATCATATGATATGCTGATAATCTCCTAATCGTTTGTATTTAAATGATGTTTTTGTATTATATTTAAGTGAAGATTATAGATGGTGGGTAGGTTGTATTCAGTCCACACCACAAATCTTCAAGTTGCTTTTGATGGGAAATCTTTGTTATTTACTGAAATTGTTTTGATGAGGATTTAACAGAGGAGATCGAAATTTTGATGTGGGAATAATGTGTGTGGTGCTTTATCTGTACGGTAATTGTTGAATTTAAGGTTTAAAATAATTCATTGTGTAAATGTATCACGGCTAATTACATTTGACTCGACCAGATTAGAATTTTAGTTTATGTTGATGGACGTTAAACTATTTTTGTGCCTCCATGTGGTGCTTATTTTATATTCTGCTGCAGGACATGCATTGTGTTTACAAGCATGGTTTATTATCTTTTATGATAAAAAAAAATTGTTATTGTTTTCAAGTGAAATTTAGCCAACTACACGGGTACTGGGTCATGATCATTGTTTTGTCATTTGCAATGAAACTTTTTTCAATAGTTTTGATAGAGGCCTAATTGGATCCCATTGAGATTTGAGAGTGGTAAAATAAATTTAAATTTATTAATATTAAAAAAATAATCATACTGTAATGATTAAATTCTCTAATGGCTAGTTTGAATAAACATAATGCATGGCAATTGTTTCTTTTTAATCCCATGACTTTACATCATCATTTTGTTATATTGTTTGGGTAATTATGTAACATAATGTACTACGATATGTTGAAATTTGTCAGTTTTTATTAACTCCGAAATGGATAAGACGAGACATACTAAAAATAGAGAAAACATCTTGTCATCAACACCCAATCTAAATGGACCATGCCACCAACCCAAACCATTCCTACCACCATACCTACCCAACTCTCACCTTACTCTATCCACCCTTGCTCAACGCAACCACTCACACCGCTACTAACTAACCCTATAACTTACAACACCTCTAGCCTAACCACCTTACAGACATACCACCAAACCATCTGCAGCACACCCTACCACCCAAACTCCTCACATTTACCTCCCTACCTCTAACCACATCCACCCCAACCACTCTACTCCCACCCATACCACCCTACTCCCCATGCAACCCTTACCCCCCCCCCCCAACCACCTCATCTCTACCACCCTACTTCATAACCCCCCCCCCCCCTTACACTTACTCATTTAACCAAACCCTTCCATCATCCATTCTTACCTGCACTATTCATGCCAACCACTTCACCTTCACCATACCCTTACCACATTTTCCCTATATTCAACATCTCCCTGCCACCTTTGCAATCACACCTATCACTCTTACACCATTGCCCCTGAATCACACCTTACCCTATGTTTACACTCGCACCCTTTTTGCCACTCTTCTTTATTCCCACCACCCATCTCTCTTAGTTTCATTTTGTATTGACTTGTTCATTTCATTCCAACACATGACAAATGCACTGTAATCAAATTATTCGATTGCATTTTATTCAATTATTTTCATTCCATTCAATCATATACCTTGCCTTCGCCGAATTTCACAAACATAGCTCTTTCTCTTTCTATAGAAAAGAAAATATATCCATAGATGTTTTCAAATTCTTAGAATATAATGGGAAAAAACAAAAACAAAATCAAAAAATTAATAAGAGAGAGAATAGGATGAAAATAGTGAAAATATATGGCCTAATGTCATAGTAAGAGTATGTTGGCCATTCGTATACCTAATGATATACCCAAATACTAATGCTTGCCCCATGATGATTTTCTTGGCATAAATCCTTGAACAACTAATGAATTCCGACTAAATGTAGATTACAGATTACTTGTAATACTATTAGCCCTTGCATTGAACGAATTACACAGGAGTCGTGGTTCATATATTATAAAATAATATTTTGTAGGCCAAAACCTTGTTGCCTTAGGAGGGTATAATCTAGGGCCGTAAGCCTGCCAAACTACTCATGAGTAGCTCAAAATGGCTCAAGCCAAAACTCGACTTGACTCGATTTAGATCAACTCAAATTCAAACTCGACTCAACTCAGATTAAATACTCAAAAATTGCGACAGAAAACATATGACTGAACCAAATCACAGCCACATAAAATACCATCCAACATAGTGTAAATAGAGTCACATAATCTCAACCAAACAACTATATGGAGGATCATATTTCCATAGAGGGATCTTCGTTGAAGCTTATCGACAGAGAGTTCCTTAACCTTACACCAGATTTTAAATATCAATTAACCAAAAAAAAACAAAAAATTGTTTAGCTACCCAACAACCATATAACATCTTTCTCCTTCTTTCTCATTTTCAACGGTCATGACACAAATTATTCTAACAGTGACTTCTCCAAATGACATGCTACATACATCTTTACACCTGCAAAACGATACAACAAATAAAAAATCCACATCTATACTTTAATACATTAAATAAAAAACAATACATCGATAGAAGAAAAGAAACTGAGAAGCAAAAAAGTGGACATCGAATGACGTTAGAGGGGATAAGGGTCCTAAAGGACACTATATGGAAGATGTCAGGCAAAAAGGACTGTAAGAAAAGATTTTTGTCAAAAAGGAGATTTTATCATGAAAGTGAAAGGGAATTACATTGGTTTTCAGCACAAAACCAACGTAATTCACTTTTATTTTCACTTTCACCGATGAAATGTCCTTTTCGGTAAAAATATTTTCTTATTGTCCTAAAATCCTGACATCTTTTTAATGTGTCATAATTGACAATTAACTAACTGGAATTTTAAATGATCGAACATTCAGCCAATTCCTCTTACTGAGTGAATGAGCATGTCTCTTTCTTTTTCGGATCCTTATATAAGCACCTTCGGTTTGGATGCTTCTAATCATTCTCCCATCCAAGCCACTGTAGAACAAAATAAATTCAATCAAGAAATTTGCTGTATTAGTTTGGATGCTTAGGAAAAACTTTTGTTCTCTCCTTGAAAGCCTATTAGGAATATCTTGTATAATTCTCAATCTAGGTTGAACAAAAGCAAAATGGAACAGCAATATATTATAGCCATATTTCAAGCAAGAGACCTTTTTCCTGCTTCCAAAAACAGCTAATCAGACTAATAATCATAGAGATGTGAATTAAAACTTGTCGCAGAGAAGTGGGGAATTATAACATGTAAATTAAACAAAGTAGGTTGAATCAATATATTTAAGTTTCTTCTTTACAAATGAGACATGAATTAAAAACTTGTGTATTTTCGTGAAAGCTAGAGACGAATTAAGAGAAAACAAATACACAAATAATCACAAGATACGTAGGCAATCCAAGATACATTCTTGGACTCAGCCATAAAACACCAAAAGCACTATCTTTTACACAGTTACAGCCGTTCGACTCTTTTACAGCTCACCCTTAGATTACACGTGACCCTGGTAAACGATTCAAAACAAAAAGATCAACACCATTTCCTATTCCAATAAATACCGTTCCAATACATACCAATGTTTCTCTAATAAAAACAGTCCAATTTCATATTGCTACTTCTGTTTTGTTTTCACTTTATTTTATCTAATCCCATCTGATTTTTTGGGTGTAATATCTGTTGTTTTTTTTTAAAAATAAATTTCCGCAATATCAATGGGACGGGGAGAAGCTGTTTGTAATATCTGGTTGTTTGTAATCTGTTTTAGATTTTTTTTTAATTGTAATATCTGTTGTTTTTTTAATATATGTAATGTAATATCTGAAATTGGTTTTAGATTTTTTTGCTGTAATATCTGAAATTGTTGCAGTTTTTTTTATAAAGCGGGTCGATTTGCGGTTAATGGGTCGGAATTCCGGGTAATTGGGTTAAATTGACTCATCTATATATTATATATATATATAGATATAGATAAGATTAACCTTATTAATTTAAAATCTGACAAATTTCTGACCCGTATCATTAAATTCCTGAAACCGTGATGAACAATTACTTCAAGTTTCTTTGCTCCATCAAGGAAAAGGGTATATGTTAGGAGGACGAAACAATATGATGCACATGATGAAATTTGCAACGAGTTCAAGTAGTCGAAAAAGGTATTAAGTGGGGATGCAATTTGTTGCGGGGTGGGGAGGGGAGGGAGGAAAATTTATCCAGGGAATTTCCTCTTAGGAAGCGCTCTACGTGAAGATCTGACCACACAATTTCCACACACACGAGGCAATTTGTGTGTATTCCACCTCGAGAAGCTGTGTGGCCCAGATCTCGCCACGTAGACAGCTTCCCTACCAGTGAAATCCTACAAGATAAACGACCCGGGAGGAATCGAATTTTCGCTCAAAGAGGAAGTAGGTTGTGCGTTTGGGGATGGGACTTGGGTATAATAATAAGGGTAATTAGATTAGATGTACTTGGGCATTTTAATTTTAGGGTATAATTTTTTTTTTTTTTTTTTTTGAAATAAGCAATTATAAAAGAAAATCATTTGAGTTCTTTTAATAACGCTTTTAGTGATTTTAATGAGACACGCTTTTTTGCATTTACTTTTTAATGTATAATTGTCTCATTAACGTCAATTGTCCCGTGCATTGCACGAGTTTTTGAATAGTATATATATATATATATATATACTAGTACGAAACCCGTGCGATGCACGGAGAACGTTATAAATGTTGAAGCAATACACATGCACATTAATGTTTTAAATGTATATGATGATTTTCTGTGATGTGAATGTAGCGAATTATTTTTCAAAAAAGCAAAAAAATGTAGCTGTAATTATATATTTAGCGAAAAGTTTCCAAGTCAAGTGACGCTTCCTATCTGATCATGTATGCGTCGTCATGTATGCTGATGCGTCCAGTTCATTGATGTTTTCCACCTTCTCATCGCATACAGCGCGCTCCATCCTGTTAAACTGCAACAGTACAAAAATACATCAAATGAATTTCAAGTGCCGTCTAAATCCAAGAACCCAATTGTTGAGGAAGACTACTTACTTGAAGAGACCGTAAGTTACGAAACTGTGACTTACAAACACACAACAATGTTGTTGCTAATAATACAGCTACATTGATCTTACCTATCTGTATATATACCAATCAAATGAAAAAAATAATAATGGCAGGTGGTGGAAAATAAATGCAACTTCCCCCAAAAAAATATAAGTTTAAGCAATGAATTTAATTGTTTTGCTTGCTTCTTGAAATTCTTAGCAACCCTGAAATGGAAAGAAAAGTAGAGTTCTCAATAAACCAAAAGTTGTTCATAATCGCTATACCAAATCCAAAAAAAAAACCTGTTGTGTAAGACGAAAGAAAATAAACAATATGGTTTAGCACATTAACCGTTTGGCTCAAGCTTAATACAACATTTTTTAGTAATACAACATGTTTCATTGGAGTACTTTGAACACATCCCCGAATATATATGCATCAAAGGCTTTCATGGAAAGACATGTTGAAATTTGAAAATGTTAAATGATCGTACTCAGCATGAGTGATGTGTGGTACATAAGAATGGAGTACATAATTCAGAAAGATTCACAGTTTTTTGGCCAAAACGGGTCACCGGATGTCTGACAAAAAAAATTTAACATAAAACAAACGACTTACCAAGACATGTCCGTTCTTATTGAGATAACGATCACCGAGGATCCAAATTCAATCATCCATTCCTTTATAGCACTTAAATAAATGTGCATTCCATCAACTTCAGACATCCCAGAACCACTTGAGGCATCACAACTATAACCAGATCCATCATCATTGATCATCACCCCTGACCCAAATATAGTAACATCAATATCATCACATGGCCTTACACAGGCGGTAGCTCAGAGAGATAAGCCTTGAGTCGAGTTGTCTGATGCCCAATTGTTAAGCGCATTTCTTGGTAAATCATCAAAGAAAATGTACAGTGAGTCAAAGATCTGCTGCTTTTTGTTTAGTTTTGGGGATATAATCCAAAGCACATTAAAGTAATAGACAATAGACAACATCACAAAAAGGCAAACCTGTTGTTCTCCATTAGATATTCCGTTGTTTGAAGATGTGACTCCATCCAAGTGCTTCTGAAACGTCTTAAAAGCTCGTTTAATTATGTCCTTATCCCCCATTTGTTCTATAATCAAGGATTTCCTAATTGGCATAGCTGAAGCCAACGTTATTGCACTATTCAAACTCAGAGACTTGTGAAGAGACGCATGTACTGCTCTCTTATGTTCTACAGGAGAAGTAAAATTACTTTTTGGTAATGAAGCCCTGATAGTTTTCTTGGTAGATGGTTGAGAAACAGGCATGATTGTTGACTTTGATAATCCGGAGGTAGACTCAAGCAAGAACCTGGTAGTCGTTAATGACTTTCTTACGGGCGGCGATGCTACTTTCTTTTTGGCTTCGGACTGGTTCAGTTCCCTCCTAGGGAAAGTCATCTACAAAAGCGCAAAACACAAAATGGACTTAGGAGATTAAAATTTCAAAAACAGGAACCAAGTTATGAGCTTTAACAGAAATAATTCTCATTAATGAATAAGCAATAAATTTCCGAACTTTCACCTTTCAGGCAGTATCTCGAGCAGAACCCTTCATGCTCTTGTTCTTTTTTACCAGGGTTCCATTGGTCTCAATGTCCTTTGAAGACTGTTCCACAATAGTCACCTGTGAAATCGTGTGAGATGTCTCTTCTTGAATATTTGCAGTTTCTTCTCTTGCAGTCAAATGAAAGTCAGCTTTATTTTGGATAAGTTCTTCCTTGTCATTTGATTCAATGTTGTTTGAAACATCATTCAACTTCTCCTCGGTTTTCATGGTTGAACATTCTTGACGGTCTTCAGCAATTGCAGCATCTTCTTTTCCATCCTTAAAACTTGTTGGATTCACATTCAAATTATCGCCAAAGATCGTGGTCTCAGATTTCCTCGACTCTTCCATCGTGGTCTAGATTTCACATTCAAATTACTACCAACTGACGTACGTTTGATCTGACTCGTGTTTTCTGGTGTACAGGGTAGAGATTCAATTTCAGCTTCCTCTAGATATAAATCTTCTCCAAATCTGCCATTAGATGAGAGCTCCAGTTCTTCATCAGCAACATATGTAAGCTTGACATGACTTCACTTCTCTGATTCATCACGGGTTGGGGTCGGAGGAGAAGCAATTGGCTTTTCTTGCTCGATTGCTCGACTTTTTTTCATTTGCGATTTTCTTATAATGGACTTCAAAGTAAGCCTTCTTTTGTGCTACTGATCCAGGAGTTGAATACTTGCCAACTTCTTCAAGATACTTGTTTGGTGAAAAAGAAGACCATTTTTCCCAAGAAAGTGAATCATTCTCAAACCTTCCAAAGGAAACTGATACTTCAAGAGCGGTAGCCGCACGACCCGACTCACTCATCTGTTAATGTCACTGAATCATACATCAAAAAATCCCAAACCCCAAAAGAGAATAACTTCAAGCAAATAGGAAAATTGCAACTCATACAAAACAAAGACCATGCCCAAAAAATTCCAATGAAATGAACAATCAATAATTCCAGCCGAAGAAAATAAAAACCGAGGACTGTTCTCTGCCTAGACCATTTTCTATTAATGTTCTCTGCCTAGATCATTTTGATTATCTTTTTTTCCTTCCTTTTCCAACCTATTGTCATATCCAAGCATGTAAAAGGAGACACAGATGCTTTCCATATATGTACTACTCTCGATTATAAAAATAAAAACAAAATGAAAAGTAATAGCAAAAAAGTGACCCCAAAATAAAATAAAACCAAACAGCTTCATGCTATGTTCTCTAATCTCTGCCTAGATCATTTTTCACATCGAATCCATGGAATTTCTGGTTGCACATTTCGTCACAGAATTAAAAAGCATAACTCACTCAAAAAATTCACTCATAAAACAGAGACCATGCCCAAAAAAATTCAATTTCAAGTACTAAAATTAAGAAATAAATCGAAGCAGATAGAATCTTCAACTGGGATCCCATCTAAGAACAAAAGCAGTTTGGGGTATATAAGGTGCACCAATGAAATGAACAATCAATAAGGACATCTCTTAAAAAAATAATACTAATAAAAAAAAACTAAACAGACAGATTATGAGATTAATGAACAAAAACACCTTTAATCGAGCAGATTCATCCAAAACTCTAACACCCAAATCCATAAAGAGTATGTCCCTCCATTTTCAGAGCATAAACCACATCCATAGCATTAACAGTTTTACGGCGATAATTGAAACTCCAGGCACAGTCGGTCTCCGCCAAACCGCAGCCGTGAAACCCATATGGTTAAGAATCAATAACGAATTGAAGCACCATGTAGCAAGAATGCCAAATCTGTGTTCACGGGGGTAATGAACCGAAAAAACACACTATAAAAAAACTTCAGAATATTTTCTTTTACGAATTACCTTGAATTTCTTTGGAAATTGCCCTCCGATTTGATTCTCTAGGTCTTTCCATTTGTGGTTTCTTTCAGCAAATCTCATTCTTTCTCACTCTTCAATTTAACTTCGTCGATTCTTCTTTGTCATACAAATCTCCTAATCTGCTTCAATGTCATTTGTATCAGGAAAAAATAGATTAATCACCAAAATGAAGGAAAACTTACCAAACTGAATGAAAAGTTACCCTCATTTTTCTCACGAAAACAGGTCTCAAATACAATGAAAATCTAGAGCTCTCACGACAATCTTGTAGACAATTCCAATCTTGACCCAACTCGATCAAACCCAGCACAAATCTGCCCGACGAAAACATAAAAACAAAAATCAACAAAGAAACACAGAAGAATAATCTATCCACAAAACGGCATAAATGGTTATACAGGTCGTGGGTGGGGAGGATAAATGAGAGGATTTTTCTGTTTTTATTTTAGTTTTGATTTTCAGTTTAGATGATGTGGGTTGAGATAATGGGGTAATGGAGATATTGGAATTGAATTTTTTTTTTTTGTTTTTGGCTGAACGCGTATGAAGAGGCGGGTACGGGTCGGGTCAATTGAGGAAAAAGGGCAATCTGACAGTTTTTTCCTTGAAAATATATAATAAGATATACATAGTCGGTTAGGCATTATTTCTAGCTCCACAGTAAAAATCTTACACACATATATGTGTTGATTAGGAGTTATATATTATATGTGTTACATATGATGAAATATTTATGCATGAGTTGATGGCTATATATATATATATATATATATATATATATATATATATATATATATATATATATATATATATATATATAATATAATTAATATCTTGTATTATATTTATTCATAATAAATAAATACCACCATATTAATTTACCACTATAACCTTTATAGTCTTGAGATAAACTTTCCTTATTTGGTTATCAACTATAACCACATTTTAATCCGACTCGATGTTCATATATGTGTGACCCGATAGGCTTCCGAATATGTTGGCCGTAGACATAAGGCGCAATTACAAAAATTCCCTTTTACCTCTAACGATCATGGATAGCGTCTAGCAACACGTCCATGACCCCCAATCATCAGAAGAGTCAAAACGCAATGACTACTACCTTTCATGTGCTCGGTTAGTGTGTAAATAGAATCCTATCGCTTTAATAATATCCATGCGGTCGTACGTCGAGTGTCATGCATTGACGACCGTATCTTATAATATGGATATCATGCTCTCTCGAAGTAACTCATTTACTTCCACTTTGAAAAGATTCACAAGAGTTAGAAGAAGGCCCTTTCGGATATTCACCCTTATTTACAGGGTACGCGATTCCTAGACGACCAAACATGTATACTCCGCATGTTTCAGTATCATACCCAATCACTACCGCATGATTTCCCCATGGTTAGGGGAAACCTCAACAGTGTCAAAGCATGACAATCCACACCGTGATGCCATGTAGACTCCGGTCCTATGGATATTTACACAACCGTCACATAGTGTGACACTTATCAGTGTAAGTGGGTCAGTCTAACGTACGCATTCTTTAATACACATCCACGTACAGTCCAAGTGTCTCCACACTTCGATAGACGAGATATATCCCTGCCCTTAAAGATAGAAGACATATAATACATGCTAGTCTGTACGTATTATCAATGCCCTGTTTAATAGTACATCAGCCTAAAGACATTTAAATATCAAACTTATTAAAGTGATTAGAGATCTCATTAACCATAATCGCCTATCATGCTTTCTCTACCACAGTTTAATACTAAGGACGTTATCATATAACAATTCATAACCGGTTCGTTAAGAGAACAAATATATGACAACAGAAAAGCCATTTATTATATATGTATAATCATAAAGAAAGAGTAGAAATGATCCGACCCGGTCGGATCCGGTCCAACCCGATTGGGTTTAGGACACTATTTCAACGATTCCTACAGGCCCGAAACTTGAGGCGGCTCCCTCTTCGTCTGCTACGATCGAGCTGACTGATAGCCCGAATAAGCCGACTGATGAGGGTAAGAAGGAATCGACTGTTTCTTGCCGACCAAACCGCCACCAGTCCAGAGGGGCCCGGTTGGCGCTCGAGGCCGCCCTGCTATATGGATGGATAAGGGGTTTGCTGAAAAGCCTCTAGAGTTGAGGGGTGCCGGAAAGGTGGCTATTGCCATTACCGACGTGTTGCCTCTGAAAAACATGAAGTTTACTCTGCCCGATCAAACTGAGCGAGTTGTAGGTCGAGGTATTATCTCTCGCTGTGTGCAGGAGGATGTGGTGGCTTCGATTGCAACTGTAAGTTTGTTGAGTCGATCCCAACGCATGTCCGGCGCCATCGAGTTACTGGGAGTTTTTGCGAGTCAGGTAAACAATTTCTATTTCTTTCATGCTTTGCTTTTGGTTTAGATGTTCGCGTTGTGTTGATGCTTTTCATTTCAGCTTGGAACCGAGCTTTTTCAGTCTGAGTATGAACATGACGCGGCGCAGACCGAACTCCTTCAACAGATTTACAACTTGAAGGCGGCTTTGAAAAAGGCTGAGGAGAGGGCCGCAAGGGCTGAGAAAAGCAGTCTGCTGATGATCTTGCCGAACTCGTCCAACATCGTATAGAGAACACGGCCAATGCCAGGAAAGCTCAGGAGATCAGTGAGTCGCTGAGGTTTGTTGAGGTTCAAAGGGATGAAGCCGTCTCTAAGTGCGCGGAGAGCCAAAAGAGGATTGATCTCCTCAAGGAAGAGTTGGACGACGCCGATAAAGATCTGCAAAAGCATCTTGAGGAATTGAGAGTTGCCCGGGAGCAGTACTATGATAGGGGGTTCTTTCATGCGGCCCGGTGCTATAGGCATAGTTATCAGACCCGGCCCGGCCCGGCAGTCGAACCAGTCGACCCGGTGACCCGCTCCCAAAACCCGGGCCGGGTCATGCATTCGACCGTTTAAGCAAGTGAACCGTTCTGACCCGTCCAACCCGGCGGTCGGACCGGTCGACCCGGCGGTTGAACCAGCGGTCGGACCGTTCAACCCGGTGACTCGGACGGTTTTCCATCAGTCCAGTTTTTTTTTTTTTGTCATCAGGATTTCATTCACCCTCAACCTGTTCTAAAAAAAAGCTTCAGTTCTAAATAGTATAAATCTCAAAACATCGAGCAAATTTTGTCAAAAAAAAAAAAGAAGAACATCGAGCAGATCTCTCACCAAAAAAAAATCGAGCAGCAGTATGTATTATTTTTTGTTTTTTAGGAAATAATTGTTGGTATTTAGGGGTATTTGAACTTTTTTTACGGTCGAAAACTTGAAGTGAAGATAATGAGCTTGTTTTCATTATAGATTGAATGTATTGCTGTGTTTTTTTAGGAATGTATGAAATTATAGCAGTAGCTACAATACTTACTTAAAGAAAGCTAATTATTTGCGTTTTAACTTGCACAACAGATAATCATTTGAGCATTTTATGTTGTCTAATTTGTAATTGTGTTTGTTGGAGTATTTTGAAAATGGTTATGGTTGTCATATTTTATTTTATTTTTATGTTTTGAATATTCAATTATATTTTTTTAAGTATATGATGTGACCCACCGGTTGAACCACTGACCCACCGGTTGAACCACTGACCCGGTGACCCGGTGTCTTTTCCGGGTCAATGACCGGGCAGGGTCTGATAACTATGGCTATAGGTCGGCCTTCAGGGCTGGAGTGATCAGTTTGGATACCCTGCTCGATTGGCAACTCACACCTCAGCTTGATACTTATTTATGAGTCCATCATCCTGATCTTCCTTACACCCAATCGCAGCTATCCAATTTTGCGGCTCAGTGAAGGAAGGACGATCTGCCTATTTGGAATCCTCCACCAGTCAATGAGGTTAAATTGCATTCAAAAATGGAGGAGGCAGAGAGGGAAGCTGCTGAGGATGAGGAGATAAATGATGAAATTGGAGGTGATGGTGGAGAGCTCAAGGATATGGCCGCTAACAAAGGGGAGAGTCCAGGTGGAGCCGGCACCCCTCAGTTCGGCGATGATTTTCTGAACCTGACTGGGGATCATACTCTGACTCTGGCTTCTGATAAGTGAACTCGGCCTGTTTGATTTTAATTTCATAAACTTTGTTGGCTTCGGCCTTTTTAGATTGTCCCTTTAGATTTGTCTTGATTTTGTAATAACTTTGTAGTAAACTCGTGACCTTCTTTGTATTTTGTTCCTCTGTATTGTTTGAGATATTTTGCTTTTCTTGTTCCTTACTTTTTGGATATTCATACGCATGAGGCCCTCTTATTTTGGTGAGGTTGAGAGCCCTTTGAGTCGAGATCGCCAAAATAAATGTTACATACTTAAGTCCGCAGCTGCTGAATTAAAATTTTTGGCTTGCGGCCCCCTTGTTTTGAGCGAGGTCGCATCTGGGCTTGATCAAAATAACATGGAATTTGCTTCAAGACCTCTATTATTGTCGAATCTTTAACCTGAATCGAAAAATTTCGGTGCGGCCCCCTTGTTTCAATTGAGGCTGAGGTCATGTTATGTTGGCCTGAATCGAAACAAAACCTTACCCAGCCCACAAATTTGAAATTCTTCGTGGGGGTTTTATTTGTTTGCTTCAAAATTTCGATGCGGCCCCCTGCTTTGTGCGTGTCCGACTATACTCATGGGCGGGCACGTTCAAAGCGGTTTTTAAGATTTTCCAGCTGTAAAGCCTGGCGGTTGCCGACTTTTTCTGACACGTTCTGAGGCAAAGTTGCCACTTCTGTTCAGTTACTGTTCCCCGCCCGTTTCAGACATTTCAGAGATCGTGCTCATAATGGTAGAGGTTCTGGTAACTGTTTCGCCATAAATGGTTATTCAAATTTGAAATTTGAACAGACCCTTAATCTTGGCCGATCGGCTCGTTTCATTTTCCCCGTTAGATCATTTATTTTGTGCTATAAGAGGAGGGAGCTTTGCTCTCTTCTCAAACACATTATTTCACAGTCCTTGATTTATCATAATCATGGCCAATTTTAGTGAATCGCCTTTCTTCCAAACAGCATCTCCCTTAGCCATAGCCAATTTCTTTTCCTGTTTCAACCAACTCCCTCTGCTGGCAGAGAGGGGCTTAAACTTCGAAAGATCAGCTTTGCCGAATGTGCCCGTATCATCCAATTGGGGTGGTCTGGTTTTATTAAGGCACCTTGGGGGTATACAACGCCACCATGGTACGGGAATTTTATTCCGTGCTATCGATATCAGTCTTGACTGATGACGCTGTTACCGTCGTTCCCCTCCGAGGAGTTAATGTCGCATTTAGTCCTGCCATTATCAACGAGTTTTTCAATTTGCATGTTCATCCTCCGTACGTACATTACGAGACGCTTGGAGTCTTAGCAGTGAGTTGATGAGACATGTTTATCGGGCTGCGGCCCTCAAGCGTTTACTACCGGGTGACTAGGATCCTTTGCCAGAAGGCTATGCTTCGGAGATGTCCCAGGTCCATCGAGAGTGGAAAAGGTTGATCAACTCTCACGTTTTTCCTTCGTATGATTCTGAAGAGATCTCGGAGGCCGAATCGCTTCTCCTTTATGCGATCATTGTGGCCGATGAGGATGTCAGCGTTGATTGGAGTCTGTTGATCTATCAGGAGATATTGCAGTTCGCTGCCCAGACAGACCTTAATCGCCCCATCCCTTTTCCTCAGCTGATCTCCGGCCTACGCACCCGCGTACCCGGGATGCCCGTATCTCATGATGACGTGTTGGTGCCGCCACGTACGAATGTCGAACTCGTGCGTATCGCTTCGGATTCATCAACAGACTATGATTCTGATTAGCCTTAGGTTTGTTTTTTCTGTTTGTTCTTGTACTGAATTGGCCTTGACGGCCCCGTTTTGTATAATGAAATCATTTCCTTTCTACCTTGTACTTGCCTCAATTTTTGTTTCTGAGTTTGAATTTTGCACCTGCGGCCCCCTTGTCTTCGAATGTGATGAGAACGCTTTTAAGTAGGACTTATGATAGATAACAGTGAGTGAAGGCACCAACTTCCTCGTGTCCGACAAAGGCCCCCTCTTTCACTGGGGCCGCCGATTTTGGTCGGACCCAACTAAAATGGTTTGGGCTCTTGGGAATCATGAAGCTTCATAACTCCTCGCTCAACCGGCGCATTCATGATTCTTCACCCAACCGACGCATTTATGACTGCTCTTTCGAAGCGTCAGCTCGGTTAATGTGGAGGCTTGCATTTGAACTTAAATGTATGTGACCTCTGACCTTCCCGCCCTTTGATTTTCTGGGCCTATATATGGAAGAGGCCTTCTTCTTCCTCACTTGCGATAAATTTTTGAAAAAGTTCATTCAATCCTCTGAAAAACTCCAACTTTTTGAATAATTCTTTCATAATGTCTTTCTCTGAATCTTCCAGCCAAGGCTCTAATGCTTTTGAACCCTATATGGCAGAGAAACCCTTTGTCTATTTCTGGTCCACCGCTTCTCCGGTGGCTATGAACAATTTCATGACTTTCATTCACTATCAAGGTCACTTGGTAGAGAGGAGGCTTAAATTGCGCCAGGTTGGGCCGGGTCACCAGCATACGATTCATGCTTCAGGCTAGGACAACTTTGTCGCTACACCGGCGGGGGAGTATAATTTGACGTTGGCGCGTGAGTTTTACTCCGCCTTGTCGGAGAACGTCCATGCCGAGTGCACCACCAGTGTTTCCGTCCGTGGAGTGACGGTGGATTTCACCCCGCGGCCATAAATAGGTTTTATGGCATTCCAAACCCGGCCGAGGACTACGATTCCACTTGGAATCTCGACGACGGGATCGACTATTATGACATTCGGCACGATGCATTCCAGATTTTTCTTCGCAACGAGTGGGAGGATGGGATGACTGTGACAGCAGACATGTTGAATCGGAGGGAGAGGGAGTGGAAACGCTTCTTGTACACTCGGGTTTTCTGTCTACCCGTTTTTAATGAGGTCACTGATGCTGAGGCATTTGTTCTTTACGCTATTTCGGTCCCTGAGGTGACTATCAACTGGGGTCGTTTGATTCACTTTAAGGCGATCAAGTATGCCAATATGATGGACGGCGTACTACCCTTACCTTTTGCTTGGATGGTTTCCAATATGTGCATTCGGAGCCGTGGGATGCCAGTCTGCCCTGCCACGGATAGATGATACGCCCATCCTGAGGCGGATGAGTGAGGAGCGGAGTAGTGGTTTCTCTTCTTTTTTTTTTCTTTTTTTGTTCCTTGTAAAAATTCTCCTCATTTGCTTTGTAATTAATTGTCTTTCCTTATTTTTGTTAGCTTGATTCTTGCTTATGCACTTCATTTCTTTGTCAATCTTATGAAACTTTGATAACGTCGCGAAAACGAGTTCGCGCCACCTGTGGTCGGGACGACTTTTGCTATAAAAAAATTGGGTTCGCATGCCCCATTTCTGTCTCAGAAAAGCTTTGCTTTTCGGAGACAGAATTTGTTTTACCCGACAGAGTTTTTGGAAGAAGATATTTCATTGATCGTAATCATACGGGCTCAACGCCTTTACAAAAGATGTTTTTGAAACAAGAGATTATCGCTCTTACATGTAGTATCATTTCATTTTGTCAGCGTGACAGGGTCGATTGAATTCGTGACCCTCCTTGTATTTAAGGATATAGGTCCCTTTTTTGACTATCCTAGACACTTGCCACGGGCCTTCCCAATTTTCGGCAAATTTTCCTTTGTCAGTTTTCTGTCCGGTTGCTTGCCTTTTGCACAGGACAAAGTCTTCCAGTACGAAAGAGTGATAACGGATTCGCTTATCATGGTGCATTTTTGCGGCCTGCTTATAGTTGACCACTGAGCGCGGGCTTTCAAGCATTTTTCCTCTGTGAGGTCCAGCTCGATTTGTCGATTGACGATGTTATCGGCTTTGTCAAAATGAGAGACCTTATACTCGGCAGTGCCATTTCGACAGGTGCCATCGTCTCTGATCCATATGTTAATGCGAATGGCATTTCCCCGGTCGTTACCTTTCGGGTCGTTCGAAGCGACCATAGGGCTTCAGGTAGGTAGTCCACCCATTTCTTGGCCTTTTCATCTAGGCGTTTATTCAACACCATCAACACTTTCTTATTGGCGTTTTCCGCTTGACCGTTTCCTTGGGGATAGCATACCAAGGATTGCCAGTGCTTGACATTATGCTATTTGCAAAATTCATCAAACTCATCTCTGAACTGCGGCCCGTGATCGGATACAATCGCTCGAGGCACCCCAAACCGAGTTCAAACTTGATCTAGCAAAAAGTATATTATGTCCCTGGCACAGATTTTTACGAGTCCTTTCGCCTCGATCCATTTTGTGAAATAGTCTACCGCGACAACCACATATTCACAATTTGATCGGCCTCTTTTGAGCGGACCGATTAGGTTGATTGCCCACATGTCGAAAGTCCATACGGCGACGATGATGCTCTGCTCTGCTGAAGGCAGCCTGGGTATGTCGGCGAAACCCTGGCACCTGTCATAGCTCTTGGCGTACCTTTCAGCGTCTTCAGACAGCTTTGGCCAATAATATCCTTTCAATAAAGCTTTTTAGGCCAAAGTGCGGCTGGAGGGATGGCCTCCGCACACCCCCTCATGCAGCTCTGTCAGTATACCCTGAACTTCTTCGGGTCGGACACAGCGTTGCAGCGGCTTTGAAAAAGATCTTCAATACAGAATTCCGTTCAGGACAGTGTAACGCGCTGCTCTTTTCTTTAAATCTTGGGCCTCCTTGGCATCCTCTGGTAGCATTCCATTTTCAATGTACGCTTTGATCTCGTCGATCCAACACGGGACTGATGGTTCAATATCCATGATCTTGGCCCGGCAAACGGTGGCCTCTTCGAGGCATTCAAACCTGACCGCTGGGTTGTTGAACTCATCTTTAGATATTAGTTTGGACAGATAATCCGCTCGTTCATTTCGCTCTCGTGGTATGTTCTGGAATTCGCAATACTTAAAACAGCTTCTTAATTTTTTGACGATATTAAGGTATCGTTTCAACACCTCGTCTCTTGCCTCAAAAATGACATTGATTTGGCACACTACCACTTTCGAATCACAAAAATTCCAAGTTTTAAAAATTCATGGCCTTGGCCAATTCCAGTCCGGCTATGACTGCTTCGTATTCGGCCTAATTGTTGAAGGCGGTGAAGTTGAACCTTAAGGCCTTTTCAATCTCTTCAGATGATCCCGGCTCCAAGAGTATTATCCCGGCTCCACAGCCATTTCGGCTCGCAGCCCCGTCAACATACATCTGCCAACAGTGACTTGGCCTTTACGGCGCGACTACTGTTGGGGTGTTTAATTCGTCGATGTTCGGCGAACTAGGCTGGCCAGCGGATTCCTCCTCGTTGAAGCCGTTTCGACTATGAAATCTGCCAGAGATTGTGCATTGATCGCTTTCCTGGGCTCATAATGAATGTCGAGCTCGGTCAGTTCAATAGCCCATCATAACAAACGGCCTGAGAAGTCCGGCTTGTGTAGCATATCGTAGTGGACTGTGTCAATACGATGATCGTGTGTGAAGAGAAATTAGCCCTTAGTTTTCGGGCTGCAATAACAAGCGAGTAGGCCAATTTTTCTATATTAAGATAGCGGCTCTCAACGGGACTGAGGGCTTTTGAAACATAATAGACGGGTATTTGGAGGGTCCCATCCTCCTAGACAAGAACAATGGCAACGGCCCGGTCCGAGGTTGCCAAATACAAAAAGAGCTCGTCTCCTAGCATCAGACAAACCAACAAAAGAGGGCTCGCCAAGTAGGTCTTGATAGCTTTAAAGTCTTGAGAGAACTCTTCAGTCCACTCGAAAGTTTTGTTTCCTTTGAGGATCTTGAAGAACGGTAGACATTTGTCAGCAGACTTGGAGACAAACCTTCCAAGAGCAATAATTCTCCTATTCAATCTCTGCACCTCTTTAACACAATTTGGCTCTTTCATGTTTGCTAGGGCTTGTATCTTCTCCGGATTCGCTTCAATCCCCCTCTGAGTAACCATAAAACCCAAAAATTTTCCAGCTTGAACCCCAAAAGTGCACTTCACAGGGTTCAACTTCATAGAGTGCATTTTGACATTGTTGAATGTTTCCTGTAGGTCCGCTAGGTGATCGGTCCAGGCAGACTTGACGACCATGTCGTCAATGTAATCTTCTATATTTTTCCCAATCTGGGAACCAAAAACCTTGTTGACCATTCGCTGATAAGTGGACCCAGCATTCTTCAAGCCGAATGGCATCATTTCATAGTAAAACATTCCGCATGCGGCCCTGAAAGCGGTCATTTCCTTTTCTTCATTCGCCATTTTCACCTGATGATATCCGGAATATGCATCCAAGAAGCTCAGCGTTTCAAAGCCGGTGATTCGATCGACCATCCTATCGATCCTCGGCTGCTCGTAGGGATCTTTCAGGCATGCCTTATTCAGGTCGGTAAAGTCGACACACATGCGCCATTTCTCATTATGCTTCTTGACCATCACCTCGTTGGCCAGCTAGGTGGGATATTGGAGCTCCTTGATGATCCCGGCTTCGACCAACTTGTTAACCACGATCTTGATGGCCTCTTCTTTCTCTTTGGAAAATTGGCGGGCCTTTTGTTGTATGTGCTAAAAATGCGGATCTACGTTGAGATGATGCAACGCGATCACGGGTTCCATGCCCCTCATATCCGTGACAACCCACACGAATGCATCCAAATTTTCCTTAAGCAACGATATCAGCTTTTCCCTCCCTTTTTTCTTCCATTTGGCCCTTAATCTTTACTTTCTGATCAGGATATTTCTCATTTACGACAACTTCCATCAGTTCATCTTGGGCCGTGAAGTCGGACTCGTCTCTGACTAGGAGGGTTTCACAGATGACTCGTTTCGGCTCGAGATTACCCTCTTGGACAATTTTCATCGCTTTATTCGATAGATTTGGCTCGTTTCAAGCCTACGTCTCCTCGATCATGTCTATGCGAGACCGTTGGGAGGCAGACTCAGAAGACTCGACCTGGGGACTCTTGTACGTCCCTCTTGTTCGATAATCGCTTCGATTCATGGTCACATGATCCAGCAGTGTCTTGGGGCGGGTGACAATCATTCTGATTCCCTCATTGGTGTAAAACTTCGCCCTCTGATAGGGTGTTGAGACAACCATCTGAAACTTTCTCTGGGATGGGATCCTTAGGATAGCCGTGTGGTGAGAGTGTAGATCAACGACCATAGTCAACTTTCTCCTTTCTGTATGGTGGGTGGTCGCCAATCTCAACATCCAGATCAATGACACCAAGAATGGTTACTTTGTCGTTGAAGAATCCTTCCAACATTCCTAGATAAGGCTTTATCCTGGACGTTCAAATATTCAACTGTTTGAGAGTCTCCAAGTATATGATGTCCCTGGTGGCCCCCGAGTCCAGAAGGACACGGTTGACGCCGAAATCAATGATTCCGACTTGTACCACAATGAGCAGTTCCATTCCGCCTGGCGGTCCTGCTAGTTCGCTTCTAGTAAAGGATATGGCCTGCTCGTTCGGGGCCAGAACGACTGGTTTTTCTCTTTCTCTGATATTGATTGCATTAATTTGGTTCTTAAGCTGATGGTTGTTGGGAAATTCCTCTATAATCACCTTGATTTCAATTTGATATCTACGAGGACCCCTGTCATTTCTGTTGCCCCCTCCATGCTTTTTTTACTTATCCAATTCTCCGTCCCTGATCATTTTGTCGACGATTTTTCTCAGGGTGATACACTCATCAGTGATGTGACCGTCATCCTTTGTTTTAGGGTCAGACCTCAAAGGTCTCGGGCTCTCGACCCGATCACGGATTTCATATAGTGTTTTGGATAAGCTCGCATTGATGGGGATGAACTCAGACTCATCAAACATGAGCGGTTTTCTAAATTCTCTGTCTCGGTCCTTTCCCTTTCTCCGATCATCATTCCGCTCCTCCCTGTGCTCCTCTCTTTTCTCATCCTTCGAGGGTCTGGATTCACTTCGATTTTTCCTTTCCCGGAAGGTGAGGGAGTCACCTCAGTTAGACCGAATATGCGAGCCTGGTTGAAAAGGTCGCGCAAATTCGCAGGAGGGTGCATAGGGAAATGTGTCGTCAACGCCCCTTTGGCGATACCGTTCAAGAAGCCTCTATGAACCTCTTTATCGGGCAAATTCTTGGTTTGTTCATATATCTTCATGAACCGATCGTAATAACTTTTACACGATTCTCCTTCTCCCTGGATGACCTCATACAGATCTTCAATAGATTTATTTGGCTGCTCTGTTGTTTCAAATTCCTTCAAAAATTTCGCCCTTAGTTCTTCCCAACTCTTGATCGAACCGCGGGGTAAGTTTCAGAGCCAAGCTGCGGCTCGCTCCTGCATGCTTCCCACGAACGAAACACACCTAGCAGATTTGTTTTTGGTGGCCAAGAGCGTTCGACTTTGAAATGCAGCTATCCACTTGAGAGGGCAGGTGGTTCCCTTATAGTAAACATATTGCGAATATTGCATGCCCCTGAAGGGCAGTGAATCCACTATTTCATCCGAGAGAACATAATTCCTTGAGTCGGCTCAAGTTTCCCATCTTGTTGGCCTTTTTCAGCTCTAAGATCTCTCTCTCCATTTTTTTCCAACATGTCGTCCTTTGCGGGCTCCGTATTCTTGACAGGAATGAACTTTCTTTGGATGACATCCTCTGAATTTGCATAATAGACTGATTCCATGTCCTGTTCCGCTTTCTTTTCATTTAGAATCTGTCGCACATCGCGGAGGTCTTTGACCTCATGGCGTTGAACGACGTTCCTTTCGGAGTGGATGGGACACATACGCTGCTACAGAGTTCTTTTTTCAGGATGGCCTAACCTTTCCAGAGCCGACCTCCTTTCTATGCTTTCTCCATGCATGTTCTTCTTCTTTTGGCCCCTTGATGAGTACTTGATCGCGTGTAAGTCACTAACCTCGATATTAGTAGCAAGAATACTAGGTACATCATAGTATAGTAAATACGAGTCAAGGTCGATCCCACAGAGACAATGCAACTGTAATGAAAAACAATTCTAACCTAATTAAGAAGCAACATATAGGTGGTCATTGACCAACAATGAACATAAAAGAAACTTGGTATTTCTCCCCCTCTTCGCACCGATCTACTAACTTGGATTAGTTAATCGTTACATTTACTTCCCCACGTAATTTCCTTAAATTAGCGAGCTTTTGATTTAATTATATAGCTATGAGTGCAACTCCTAACCCTATCTACTCCGACAATGGTAGTAGACAATCTATACGCAAGCTACCCTCCTCAATTGGTCCGTAATAGCCCATACGCATAAAGAACTAGAATTGCCGATATCGAGCTCTAACTCATACCGCTAACCCGCCTAGACAGCTTTCCACACTGTTCAACACATTCCTAGGGTCCATTCAAGACTATGTCCAAACTAACACTTCACTATTCGTATTTCATGCTAGTTTTATGATTACAATAAGCAGATTGGCCAAATCTAACCAACTGTTAATTAAACATGTCGATCAACGTAGCTGCAGTGAATCCCAGTTTTAGGTTTTCTAAATATTGCCTCGGTAAACCGGTATAGACCGCCGGTTTACCGGGGTCAGCTTTTCCTATTCCTGGATCTACATTGCTCAATTACGATTAATCTAAGTAAATAATGGGGTCTTTAAACATGCAGATTAACTAAAACACATAAATACGAACAGATCTACCATAATGAAGACAAAAAGGAACGTTCAAAGCTTCATACCTTCAACAATGGAGATCTAGCTCGATCTACTCAAGCGAGAGATGGTAGAGAAAAGGAGAAAACCAGAAATAACTCCTCAAAAGCTTGGAATAACTTTATTTCATCAAATTGTATATAAAAGATTGAATATAATTAAGTGTTTATGCAATAATCTGTTAATGCGGCCTTATATAGATACAATGACCGACATTAGACTCTCAGAAACCCTAACTGACCTAGTAGAGGTGGCAAAATCAATTTCGTGTCCAACAAGTCCTCGGTTTACCGGCCCTAGCTCTCGGTAAACCGGGCTTACTTTTCCTCTTTTCTTCAGCAGATTTCTTCTTGGACTTCTTTTACTTGGCCCAACATGCTCCTTCTGGTCCAGATCTATTCTCCAATGCTCCAGATTCGGTATATCCTATAAAACACACAAAACGAGACAAAACAGTACCAAATCTTCGGGAAAATAACATAGATGCAGAATTACGATCCTGGAAACATACACATAGCATTTAACACATATTCCACATAATAACGAGCATATATATCCTCTCTTGAGTAGAATTCAGGGTGAATAAGGGTATAATTAATTGTACCATTTAGGGAGTTATCAACTACCCACCACTTATCTTTTGATCATTGATGGGAGTAAAATTGTAGTGTATTTCTTATATGAGATTACCTCCTTTTACGAGTTATTCATGGTTATTTTGGGCTATTATGGGTAGGATATGAACGATATTCACTTATATGCATGTTTCGAGACTAAAGGCATTTTCGTCCTAAAAACTCGTGTTTTATGTGGATTTCGTTACGTTTCTGTCAATGTATATTATGCCTTGGTGTTCGTGTATTTGTTTTCAGGCTTAGATTGATGTATAAGGTTGAGAATAAGGAAGAGAGTCTCGAGAAAGAACAAGATTTGGGGCCAAGGAGGAGAAAAGAGTGAAGAATCATTGACAAAATCTGAACCAGTCACTTAAGGGGCATTTTTGTCACACCTGGAGACACTTTCAGGAATAGTTTTCTTCATGAAAGTTGTAGGTAATTGAACAAGATTTCCAACGCATCTTGAATCGTTCAAATCGGAGCTCTACACAAGAAGTTATTGCTGATTTACTAAAGACAAGATCCAAACGAGCGTTTACGGGGCAAATTTACTTACGGCGAGTTGGCTTTTCTGGCAAACGGGCGTTTGCCTTGCCACAAACGCCCGTTCGCGGTCGGGATGCGGCAAAAACCTATAAAAACCCTTTTTTCGGTCCCATATTATATCTATTCAGTACTTAGACGTTTTAGGGTTTCTTAGGGGCGATTTTAGGGCGATTTCCATTAGTTTAAACGTTGTTTCAATCCTTAGATCATAGATTTAATTCCTAGAAACTCTATACAACTTTCATAGCTTAGATTTTCGATTCGTGATCCAAGATTTCATCTTTTGAAGGAGATTTTCATACAGTTCAAGGTTTCATCTTTTATGGTAATTATTTCTTTGTCTTTCAATTATTTGATTATGTCTTTGATTATCGCTTTCATTATTATTTCGTTTTTCAATTCCATCATGAGTAGCTAAATAGTTGTGTAGCCGAATTATGTGAAAATAGGTGAAAATCCTTAGGGAGATGCGACGGGAGTTGTGTAGCGCTTAATTAAACGTTTGTATGATTATTCCATGTTCTAAAACTTGTTTTGATTGTTTTAATAGCTTTGAATGAGATTGACAACCTTGTTCACTGTTACACACACATCGAGCTTATATATGTATTTTGCGGCGAGGTGTGGGATACGGGTATTAGAATCACTAGACATAGCCTTGATTGTTAGATTGACAACCTAGCTAGATGTTAGGACTATGCCTATATGAGGTTCTTATCAGGTTCCCGAGCGGCTCATTATTCTGGTCAACCATGTTAGGCGAGTTAGCTTTCTAAAGGGAGGGTTAATAAGCCTAGTATAGGGGGTTAAGCGAGAGTTGTTCAGACCTTAACGCAAGAATAAGGAGTTGACACCCGTGGATGTCATATAAACTGAATTGGATAGGTAGGTCGGTTAAGACACACTCCTTGTCAAGTCTTTCCTGTGGGGTAAAAGTAACCTATTGGATCGTAGTTCGGCTATACCTTTTAATCACCTAGATAAATCCGTTAGAATAATATTTATTTTCTGCATTAGCTATAATACTTTTCACTTAATATTGACCTGAACCAAGTTTAGACGTCGACTTTGGTACTTCACTATTATTCCCTATGGATTCGACCTTGAAACCACTATACTACCGTTGACCCGATACTCTGTCGGTTAAGGTTAGCGGTTAAGTATTTTGCTATCAATCAACCCGAGCAAAAAGGCGAAAAGAAAACAACACTCTGATTAGTATACAAGTTAATTAAAAACAACTATGCCTCACAAAGTCAAGATCAAGATCATGTCACTCATATCCATCAGTAACTCATTAAACACCATTCACGTCATGAGCCAATGTTTGTGTGTAATAACTTTCACAACCGCTTAGTAATGCAGACAATCTCACATTACGTCAACCCGTAGTCTAACTAACCAGTCTCAAACATGTTATTTATTAATCAAATTAGCTGGCAAGGCGGACTGAGAACCGAGTATTTACTACTCTTAGGCTCGCGTTTATCAGTCTATCCAAAAGTCGTGCGTCTTACGCTCCATCGACTCAATTTTTTGCCAAAGAGATTATAGATATATATATTTCAATGCACTTCTCTTTCTTGGCGGGTGGACTCTCATTGATTTATCTATCCTCACGGTCTCACTCTTGATAAACCACCGAATCCGAAATTCCTTTGCCTTTATAAGCGTTGGTGAAACATAATTCGGGATAAAGCCAGGGTCAACTCTAGTCAAAGCAATATGCTATCGACTACACACCAAGGAAAGTGAGTTATACGTGCTTAAAATGGTGGCTCATAACAGAATATACGTTTAATACGCCACTACATCAGAAGTGGGCACTTACTTTTACTTGTACATCGTGAAACAAAGATGAAGTTGATTAACTCGAAAAGATCAAAGATATCATATTTTTTTGAAATTCTGTCGAAATGAATCAAAGTCTAGGTGGTGAATCGTGCATCAAAGTGAATCAAGATAATCACGTAATTCACGGAATATAGTGCTAAGAAGCTAAGTGACGTTCCTTACCCCTCCCCCACTTAAACGAAACATTGTCCCCAATGTGTAAGATGAAAAATGAAAAATGAAAAGGAACTTAGCTTCGGTTAAGGGCGTAGCCAAGGAAGAATTGGATCATCTTATAAATCATCGGGCTCATGTAAGTAATCCTCGAAGAATCTACGCTAGTATCCCAAACAAACCAAGAAGAATAGTGGTGACAAGAAACCGTGCAATAAAATTGCAGCAGTATAAGAGAAAATAAAAAACTCCAAACAAATTAAGCCGACAAAATCATTATAATAAGAAAGTTCTGCTACATCAACTAGATAGGAAATAAAAATAAAAAACAAGAAAATGGAAAATAACAACAATGAAAAGAAAGAAAAAACTAGTCCTCCTCATAATAATCCTCCCAGTCATCTCTAGGCTCGAAACCGGGAGGTGGTGCAGAACTGGAGGCCGCAGCAGTAGAAGAGGATGCTCTATGACGTGGGGCAGTCCTAGGTGGTGGGGTAGCAGGAGGAACTCCTAGAAAGTCTATAATCATGTCCATCTTGCGATGTAGACTCGCAATTTCTCTCGAGTTCTCCTCTAGCATCGCTCTCTGAGTCCGAGGTGCTCCGTGGACAGGAGTACGCTCTCTCTCTCTGCTCTTTGACCAACCCGTCTTTGCCCTCTTGAAACTGTCTGTGAACTAACCATTGGCTCATGGTCTTTCCACTCATCACTAACCAGAACTTTGACCTCGTCCTCCAAAGCGAACAAGTCAATCATCGGTCCATACGGCAACTGCTCGCGCTCAGATGTGGCGGCAAGCTCGTGAATACGGCTGTGACTCGAGATCCCTGCTCTAGGTAGTAGCACACATAGTAGCTTCTATTGACTAGAGATCCCTGCTCCCAGTAGAATATCAACTATGCCCTCTTCGGTGTGACAGACACCGTATGCTTGGTCGGCAAAATTCGAGCACAAACAAATCTATTGACCACCTTCCTATCCCAGGATAACTCATTTTCTAGGAAGATGGTGGGGGCTCCCGCGGGATTGCACTTCCATTGCACCCCAAAGAAATCAGCAATCATATCCATCATTTCTAAATCTTCAACATTGCTCGAGGATGTGTACTCTTCTGGGCCCACCGGTGGATTGCGAACCCCAAAATATGCATTGATCCGCTCAATAGAAAAATCAATCTTAACCCCACGGACCATCGCAAATGTGACTCTGGGGTTATGCGAAACATAAGCATAAAACTCTCTTACCACCGTGGCGTTAAACCTTATCGATGCCTCTATATCCAAAATGTCTTGTTCTTGTAAGGCTCGTGGCAAGACCGAACCGCAATCGTCCAACTCTATGCCCCGTTCTCGAGCAACTGGTCTTCCGTTCCAATGCCCTCGGAACGATTCGTAGATCTCTAAGGAATGAAATTGCTCCACCCCATCTATCAAGGGGTTAGCATATCTGTAAATACTCTGATAACCACTGGGACGAAGAACAGATCGGCTACACTTAGGACCCATTCTGGATGATAACAAGAACTGAAAATGATGCTGATTCTGGAAAAAACAACCCTCGGTAAACCGGCAGTAGGGCTCGATTTACCAACCTAAATTTTTTGGTTTTTCTTTCTGGGACAGTGCTATGTTGAGAAAGAAGAAGTAATGCAGCACTTCACCTTGCAGAAATACTACAAATCAGCAACAATGATGGAGAAAATGGTATGGTTGGTGTTTTGGTTGGTAAAATGGAAGAAATGTTTGGTTTTGGTGGAGATGTGGTGGTGATGATGGTGGTGATGGTGGCCGAATTTTATAAAGGTAGAAGAAATGGAAGAAGTTTGATGATTTAAGAAGAAGATGGTAGATGACAATGATGATAATGGTGGTAAATAGGTGGTTTAAATAGGAAAAATGATGGAAGGTGCAAGGATTTGGTGGGATAGTGGGTATAAGAGTAATTAGGGTGAGGGATTTGAGGGGGTGATTGATGGGATTGAGGTGGAGTTATGGTGGAGTATGGGAAATGATGAAAGTTTGAAAAGAGGGGAAAATGGGACGGTTTCTGCGGACTGGCAGTATCTGATACAACGTGTGTCCTTCACGTGTCTCTAAAAATTCAGCTTTTCAATCTGACATTCAGAAAACTGAAAATATTGGCTCGGTAAACCGGAGGTAACCCTATGTTTACCGGGGCTTCTTTTCTCCATATTTCTCTGTACTCCTTTTCTGCACTCTTTACTCAACCTCTCTGCTCAATTCTGACCTCAAATTGACTAGTCTCTTACTCCTTTTGTTGCTATTTCCGAGTCAATCCTAACCTACTTCACTAGAATCCACAACAAGTAAAAAAAACCTTTCCACAACCATCGGTTTCAAGCCTAAGGGTGTGGTAGGATGAAAAAAAGCTCGTCCCTTCATCCAGCTACGTTTATTCATTCCTAAACAACCTAAGGGTTTAAGAGAATAGTTCTGAGTTTATAGTCGCCAGCTTGACTTTTTTCAGATTTTCGATCATTCCGGGGTTGGAGCTTTAACTTGCCAAAATTTTACTCCAGAGGTTTGTATCTTTATAGAACCTTTTTGAGCTCTCTTCCTAGCACGCCTCTCTCTCTTAGCTTGCGCACTAGGTCTGCCTCTTCGTCGAGATTTCATCGTGATGCCCAAGGATTCCACATTTCTTACTCTAGGCTCAAATCGTTCACTACGCAATACGGAAGGACTAGCTTCCGTGAGCATCTTGTTGTGGTCCTTCTCTTTTCTCTCTCTAAGAATTAATCTAATGAATTCTTGCTCAACGGTTTCGACTACAACCTCTCGATGCTTATGCCATTCTTTCTCTATCTCCATAATTTCCACCTTTCCTAAATCATATGTCATCTTGCAACTTTCTGGCCTATTATCTAGGGGCTCTAAGATTTTGAAAGATACTGCATCATTATTCAACCTCAAAGTGATCCCCCACTATCAAAATCCATGACTGCTGTACTTGTCGCTAGGAAAGGGCTTCCTAACAAAACTGGGGCACTTGGGTCCTCTGGTACGTCTATAACCGTGAAATCAACTGGAAAAGTGAACCCTCCTTCCTTAATTGTGCACTTCTTACGCTGACCGGCAAGCATATCTCTAGTCCTATCAACAAAAGTCATGGTTCGGGTTTGATTCATAACGACCGGAAGCTTAATCTTTTGGCAGAGGGAAAAAGGTAGAATGTTGCAACTCGATCCGGAGTCGCAGAGACCTAAACCTACTGATATACCACTAACAGAAATTGGAAGTCAGAACGTGCCAGGGTCTCCTAACTTCACCATGATGTCTGAGTCTGGGAAATCCTAAGGCTTAAAGAACATCGTGTCGGGATCCTTGATGATGGTCAAATTGGTATCATTATTTACCATCAATCTACCCCAGATTTGTGTTCTCAATAGGGATAATATGTATGAAATCATGAGTTAATTAGCTAAATGTCATTAAGCCACATCCGGGGTGAGTAAATTGGTATTATGCGTATTAACCGTGTATTGTATGCTTAATTTGCTAGAAATAGAAGCTACTATGTGTGCTATGGTTTTATTGACAGATGAATGAGCATATGGAGCATCATTTGGGCAGAAGGAGAGATTTAATCGATAAAGAACTGAACCGAGCTGAAGGTTGAAGTGTTTCGAGCGAAGATTGGACCCGAGAATCTAATTGGTGATCTTGCAATGCAGTTTACGAATTCTTACAAGACAAATTGGGCTTTTACTCCTTCATAAAAGTTGTAAGCCTGGAAACAAGGATTCTAAAACACTTTGAATCACCCAAATCAGAGTTGCGTAGGCCAAGTTATGGTCCAAATACCGAAGCTGGGCCTAGGGTATTCCAAGTTAAGTCAGCAGCAGGAAAAAGACAAAAATACCCTTGGTAAACTGGGAGTTACTCTCGGTTTACTGATGCCCAGAATCTTCCAGAAACATGTTTTCTTGTCCTCCCAACATTGGATTTACCCCTAAGTCGGTTTATACACCTATATAAAGCCATTCAGGGTTGCGAATTTGAAATCACCTTTTCTTTTATTCATTCCAAGATCTATTAGATACAATGTAGTCTTTTGGAGATCAAAGCTTCTTTTCTTCTTTTCTTTCTTGCAAATAAGTCATGATTCTTTCATTATTGAATTGTGCTAGGTTTACGATCTTCATGGATTGTCTTGAGTCGCCGGAGGCAGAGAGAATAGAAGAGTAGACATGTTCTTCGTTATGGGTAAGATCTATTCCAATGTTTTATTTCTTTTCTTAGATTCATGATTGTTCTTGTGTTAGATCTAGATTATGCTTGCATCTAATCATTTATGAATTAATTAAACAAACCATAATCTTTATTCGATTCGTTCATATGAAACGCAGTATTATGGGTTGCGCTCTTCAGATCTGCGATGGTCTTTATCGCTAGATCTGAATACCTAGTAAATCCTAATTCTGTGGTTCGGCGTCAGCTACGTTGATCGATAGATTTAATTTACATGTTAGTAGCCTGATCAACTATTTGCATGTCATCGTAAACTAGCATGAAATATGAATATTAAAGTGCTATGTTTGGACATTATCTTGAATGGACCCTAGGAACGTGCTGATCAGTGTCGACAGCTGTCTAGACGGGTTAGCGGTATGAGTTACCGCTCGATATCGGAAATTCTAGTTCTTTATGCGTATGGTCTATTACGGACCAAGTAAGGAGGGTAGCTGGCGTATAGATTGTCTACTACTATTGTCGGAGTAGTTAGAGCTAGGAGTTGCACCCGTAGCTTAATTACAAATATGGATCAGATAAGGATTAAGGGGAAATTAGTTAGGAATAGTGTGGTTAGTGCCTTTCCGATACATGATTGATGATTGTTTATTTGCATCTCTTTTATTTACTTGTCATTTATGTTGGTCAATGACCACCCTTATCCGGTTGGCCTATGAATTGTGGTTGTGTTTAGTATTATTAAATAATAGTCTCTGTGGGATCGACCTAGACTCTCCCTTACTATACTACGATGGACCTAGTACTCTTGCTAGTACGTTGTGTGTATTAGTGAATTGCACACACGATCAACCCTCTTCAGGATCATCAGAATTATAATCCGAAGAATACATTTCAATTAGCTCGATAGGGAACTCACCCAGACTATACGTGACGTACTCCTTCAGGTTCTCTTCAGGCTCTTGCTTGATTGCTTCTTTCTCTTTTTCCACCCGCTCTTTATCCGCTTCGTATTGCTCTCTGACTGTGGATCCAGGATACATGGAAATTGGCGTGACGTTCAATATTGTCTGAGGCATATTGATTGACTTGTTTGCTCTTATTCAACTCCAGTTTGATCGAATCTCTGAAGTGTCATGATCTTCCTACGAAAGAGACAAAATAAAACAAATAAAAGGTTAGCAACTTCCGCTTCAGCAGGGTATGATCCCAACTGCTGCGGACCTACTAACTAAAATCAACAGGGAATAACACAGAATAACAAAGGCTGTCAAAATTTGATTTTCCAGGCCTCGGTAAATCGGGGGTAACTGTTGGTCCCTTGGAAAGGCTAACACAAGTTTAGAGGGGGGGTGAATAAACTTGTCCCTAAAACTGGATTTAAAGCAAATTAAGGTTCAGTTAAAAACTTGTGTGGAGTTAAGCTGACAAAGCTGAGATTAAGTCAAACTGACTTAAGCTAAAACTGAGTCAACCGGCAGCGGATATGATTTTAGCCTTTTTCTTGATCTTGTTATTCTATTATGAAAACTGAGTGTTGTGAACTGAATTCTGGTGAATGTCAGTTGTGACTGTGAGGTGTATAACAATCAAGTATTACAATGCTGTAAGTAAATGGTGAATAAATAAATAAATGCGTAAAGTAAGTAAGACGGATATTATAGAGGTTCCAGGTGGTGTAATCCTGTACCACTAGAACTTCTTGAGGTGAACTGTTACAAAAAGTCCTAAATAATAGTCATTGGCTAATCCCTAGCTTCACTATCTAAACAGTTGTAGAACAGGTAGAATTGTTGCTCTTCAAATGCTTGAACCACTGGTCCTTAGAGGGTAGGATTGCCTCTTCACCAGCTACCACCACAAACACAGTCTACCCGACTGCTTGTCACAACTGTCCTTGGCGAAACCTTCCCGGTTTGCTTCACAGTCTAAAACCTTTGATGTAGAATCAAGGTTGGGCTGAGAATCAATAAGTTGATTCTTGTTTGTGGTTCTTCAAAGTGTTGAATTCTTGATAAATTCTTTGTAGCTTGAACACTTGAAGAAATACTAGATATGATCTTGTTATAGTTCGTAGATGATAGCAATTGAATAGAATAGATCGATGCACAAAATTGCTTGTTGATTCTTATATATGCTCTGTTCTATATATTTTGTTGTTGGTGCAAATTATTCTATTTATAGTGTGAAGTCCAACGTTCATCTGGCTTCAATTTGAATTGTATCAACGTCTATCTTGCAACGGCTATATTTTCTGACCGTTCTGCTGTGTCAGTAACTCATCCAATGAAACTGAGTTTCCCTATCAATTTTATACTGAGTTTTTCTTTTGTCAGTTTCCTAACTGACTTGGAGCATTAACTGAGATTTTACTCTTCTTCAAATATCGGTACTTCTGCTTTCATCGATTATAATTGACTTAATCGAGTACACCATGATTCATTATCATCTAAGAATTCATTGTCCTTATGATTCTTAGCTCTTCATACAAGATCCATAAAGTCAGTTCAGGTCACCACAATCTTGCCTGAAGTCCAACTTTACAGTCTCGACTTGTAATCTTCATAAGCGAGTTTGAACCTCGTTCTTCATTCTTCAATAACCGAGTTTGAACCTCGTTCTTCGATCTTTTAGATAAGCCAACCGAGTCTGTTTCCTCAAATGAACTTACCTTCTTGATTTCATGTAGGTGTATTCGAGTCGCTTTGCTTGTCTCGATGATTTCGATTTTCTAAATGATTTCCGTTTCGGTTTTACGACACACTAACAATTACGATTGCTTGTGCGATGTAACCTATACAAATATCGACTCTAGTAAAACTTATACATTCAGTTCTAGACATCTTTTAGCTTTCCACTATAACAGCTGGCTTCAGCACTTCATCAATGGGGTTAAGATAATATTTTAACAAATAGGATGAATTATCATCAAAACATAAATTTTATTTCCAACAGTAACCCTCGGTAAACCGGGCCTAGAATTTCTTATTCTGGCAGACTAACAGGGACAGGTTTGATCCAGAACGACTCAAAAGAAAAGAAAATAAAATAAAATAAAAATGACTTATTAATAAGAGTTAAAACGTTTATCTTTAAAATTGGCCATTGTCCCTGGCAAAAGCGTCAAAAATCTTGATCGTGTGTAAGTCACTAACGTCGATATTACTAGCAAGAATACTAGGTACATCGTAGTATAGTAAATGCGAGTCAAGGTCGATTCCACAGAGACAATGCAACTCTAATGATAAACGATTCTAACCTAATTAAGAAGCAACATATATGTGGTCATTGACCAACAGAACATAAAAGAAGCTTGGTATTTCTCCCCCTCTTCTCACCGATCTACTAACTTGGATTAGTTAATCGTTATGTTTACTTCCCCACATAATTTCCTTAAATTAATCGAGCGAGCTTTTGATTTAATTATAAAGCTACGAGTGTAACTTCTAACCCTATCTACTCCGAAAATGGTAGTAGACAATCTATACGCAAGCTACCCTTCTTAATTGGTCCATAATAGCCCATACGTATAAAGAACTAGAATTGCAGATATCGAGCGCTTACTCATACCGCTAACCCGCCTAGACAACTGTCGACACTGATCAACACGTTCCTAGGGTCCATTCAAGACTATGTCCAAACTAACACTTCACTGATCGTATTTCATGCTAGTTTTACGATTACAATAAGCAGATTGGCCAGATCTAACCTACTGTTAATTAAACATGTCGATCAACGTAGCTGTAGTGAATCCCAGTTTTAGGTTTTCTAAATATTGTCTCGGTAAACCGGTATAGACCGCTGGTTTACCGGGGTTAGCTTTTCATATTCCTGGATCTACATTGCTCAATTACGATTAATCTAAGTAAATCATGGGGTCTTTAAACATGCAGATTAACTAAAACACATAAATACGAATAGATCTACCATATTTAAGACAAAAAGGAATTTTCAAAGCTTCATACCTTCAACAATGGAAATCTAGCTCAATCTACTCAAGCTAGTGATGGTAGAGAAAGGGAGAAAACCAGAAATAACTCCTCAAAATATTGGAATAACTTTATTTCATCAAATTGTATATAAAAAACTGAATATAATTAAGTGCTTATACAATAATCTGTTAATGCGGCCTTATATAGATACAATGACCGACTTAAGACTCTCAGAAACCCTAACCGACCTAGTAGAGGCGGTAGAATCAATTTCGTGTCCAACAAGTCCTCGGTTTACCGGCCCTAGCTCTCGGTAAACCGGGCCTACTTTTCCTCTTTTCTTCAGCAGATTTCTTCTTGGACTTCTTTTACTTGGCCCAACATGCTTCTTCTGGTCCAGATCCATTCTCCAATGCTCCAGATTCAGTACATCCTATAAAACACACAAAACGAGACAAAATAGTACCAAATCTTCAGGAAAATAACATAGATGCAGAATTCCGATCCTAGAAACATACACATAGCATTTAACATATATTACATATAATAACGAGCCTATCTATCCTCTCTTAAGAAGAATTCGGGGTGAATAAGGGTATAATTAATGGTACCATTTAGGGCGTTATCAGTACTCACTCCCTTCTATCTCAATTCTTGTCTGTTCGCACGTGGGGACTGATCGGCCTTTTCTAAGTGTCCAATCTCACCGGCAGTGTACCGGGTCAACTGTAGCCTAGAATTGGTGAGTCAAGGTCGTATCCCACAGGGAATCTGATCGAGTACCAAAGTCGGTCTCGTCCTTAGTTCAGGCCAACACAACTATTGAACGTGGTGACTTGTCCGATCACCGGTTCTACAAACTAAATATACACAAAATGAAAGATTTAAAACTATATAAAAGAGATAGCCGAGCTATGATCCAATCTACTACTCACAAACCCTAGCTATGTCCCGAGGTATTCTTGATTCACCTAAACGTTCTCGATGTCAAGTAGGGTGTCGTTTCCTATTTCCGAGAATAGACATTATTTCAATATTCTACCCTCCTATGTTAGGTTCAACGGTCCGCTGACCGGATTTAACTGACCTAACACGGTCTATGGTCAATGAAACGCGTCGATATAAAACCTCACAACGAAACCGAGTCTGAACAACTCAGTCGGTTTTACACGGTGATCCTAGAACCCCGGCTCCCGTATCCTCTCGCAAAATACATATGTAAAGACGATACGTGTGATACGTTTATTAAGTGATCAATTCAACAAACGTGATAGAATAAGTTCTAGAACTATGGTAACGTCGAGAATCAAGAATCAAACATCAAGAACACCACATGAACAAGCTAAGGTTCGATTTCAAAGACTATCACATAACTCGACTATCGGCTATTAGCTACTCATTATATTAACAAAAACAACAAGAAATCAGCAATAAACATAATGAAAATAAAGATTGAAAGCAAGAACAAGAAATGAAAAAGAAATACCAACTATATTATGCCGTAGAAAATCGGTTCACCGAACGAAATCCCATCAATAACGCGTCAAGATATCTTCGAGAATCAACGGATTACAAAAATCTACAACTAATCTAAGCTAATATACCTATAAACTAATCTAATCTAAGGAAAGATGAAGAAAAAGCTGTAAAAACGAGTTGGGGAAGAGGAAGTATGGATCTAGATCCAAAATGGGGGTATTTATAGTGTTTTATGTGTTCTAGACGCTAGGCGTGCGCCTAGGAAAGTGCAGGCGCACGCCTAGGATGATAAAAATGTGTATTGAAACTTCTGGCCAAAATTGACTGCTAGGCGTGCGCCTAGCATTTCTCAGGCGCTCGCCTAGCTGACACACCTTCAGAAAACAGCCATAACTTTGTGTGTAGACCTCCAAATCGAGTGATTCAAAATCCGTTGGAAAGCTAATGAAATTGTCTACAACTTTTATGAAGATGTTTAGCCCAGAAAATGCATCTAAGGTGGATCAAAATGCAGATCAATGGAAGGTATGGTTGTAGTACCACCGCGTTTTGATCCGTTTGAACGTTTAAGCTTCGGGCACACGTTCCAATCCTGGTATCTCGCCTTCCGGACATCTCGAACACATAAGTCCTGTACAAAATCACAACAAATACCACACATAATCCCTACAAGACACTAGGGTGACCGAGAGTATAGTAAATTTACACCGAAAAAGACCGAGAATCCCGGACTTTACGTCCTAGGTCCCGAAATGATAACCAAGGTGTAAATACATCAAAATTCAACCAAATGTCTCAAGAAACATATAAAACGAGGTATAAACGGGGTATAAATTACATAGAAAATGATAGCCAATTTGATCTCATCAGGGATTGACGGACCTTTATGTGGAGCCGCAGCCTCGTGCTCAGATGGAGTGGGGAGCTGTTCATCAATTGGAATCAGGGGAAGATTACATGCGGCTAGACGTAAGTTTTCCAAACACATATGTTTCACATATTCTGCGTAGGCTAACGCTGCCTTCGCCTCAGGGGATTAGGCCTCCGGGGCCTCCTTTACCCCCGAAACCTTCTCCGGAACTACCTTTCTGTTATCATACTATTTTGAGGTCCCTTATATGTTCTTCTCGCATGAAGGACTAGAGTGGCCCGACATCAAGTTCGTGGCGCAATCCCTGGATCTGGATCTCCATTGGTTCAAAATAGTTCTAGCATCAACATTGAGCTTTGATCTGTCTTCCAGCTGAGAATTATCCCATCCTGTGGTGGGGTTCTCAAGCGTGATATCCAAGTTGTCCTGGTGGGGGGGTCCCGTGTGGTCCCCTTTCCTGGAGTGTGTGGCACATGGATATTGTCCTTTATCCCAGCCATGTGGCAAACTCTGATAGGTTGTCTGCGCAAGATGCCAAAAAGTACTCTGATTCTCAACCGTTCTGACACTCACCAACCTTGTACTGTCTGAGCATACAGACGGCGTGTCGGGGATATTGTCAATAGTGACTTATCCGGCGGTGCCGACGTACGGATATTGGAATTCAGGGAGCAACTGCGATTTCTCAAGCATGAGGCCCCAAAAATCCTGGTATCTTACTGATCCCGGTATGTCCTTTTTCCGGATCCAAAGAAACAACACAACATATACTAACACAAGCTCTACGTTGATGTAACACCCAGAAATCTGAGTACACAACGATAATGAACAAAATAACGATATGACAACAGCCAAAATAACAAGCGTGACCTTGGCTCTTTTTTTAACGTAAAGGTTTTGAGGATGTCGATTTCTCAAGAGCAACTCAACAAATTCACGTGTCCTTAGTCTTTTTCGCTGACTAACAACTACAGTCAACAAATCCAAAATTCTAAAACGAAAGTTTCCGGCCATGAACACACAATGCCAACTCCGACGAGTTTCTTTGTGCAAAAATCATGAGAGAGGTGATGGTTCAAACGCAAACTCGTGATTCTGAACAAGAAATTGGGGAGGTTACATTATTTTGAGATGATTTCGGCACTGATTTAGAGATTTGAACGTGAACAAACGAGAGCTGAGAGCTTTCTGGTGAAGAAAACGCGAGGCCTAGAGAAGATAGAGCTCTTCCTAGGGCCGCCGTAAATCCTTGCAACAAGGAGTGATCCGTACGCCGGAAACATGCTGAAAGCTTTGATTTTCCTGGTAACGGAGCCAACTGATAACGTCAAAATTATCACGGGTGTTCAACGGTGGTTTGGTGATGAATATCTGGCTGTGAATACGGTGTAAAGGTGGTGGCTCGCGGTGGAGCTGTAGGATGAGTGGCGGTGAATGTGGTGGTGTAACACAAGAAAAAAAGAGTAGTCAATTGGGTAGAGTTTTGCCTTGTTTCATTAATATTCAACTTGGTTTATGATCTATACATGGAGCCCTATTTATAGGGTGGGAACCGACTAAATTTAACATAATTACAACTAAGGACATGGTACAACTAAATCTGCGGTGGTTGGTCGGGCCGCGATATGGTGGTGACGGCGTGATCCAGGGGCTTGTGTTGTGGGTCCTCAATCTGTTGGTTGTGTCGTCGGTCCATGCTCTCCACGATTGGGGTGGAGTGGATCCCTGGCGGATCCATCACTCTTGTTCATTATGGGCTTACTTTCAAGGCCATCAGAAGAATAGGAGTATGCTTAGCTCAGGGGTCTAGATGCGTGTTGACCTTCCGGCCCCCATTCTCCTATTCACAGAGGATCTCTCCGGGTCAATATGCAGGTTCGCGCGTTGAATGGTGGAGCCGGCCTATCAGGTTCAAATGGGTGTCGTGCGAAAAAGAAATGAGAAAATGAAATATTGAGATATAAAGCACGACTCGTGGCCCAAGGATTTTCACAAAGGCCCAGTATTGATTATGAAGAAACGTATTCACCTGTGGTTGATTCGATAACATTACGATACCTCGTGAGCCTAGCAGTGCATGAAACCTTCAAATGCGTCTTATGGACGTTGTTACAGCTTATCTGTAAGGGAAACTTGACAATGATATATATATATATATATATATATATATATATATATATATATGCAAAACCCTTCAGGATTTAGAATGCCTGAAGCATGTAAATCGAATCCTCGAGAAATTTATTCTGTCAAGTTACAAAAGTCCATGTATGGATTAAAGCAATCTGGACGGATGTGGTATAACCGTCTCAATGAAGTTTAATTAAAGAAGGTTTTAAAAATGATATGATTTGTCCTTGCATTTTTATTAGAAAATATGAATCACAGTTTTTTATAATCTCCGTATATGTTGATGATTTAAATATTGTTGGAACTCCTGAAGAAGTTTCAAAAGCAGTTGATTATTTAATGAAATAATTTGAAGTTATAATTTTGTGGACAAACGAGGTTTTTTCTTGGTTTACAAATCGAACATCTAGAAGATGGAATCTTTGTCCATCAATCAACTTATACAAAGAAAGTTTTGAAACGATTCTATATGGACAAATCACATCTGTTAAGCACCCCAATGGTCGTGAGATCACTTGAAATAGATAAAGATCCATTTAGACCATGTGAGGAATACGAAGAGATACTTGGTCCTGAAGTACCATATCTCAGTGCTATCGGTGCTCTAATGTATTTAGCTAACAATACTAGACCGGATATTTCTTTTTCTGTGAGTTTATTGGCCAGGTTTAGCTCAGCTCCGACACAACGTCATTGGAATGGAGTCAAACATTTGTTTCGATATTTGCAAGGGACGATTGATCTTGGACTCTTCTACTCCAACAAATCAAGTCGGGAGCTTGTTGGTTATGCGGATGCAGGTTATTTATCCGACCCCCACAAAGCAAGGTCTCAAACAGTTGCTTGTTTACTAGCGGTGGCACAATGATTTCATGGAGCTCAACTAAGCAATCTTTGGTCGCTACATCCTCAAATCATGCCGAAATAATTGCTATTCATGAAGCAAGCCGAGAATGTGTCTGGTTGAGATCACTGACGCATTATATGTAATATCCCAACTTTTCGGAAAGGGGCAAACATGACTTTTTACGGAAAACAGAATATTATGTTTAATTATTTATGGATTAAAGTATTTTACATATATTTAAGTATATATTTCGAAAATAGGTTGGAAGGGAAATAAAGGAATTAATTGTAATTAAGGGGACTTGATGGTAATTAATTAAGGAGGTTTATTTCGGGGAATTAACTTCTCATTAAGGTAGAGGTTTCCAAACGGGAGTTATCAGAATCAGAATTCAAAACGTTTTACCTTCTACGTTGGAAGCAAAGGAGAAAAGAAAGAGACTTCTTCCAATTTCTCACTAATTTTAGAAAGGATTGTAGATTCAGAATCAGCGGGAAGAGAGGAGCGTTTTGATAGCAAAAGTTCAGAGTTTTACAAAGGTATGAATTTAGCCCTAGATGTGGTTTTGATCAAAGCTTGGTGGTTTAGTTTTCCTAAATTCGTAGAATTGTTGTAGTAGAAGCATGTGATCAAGTCTAATTCAAGTTTGGGGTTGATCACATAGGTTTTAACTGAAGTTTGTGAAAGTGCAGCAGTTGCATTGAAGGTTTTCCTTTGGAGTTTGCTTTGATCAAGTAAGAGGCTCTTCCTAATGTTTAATTAAGGTTTTATGATGTTAATGTTGAGTATTTGTGTTGAATTCTTGGTTAGAAATCATGTTCTAGGTTGTAGTTAAAGTGTTGGATGTTAAGGTATGTAAAAGCTGTGTTTTTCTGTTGTTTTCCTATGTTAATTGATGTTGATCATTTTGGGAACAAGTTAGAAACGGTTTAAGAGCGAAAGGCATGTTTTTAGGGTTGTATCTGAGCGAATGCGTGCGCATTCCTAAGCAATGCATATGCATTGCTCAAATAGCAGCATCATGAATCTGTCAGAACGTCGAACGCGTGTGCATTCCTAGAGCAATGTGTACGCATTGCCCCTGGCAGAATCTCAATGCGTGTGCATTCTGCCAGCATTGGGCCAGTTTTGTGATATGATGTGTTTTAAGCCCCGAGTCTAGTTTTAATTGTTATATCTCGATACAATAACATTAAATGAACAGGAACAAACCATGATTAAGCTTCTGATGCGTTTAGTTCCGGCACCGAACGTACTCTTCCTCAGAGTTGAAGTTCGGGACCGTCGGAAGAGTATGATCGGCTTGTGCTTTGATGAATTAGAATTCATCAATGTCTGTGTATGTGCTAGGTTTGTCCACGTCTAGTGGTCTAAGTAAAAGAGTAGGAGATGTGAGGGAGCTTATTTGAAAATACTTAGGTGGCTAAATGATAATCTAATAATAAACGTACTTGTGTAGTTAAAAGAATAAACATCATGCCATTCTTGGATAGGCACAAGGCCATATCGCGACGTGTGGGCGGTCAGTAAAAGTGAACAACTCTGCTGGCCTATAAACGGCTAAATGGTAGAGGGACTTCGCCGGACCCGTGTACTATCGGGTTAAACCCGTGGCTATCAGTGTGATCCACTGTTAGGTTGCAAACGATATCTCATGGCGGATATACACCATGCATAGTGTCCTTGAATGCGGATGTAACAAAGATAAGCTAAGCTAGAAGTCATTAGTCACGACATATTGATGAGCATGAAGTGAACCCTAGAGTTGAGTCGGTCTCACAATGACAACTTAATAATAATAAAGTAAACCTTTCCGTTGTAGAACTTAGTTATACATTAGCTTCTTCCTCTTCACTAAGTACTTTGTACTTACCTCATTTGCATGTTTGTTTTGTATGCATTGTGGGGTGAGAAGACGAACAGGTTGACCAAGTGTAGATGACGGCCTTTGGTGACGTCGATGCCTTGATGATGCTTTTAATATATGTTCCTTGTAAAAGTTGTAATAGACTAGTGGTATTTATTTTCAGACTGTTTGTACTTTATTCTAAGACCTTTGTAAGACAAGTTTGTAATCATTGAGACATCGTATGTTGTACAGTTATTTCGTTGTTGTAAGCTACATATTCCTATCTTTAGAATTCTTGTAATCTACTCACAGTAGCATTTACGATTTTACCCGAGTCTTTTGGGCTTCCGTTTGCTTTATTTGATACGACGACGTAGAGGCTTGCGTATAAGGGTTCGGTATCCGGGAGCAGGTCGTTACATTATATACGAGAAACTTGTGGCTTGTTCATTGAGAAAGAGAAGCCGACTACATTATATGAAGACAACGCAGCATGTATAGCACAGCTAAAAGTAGGATACATAAAGGGAGATCGAACGAAACATATTTCACCAAAATTCTTCTTCACTCACGATCTTCAAAAGAAAGGCGACATTGCTATTCAACAGATCAGATTAAGTGACAATCCAACAGATTTATTCACGAAGTCATTACCTACCGCTTCGTTTGAGAAATTTCTAATGAAGATCGGAATGCGCCGGCTTAGAGACCTAAAGAGATGTTTAAATCAGGGGGAGTGATACACAAATGAATGTTGTACTCTTTTTCCTTCATTATGATTTTTTTCCCACAGGGTTTTTTCATATTGAAGGTTTTAACGAAGCAGATTCTTTATATAATGGACATCCAATAAGGAGTTATAAATACACACGTAATATGCTGATGTCTATTTTATGGTACTAAATAAAATATATTAAACAAAAGTGTGTCATCACACACTTGACTTTAGATAAAACTATTAGTCGCTCATGTTTGACACAGATGTAGACATGCGTCAATTTGTTAGCTTAGTGCACTATATGAAAGCAATGTGTATCATTTTGTTTATTATATATATATATATCCTACGCAGGGAAACAGTAGGGAGTAAAGACAATGTAATGAGTCCACAAATTTACATATATTAATCCATGTTAATGGAAATTCTGTTCTCATATTCTCCCTTTTTCGTAAAGTGTGGAAAATATAGAATTACTTTCTACAGTTGAAGTAGTATAATAATATATATTATACAACATAATAATATATATTATACAACAATAAAATTGATCTATCTATTTGGCACAAGCCGTCCCTGCGATCCTTGTGAAGTATTTAAAATGTAAATTATTTACCTTTTTCATTAGCTTACGTTTTTAGGATATATGATAATCCAATATGATATTAGGGTATTATGATCGTAGGGTCAATCATCTTTGTCGGTGTCAACATTGTTTTTCCATTATATTGTTCTAGTATTGGGCTCTTTGTTGGTCTTATATTGTCCTTTATATATCTTTGTGTGTCATGTTAACAGAAAACATGTCTTGCCTTGGCCCTTTACTTTACACTGGCATGTAAGAGAAAGAAAAAAAAAATCTTGTAAGCTATGATTATCCGTAAAGATACGAACTATACGCATGCACGTTTTTTTTATTTTTACTAGGACCCAAACCCGAAACCTTCGGATTAAAAACAACAGTAATTATCGATGGGTCAATACCTTGTTGGCATTCAAGTATCGACTTCATTTATGCATGAAACCCAAATAATAAAATACTAAAGGAAATAAGGATAAACAGCACTATGGTCATCCTATCTAAAGAGGGATATGTTATAGCATCATCCTGATCACATGCTTTAAATTGATTATCAATATTCTGGGACTAGAATGATTTCACGTCTGATCACCCCTCAAATGGAATGACGATGAAAGAACTGCCCCATGAATGACGATAAAAGAACTGCCCCATATTTTGATCCCTTATATGTGGCTTTTGTTTCCCTCGATTTCAATTTTTTTCAGGGGGCAAATTCTTTAATTATACACATCCCACAATCATTATTGACCTTAATTTTGGGGACATGGAAATTTTAAAAGGAAAAAAGACAAATAAACACAAGAATCCAATGAATGGTGTTCTCTCATGCACTAAAGTACTACATCCGTCCCATAAAAAGTGTATATTTTTTAAAAATAAATTGTCTCATCAAAATTGTCCATTTAGAAAATCAATACTCCCTCTGTTTTTTAATCTGTCACATTTCAGAATTTGCTCTTTTCTTATTTATCTGTCATTTTATATTTCCGATACATCATTTATTATTTTTTCCACCTTTAACAATAAAATATTTACATCTCCAATAAAAAAAAAAACATTTCCAATACTAAAAACCTCTTTACCAACAAAGTATTTACCTTTCCAATAAAAAAAATACATTTCTAATACTATATTTTAGACATATTAATTACTTTTTTAATTTGTGTGATTCTTCTCTCAGCGACATATATATAAAAACGGATGTATTTTTTTTCAAACATATCCCTATCATAGCATTTAATGTTTATATATTCATTTCATATTCCAAAAGAGCATTTATTATTTGATAGGGTTATATATGTACATCACTACTGAAAATACAACATATTAATTATTTTCTTAATCTGTGTGCCCCACAAAAAGTGGATATTTTTATGGGACGGAAGTAGTAATGACTTTTTAGTCAAAAGCTTTTGTATTAAGCCAATGGGCAGTTTAGTCAAAAACTTAGGTTTTTTTTTTTTTTTTAGAATAAAAACTTGGTATTTTTTAATGCCCCAAAAAACTTTTTCACTTTTTATATAACAATTCCCAATATATTAAATTCATATTTATTTCAAACTTGCCTAGTAAGTGACTTAAAAGCTTTACAATATTGCCTTGTAGTACTTTTTTTTGTTTTGTTTTTTTAGGGAAATTTTGTTATTACCTTAAATTATCAACAAAAAAAATCAAAAATATCAAACTTGTGAAGCTAGACTACAAATAAGGGGATTGGATCCCCTACGGTACCCACCGTCCAGCGCATAGTCAGGTGCACTTTTTCATCCACAAATTAACTTTGCCTTCTTCTTTCCTTGTTGTTTCTTTTCATTTTTTTTTTAGTTTATTGAGATCTAATTTATTACTATTTTCTAATAAGATAAATGTTTGCTTATTGCTCAATAAGATAAATAGATAAACGTTGCCTTATTTTTTTTTTTTTTTTTGAGTGGGCCTTATTTATTTATTTATTTAATTTCTTTTCCCTCCCCTTGTTGTTCTTCTTTGCTTTATATGTTATATGAATCAAATCCTATTAAAACACGGATACAAATACGGACATATCGTATTACACGACATAAATACGACAATATATCTAAATTCAAAATTGAAATACACGACACATCAAATGGTGGTAAACAATTATTTTTGGTGAATGGTGATAAGTTTTTTAAGATAGATCGAGTACTTTTCAAATTATAATTCAGGTTGAAAATCATTTTTCATCGCAATTCATAGGCAACTTATCTTGTCGTTAAACATTTCTCCGGGAAAAAAATTGAAATTATAAAATAAAAATTTTGTGTTCGTGTGTCGACATCGTGTCGAAGTGTCATTTATAAAAATATTGATTAGTATAATTATTTACCCTTCAAAAAAAATTATTTAAGTCAACTGACACTAAGTGTTGAGCACTGCGTACGACACTCAAATTAAAATCTCGGTGCTTCATAAATCAAAACTAAACAATATCGATCGGCATCCTATATAAATAAAATTACAATGGTAATTCATATGATTTTTTAGTCGTAACTGTTTTCCAATCTTAAAAAAAAATTGCTATCAGGAATTTGGCCATATTGTTAACAACAAATATCACTTAATCTGAACTTAGTAAATGATATTTACACTGAAATATGTATGATAATTGTGTCATACAACCACTTAATATGAATTGTGTATAAATTTTCTTAGCAAATTTTAAATGATGCGAATATGACTTAATGAATATTTTTATGTTTCTTATGTATATATATATATATATATATATATATATATATATATATAAACGAAACATCTAATTATTAATATTTCTTTGAATTTCATGTATACCGAATAGCATTAATTTGTATTAGATTTTTTATTTTTTTATTATATATCTATATATAGATATCAGTATCGCCTGACCGACCAACAGGTATCACTTGACCAACCAACCGACAAAAGGCATAACCAATCAATTCGCTTTAGGCCTCTTTTAGCATAGGGCCGACACTGTATATGTCCGTATTTGCATCTGTGTTGACGTGTTGTATAGGTATTGATTGATATAAAAAGACAAATAATAATATCATTAAAAATGATGTAAAAAAATGTTAGGGTTTATAAAAAAAATGTTAGGGCTATAAAATAATTGAGCAATAAGCAAACATTTATCTTAACCTTTTTTTTTAGTGGAAACATTTATCTCATTAAAATATAATAAATTAAACATCAACAAACTAAACCAAAAAAAAAATTTAAAAAACAAGGAAAGAAGTAGAGTTATTTTGTGGATGAGAATATGTACCTGACTATGCACCGGACGGTGGGTACCGTAGGGGATCCGTCCCCACAAATAAGATGAATTAAAGGAGGGGTATACATTTCTTTATATAAGTAACATAAGAAATGTCAATCCATTAATTTGTTTTTTAAACACGCATTAAGTAGAGTAGGAGAATAAACGATCCGAGCAACTTGATATGTGGCTCGTGAAATGTTTGTTAATATAAGATTTATCTGAACTCGAGAAGTTTGTCAAGCAAGGACAGAACAATTATGATAGAATTGTTGAATAACAATGTATTTGTCATTAGGTAAACACGAACTATTATAAGGAGTTTATATAGCGAGCCACAAGGCTATAACTGTAAAATGCAAAAATAATTAAATATAAACTATCGTCTAATACGCTCCCTCAAGCTGACGGTGCTTTGCGAAGGCCAAGCTTGGAAATGAAAGTAGAAAAGGATAAACGTGGCAGTGGCTTGGTGAGAACATCAGCCAACTGATCAGCAGTAGCTACACGAGCAACACGAACAAGTCCTCGCTCAACATGCTCACGAATGAAGTGATAATCGATAGCAACATGCTTCATTCGTGAGTGAAACACTGGATTGGCGCTTAGTCGAAGAGCACCTAAATTATCACAAAAGATCACTGGTGTAGAACGAACCGAAAAACCGAGATCTGCAAGTAGATAGGTCAGCCAAGCAATCTCTGCCGCAGTGTCAGCAACACATCTGTATTCAGCTTCGGTGGACGAACGAGCGACTGAGTTTTGCTTCTTGGAGCTCCAAGAAATCGCATTCCTACCCAAGAAGACTATATAAGCAGAGGTAGAAGCATAACAAGCTTCCTTATTCCCCCCCCCCCCCCCCAATCCGAATCAGAAAAGGCATGCAAAGCCAACGGCGAATCCAGATATAACTGTAGACCCGTAGTGGCGGTGCCAGACAAGTAACGCAACACACGCTTGACCAACATCCAATGGTACTCAGTCGGGGCATGCATAAACTGAGCTAACTTATTAACAGCGAACTGAATATCAATCCGTGTAAAACACAAATACTGTAAAGCCCCCAAAATTTGGCGATACTGAGTAGGGTCTGAAAAGGCTGGTGAGACAACAGGATCACCTGAAAAGGCATCAGCAGGCATAGGCGTGGAGACTAGCTTGGATTCCTCCATATGAACCTGAGACAGTAACTCACGAGTGTACCTGGTTTGCGTGAGTAGCATGCCCATAGCAGAATGTGTGACTTCAACACCCAAGAAATACGATAAGAGACCGAGATCCTTAATAGAGAACCTGGAGCCAAGCTGATCAATGATATGCTGAACCTGCTCAGCAGAGCTACCTGTAACAATAATGTTATCGACATATACCAAGAGCATAGTAATACTGGTGGACGTGCGACAAACAAACAGCGACGGATCAGCCACTGAATTAACAAAACCCATAGTGAGAACAAAAGTTTTAAGCTCATGATACCAGGCACGAGGTGCCTGCTTGAGGCCATAAATTGCCTTGTGAAGCTTACACACAAATGTGGGCTTTGTAGCATCCTCAAAACCAGGCGGTTGACACATATAGACATCTTCAGCTAGTGTCCCCTGCAGGAAGGCATTATTGACATCGAGTTGGCGAAGGCACCAACCCATGGAAACCGCAATACTGAGAACAAGATGAATCGTAACCGGCTTAACGACAGGACTAAAGGTCTCAAAATAATCCAAACTAGGCCGTTGTGTAAACCCTTTGGCAACTAGCCGAGCCTTGTACTTATCAATCGAGCCATCCGGTTTTCTCTTAATTCTGAACACCCACTTACAGCCAACAATATTCAAATCAGAAGACGGTGGAACTAAGGACCACGTATCATTGCGAAGAAGCGCACTATATTCGTCAGACATCGCAACACACCACTGCGGGCACTGCAAGGCCTGCTTAAGGGTAGAGGGTTCTGTGTCAAGGTAGCGGTTTTGTAACTGAGCTTGGAGGGTGAAGATCGTACGAGGTTTGTATATGTGGTTTCGAGAAAGAGTAGTCATAGGATGTTGTGGGGGAGAGGACGAAGGTGAGGTAGAGGTAGAGGTAGAAGCAGGAGAGGTAGAGGTAGAAGCAGGAGAGGAGGTGGAAGCACTGCTAGAGACATTGGTTGAGGAAGCAGGAGATGGAGACGAAGAGGGGCTCTCAGGTTGAGGAGCAGAGCTCTCGGGTTGGGCAGTGGCGGGCTCGGTTGGGGGTGTTTCCATGAGGGGAAAGCGATGAACTGGAACAGTAGCGGGTTCATAGTACTCAGGAGGTAATAAAGCAGTCAGAGGAGGGAGAGAAGAGTCGATAGGTATGGTAGAAAATGGAAATATATCCTCCACAAAGCGAACATCGCGTGATGTATACATGCGGGACTCAGATAAATCATAGCAAAGGTAGGCACTTTGGGTGAAGGAGTAGCCAAGGAAGACACAAGGTTTAGAAGGGGACTCAAGTTTGTGATTATTATATGGTTTAAGCCAGGGATAACACAGACAACCAAAGACTCGAAGTTTGGAATAATTAGGGGGGCCGAGAAGAGTTTAAGGTGAGGTGAGAGCATGTCAAGATTTTTTGTAGGCATTCGATTGATGAGGTAGACAGCTGCACTGACCACATATGACCAGTAGGTGATCGGCATGGAGGCATGAGATAGAAGAGTTAAGGCAGTTTCAGTAATGTGCAGATGACGCCGTTCAGAAATACCGTTGTGTTGAGGTGTGTAGGTGGGAGATGTGAAGTGAGAGATGCCATTGGCAGCAAGGAAGGGGCGCAGTTTTATGTACTCGGTTCCATTGTCGGAGTAAAGAGTTTTGATAGAAGTATCTAACAATTTTTCGACATATTTTTTGAATTTGACAAAGGTGGCATAAACATCGGATTTGCAGGTTAACGGATATATCCACATGAAACGAGTAAAATGATCAACAAATAAAACATAATACTTGAAATCATCAACGGAATAAACAGGAGATGTCCAAACATCTGAATAAATGACCTCCAAAGGTTTAACAATACATAATGTCGAATCGGAAAAAGGGAGCCGGTGGCTCTTATTACAAAGACATAAATCACAATAAGTAGACGAAACAGAAGATAATTCTAAGAAATTATTTTTTGCAAGGGTTTGAATGACAGGAAAAGCTGGATGGCCGCAGCGACGATGCTAGGTAGCAGCAGAGGCTTTGGACGCAGAGAAGGCAAAGAGAGCTTTTGAAGACCACAGATAGGCTCCATCACTGACTTGTCCCTGGTGGAGGCATTTGCCCGTCTTCAAATCCTTCACCAAAAACGAGTTAGGTAAGAATTCAATAGATACAGAATTATCACTACAAAATTTTTGAACCGAAAGCAGATTACGAGAAAGAGAAGGTACACAGAGGACATGATTTAATTTAAAGGAAGAGAGAGAGGTAGAGCCAATGTGAGTGATAGCCAAGGAGCTACCATCACCAATGACTATACGATCCATACCTTGATAAGGGGAGTGAAGAGAGAGCAGGCTGAGCTCCTGTGTCATATGGTGAGAGGCACCACTATCGAGCATCCATAGAGTAGCAGAATCAGAGTATGGCACAGGAGGACTGGAAGTGGAAGTTTGGGCAACATGAGCATAAGGAGTGGATGGTGGAGGAGGCCGAGAGCCAGCTGGGCTTCGGGTGGGACATGGAAGATTGGTATAGTGAGTGTAGGTGGTGCAACGAGTTGCAACGTGGCCTTGGACGCCACAGAGTTGACAGAAACCCTGATAACCTTTTGAAGCGCGAGAGGCAGCATTTTTGGACGGAGTGGAGGGAGGCTGGGCTGGCTGAGGATGTCTGGGATTTGTGGCAGGTGCGTGAGGCATTAGTGGTGGGGAGGGCCGTTGGGCTTGGGGATACGGGGAATAGGGTGAAACGGGCATAGGACGTGGGTAGTGATAGGCAGGGAATGCAGTGTACGCAGGGGTTGTAGCAGACTGACTTTGAGCAAGAGACACTTCATGCATTAACAGTTTCTCATGTAACAATGGCAGCGAAATAGTATCGTCACGTGCCTGAATAGCACTTACAAGATTTGCATAATCACTACCAAGATTTTTTAATATTATCTCAACCAATTCATCATCAGGCACTTTTGAGTCCAATGCAGCCAAGTCATCCGCAACATTTTAATGGCAGTAAAATATTGAGAAATCGACATCGTACCTTTCGAGATAGAATTCAAGCGCATTCGTAGATACCTGGTACGCCCTTTACTCTGTTTCCCATATGTGTCAAGAAGGGTGTCCCAAGCTTGCTTCGAATTATGCGTGTGCTGAATTGAAGCAATATAATTCTTGTCAACCAAACCAAGAATAAGGTGGTGGATGAGCGCATCCTGTTGAACCCATAGCAGGTGCGCTGGATTTGAAACAGCTGCACCGGCGGCGCTTGTGAGGATAGCAGCCGGCTTGGGTGTGTCGCCGGTGATGTACCCGATGAGACCATGACCGGTGAGCAAGGTGGTCATCTGCAGTTTCCAGGCGGTGAAATTTTTGTCATCAAGCTTAATTGGTGCATTGACGGCGGGGTTCAATGCAACGACAGATGGGGCGGCGGCGGTGGGAGCTGCAGCGGAGATGGTGGAAGAAGATGAATCAGCTATGGGGGGAGTTGTTGTCATCGCAGCGGTGGTGGCCTAGCGGCGGCTGCGGCAATAGGTTTAGCAGAAAAAGAATTTTGGTAGATCGGGAGTCTCTGATACCATGATAGAATTGTTGAATAACTATGTATTTGTCATTAGGTAAACACGAACCATTACAAGAAGTTTATATAGCGAGCCACAAGGCTATAACTGTAAAATACAAAAATAATTAAATATAAACTATCGTCTAATAAATTATTTCAATTTGAGGTAGAATAATGGATTATATTTAGATTATCGGATGAACTAGATTATGATGATCTACTGGATAGAATTGGACTACATATATTTATTATTGTAAATTTTATTGTCCGGGTAGCATTAGCCCCTTAAATAGTATATCTACCTCCGTCCATGTCGTCCATGTTAACGAGTTGAACTCGAGCACATTAAACGTTGTCTTGAAAGGCTCGAGCATCTCGAAACTAAATATTTTTTTGAGATTCTTGAATTTGAAAGGGCTCAAAATTTATCGAGCATAACCGAGTTAAATTTAAACAAGATTATAACTTAATCAAACCAATCTCGAATAATTTTTTTAATAATCGAATAAATTCAAACCGAGTTTAAACATTATCATTTTAACATATTATTTGACTCCTCCCTGAAGTAGAGAATGGATGTTTGTAAGTGAAAGTTTGCCATGAATGAATTATTGATCATCACGTGCTCTCAATAGGGGGCTCGGGGCTCCCATAGCACGGAAAGTAGAAAAAGTAGGGAATTGCATTGAATATAATGGCCGGGACACACAAAAATCAAAGTTATTTTATCCAAAACAGATTTTACGGTACAATTGTTTTGAAAATGTTATATAAAAGGTGGAGATTGAATAGGATATTATTTGTATTATATCTCAAAGTTGATGTATTATTAATTGAATCTAGGTCTGATCGAGAGACTCTGATTCTAATTTGTTAGGAAACGAACTCCGAGTTATAATCTTTTACGACAAGGATTAGCAGAAAAGGATGTAAGGAGGAGAAACGAACCCATGAGATCAATCTTTGCTGTCAACATTATTTCCTCATTTATATTATGAAAGTGTTGAGTCTCTTTGGTGGCCTTGTGGCCCAAAATTGTCTTCTCATTTATATTATGTAACTGCTGGACGGACTTCTTTGTTGGCCTTATTATGGATGTGGCTAAGGCTCACATTTGTAGTGGGGGGGTGTGGGGTTATTAAAGTGTGTCACGTTTTTTGACTTAGAATCAGATCACCCACCATAGTAAAAAATGAATTTCCTTCACTTAATAACCTAAATTTTTTAGATGATGCCCCTCATTTTATATATGTTTGGGCTTATATTTTCGACGTGGTATCAGAGCAAGAGATAATGAGATCAATCATTGCTGCCAACATTGCTTCCCTAATGTGTTGAGCTTCTTTGTAGTGTCATTTAGGTGTCTTTATGTGTCATGTTGACCAGGGCTGTTGAAGTGTTTAAAATGTTACATATCTATATTTCTATCAGGTTAAGTTTTGATAACACCAGTGGCGGACGCAGGATCTCGGGTAAGGAGGGGCAGTAAAAAAATTTAAGAGGGCAAACAAGATACATACTACATATATTAATAAGTTTTTTTCGGATTAAAGAGCAATGCTCTCTACCATTTATATGTAGGGTCACACTGGATAACACGTTTAACTACCATCTTTTTCAAAAAAACAAAGCTTTTAGAAGAGGTGATAGTATAACTATGTCTAGAGTTTGTGAAAAAACGTAAATAGAAGGTTAATGCCTAAATGGTTAGTAAGAAAGAGGGAGGTTATGTGTAAAACCTTCTTAGCATTAAGGGCAAACAACCTCTTTTTTTTTTTGGGGGGTTGGGGGGAAAGCGGCACAAGAACAAAAAAATTAATAAATTGGCCTGCGAAGCGACAAAAGAATATTTTCATTATTATAAATGACAAAAATCACAATTATTCTTGTGCGTGTTAATATTACTTGCTTTTACAATCATTCTTTCATATTTACTTTATTCCACATTTGTTACTTCATAATTGTTACTTTTGTCCTGATTAAATTACAGTGTCCTTCTATCTCGATTTTTTGATAATTTTGTCCTTCTGAACAAAAGTCTATTTTTTTTTACCTACGGACCCCAGAGTAAATCCACAACCGACATAACGCCAACCTCGTTGAAGGTATATTTCTAGTCAGAAGAGTGGACAGACTTATCCAGTTATCCTACCAATTTGGATAACCGGATACAACCCTATGTTTTGTGTGTGTGTGTTTTTTCTTTTTTTTTTTTTTTTGGTTTGATTGAGTGGGTACAACCCTATGTAAAAGTGAATTTTGAAAAGTGAAGAAAATCTCCCTACAAAAAAAGGTAAAGTAAAAAAGAATCTCATAAACGTTTTTAAAAAAAACCCTTTAAGATGGGTGCTTTGTTTTCAAATAATTTCAACCTAGAAAATGTCTTTGTTTCTATTTTCCCTACAAACTAATAAAAAGTTTTTTTTTTGGAAAAACTAATGAAAAGTTAATAAAAAAATATTGTCTTTATTATATAATGACATCTATACCACATATTGATAGATAATTAATGATAATATGTTTGAAAAAGTAATATTGACACATTGATTTTAAACATGGTTACATTCTACCCTAAAAAAAACCATATTTACATTCTAAATAAAAAGAACATTATACTATATGTAGAACATTTATTTTTCAATTGATGAATTTTAGTTTCTCCTCCCTTCGGTTGTTTTTTTCTGGTAGGCTATGGCGGGGATCGGATGGACTTTTCTTTTGTGGTTTGTTGTTTTGGCAGCGTTGGTGGTGATCGTATCTTTGTTGTTGTTGTTTGTCTTTTGTTTATATCTGTCGGATCATATCGGTGCTCGTCGGTCTAATCGGTCTCTACGGTTGGTGCTACTGGTAGTTGGTGGGTTTCTTCTTTCGTTTCGGTTATGGACATCCGCGATAAGACAGATTTTTCCATTTTATTACCTTACCAAATCAAGTTCTCTTTCACGAGACATAATTTGGTCTAGTTGGGTTTGCCCCAATGTTGTTTTCTTTTCGTATTGTAGCTATAGTGATGTCCAGTGGCGGGCTGGTAGTGTTCCGGTGGTAGTCCGGTATTGTTCCGGCTGATGTCCGGATGTAAAACTTTGTATGTGTTGTTGTTTCTAATAATATTTCTTTCGTTTCGGGAAAATAAAATAGACACTATACTTGGGAATTTCCCTCACCTCTAAGGATTGAGGTAAGTGGTTAAAGAACTTTAGGTGATTAAATGCGGGAATACTTGTGTGGTGTGGAGACACCGTGTGATTCAATCTGAACTACATATTTTCATTCTGTATTTAAATTGTGTGGTTCTGATCGTGAGGTTCTGACCCTATATGTCTTAAGCTGAAACGTGAGGTATCGATTTATGTTTATTTTTCAGAACAGAAGTAAAATCAATGTGTCTTTTCTTTTGAAAAAATTAAATTTGCATTACGCTAAGTCCGCAATAGCGGCGGAAATTACATCACAAGGAGGGGATGTTCCCCAATCAATGCGGCCAATATGATCTAAACCATGCCGGGCCAGTAGGTGCGCTGGGAAGCTACCAGTACGCTTAAAAAAAGTAAAAGAATAAGTAACAAAAGATGGTAAAAACGCTAGACAATCACGTGCTAAGCAGCTGAAGATAGATAAGTCGTCCGACGGCCGCAATACTGAGATACAATTATCGATTTGCATTTGTTATATCTTCTTAGAGGCGGGATTCATTTGAATTTGAGATCATAACCTGATGATGTCGAAAATATCATTTTACTTTAGCGGTGGATTTGGAGTGGATATCTGACTATTAAAAGTGTATAAAAGTGGTGTTTATCGGTGGTGAAAGCGGTGGCGCTAAAAAACAAGATTAAGATCTTCAAGAGCCCGATGGGGGAGTGTTTGGTGTTTATGAGCTGAGCCCGAAGATGCTGCCTACGTACCCTTTGTAAGGGATCAAGCCACGCGTAGTTTTTGGAATGAAGTCCCCCCCTCCTTGTGACGGAGGTGATGTGGGTATTTATAGAGTGATGAAGCTAGCCAGCTGGTGAGAGCATGACAACTGGCGGGTGCGGGCAAGTCGCGAGCCTGGAGGGCCTTAGCTTGTTTTATCTTTATGTTGGTGGCTCTGATCTTTGGCGGATCTAACGTCTGAGGGTTCGCGGGGCGCCCCTAGTCTGATTGCATCGCATAGGACCGAAGGCTTGGAGCGGGGTTGACGTCTTGCGAGCTCGCAGATTGTGGTGGTCGGTGGCTTAATTCACTGTTTTGGGGGTCGGGTGGACCCGAATAAGGATCCGTGGGCCGAATTACGATTTAGGCATATCATTACCTTTGTTAAAAAAGAAAATGATTATTATATGGCAAGTAATACAACACTTTATTATACACTGAGTGTGATGTATGATTAGCGGTGTAATGGAGTTGAGTCGAGTTGATATTTTCTAGGACTCGAGTTCGAGCTCGATCGAGTCATAGAAATACAATATCAAACTTAATTTCTTGATTACATGATACGACTCAACTCGACTCGTATGCTTGATTACATTTCAAAATATACTTAATTTTTATAAAATACGGCAAGATCGAATTTGACTAGTCTAATAGTTAACTATTTTATATAAAACACTTTTAATAATAAAAATATAGTTCATTAAATAAAATTATCTAATATATCTTGATTAACTCGTGAGTTAAAGTTGGAGTTCATCTCATGCAATTAATGGTTCGAGGAACTCGACTCGAGCTTGTACTTAAAAACTGAATCGAATCAAATTTCTATACGAATTCATGAATTTCTTTGTTCACTTACATCTCTATCGTTGATAACGATCTAAACATGTCATAATCAACGATGCAAAAGCGTAAATCGTTTTCATATTCATAGTCGTAGTGAGATCACCCCTATTAAAATCTCCATCAATAAATACACCACCGCTCCTCCTCAATCCTCCACATTCCGCCACCACTAAAACCCTTCTTTCCTGCACACTAACCACCACCACCACCATGGCAGCCGGAGGAGTACCACCACCCAACAGCCTTCTGCTTCTGCAGCTTTCATTACTGCTAATGTCCTCCTTCTTCTTCTCTGTAAACAATGCTGCAGAAGAAGAACTCATGAAACTTCCGGTACTACTCTCACCTGCTGAACCCCCTAAACCCCATGGCGGCCACCACCACCACCACCACCACCATGACCCTCTCCACCACCACAACCACCACCACTACCCTGTTTACCCACCTGCTAAATCCCCTATTGCCCACATTCATCCACCTGCTGCTAAATCCCCTGCTGTTCATATTCATCCACCTGTTGTTCATGTTCATCCACCGGTCAAAGCTCCGGTTAAGCCTCCCGTTCATGTTCATCCACCGGTTAAAGCTCCGGTTAAACCTCCTGTTCATGTTCATCCACCGGTTAAGGCTCCGGTTCATCCACCGGCGGCGAGCCCACCATTTGTGAGGAATTATATTGCTGTTCAGGGTGTTGTCTTCTGCAAATCATGCAAATATCCTGGCATTGATACTCTTTGGGGTGCTACTGCCCTTTCTGGTTAGTCAATGTTTTTTTTTTTTTAACATTTCATTTTCTCTTTTTTTTTTTCCTTCCAGTTTATATATATATCAAGTGATTTTATATTATAATCGATAGTATAAAAATATGGTGTAACAATATTTGTGGTAATAGTATTTAAAAAGTGGATAATTGAAAGGTTGAGTTGTTTCTCTTTGATGGATTTTAGTTTCTTTTATGTAAATGTACTATATAGTAGTACTCCTCCGTCTCCGTATATATGTTCTTTTGATTTTCACACAAATTAAGAAAAATCATAAATGAGTTATTTTTAATATTTCAACGCAAAATATCAGTATTATTTTTTGGGATCGCTTATAATATTACATTGTTTAGTGTGAAAGTAAAACAATGATTAATCTTGTATTAAAATGGTAATGACTTATATTTTTGTAACATAAAAAAAAGTTTAAAAACATTTATATCATGACTGGAGGAGTATTAATTTATTTTATACAAGTGAGAATAATCTAGCTGTTTATGACATTTTAATAAGTAAAATAATGTATTAATCTATAATGTAGTTTTTTTTGAATAAGATCTATAATGTAGTTTAGATTTCTATGATATAAGTAAATAACTCATGCATTAAGTGGTTAAGATATGGTTAGCTCATTAATTCCATGTAAAGTATTTAATGCTTTTATAAAACTTGTAAAGGTATGGAAATAATTGTTTTGTCTCGTGCATTTGGTACGATGAACTTCTTTTTTTTTTCTTTTTTTTTGTGGTTACGATAAAGCTTAAAATAAATAAAAAATAAAATTAATAGGTTGATGAACTTGAATTCTTGTATGCTTTCAAGTACTTTTGATTCTGATCTGACAAAAAATTGTGTACTTTTGGAAGCTTTCTAAATGTGCTTTTAATTTTAATATGTTTAACCTTTCAAAATTCGAATTTTAAAAGTGTAAAAAAGGTTGTTACTGTCACAGAGTACATTTATTAAAATCATACGTACAACTTTTGTTACATATAAATGTATTGAATTATGTGAATAAGCTATAAAAAAAAAAATACAAGAGTAGATATAGACTATATATAGAGTTTTGATACTAATTCTACGATTATTTTCCATGTCTTTCCATATGCAAAACACTACACCCCAAAAAAAAGTTCTTTTATTAACACCAACTTGGGAAATACTTGTATCGTCACTTCTCAATTAAAGTGTGTGGTTAATATGTCTTCATACGATGTCTTTACATGTGTGGAGAAACCGCACAAGCCCGCATCATTATCCTCAAAGTATACGGTCCGAAACGGGAAATTCTAACCCGATTAGTCTTCGTGTGCACCGTTCGTTGGATGCGTGACATGGACACAAAAAGACATATTACATGTCGCGCATTTAATGGAACGGTACACACGAGGAAAGTGCGCGTTAAAATTTCCCGTCCAAAACATGTCTCATGATGTCACCTCATAGAGATACACCACACGATTATATTGGGAAGTTATTGTGTGGTGTCTCACACTGATCGAGACAGCAGTAAGAAGAAGATACGTACTCACACAGCTTTATTCTCAGATTTAAACCGCATTGCGGCTCGATCGTTTCACCCGTCACTTTACCTCAAAATACCTCACCACACAATAACTTCCCGATTATATTCGGGGAAGCTTTTACATGCACTATCCATCTATAAGTGGAGTTAAATGATTTGACACGATTTACATCGTGTATTTGTAAAAAGAAATGATTGTGCCACAACACAATATACACAATAAGTACCGCTTTATACTAACACAATAAGTACCACTTTATACTTTTAAGCGAGTGATTTTTATGGTACCTATATTATTCATTAGGTCTCACAATATATGTTGTGTATAATTGTTGTGGTTATTTTGTTATGACATTATAACTATTTTTTTAAATTAAATCTAAATTGTATGGTTCATATTTGTTTACGTATATGGTCTCCACAAATAAGCAGTAATTCTTTCATGACTCCTAGGTGAGACTCGTTAGATTTACGCCACGCTCAAGTATGACAAAACAACAAGACACATAACGCACACGTGACACACATCTAGATCTAGTGAGGTACTCACCGTAGGGAGTCCCCGCCTATTTATTTTCCCACAAATAAATACACTATTCAAATAATCTCCCATGATATTCAAGTCATAAGTGCTTTTCCCAAAAACGTACACTTCACTATTTTCAAGCTCCCATCACGCTTAATAATGAAAAACCCTTGATCTATGCAATTTCCCTTTCTCCTTTTACCTTTTTACCCCTTTCATGATGATGACCTTGGTCTCTGCATTTTTTTTTCCCTTTTTGTAATTTACCCATTTACCCTTTTCACAGGTTCCAAGGTAAAGCTGGAATGCAACAACACAAAATACAGGCCAGTGATTCAGACAGCCATAACAGACAAGAATGGCTACTTCATCATCTCACCAAAAGGGGTAACTACAGCTGCATTCCATAAATGCAAGGTGTTTTTACTATCTTCTCCTCCATCATCTAAATGTGATGTCCCCACTAACCTCCATTATGGGATTACTGGTGCTACCTTAAAACCAGCTACCGATAAGCCGCCGGTCGCGACACCCGATCATCATCTTGTCCAGTTGTTTAGTGTTGGCCCTTTCGCATTTGAACCCTCCAAGAAATATCCATGCCCTAAGTAGCTTTCTATATCGAGTTTAAAGAAGACGAATGTTTCGAATTTAATGGGTTATTGAAGAACTTTTGCTTGTTTGATGTTGTAATAAGATATATGTTAATTATGGGTTGCAGTTTCTGATTTTAATTTTAAGGTTTTGGGTTGTGTTTTGAATTATAAAATAGATCGATGGGATTTGGAGATGTGTTTAATATATATATATATATATATATATGGTGCTGGTTTTGTTGTTGGATTTAAACGCATCATGTCTCATCTAATTTCGGTGCACGGTAGTGAAACATTTAACTTCTGAAAAATGTAATGTAAGCTTAAAGTTCGGTTTTACAATTATAGGACAATTAATATAGTGTTTATCGTAACAAAACACATGCATAAAGGTGTCTATCGTAACAATAAAGTATATATGTGTTTATCGTAGCAAAAACGAATACGTAAAATGTTTATCTTAAGATAGAAAGTAGTTTTGAGAAAAATGAAAAATCATGAGGGACTTAAGAGTGTAATTATCCGTTATTTTTTACGTGTTTAATTCTTGAATGAAGAATAGAGGACTTAAGCCTAATTTGTAATCAAGAAAACCGCCGTTTTATTTTTACGTTTTGTTTTTTATTTTAATTTTATTTTATTCAAAAAAAAACACACAATTAAACAACGTCGTTTTTTAATAATCAAAAGGGACACACAAATTAAACAGGTGATCTCATCCCGGATTACCCTCGGTGCTTTTACACCACGGAAAAACGACATTCAAAAAATCGATTCATGACTTAAAAAACGAAAGATCATTGTGTTGTGGTAAAGATGAGAGTGGTGCAAATAATGTCATCCAATATATAGCTATTGCTATTACCAGAGCAATTCCACTAACGAATGAGCAAATTGTGGCAATAGCATAAACAACCCGTTTTGTACTTTTTACTAAAAAAGATAGCTTTAACATGTCCGACACAAATGCTGCAGAAACAAGAACAAAGAGCCAATTCACATTGAAACATTGACTCAAAATTTTATAAAAATTGGTACATCTACACAAGTTAAAGCTTTGAATTCTTCAGTATCAAAATAATCCCAAAAAAAAAAAAAGTAAGAAGATGAAGAAACTCTTCATTTCCATAGCTCTTCCATTGGAATACCGCGTTCTTCAGCAACTTCACTGAACTGCCTCATCTGGGACACAGCCATGACAGTTGCTCGTGCATTGTTAAGGGCGTTGTTGCTTCCGAGCTGCTTTCCCAGTGCGTTTTCGACACCTGCCATTTCAAGAACGATTCTTACAGCACCTCCAGCAATGACTCCGGTACCAGGTGAAGCTGGCCTTAGCATCACTTTTGCTGCCCCATAATCTCCATCAGCTCTGTCATTCACAATTGAAACAACACTCATTAATTAAGTAAGAAAATGTAAGAACTAGTGAACCGAATCAACCGATACGTTTGGTGCGTGTCCCGAATGAAGTTAAAATGAGGCAAGTCTTTAAAATAGTGATTTCAATCATTGAGATTCACTAAGAACTATCTGCATCAGAATCTCAATTCAGTTCTCAGTAGATTACCCTTAAGCCAAACAAGAACATCATAGAAACTAGCTATTTAAATGGACTTTGCATAGCAAAACGGTTTTCCTTACTTTCGTAAACCACAAAGGCACAAAAGAATGATTTCTACATCTTTACATACAGATATTGTTCGATCAACCAAAACCGTTGAGGAAGGAAACCAGAACAAGTGTGCAGTAGAATAAAGCCCGTTAAGCCATTATGACAGAATACCAAACCTTGAATCCAATAATGAACCATACCAATTCCTTGCTACAAAGTTAAGATAGTAACAGGCTAAAACGCAACCAAGGTGCCTAGGGCTTCGACCTATCAACCCATATTACGTACTATTATACATCGATTGCACAGTTCTGATGTCCAACATTGGGCCTTCAACCACAGAACACTAACTACATAAAAACTTTTCCCATAAACAAATAGCTATCCTTTTTGCTAATCAGCCTAATCCTGTTATTCATCAGCCATATTTAGATAAACCAAGTCTATCGAACGAACAACGCAAGTGTACAATAACAACAATATCAGCAAAAAAACATAAGGAATCCCGGCATCATAACATAATACCAATGTCCTAAAAACTGTTTCAAAACAGTCTCTAACCTTCAATGTAGTAAACAAACAATGCAAGTGTACAATGGCAACAATATCAGCAAGAACATAAGAAATCCCTGCATCATAACATGATACTAATGTCCTTCAATCCAGTAAATGAACAATGCAAATGTGCAATGGCAACAATGCATTAATTATAGCATAATACTAAATGCCCACCAAACCATTACACAGCAGTCTACAACATTCATTCAGCTAAATTAAACAAAATCAAAACTTCACAAGATACATACAACAAAACCAGCTCAAGAAACTCACCTGTGAGGAAAAGTTAGGTACTTTGTCATGGGCACATTGACAATATTCCTTCTAGCATTCGTCGCCGATTTCTGCACAGCAGTAATCACTTCCTTAGCTTTCCCAACACCAACTCCCACTTGCCCTTTCTTATCACCCACAACAACAATTGCCCTAAAATGCAATTGCTTCCCCCCTTTAACAACTTTCGTCACTCTTCTAACTTGCACAACCCTCTCATCAAACCCATCTTTAACCTTTTCTTTCTTACTCTTAGAACCAAACCCAGATGCTTTCTTAGTTTTTGAATCCATTACATAAACATCTTTACCTAAATACGATTCACCGCTATAAGCTGGACCGTATCTTTCTTCATAAGCTCTAGCGATTTCTTCTTCGGATTCAAATGGGCCTTCATCGAATGAGGGTGGTTCGATGAAATCGTCGGGCATTTGTGGTGGGTCGAAGGCTGTGTTTACTTCTTCTGGGTCGGTATTGTCGAAGAATATGGTCTCTATATCAGTTGGATTGACCATGATAGGGCTTGATTTTCGGGGTTTATTATTAGAGAGGAGAAATTGAAATGGAGGATGGGGTTTTGGGAGGGAGTAAAGAGAAGAAGAGAATGGTGGTTGAGAATGGAGACGCCGTGGTGGGTGAATGGAGAGGGAAGAGAATGAGGTGACAGATGGTGCAGACGCCGCCATGCGCGGTGGTTGTGTGGAAGTTATCGGTGAGTAGTGGAACCTTATGCTACGGTTTTACTATACAAAGCTTATCCTTATCTTCCCCGGCTTTGATTTCTTTGAGTTGTGTCAAAATGTTTCGTTAAACGATACCTACTACATTTCGGACTATGTTCGATTTTACATCGATCGAAAATCAGTCAGAAATTGACGTCCGGTTATTAAAAAAAAAAAGACAAATTGATTGTTTTTAATCGTAGAAAAAAACGCAATTAAAAAATAATTAACACTTAATTAAACAACAATTTTATTGAAAATAAAACGAATTACAAATGAAAAATGAAATATACTAAAATAAAAGTGCGATACAATAACTCCGGCAGACGAAGAGACACTTCTGCCCCAAGACAAATTTGATCAAGGCACTGCAGGTTAAAAACCAATTGCCTCCTGGTGATAACTTGACATCGATTCAGATAGAGTGCATTTCTTACACGAACCTTCAACGAACTCTTCTAAGTGCTCGTAATCTCTTCTTCAAACTCGTATGCAACTTCTTCGTAACTATATGAACGTATTTAACCTTTCTCACGGCCAGATTTCCAATGTGTATATGTAGCTTCAATCCATATGGAGGCTATATATAGGAGAGTACGTACTTGGAATGGAATTAATTACGCTGCTTTCGCTAAATACGAATGAATTACCATAACTCATATTAATTACAATTGTTTATCGATTACAAAGAATGAATTAACCATTAATTATTCTTTGAACCGAACTATGTTGGATAACCGAACCGAAGTGAACTCATCTTCTTTTCAATCAGAATGTATATGAACTGGACTAAGCCCAAAGACCAAGACCAAGGTCAAGGTCAAGGTCAACGGTCAACGGTCAACGGTCAACGGGCTCGGCACGGCACGGCACGGCGCGGCGGCAGCGGTTGCAAGGCAAGATGCGCCATTTAGCGTAACGTCTGATCGCTAAAACCAACCCGCTATCTCTCTTCTTCTTCTGTGAGCCTTATACCACATATAACATTCTTCCCACATATATACCTGAAAACATTTTCTCTTTTCCAACGCAGCATACGTTTAGTTGAATACTTTCTTCAACTTCCACTTCCAACAAAAGTTTTTTTCAAACACCCGACTTCGTTACACTTTCATTCACTCAGATCCGAATTGAATGATTCTAAATCTCGAATTCATCTACGACTTACGTAGTTTCTAGAATTATCAAAACATTGTATATATTCTATACAAGAATATAATCAAATTAAGCTTGCAAAGTCGTCTGAATAAAATGATTATAAAATCATTTTTATTCACTTTAATTCAATTCCACTATTTTCTCCAACAGTAACATGCTCGTTTTTGTCTTTCTCAACCACTATCTTTTTTTTTTTGTTATTTTTTTCCATTTTATATCTTATTTTGTCCTTCTAACACGCGACCTCCGATTTTTATAATTCGAATGTTGAGTTTACATTCGAGTTTTTAAATATCGAATATCACTTCGGTATTCCGAGAGTAATTTCGTTGTCTTGTCTGTGACAATTGTCTAGTCTAATAAGGACACGATATCTTTTGTGACACAATATCGATATGGAAAATTCAACATGAGAGGTGGAATGTGGATATATCAAACTCATGATACTCGCACATCGTGTATAAGGAATGTGAACGTTGAACTTTGAAGAGTCGAACCTCATTTGTAAAAAACAGATACTATATACATGGAAAATAGTTATAACATTATAAATCTTTTAAGAGCAAGCAAAACAGCAAATTGGTGGAGAAGTACCACTCCAATTGCCATAGTTTTCGTCCATCAAATTTGTTGGAAGCAAAAAGTCTCCGGCAAATTTGCTACCAAAAATGTCCACCGGCAAACATTGTTCATCTATTTTTAGTATATAATTGATATTTGAAGATCGAATATTCTAAGAATATTTTTATTTGGTGTAGAATCATACAAATTGATGGATAAAATTTAATGTAAATATTACACTAAATTAATAATTTTATGTAAAATTCAGTGTAAACCATTAGAGTTGCTCTAAAAGACATATGACTAGCCTCTCTGACTTATCCCTTATCCCTCCTTGATTTATACAAAAATCTAATAGAAAAGGTATATATGCAACATTTTTTTGGGTGTCTTAATGATAATAATGATATAACATATCTTTATAGAAGTAATGACACGAGCAGAATCGTTGTGTCACAACCAATAAGATAACGGTCATCTGCATATCACAGAGGTGTGAAGTTCCACAACAAACGGACCACAACAAAATGAACAACACATTTTTATATTATTGATTATGATATTAAATCCATTGATTCTCATAGGCCCTGTAAAGATCAATGATGTAAAAGTGTATTTTGATACTTTGTTGTGATTATTTTGTTATGGCACAAACACTTCTCTTGATCACGATGTAAACTTGTCATGACATCATTATCAACAATATGGATGACTGTCGTGTAGCTGATTGTGACACTACATTTGTGTGTCCATATCGTTACTAATCTTGGCAATGGAATTCCTAGTAGGGTTCACATCAATGGCGGATTCAAGAAATTTTTTCAGTGGGATCACCGGACCGTAAAACTATATTTTTTATTCAAAAATTTGTTATGGCGTGATCATTGGAGCCTAAAACTATATTTTTTACTAACAAAACGACATTATTTAAAACCAAAACTACATCGTTTTAATATTAAAAAAATATTTTCATGATCTTAGTGAGGTCATGTGACCCACCATAATACACATACATCCGTCCCTGGTTCACATCAGGTACGGATCTAATTGAATAATCCGATAATCCTATTAAATCAAATTTCTGGATCTCCCTCATTGGAATTAAAGTTTAGAAATGCATACACACTTCTTAAGCATAACACATGTCACTTTGAGTCTTTGACTAGTAATACGTGTAACATGCAGAGCAATGCCACTTCTCTCTTCATACTTCATCTCAAACAAATCAAGAAAAATAAAAACCCCCCACCGCCTCATGTCTTTAAAAACGGTGAAGACTTTCTTCTTCTTAACATATCCAAACTCCAAATACATCAAGAATTCACAGAACCAACAATGGCGGCGATGTCTTTGACCAAGAACTGTGCTTTCAATCTAAGCAAAGCAATATCTCACAACCCTTCTTTTCTTTTTGCTCCTGCAGCTGGAAAGGTTTCAAGAGTCTGTTTCACTTCTGCTACAAATCGTCCAGTGGTTAGTGTTAATCAATTCAATGTCAAAAGATCAAATTCTTGTTATGTTGTGTTTTCAATTTTGAACTTTCTGTTAATCAATTCTGTTTATTACCACTTTTGAGTCCTGGATTTTTTTTTGTTTTTTTTGTATGATTATGATGAACATGGCACACAGAAATTGTATTGTGTACAGGGTCAGCATGCAGCAGAAGATGATCATCTCCGAAAAGGCGGCGATAACAGACCTGAATCGGACATGGCGGCGGATAAGACGAAAGAAAGCATGGACAGAGCAAAAGAAAAAACAGAGGAATTGAAAGAGAAAGCGAAGGAAAAAACAGAGGGAATGAAGGAGAAAGCAAAAGAAAGAGCAGAGGAAATGAAGGGAAAAACAAGTGACATGTCTTCAAAGGCAGCAGACAAAGCAGAAGAAGCTAAGGAGAAAACCAAAGAGACAGCATATGACACCAAGGAGAAGACTAAGGTAATGAAAAGAATTTATTTCTAAGTTTTCAGGATTAATTTTGGGTTCGATTTTGTAGAGGTCTAATGTGTATTATATTTATGGCTTGAAAAGTTGGCATTTCGCCGGGGCATTTGTATCTTATTTCTTTTTTGACTGTAAGTCTTTTGTCTTTCTAATAAAAAGGATGCTGCCGGAACAATGGCTGACAAGACAAAGGAGACGGCGGAGGCTATGGCGGAAAAGACGAAGGAGACGGTGAAAGGTGCTTGGGACTTGGCAAGGGACACCAGTCAGAAGATAAAAGAGACTGTTGTTGGTAGCACCGATGATGATAAAGACCCTATCGACGAGTTCATGGAAGATCACGTGGGCCCGTCCGAAAAAGAAGAAAGTATCCGGAAAGAGAAATCCGGTGGCGGTTGGAGGCCCTCCGGCGAGGGTGGCGGGAAGAAGTGAAGACGGGGCTAAGATATGTAATGCTGATTTTACCAGTTGTGCACTTTTGTAATAGTATCGCACAGCGTAACATATTTTTGCACGGCTGATTATGGTAATCAGCCCTACGTCGTCGTAATGAAAAGTGTAGAAGTGTGTTGCTTGTTGTACAAGATTTGATGTGGTAATAACATTTTCCTTTGTGATATTCTGGTCATAATTTGAAATGTATTTGCTTTTTTGTTATGAAAAGCTTTCGGGAAAATATTTTGTGATCAATGATATAAAATCAGATTTGTGATATTCTGGTCATAATTTGAAATGTAATTGCATTTTGTTATGAAAAACTTTCGGGAAAATATTTTGTGATCATAAAATCAGATTCTGTTATCCGTTGTGATGACCAAACGGAGCCGTGTAAGCCTTTGAATATTGAACTACCTCAATTTAAGTCTGTAAAAACGAGGAGGTAGACTCAGAAAATATATTATACGACCCTGGTGTTTGTCTACGGAGCTAGACTCAGAAGATAATTTATATGATCCTGGTGTTTGTCTACGTATCCGCTACGTGTCTATTAAGAGGAACCAAGATGTCGCTCACATGTCGCCATGACATACGAATAACAAAAATGTTGTCATGTTTGGAAAATGGTTGTGTCTTGACGAGTGTTGAAGAGAATAATCTAAAAACGCTTATTCCGTGATAGAGATATAAGAATCATTTGTCAGGAGGGAGTTCATAATCTACGTGTACCGTGTGAACAGATGTTGTCTCGTGACAGATCTGTGGTGGAGGCCTCCATTACAATAATGGAATGAAACCTTCCAAAGGTTAGAGCGTTGAAGGCCCGATACTTTGGGTTGAAAGTATTTCCACTCTTTAAGCCTCAACGCCATGGTGGATGCCTCTATAACAATAATGGCAAGAATCCTTCCCAAGATTTGAGGGGTGAAAGTCCAATAGTTGAGAGTATTTCCACCCTTAAATTAAACCTCAACGCCCCTTGAGCCCTGAGGTCTTAGGGGTACTTAAATTGTGGAGTTTTCAACAGTTGTGGGCTCTCATGTCCGTGAGGTATTGAGCCTTGAACCGTATTACGTGTAATATTTTGAACCTTAGAAAAGGACAGACGTGTTATTTTGTAAAATTCAGAATATTTTATTAATTATTTTGGGTTAAAAGTCTCGAAATAGAAAATATTAATTATGGTAATTAATAGTAAAATAAGGAAATTGATGAGAGTAATTGCTATTAAAAGGAATTTGATGGACTTTCATAGCAATAACTCATTGGGAGTTATTTTCTACAAAATAAACCTCCCACTATATGTGAGGAGTTTTCAGAAGTTGCCCATTGCCCTCAAAGTTGGAAATCTGCACTACCATTTGGAAAAATAAAGACTAAGGAGAATTCTTACAATTCCCCATAAGATTTTCACTGGTTTCTAGATCAAGGTAGAGCAATGGATTCGTGAAAGTACAAGGATCGTGTGCATACAAAACGTTTCAGGTTTCAGCAAGGTTTGGAGAAGTGTCGTTGCAGTCTTTCTCGTAGTTCTTGCTTTGGAGTTTGCTTTGATCAAGTAAGAGACTATTCCTAATGAATAGTTATAGTTTTATGAGGTTAAGGATGTGTTTTGGGTATGTTTTGTGGTTAGAAATCATGCTAGATGTTGTTGTTGTTGTAATACGAGGTGCTATAGTATGTTTAAAGCGTGTTTTACTGTTGTTTTCCTATGTCTTTCGATGTTGATCATGATGGGAAAGAGTTGGAAATAGTTTGAGAGTAGAAAAGCATGTTTTAGGGAGTTGCAGGCGGAATGTGTACGCAATGGCTAGCAATGCGCACGCATTGCTGATACAGGTTGCTTAATTTTAGTCCCAGCAGGTGCAATGTGCACGCATGGCTGTTTCAGGATGTTTAGATTTGTTCCCAGCAGAGGCAATGCACACGCATTGGCCGGACAGAAACTTTCAGCAAGTTTCTAGTCAGTGAATGTGCACGCATTGACCCCAATTTTGGGGAAAATGTTGTTTTAGGCTATGAGATGAGTTTTAAATGTTGTTCATTGATCTAATAACATTAAATGAACATGAACAAGCCTTGATTAAACTTCTGATGCGTTTAGTTTCGCACCGAATGTACTCTTCCTAAGAGTTGAAGTTCGGGACTGTCGGAAGAGTATGATTTGCTTGTGCTTTGATGAATTAGTATTCGTCAATATCTGTGTATGTGTTAGGCATTGTCCGTGTCTAGTGGTCTAAGTAAGAGATTAGGAGATGTGAGAGAGTTTACTTGAAAATACTTAGGTGGATAGTTAATAATTAGTAACAAACATACTTGTGTAGTTAAAAGAATAAACAACATGTCATTCTTGGTAAGGAACAAGGCTATATCATGATGTGTGGGCTATTCGGATAAAGCAAGTAACTCTGCTGGCCTTTAAAAGGCACTGGGAGTGGAGGGATCTCGTGAATGAATAACTTTACTGGCCTCGAAGGGGCACTAGGATTAGAGGGACTTCACCGAACGCGAATCGGAGTATACGAATATCGGAGTTTACCATCGAATAGACGATATTCCGTGGCTATCGGTTTGACCATTGAACGCGTCTGCGCGGCCGCGAATTTTGACAAAACGAAATTTATCAATTTTTTGATCACACATATATATATACTACTACTGCATGTAATTATAGAGTAGAATGATAAAAAAATGAATGCATAAAAATAAGGGTGATTAACATAGATATGCGTTTATTAAAAAAAATCCAGAAGTTAAAAATCAATAGTCACAACATGTTGATGCGCTAATGCGGGGATGTAAGAATAAAATAAACTTAGAAATCAATAGTCACAAACCGGTCTGAACCAAAGATAACTTCACAAAGATAACTTTATAATAATAACTGATGAACCTTTCGTTGTAAAACTTAATTATACATTAATTTCTTCCTCTTGCTAAGTACTATGTACTTACCTCAATCGCATGTTTTGTTTGTATGCTTTTGGGGTGAGAAGACGAACAAGTTGAACAAGTGTTGGATGACAACTTTGGGGACGATGTTTGAGCTTATGCTTCACTTGATGATTTCTGTTTCTTTTATTCTATAATGTATTAGACTATGTTGTTATTTCAATTTCAAGACAAGTGTCGTACTTTCTTCAAGACCTTTGTAAGATAAGTTGTTGTAGAAAAACTATACAAATCCAAGAAACTAAACAGATAATTCAAAGACTTGTTAAGAGATACAAATAATAAATAACCATCTAAAAAATATAAAAGTATATATACAAGAATAAAACATTCAAACTTCAGCAACCTTCTACATTGTATATCATGCATAAACCAACAAATTATTTCTTTTTAATCACAGGCATCATCCCTCATTTTAATTATAACAATTATGGATAAAACAAAAACTCCACATCATATTTTAACCAAAAGTTACATAATATTTTTATCATATTAATGACAATGAAGGTGCATTATAATACGCAACACATTTTTTTTTTTAAATGTTATTAATATCGGTTTGTTTTTTGTTTGGTTTACTCGGTTATATTTATTAAAACCTACGCGCGAACAAACTGTTTTTTATCGGTTTAATTTGGTTTTACCTCCGTTCGGTTTTAAGGTTACTAAAACTATATATCTAAACATATCGGTTTACCTCGGTTTGTTCGCTTTTGAAATAAAAAATTTGAACACCCCAAATCATAGTGAAATAAAATAATTGTATGATACCTATCATAGTTAATAGATCTACGATCTTTATTGTGCTTTTAATCATGAGATATTTGTATAATAAAAGTTATGCCACACATTCATAAAAACTAAAGATATACATGGTCCATACAAACTATATTCTAACAACACAAAACCAATGAGAGTTGAATCTAACTGGCATGAGATCATGTCCCCATAAAACTCGAAAGACGTTTGTTAAAAGCACCACAACGAATCTATTTTAGGATAACATTTCAGGATACGATTCGACTTTACAGATGTCGAAAATAGATATTCGATTTCTGTAAAATCGAATAATGAACTAAAATCGACTTACAAGATGTCGAGTGCAACTGTGATGCTCCGTTGTTGTGCCTTTAACAACTGCCTACTTAAAATAAATCCCAAAAAAAAAGGGAAAGCAAAGTGAATATACCTGTAAAATGAGAAATTGTAACCCACACATATAGTAGAAAGTATTCATTGAACTAGTTAAATAAAACTGTGACATATGTAACATTTTATCACATGTCACACTTTTATTTATCTGGTGCAATAAAAACTTGTTATGCAATAACTACATCGTTTAATACGTTAATACGAAAAAAAAGACCACTTAACACCCGATGTTCGAAGGATTGGACCGAACTCCAGCTCCTACGGATGAACTCCACATAAACGATTGATCCAACGAGTTGATCTCTTGAACATAATTCTGATTTGTTAGCGAATCAAACCAGTTACCATGGCCCTCCATTTTCACATCCTTAGCAAACATATCATAGCCTTCATTATTCGAATTCCTCAACATTTGAAGATCATCAAAACCCATAAATCCATATGGTGTTTGAGCTATATCATTGTAGCCGTATGACACTATTTTTTGTTGACTTGGAGCCATTGTTGAAGTAGAAGTACTTGTCCCATAGGTAGGGTAAGTACTAGAAAGAAGTGGATGATTCAAAGAAGCAAGACTCATATTAGTACCACTCAACCCCAGATTCTGAGACGTTACGAATGAAAACCCTAGCTCACCAGTAGTACCAGTAACCTTCTGAGACGTTACAGATGAAAACCCTAACTCACCACCACCACCAGCCTTCTGGGACGTTACAGATGAAAACCCTAGCTCCCCATTGCCACCAACCTTGAACTGAGGAAGGTTAAGACCATAACTATCCCTCATCGAATAAGGAAGATTACTAACCTCCGAACGATTATTCGTAAGTAAGCTATAAAGTAAGGGATTATTGATGTGGGGTCTAGCTGATAACAATGATGTATCAACACCTTGAGAGGATTGAACACGAACACCACTAGGGTTTACACCCGGCGTAGCCGAAGAAGACGAAGAGATTTCTCGATGATGATCGACGACTGAATTACCCTTTTTAACCCTCTTGTTCTTCCTATATCCACCACCCACAGGCACATTCCTAAGTGTCCCTCCTCTTGTCCAATAACGTTTACAAGCTTTACAAAAGTGTCTTGGTTGTGACAAACTATAATTGTTGTAATAACAAAACTTTGTGTTTGATGAATCACATCTTGGACACTTAAGGGCTTGTTGCACATGCCCTTGATGTTCTTGAATTTGTTTCTCCTCCATATCTTTACTATAGCAAGAAAATAAAAAAAAGACCAGACATTTTTTTGGGGGGGGGCAAAAGACTTTTGGGGTTAAGCAAAAGTACTTACCATACTCAAAGATTGATTATTCTTTCCAAAGGCTAAGATACAAAAACAAAATGGGGCCTATTTTGATCTAAGAATTGAAAGAGGCTAAGGGAGAAGAATTATAATTTGGCCACTCAATGATGATTGAAAGAATGGTGACCAAATTTTTTCTTTTTTTTTTTACTCAAAATTTCCTAGCATTTTCTAGATGCTAAGTGACCAAATGAAAACAAAGAGTAAGGTGACAAATGATGGGGGGAAGTGGTGGCTAGTTGAACGGAGGGAGTTGATATAAGAGGGGGAAAGAGAAAGACATATGAGATTCGGGAGTTAGTAAGCGGAATACTGGCCACGAAAGTCAGATTGCAAGTGAATAACTACATCATAAATTATTTGTTACAAGGAAATTATACATTTGGTCTCTTGTTTACCTTTTTTTTCTTCTGTTATATACACAATTTTGGTCCCCTAACTATACTTTTCTGTTATACGAACACTTGAAATTTGACTTAACGTCGGATCTGTTGAGTGTTCTAAACGTGCAACAAAAATATACGGCTAGGGACATAAAATGTAATTATGAAGAAGATAAAAGTTATTTCTGAGACAATAAAAAGTATAATGGACTATAAGAGTCGTATTTTAGATATTTCTCAGTCAATAATAATGTGACATATGAGACATACAACATAGTTAAACGTTAGACGTTATGCTTCCATTAAGTGTCTTAAAAGTGCAACAAAAATATACCCCATCTGTCTCAAATTGTTTGGGACGTATTCCATTTATGGATGTCCTAAAATAATTCCATAACAAATATTTTGACTAAAAGGTTCTTCTTAAATTCCAAAAATGTCCACATAACAACATTTATTAAGAAGTTTAAGGACAATATAAGAATGACATAATTATAAAGTAGTCATGTTTTTAATGACTAGACAAGCGAATAAATGATATTCCTTTAAATTTCTAGAGTTTCAAAAAATCCTAAATAAATTGGATCGGAGGGAGTATATAACTAGAGGATCAATAATGCCAATATATTGACAAAAAAAAAGTATAATTAGAGGATCAAAGATGTCAATATAAAAGATGTATGTTAGTTTTGAGAGAATAAAGAAAATATGAGACAGAAATTGTAACTTCATCACCATCGATGTATTGTAAACGCTTGCAAATTTGGGGTGGAATATGTATTTGGGGTAGAATATGTATGTATGTTCATACATAGAACGCGTAATAGATCCGGTCAAGGATGGAAGTACCTTCAAGGCATAGGGGGCTAAGCCCCTCCTTCCCCCTTCCCCTCCCCTCCCCCTCCCCGCCCCCCTTTTTTACACACAAACTCTATAAACATAAATTCTTGTTTCCGTCATTGAATCTAGTCTTTTGATTAAGAAAAGGTTAAACCCAAACCTTAAGAGTCCATTCTTCCGTCTCACGAGATGGATGGAATATATTAATCAGTTAACCTAGTGGTTCAGAGTCATAAACTTACTATTATATCAAACAGACTGAAAGAAGTCGTTCCTTTACGGAATTCGAACCTCCACAACCCAACTCCAGGTCCAACCGCTTTTTAAGGTATCCAAACCCTTTACCGCTAGGCCATGTCCTGAGGACAGTGCTATGAATTAAGTACTTGATGTCTTAAGGGAAAAAGCTCAATTGTAAACGAACAGAGATTCTTGTAGTGACAGTCTATCTTTGAGTTGTGATGTGAGAGTTCGATATCCTGTACATGTCGACTTCTCTCAGCAAAAAAAAAGTATATACAACCTCTATGATTTAGACCATTGAATATAAACATCGATTTACATCCTCACGAAACCGTCCGGGTAGGGTAGACACTCATCAACTTTTTTAATTATTTGTAATTAAGTACTTCACGTGAAGGTTTCTTGTTCAAATGACTTTTTGAAGTAACTGTTTAACGTTAACTGAAATGTGGTACTAATGAAATTTATATTAAATTGAAAGAAAAAAAAACATTCTCTGCCAAGGTATATGACAAGAAGGTACATGAGCATGCTTACAAATGAATCTCAACCAATTGTTATGACGAATCGATCAAGAAGTGATAGTGAATGTGAGTAAAAATAAACGATTAACAAGTAAACAAATACGGAAACAAGAAAAACACAAATTTAACGTGGTTTCCGCCAATGTGCCGACTATTCCACGAACAAAAGAAGATTATTTTATTATCACGAGAAAAGTTATAATTTACAACAGATACATATGGTATTTATAGCCTTGGGAATCAAACTCTAACCGACTTAACAGTCAAACCAGATAATGACTGAAATACTCTAGAAGTAATCTTATCCAAAAACGGAAAACCATGCAGACGTGTTCCCCAAGTATTACTGAGAACCAACTCAGCAAACCATGCTTAGCAGATGATCAACCTGCTGACTTCACTCAACAGAACACCAGACTTTAGCAGATACCTTCAGGCCCTGCTGACCACCATAGTTTCCACACAGATACAGCTGAGTATCATACTCTGCTGATCAACCTCAGCAGCATAGTATAAGTCACACCATTACACTAATCTTACAAAACTTTTATAAGTTAAACTATTTATCTTACCTTAGGTAAAATTAAGAAAAAAATTATGGTTCGAATGACATAATTTAATGGTATAAGAGCAGATATGCTATAATGATAGATTTGTTTTTGAGCTAAGGTGTAGGGTTCGATCTCCGGATCGACTTTTCTCAGCAAAAATGGTGTAATATCAGTCTTTTACAAACTAAATCGTGATTCGTGAAGGCATAACTCTCAATTTATTATATTTTCAACGACTCTTGAGCTGGGCAATGAAGGTCAGTTGGGTTGGGTCTCGATCATTAAGAGATGTTTTATATGGTCCCAAAGCATAAGTCGGTGATAAAAAAAAACATGGATGTTATAGCGTTGAGCTAAGGGTATAAGAGTTTGATCCTCTGAATCGACTTCTTTTAGCAACAAAAAAAAATGCATATACAAACTCTTAAAAAGTAATCTAGTAAAGAATAACCATCAAAATATATATATATATATATATCTCACATGATGTTCTACGGACGAGATTATTATTATTATTATTATTATTTAAAATGACATGAAAACATTAAAATAAACAAGAAAATAGATACACTAGAATCCGTCTAGCTAGGGTGAACAAAAAAAAAAACGAACCTGGCCGAAACCAAAGCTGAAAACCAACGTGGTTTTGGTCGGTTTTGTGATGTAAAAAACCAAATCGTGAAAAACAACCAATTTAAAAAAATAAAAACCGTTTAAAACCTCGACCAAACCAGGTATATAAGCGGATACGGTTTTCAAGGATCAATGGTGAGCTATGGAAACTAAACCTGTAAAACCAAAGGCTAAGGCCAAGAATGAAAAACAATTTGGTTCCAATTTAAAAAATAAAACGGCCGAAAACTCTTTAAAAATAAAACTCAAATTGTATTGTGATTTATATATATATATATATACACACACACAGTTGTCTCAAACAACATCAAGATAATTAATAAAACAAAAATTTAAAATATCAAAAATATGTGCCACTTTTGATTTTTCGATCCAAGATCCGTAAGCTCAACCTGTCTTTTAAACTTTGTATTTGTCAACATAAGTATTAATAATCAATTACTAATCTCATATCATAAAGATTCAAATTACCAAATGATCTATCGTTTTCGGGAACCGGTTCGCAACTTGTATCACATACACACATCAATTTCTTTAAAATATCAATGTGATTTGTTCGATCCAACTCAACCTGTTTAAACTTTGTATTTGTACTATATTAATAATCAATTACTAATCTCATATCAACTTACTTGTCTTCAATTTCAATCACCACTAACTCTTTCTAACTCTCTTTCTACTTCTACAAAGACCAATATTTGAAATATGTGAATGCTTATTTGTTTGACTTACTTCTTTTAATGATGTTGATGAACTTCATCATGGACATTTTCCGATTTGTTCATTTGTTAGGTTTAACATCTTATATAAATAAATGCATTTATAGACATTAGTTTTATATAAGTTTGTCTTTTATTTGCTTATAAGTAGATTATGTTGGACAATAATATTGTTTTTTTTTGTTGAAAAAAACAATAATATTGTTGAGATAATCAAAATCATAGTCGGTGTTTAGGAGGAAATAAAATGACGAATATGTTCTAACTAAATAATGCCCAAAACTATATCACATGTTTTTTTCGTTTGAAATGTGTGAAAGTTAATTATGTTTAATTTATCTCGCCACTTTACTTGTAAACAAAATCGATTCTTCTTTCTCCTTGACCATACTCATAATATAATTTTGTCTAATGGATTTTGAGATTTATATACGCTTATTCAATAATATAACGTTTAGTTCATTATTAGTATTTTTGAAGTTGATAATTCATTGATGAATTGAAATGCGTAAGAGATAGATTTCTTTTATTATCTTGTTTATTCCAAACTTAGGAATTCAATGGTAGTTGTTGAGTTCGTTGTGTTGGATGGTGTTGAAATATGGTTGGTTCTTGGATCTTTAAGATTCACATGGGTAGATGTTAGTTAAATATAAACATTTGTTAAATCATCTCATTGGATTTATAGACATACTAGTACTGATGTATTACATATATTATCATTTGTTGTTACAAGCCAATTTGTGACTTTCTATCAATAATTTTAATTGTTAAAGAAAACCGTAAAAAAACGAAAACAAGCTGAACCAAACCGGACCGAACAAATAGTTTACGTCTGATAACCGTTCTAATTTGGTTTCAAAAATTGGAAACCGTATAAAATGGTTCGGTTTTAAAAAACGAAAAAACCGCCCGAACCGGACCATGTTCACCCCGACTTCTAGCCCAATCCCCGATGAACTTAATATTAACACAGGAAAATCTCACTTTCCACTTTCTTTGCTTTTGTGCAGAAAATTGTTTTATATATATATATATATATATATATATATATATATATATATATATATTTTTTTATTTTAATTTAATATATATATAAAATAATAATTTAAAACTTATCTATAATGTGAAAAGATTCTATTGTATTGATATGATGAACATCCAATATGATCCATGATGATGGGTTGTCATCATCATCATTCCATAAAGCAATCGCATTAGCAATAGCATGACTGACAAGAAGTATATATATGATTGCTTTCAAATTTTTATTTTTGGGACCCCATGTTATAATTTAATTTTAAAAAATAAAAAAAATCGAGCCTCGACCCAAACGCCCTTATCGTTGTCCTGTCTCTATGGTTGAATATATATATATATATTATGAATACATATATATTTTAATAAAGAAAGAAGCGATTTGATCTTTTAAAGAAAATCGAGAATATTATGTTATTTAATTAATTAATTAAAGAAAATGAAGGAAATTAAAGGAGTTATTATATTTAAGGGTTTAATTTATTAATTGGGATTATAAAAGGAAAACTAATCCTAAATTAACCTAGTTGTTGTTTTACGTAAAAAAAAAATCATCTTGAGGGGCGCAAGTTGTGAAAGAAAAAAAGAGAGAAGGAGCTTTCGAATCTCTAGGCTAATCCATTGATAAAAAACGCAGACATCTCAAGAGAGAAAAGACCACTGCGAGACGATAATCGTTTTGATATCAACCATCCCTAAATCCGTCAACGTAAGTTTTCCCCTCGTCGTTCTTGATACTCGGGTTTGTTCATCATCGTTGTTAAGCTGCGTTTTTCTGAGTATAAACATCATAATGATCATCTTTGGATTGATCGCTTATAGGTTTGAAGTTAAAGGTTTAACCTTTTCAAAGTTTTGGTAGCGTGGATCGTAGTAGCTCACAAATTAAGGTAACGTGGTGTTCTTATCGTATGACTAAGGTGTCGTAAGGTTATAGAGCAATCTGTATGTTATTTTCGTTGTTTGTAATCTGTTTATGTTGGAGTTTGGGGCGGAATTGGGTTGAAAATCGCGTTTACGTGATTCTGCGGATTACTGGGGAAAAAACCAAACAAGCGGCGTTTGCCTGAGCGGCAAACGGGCGTTTACGATCGTTCTGAATCAACCGAGCGTTTGGGTATTTTGGGACGGGCGTTTGAGGTTTGGCGATTGATACTGAGGATGTGGCTGATTTTCACGAACGGGCGTTTGGGGTGTAGTAAACGTTCGTTCAAGGCAAACGCGTGTTCACATGGTGTCAAGCGTGCGTTTGACCTGTTTATTCCGTTTTTCACTGTTTTATCGTGTCAGCTTGGTTTCAGGCTTTATAATCAGGTCTTTACTGCTTAACCTTATGTGACAAAGCCTTGAATTAGCTTTTGATGCGTTTAGTTCCGGCACCATATGGATTCCCTAAAAAGATGAAGTGTGGGACCATCGAAAGCTTTGGATTTGCCTTTTATGTCTGTGTATGTGCTAGGTGTTGTAGAGTCTAGTGGTATTAAGAAGAGGGAGTAGACTGATAGGTGAGCCTTTTATGTGAATCAACTTAGATGGCTAGTTAAACATCTAATCAAACGTATATGTTAGATTAATAATCTTAAACATCATGCAATGCTTGGTAAGGCATAGTACAATATCGCGATGTGTTCTCTGACCAGACAAAGTAGGTTGTACCCACGCCGGTCAATCGATTGGCTAGATAAAGATTCTGGTGCACTCTGCCGGTCATCACACTATCGGAACTCAGATATTCCCGGGGCTACTATAGCGTGTCTCTAAGTAGGTTGCACCCAGTTGTCCTAGTACATCCTATTACTAGGCGTAGTGCCCTTGTTATTCATGATGTAACAAACTTGAGCTAAGCTAGATACCTTTGGAACCTCATGTTATGTTATGAACGTAATATGATAGTTAGCTAGGGTTAATAACGGAATGAATTAATAAAAGACGGCGTTGCTTTTATTTCTTTATGAGACCGACGTTATGCGATCTTCTACGCGTTACTAAGTACTTATGTACTTACCCCGTTGCTTTTTATTTGTCTTTATTTTTCCCCAAAGAAGATGAATAGGTTGCTAATGTTGATGAGTTCTTTGACGATGACGTGTGAGATGGAGCTCTTGAAGACTTAGTTTCTTTAGTTTTGTTTTCTTTCAATAATGTTGTTGATTCAAGTTCAAACAATGTTGTCTTTCTTTTGGATTAGTTCCGTTTGAATTCTTTTGGATTTAGTGTTGGATGTTTTAGTTCTCTTTATTGGATTTAGTTTTACATCATTGAAAACCGTGTGTTCGATCTTTTGTTTTCCCGAGTCGTTTTACCTTCCGTGTCATTTTAGTTCTGATGTATGATGTAAGGCTTACATATATTATTGAATTTATTTGATAATATTTGTGCAGAGCTTCTTTTCGGATAAGGACTCGATTGTGGAGGGAACGGGTGTTCTGATTGGTATCAGAGAGAAAGGTTTTCCTTGCTGTGTAGGACTTGATTTCTTCTTTAAGATAAGTGTTAGAGCTTTAGTAATCCCTCTCTTTTCTTGGTTACATAATGGTTCTTACTAGAGGAGGAGCTAATACGCATAACACCCAGACCGGTAACACTGAGGCAGGACTTACTGAAGTCAGAGTCCCGAGAAGGAGAAGAAGTGGACCAGTTACCCAGGGCCCTACAGTTTCTCAAGGGAACACCCCGTCTGTGAGCAACATCATGCGTGGGGTGAATCAAGGACCAGATATCGTCGTTAGGGGAATAGTGGAACAAGGGGGTCCTTCACGGTTTAACCCCACCATACCGGTTATCACCACTTCAGCAGTAGCAACACCAGGAACGTCGGTGCCTCCAATGACCACAAGCTGGACAGGATTAAGACTTTCTCATCCACCGGTGAGTACTTTCCCAACCATCTCTGTGCAACCTCAGCAAGCGTCTGTGCCACCGCGCTGGTGCTTTTTGGTCGTCCCACAGCATCGGCGTTTCCTCCACACCACTAAGTTTTACACCTCAACCAACGGTTCTTCCTCCACCACCGCCTAGATCTGATACTTTTGTAGCACCTGGCTACACCTATCCACAACAGACTTACCAGTATCAGAATGTTACTGCCTCTACGGCTGAGTATCCCACACCTCATCCACCTCAGCAGCCAGTTATGGGTTATCCTGCGGGTCCGACGGCTCAGAATGCTCCACCAGTTCAGCAGCCGATACAGCATCATTAGTTTGGCTACGACAGGCAAGTGGATTGGTATGATAAGATGAAGAAGCACAAGGTGCCAGAATTCTTTGGCAATGTTGAGCCAGCAGCAGATTTATGGATTCGTGGGTTTGAGAGGACGTGAAGAAATGTGAAAGATCCAAAATCTGAATGGGCTCAGTTAGCAATATCCTTGTTGGCAGGAAATGCAGAAAGTTGGATGGAAGCGTATGAGCAAGTTAATCCTAGGATCGCGGATTGGGCAGTGTTTAAGGACCTTTTCTACAAGGAATACATTCCTAGAACAACACAGAATGCAAAGGCTAATGAATTTCTATGTTTGAAACAAGGAAGATACACTACAGTGACTCGGTACTCCCAGAAATTCCATGAGTTGGGCAGATTCTACCATGAAATCATGAGAAGTGAGGAGAAAAAGATTGACATGTTCATGGAAGGATTGTCACATGAAGTGGCAAAGGGCATGCTAGGAGATAGACCTACCAGCATGGCAAGCGTCATGGATAGAGCTTTGATTGCAGAAAGATTTGCTAGTAAACCGATGTTTGTAGTTGGAGATAAGAGGTCTTTCTCCAATTATCAGGGAAGTAATAGAGGAGCACCGCAATAGAGTGTTAAGAGGATGGGAAATCCGGCCACGAGGAGTTCAGCAAGTGGAACGCCATCGGTTTGTGCTAAGTGTAACAAGACACATACAGGAGAGTGCATGGCAGGTAGCTTGAGTTGTTTCCACTGTGGGGAAGTGGGACATTACTCGAGGGCGTGACCTAAAAATATCTCTCAAGGTAATCATGCAAGAGGACGAGGTAACCAGCATGGTAATCGTGCCATGGGTAGCAAACTAGTTCATGTTTTTGCAGCAGATGCAGAACCGGAAGAGTTAGATGACCTTGTGGTGACAGGTACCATAATCATAGATAATCTAGCAATTTCAGCTCTGTTTGATACTGGAGCTTCAGGGACTTTTGTTTCCTCTAAGATAGCTAAGAAGTTGAACCTACCTCTTAAGGAATTGGAGAGACCTTTGAGTATAACCACACCTTTGGGCAAAGTTACTAGATGTGCTCAAGTCACACCCCAAGTTGATATTAGAGTTGGGACTTACAAGTGCCAGCATGCCTTGACGGTGTTGGATTTCTCAGATTTCGATGTTATCTTGGGTATGGACTGGTTGTCCAAGAATTATGTCTACTTGGATTGTAGGGGTAAAAGGGTGATCTTTAAGGTTCTAGGAAAATCAGCTAAGACGTTTCAGGGTAACGTATACAAGCCTAACAATGGTCGTCATCCGATCATCTCAGGAGTTAAAGCCCTAAGAGCTTTGAAGAAGAGTTGCCAGGGTTTCGTTGTCTATGCATTAGATAAAGAAAAGCATGGGCCCGAGTTAGGAGAGATTCGTGTAGTTAGGGACTTTCCTGAAGTTTTCCTGGAAGATTTGCCAGGACATATGCCTGATAGGGTCATAGAGTTTGAGATCGAATTGAATGCAGGAGCATCCCCAGTAGCTAAAGCATCTTATAGGATGGCACCAGTGGAGTTGAAAGAATTGAAAACTCAGCTTAAGGAGATGCTAGAGAAAAACATCATCCAGCCAAGTACATCACCGTGGGGAGCACCGATCTTGTTTGTGAAGAAGAAAGATGGGAGTATGCGTTTGTGCATCGACTCTGAGAGAGTTGAATAAAGCGACGATCAAGAATAAGTATCCTTTACCAAGGATTGATGATCATTCGATCGATTTGCAAGGTAAGAAGGTGTTCTCTAAGATTGATCTTAGGTCCGGTTATCATCGGTTGAAGATCAAGGTTTTGAGATATACCTAAGATGACCTTGATGACGAGATATGGACATTATGAGTTTTGGTCATGCCATTTGGACTCACTAATGGTCCAATGAAGTTCATGGACTTGATGCAAAGAGTTTTCATGCCTTATCTCGATAAGTTTGTGATAGTTTTCATAGACGATATCTTGGTATACTCTAAGGATGAGAAAGAGCATGAAGAACACCTAAGGATAGTTCTCTGGACCTTAAAGGAGAACAAAGCTGTATGCCAAGTTTTCTAAGTGTGAGTTTTGGTTGGACCAAGTTAGTTTTCTTGGGCATATAATCTCTGGAGAAGCGTATTAAGGTGGATCCAATGAAGGTAGAAGCCGTTTCTAAGTGGCCTAGACCGACATCGATGAATGATGATAAGAAGTTTCTTGGGTTTAGTTGGGTACTACCGGAAGTTTGTAAAGGATTTCTCTAAGATAGCTACACCTCTCACGAGGCTTACTCAAAAGAACGTTAAGTATGAGTGGACCAATGAATGTGAGGAAGCTTTTCAGACTTTGAAAGAAAAGTTGACCACAACACCTGTGTTAGCATTACCGGGAGTTTTTGATAACTATGATGTATATACAGATGCATTGGGTTAAGGTTTGGGTTGTGTTTGTTGCAATCGGGAAAGGTAATTGCTTATGCATCTAGGCAGTTAAAGGTGCATGAGAAGAATTACCCTACACACGACTTGGAGTTAGCAGCGGTGGTGTTTGCTCTGAAGCTTTGGAGACACTATTTGTATTGTGTCAAGGCAAGGATCTTCACGGATCATAAGAGTCTTAAGTTCTTCTTTACTCAGGAGAATCTGAACATGAGACAAAGAAGATGGTTAGAGTTCGTGAAAGATTACGACTTGGACATTCAATACCATCCGGGTAAAGCGAATGTCGTAGCTGATGCACTTAGCCGGAGAACGGTTAATGCTATCACTACCTTTCAAGAAGTTGTGGATCAGTTGGATATGATGCAGATTCAAGTGTTTGAGCGGAAGGGTAAAGCTCAGAATTTGGCGCCATTGATGGCAAGGTCAGATTTGCTAGATGAGATTCGGGCTAAGCAAGATAAGGACCCTGTGTTGATTAATTTGAAGCGAGTAGCTCGAGAGAAGCCTACAGTGGGTTATCAGTTGGACAAGAGTGGTCATCTTTGGTACGGAGACAGTTTGTGTGTGCCCGATGTGGATGGCCTAAGGAAGAAGGTTATGGATGAAGCTCATAAGATTGCTTTTGCGGTATATCCAGGAGCCACTAAGATGTATAGAGATCTCAATGAGAGATATTGGTGGCCTAGTATGAAGTTAGGGATCGCAGAGTTTGTGGCAAGATGTGATACATGCCAGAGAGTGAAAGCAGAACACAGAAGGCCAGGAGGTTTGTTGAAACCCTTGGAGATAACGGAATGGAAATGGGAGAATATCACGATGGACTTCATCACCGGGTTGCCTAAGATTAAGGGCGGTCATGACATGATTTGGGTGATTATGGATAGACTTACAAAATCAGCCTGTTTCTTGCCATGTAAAGTGGACATGACTATAAGGAAGTTCGCTACTATGTATATCGACAATATAGTGAAGCTTCATGGTGTGCCTTTATCTATTATATCCGACAGGGATAGTAGATTTATCAGCCACTTCTGGAAGGGCTTACAGAAAGCTTTTGGGACGAAGACTGATTTGAGTACAGCATTTCATCCGCAGACGGATGGGCAGTCAGAGAGAACAATTCAGACTCTCGAGGATATGCTTAGAGCTTGTGTTTTGGATGCCGGAGGATCATGGATAGATTACCTCAATTGGGCTGAGTTTGCTTACAACAATAGTTATCATGCTAGTTTGGGTATGACACCTTTTGAGGCCTTGTACGGTAGGAAGTGTAGAACTCCACTTTACTGGGATGAAGTGGGAGAGAAACACATCACAGGGCCGGAGATGGTTCAGCAAGCCAAGGAAAAGATCGAGGTGATAAGGAAGAATCTGAAATCCGCTCAAGATCGTCAAAAGAGTTGGGCCGACGTTAGAAGAAGACCGCTAGAGTTTGAGGTCGGGGTTAAAGTTTACCTTCGAGCGTCTCCGATGAAGGGTATCAAGAGGTTCGGACAGAAAGGAAAGCTAAGCCCAAGGTATGTAGGACATTTTGATGTCCTCGAAAGAGTTGGGAAGTTGGCTTATAGACTTCGGTTACCAGAGTCGATGTCTAGAGTCCACAATTTTTTCCATGTATCGATGCTTAGGAAGTGTCTATATAAAGCGGATGTGGAATCTGAGATTGATTCGGAAGTGTTGCAAGATAATCTTTCATACGTGGAGAAGCCGATAAAGATTCTGGATAGAAAAGAAAAGATGATAAAGAGGCGAGTGATCCCGTTAGTGTTAGTGCAATGGAGCAATCAGGCACCGAAGGAAGCCACTTGGGAAGTGGAAGTGGACATGTTCAACGAGTTCCCAGAGTTCCCTCATCTACCAGGTACGATCAAGTTTCGAGGACGAAACTCCTTTTAATGGGGGGAGGAATGTAATATCCCGATTTTTGAAAGAGGGCAATTCGGTCTTTTAGCAAAAATCAGAATATTATGTTATTTAATTAATGGAATTAAAGAAAAGGAAGGTAATTAAAGGAGTTATTATATTTAAGGGTTTAATTTAATAATTGGGATTCCTCTTAAGGGGGGAGGAATGTAATATCCCGATTTTTGAAAGAGGGCAATTCGGTCTTTTAGCAAAAATCAGAATATTATGTTATTTAATTAATGGAATTAAAGAAAAGGAAGGTAATTAAATGAGTTATTATATTTAAGGGTTTAATTTAATAATTGGGATTACAAAAAAAAAACTAATCCTAAATTAACTTAGTTGTTGTTTTACGTAAAAAAAAATCATCTTGAGGGGCGCAAGTTGTGAAAGAAAAAAAAGAGAGGAGTTTTCGAATCTCTAGGCTAATCCGTTGATAAAAATGCAGACATCTCAAGAGATAAAGGACCACCGCTAGACGAGGATCGTTTTGATATCAACAATCCCTAAATCCGTCAACGTAAGTTTTCCCCTCGTCGTTCTTGATACTAGGGTTTGTTCATCATCGTTGTTAAGCTGTGTTTTTCCAAGTATAAACATCGTAATGATCATCTTTGGATTGATCGCTTATAGGTTTGAAGTTAAAGGTTTAACCTTTTTAAGGTTTTGGTAGTGTGGATCGTAGTAGCTCGCAAATTAAGGTAACGTGGTGTTCTTATCGTATGACTAAGGTGTCGTAAGGTTATAGAGCAATCTGTATGTTATTTTCGTTGTTTGTAATCTGTTTATGTTGGAGTTTGGGGCGGATTTGGGTTGGAAATCGCGTACTGATTCTGCGATTTGAGTTTGCGGATTTGGGTTGGAAAAACCAGGCAAAGCGAAGCGTTTGCCTGAGGCAAACGGGCGTTTGCGATCGTTAAGGTAACTCAACCGAGCGTTTGGGTATTTTGGACGGGCGTTTGAGGGTTTGGCGATTGATCTGAGGATGTGGGTGATTTTCACGAGCAGGCGTTTGGGGTGTAGTAAGCGTTCGTTCAAGGCAAACGCAGCGTTCACGAGGGTGTCAAACGTGCGTTTGACTTGTTTATTCCGTTTTTCACTATTTTATCGTGTCGGCTTGGTTTCAGGCTTTATAATCAGGTCTTTACTGCTTAACCTTATGTGACAAAGCCTTGAATTAACTTTTGATGCGTTTAGTTCCGGCACCATATGGATTTCTTAAAAAGATGAAGTGTGGGACCGTCGAAAGCTTTGGATTTGCCTTGTGCTTCGATAAGCTAGGGTTTATCGATGTCTGTGTATGTGCTAGGTGTTGTAGAGTCTAGTGGTATTAAGAAGATGGAGTAGACTGATAGGTGAGCCTTTTATGTGAATCAACGTAGGTGGCTAGTTAAACATCTAATCAAACGTATGTGTTAGATTAATAATCTTAAACATCATGCAATGCTTGGTAAGGCATAGTACAATATCGCGATGTGTTCTCTGACCAGACAAAGTAGGTTGTACCCACGCCGGTCAATCAATTGGCTAGATAAAACGTTTGGTGCACTCTGCCGGTCATCACACTATCGGGACTCAGATATTCCCGGGGCTACAAGAGCGTGTCTCTAAGTAGGTTGCACCCAGTTGTCCTAGTACATCCTATTACTAGGCGTAGTGCCCTTGTTATTCATGATGTATCAAACTTGAGCTAAGCTAGATACCTTTGGAACCTCATGTTATGCTATGAATGTAATATGATAGTTAGCTAGGGTTAATAACAGAATGAATTAATAAAAGACGGCGTTGCTTTTATTTCTTTATGAGACCGACGTTATGCGATCTTCTACGCGTTACTAAGTACTTATATACTTACCCCATTGCTTTTTGTTTGTCTTTCTCTTTCCCCAAAGAAGATGAACATGTTGTTAATGCTGATGAGTCTTTTGACGATGACGTGTGAGATGGGTTTCTTGAAGACTTAGTTTCTTTAGTTTTGTTTTCTTTCAATAATGTTGTTGATTCAAGTTCAAACAATGTTGTCTTTCTTTTGGATTAGTTCCGTTTGAATTCTTTTGGATTTAATGTTGGATGTTTTAGTTCTCTTTATTGGATTTAGTTTTGACAAAGATTGAAAACCGTGTGTTCGATCTTTTATTTTTCCGAGTCGTTTTACCTTCCGTGTCGTTTTAGTTCTGATGTATGACGTAAGACTTACATATATTATTGAATTTATTTGATAATATTTATGCCGAACGTTTTTTCCGGATAAGGACTCGGTGTCCGGGAACGGAACGTTACATATATATATATATATATATATATATATATATATATATATAATCAATTTAAGACGAACAGTATTACTTTCTTTTGCACCATTGTTATTATGTTTTTTTTTCCTTCAGAAAAGACTTGAAATTAAAGTAAAGACCAACATAAAAGGACATGCAACAAGAAAGAATATATAGTAACATATCAAACATAAAAAGAAGAAATCACATTCACCAAAATATATAAAGAGAGAAGAGAATATTCAAAAAAGTGAAATTTTCCCCCGACAAATTATCTGGAGACCATATGATGCAGAAAGAAGATAGATGAAAACTTTGCAGTGAAGGAATCAAATGGTAGTAAATAAGTCGGCAATGATATATTAGATCTACCGTAAATATTTTAAAAACTGTATTTTATAATAATTTTCATTTAGATTTCTTTTATACTATGTATTTTTTATTAGCTAGACTCTGTAAAATTTCCTTTTTATGATACATTCATCAAGGTTCTAGAAAATAGAGAATCTGATTCATATAATCTTGGATAGATATTATGTAAACTCGAAAATATAGTATATATGTTAAGAGTATTTGATGAAAGTTCTTTTACGCACCTCCAATACACATTTTACTATTATTCTTACTCCGATCCATTTAACTGAGGGATATTCTTCAAAGGTTATATCAGTCATTTTATTGTTAATTATGTTATTAAGTAGTCTTTCTTGATAAGCGTGCTTTTGATAACTAACTCGATTAATCTGTAATTTTAAAATTTGGAGATTGAAGTATGCACAGTGGACAAATTAAAATCCATATTGAAAACTAGGTATCAAAAATCAATAGAACTACAAAAAAAAATCCTTTTTTTTTTTATGTATTTTAATATTATTTATTTGGTCCTTTGAAGTTTTCTTATGTACAAGTTAATCATAATATTTTCAATATTCACCACTACGGCCTTCGTATTTGTATCTTATATTTTTCCAAAATCCAACAACCAAGGATTCCGTACGTATTCGCGTATTTCATATTCACGTATCTATATCAATAAAACCTAAACCCAAATAAATTTTACGATACCATATAATAATTATGGAGTCTGAACCATTTTCGTGATTCAGATAAAATCCCTCCTTACTAAAAAAAAATAAAAAATAAAAAGTAGCTAATGGGCAATGAAAAGAACAAGGAGAAAGGGACAAGAGGGAGCATGTTTGCATGTGGATGTCTACATCTTAAATCTCTACACACAAGGTTGGACTTAGACCACACTTTATAGTCTTTTTGTGATTCTCTTCTTTTGTGTTTAATTTATTTTTAATCTAAAGTTGTCACGTTGTCATATTTATTATTATATTTTTATTAACTTGGTGTAGAGTAGATGTCTGAATCTGTGAATGATCGACTTATTTCAATAACATAGTCTTTAAACAATCGTTTTTACATTGGAGACAAATAATACTCCCTCCGTCCCAATTTGTTTGGGACATTTCGAAACTCACAATATTTAAGGAGACATCAATTAATAAGTTGTCTGGACATTTAAAACTTGACATATTTACCTTTTTATCCTTTTATATGTAACATTATTTTCACAATATGTAAGGAGACATCAATTAATGAGTTGGGGTAATTTAGGCAATTAAAGCAAAAACTTTAAGTCTATTTAGAGTTATGAGACTTATTTTGGGACAACCAAAAAAGGAATAAGTCTCAAACAAATTGGGACGGAGGGAGTACTATTTAGACCGAGCTCAACCTTTATTTTTTTTTTTTAAAAGATAAAAAAGTGATTCACACTAATATCATTATCATTATCATTATCATCGGACCTCGATCATCTGCTAGGTCGAGCACAGCAGACGCTGCTGTGACTCGAAACGGCGTCGTTTTAAGTTGAAACGACACCGTTTCGATCTGAGCTTAAAAAAAATTAGAAAAACACATCGACACGTGCCCGAAACGACGCCGTTTCGGGCTTACAGCACAGGCACAACAGAGAGGATACGGCAGAGGATCCCAACTCCATTATCATCATTATCATTATTACTATTACTATTATAAAAGAGCCGGTGTGTTTCCCCCGTCAAGTGTTTCCCCCCTTGAAAATTGTTACATATTGAGCCGGTGTATTTCCTCCATCAAGTGTTTCCCCTCTTGAAAATTGTTACATATTTAATTTAGTATATTCCATATATACATCCAATCAAACATATGGCTTAGTTAAATTCCATATATATCAATCTAATCAATTATAAATCTACCCATAAAAAGAATGATTATTAATTATAAATGTAATAATGAAAAAAAAACAATCAACACGTAAATTTTAACAATTATAATGAATAATATTTATTCAACTATTCTGCATCACCTTCTTTTTATCTCATGACACGGTCTCCAATGTATTAATTACCTTCTTTAACAATTATAATTATAACAATGAATAAATTTTAATATTTATTAACAATAAATCCATCATCATTTATATCGTTAAATCCTATTAAAATTACCAACCATCTATCTACTCTTATCATAAACATAATTATCTATTATTATTTTTATCAATCATATATAAAAAAAATTACGTAAAACTAAACATAAAAAAGCCCACATAAAAAATTACTCACATCAAATAAAAAAAAATATAAACATACCATTGAAAAATAAAATAAGATGATAAACTTAGAAAAAGATAGTGATGTATCTAATTAGAATGAGTATCCAACAAAACAATATTAAATTTATTTAAAAAAATGCACGTTAAACTCAATAAAAAAATCAATATATCTAATATAATTTAATCATAAACATAATCATCTAGACATTTATCACCTATTATTATTATTTAATTAAAAAAGGCTTACGTGAAAACGTAATAAACCCACGTCAACTCAAAAGGATACCTTTAAGAAAAAAAAATTTAAATGATAATCTTAAAAGAAATATTATAATGATTTATCTATATAACAAAAGCGAACCTCAAATGAAAATGAAAAGGCGTAACTATAAGCGTAAGAAAAACAATAATATTATATAACTTTGTAAAATACATAATCATCTATCTATCTAACTAACAATGAACATAAAAAAAAGAACATAAGAAGAATATTCATGTTATTATATAATATTTATTTCCATTAAATGTGAAATAAAAGAATATAATCATCTCTCTATCTAATTAATGATAAGTGTAAGAAAAGTACATCTAAAAAATTGTGCACGCCATGCTAAAAACATAAGAAAAATAAAACGTACATTCTAAAAAATTTCCACATAAACTAAAAAGTCTTTTTCCTAGTTATATTATATCATTAAATATAATAATGTAGGTATTAAATAACCTAGATAATTAGTCTGTTGATCGTTAACCAAATTTAAGAAGTGTAAGTGAGTTTCTTCCCTAAATATTTTCCTCAAAAAGTGTTTATCCTTAATTAATTTTCCCCTTAAATATAACAATTATGGTTAAATATTAAATAACATAGATAAAATGTGTGGTAATAAAGATAAGATGAAGTCTCTAGAAAAAACATTGTGTACATGGGTGTGGTTTGAAGAATTATACCTTCTTGTGCCAGATAACATTTAAAGGTTATGTATTCATCCTTGGTATCAATATAATTTTGACTGTAGTATCAAAGAATTTTTGAACAAGAGCCTTAAAACGCATAATAACACCAATCACATCATATATACGAATTCATGGACAGAACAGTGTATACTTGGTAAAATTATGTAATATTTGAAACCATCACACGACACAATCGGGGATGTCCAAACGTCGGTGAAATTAATCTCTAGAGGAGGGGAATAACATAAAATTGAAGTAGCAAAAGAAAGTTTGTGACTTTTATTCTTTAGACAAGCAAAACAATGGTAATAAGCAGTCGTGGTGGCAACACATAGATCGTATTGACAAAGAATATCGTGAAAATGGGTGTAGCTGTGTGACCAAGATGATGATGCCAAACTCTTTTTGTTATTTTATTCACTGTGAAAACTGGAAATGGGGAGTTTGGTCATACAATCCATTTTTAACGCATTGAATCATAGGAGTACTGGTCTGAAGATCCTTCACATAAATTTAGAGGGTAAGAATTCAAAAGAAACATTATGAGATTGACAAAGCTAAGAGATAAATAAAAAAATACGCGACATGCTACGAACACAACAAACATTGAAATGAGTGAGATCGTTCACCCTACATGTGGTACTCCCAAGACTCACATAGAGTGATAAATGTCATATCAACATTTGGGCCGACATGGGCTCATCTCGATAGATGGCCTCAATCAGCAAGGTCCAACTTTAGTACAATGCATGCCACTCTTATATCTTTAACCGATATAACACATGTCGTTCTCTGTCCGACATGGTGCATGTCTCCTTCTATCCCTCATAACTGGTAAGATACAAGACGCCTACGTTCTCTTATTGCCGACATTGTGTAGGTCACTTCGGTCATTCATGCTCAATACAATACATGTCATCCTCTACCTCAAGTAACGGTTATATTCTCTTTAATGATCGTTCCGGACTTCACATAGACATTACTTCATGATAGTAATTGCTATAGTGATGGCTCTAAAATATACGTTCCATTATAGATTGAACCATTACTGCTCCATAACATGCTCCATTACATCAATATGTGGTAAACTCCCTTGACCACGACTTTCATGCATCATAATCTACTCCCTCACAAGCTTAGGGAGAGGTATATAAACGATCCTCAATTACAAACTAGGCACGTAATACGCTTGATATACGTTCTCGCTTATTGTCTTAACATAAATTCTTCTATTCAAATGTTGCCTTGAGCGTGAGAGTGTCCTCCCCGGAGAAAGCTCCAGCACCCCCACATTTTTTTGTGTTTTGCAGGACAACTCTCAAATCCACTCGAAAAAATTATTTGGATCATCGCTCAGGGGTCTATTTACCTGTATATCAACTCAATTGTAACACGGACGATTTCACACATCGTCAAGCATCATTCAATGTAAAATATTTCGAAAGAGAAGGGAAAATAGAACCTATGTGTGTGATGGAAAGATTATTTCCATCATTAACCATAATGTCTTCATTGCGAGAATAAGGCGTGTGTTATGCCAAATTACGGAGCATTCAAATGTGCTTAGGAGGACGCAATTTTGAAGGGTTGGACCGAATGAGAAAAATTTGTAAGAGGTTGAACCTGTTAAGAATTGCACCATTTATCTGAATGTCCTTGTAATTTTGACACTGAAAATATCCAAATATGATTTTTTTAGGGCAAAAAATCGGACCTACTGCATGCAATAAAGTATTTTGTGTCTAATTCCAAGAATTAGAAATATTAAGACGTGAACATGAACTTGGACTCTAAGAGGGATGTCATACAGATGAATGAGCTGTAGCAAGACCAGCAAAAGCGACAGCTGCAATTTTTACGGAATAGTCTCATAATTAAGTAGCTCTTCAAAATCAATAGGGGCGTCACATGCTTGAACAACCCTAGCCAACTCTTAATAGTCATCTCTCAAATTGTTTGAAATAAGTTTCACAAGATCATCTAGATCCGTAGACTAATTCACCGGCTTCAGTTTTCACAACATGAAGATATCTAGAGACTGTTTAAGTACATTTTTCATAGATTTGAGGTATTGTTTAAGATGAGTTGATCATGTCTAATCCAAAGAAGTATGACGGATAAGATTGAAGATAGAGTAATTCCAGACTGCATAATCCATCCATCAAATATGAACATATTCATTATACAAGGAGATATGTTGGGTTGATATGCATGGTTTGGCAATTTAATCAGTTAAATAGGAACGATACAAATATAATTTAGAAAACATTTAAATGATAGTTACAATGATTAAAGTATATTTTTAACTTTTTATAACCTACAATAAAAATTATATGGTTTTATTATCTCAAATGTTACTTTGTTTAAATATACTGATCATTATATCAAATGTTACTTTGTTTAGTAACAGTTACTTCACAATCATTAAATTATATTCATAGCTAAGATATAATAAGCATATAAAATAATATGTACATGAAACCCACATGCTATACTTTTTGCATACACTCTATCAAAATGAGTTGTTCATGTTTAGAGTAAGAATTTTGCAAAAGTTGTCTAAAAATATTGCAAATGTCCAAATGTCTACTAGATAATTATGAAGAACATGTTCTTGATATATATTAGATACATACTCCCTCCGTTCCTAATTATATGTCGTGTTTGAGAAAAGCACACAAATTAAGAAAATGAGTATTCCAAACAAAAAATCTTGAAAAGTGTAGTGGTGTAATGAATATGAAAGATTGATTGGTTGAATGAACCTAGAAAGTTGAAAAATAGTATTGAAAAGCGGAAAAAATATTAAAATATGTATTGGAAATGCAACTACGACATACAAAAATGAAATTTTGATTTTGGCAACTGCGATATATAATTAGGAACGGAGGGAGTATATTTATAAATTCAGAATGCTTATTATCTTTAAAATGATGATAAATGTATCAAGTACATGCGTTTATAAATTCAAAATACTAACAAAAAAACATAAGAACATTTTGTATAATTATCATTAATAGCATATTTATATTTTATGCGGAAGAAATACTTAATAAATTATGTATTAATTAATATTTTTATTTTTATAATTTCAAAAGTTTTATTTCATTAAAACACGTGCGGATCTTGCGTGCGTTTTTTTTATATATATATATATATATATATATATATATATATATATATATATATATATATATATATATATATATATTGTGTGTGTTTCTCAGTGGGTTCTAGGAAATAATTTGAATAAAGTAATTTAATCTTTTTTTACTTTTCATCCTACAATGCGTTACAATTACACAATAACAATGAAATGCATGCATAATTCAACCCAAATTCACTATTTTAATGAATATTCACCCGAAAAAATTTAATGTCCAAACAGACCCGGGATAACTTTTATAATATCTATTTGTTGCTAAAAATATGTTATATTTCTTAAAATATAAGTCATGTTTTCACACAGATTAAAGAATTATTGAGTATTATTAATGTAATGATTGTTAAGTATTAAAAATTATTCGATATACTAATTTGAAGATAAATAGAAAGAAAAAAATAACATAAATGTTGTATTGATAATGTATAATGATTTATATTATTAGATAATCTAAATGTATATGATATCTTATAATTTAAGACGGACGTAGTAGTAGTATTAAATAGCCCTTAACCCTATGTGGTGTGGCTGCCCTCACATGCTACGATAAAAATAAGATAAAGGAAAAGCACTACTGGTATATATATATATATTTTGCTCCAAATAAGAATTATGTTTTAAGAAGAACAACAGGATTTTGTAGTAAACCAAGGGATTTTCTTATACCCCTTTGCTCCCATCATTGTAGCTTTCCAACGTTTTGTTTATTATAATTGTTTAATATAGGATTTATACTCGAGTGGTTTAGCGTATAAAATCGTTACTCATCGTTGCAACACTACGTGCAGCTTGAATCTTAGCTCAACACTTGATCTTCAACCAGAGACGGTTTCAGGAATTTGAAGATATGGTATATATACTAAACTTAATCTTATATATGATAGTTCAATATATGTCAATATGGATCAATATATAAAAATAAACTGATTAATATTATCAACATTTAGAATAATCGTATTTCATTGATTCAACTGAACGGAGAGAGTATAAATATATATGGTTCGCTGACTTGGTCAATAAGTCGCTACAAGATAAATATGACAATAATAATATTTAAAGTAAATATAATACTCAAACTATATTATCCTCGACACGCCCCCGCACTCCTGTGGGAAGTGGCTGAACACAGAGATTGGATTTTAAACTGGCAAAACGAGGCTGAGCCAACGGTTTGGTGAGGACATCAGCTAACTGATCCTTCGAGGAGATAAAAGAGATTCCGAGCTTGCGAGCTGCAACTAATTCGCGAATATGGTGGAAGTCGATCTCTATGTGCTTCGTGCGGGCATGAAACACCGGATTGTGAGCAAGATAAGTGTAATATCACACCAAAGAGTAGGCGGGGAAGGCAACGGAAATTGCATCTCATGAAGAAGATTGCAAAGCCACTGAAGTTCGGCGGCGGTGTTAGAAAGAGTCTTGTACTCGGCCTCGGTGCTACTCTTTGAAACCGTCAAGTGTTGCTTACTACGCCAACTAATGAGATTGGCACCAAGGAAAATACAATATTCCCCAACTGAATAGCGATTATCACTGTCAGCAACCCAATAAGAGTCAGAATAAGCCCGGAGCGAAACAGAGGACCGGCGACAGAAGAAGAGGCCATCAGATATAGTGTGCTTAAGATACAGAAGAATACGTTTAACGGCAACCCAGTGAGCCTCGGTGGGTGAATGCATGTACTTACTAACCTTGTGGACCGAGAAGGCAATATCAGGTCAAGTGAAACTGGGATATTGTAGACCACCAACAATAGTACGGTAAAGCGACGGATAGGCACAAGTAGGGCCATCGTCAAGTGTAAGACGGGTAGAGGCCGACATAGGTGTCTGACAAGGCTTGGCCTTGTCTAGAGAGGCATGCTGCAGAAGCTGAAGAACATACTTGCGCTGAGTGAGAAATAGCCTGTCAGAGGTAGGAAGCACCTCAATGCCAAGAAAATATGACAGAGAACCAAGATCCTTAACCGGAAAGTGCCAACCAAGATAAGAGATAACCTACTCAACCAGAGAAGACGATGAACCAGTAATAATAATATCATATACATAAATCAGAATATAAACACGAGCACCATCACGAGAATAAATATATAATGAGGTGTCAGCTTTGGAGCCGACAAAGCCAAACTGAGTCAAGACATCAGTGAAGCGAGAGAACCAAGCACGGGGAGCCTGACGAAGGCCATAAAGGCTGTGGCGAAGACGGCAAACATAATCCGGATAATCAGAGTGAACAAATCCCTAGGGATGCTGCATATAAACGGGCTCAGATAAATGCCCATGGAGGAAAGCATTTTGAATATCCACTTGGCGAAGAGACCAACCCTGTGAAACGGCAAGTGACAAAAGAAGATGAATAGTGACCGGTTTAACGACCGGACTAAATGTGTCAGTGAAATCAACCCCTTCGGCCTGATGAAAACCCTTGGCCACAAGGCGAGCCTTGTGACGCTCAAAATGCCCATCGGCATGACGTTTAGTGCGATAAACCCATTATTGCCAACAATATTCATACGAGGATGCGGAGGAACAAGATCCCAGGTTTGGTTGCGTAACAACGCGTCAATTTCCTCTCTCATAGCATTACGCCAATTCGGGTGTTTGGAGGCTTCGGTATAGGAAGAAGGGTCCATGGAGTCGGTAGAAGAAACAAGGGCTTTAGGAAGCGGGTAGCGGATAAAGTCAAGCCGAGAGATAGGTTTGAGGGAATTGGTTTTGGTTCGAGTAACCATGGTATGAGCGGGAGCAGAACGGGAAGGAGACGACGAGTCGGGAGAGGCTGAGGCCAAAGTGGACGCATGGGAGGTAGGCGGGGAAGGCTCGAGAGCGGGGGCCGGGTTGGAGGGAACCGGCATGAGAGGTGGATTTTGGGAGGTGCTGGCAGGAAGACAGGAAGCAGGACTGTGAGTGTATCAAGAGTGGGTTTTGAGGGAGAAGGTATATAGGGGAAGACGGATTCATCGAAAACCACATGGCGAGCAATGTAGATACGGCCAGAGGCAATGTCCAGGCATTTATAACCGTGGTGGGAAGGACCAATGTTCTAAAACTCGCTAGGCGACCTCGGTACGCTACAGGGGCGCCTAGGCGGCGCCTAGGCGATTTTAGGGTTTTAAGGGAGTTTTAAGGGTTTTAAGGGGGATTTAGGGTTTTTACATGGTGTTTTAGGGTTTTATGGGGGGTTTTAGGGTTTTTACGAGGGGGTTTTAGGGTTTTATGCCTCTTTCTTGTCTAAACACTTGGGAAACCTTGATGTTGCCCAGATGAAACCCTAATAGCCTAGAAAGGCCCAAGAGCGCCTTGAAAGGTCCTAGGAGCGCCTAGAGGGCCCAGAGCTCTAGAAAGGGCCTAGGGCGCCTGGAATGGCCTCAGAGGCGCTAGAAAGGTCCAGAGCGCCTAAAATCGCCCAAAGACACTTGGGCGCCTAAAATCGCCAGAGCTAAGTCGAGGACGCCCGGGATCATCCAGGGCCTAAGCGGCGCCAGCGATCGCCAGGCGATTTTAGAACACTGGGAAGGACTATAGCCAAGAAAGATGCAAGTTTTGGAGCGGAAATCAGTCTTGTGATTGTTGTAGGGACGGAGATAGGGCCAGCACACACAACCAAAGACTCGAAGGAATGTATAGTCAAGAGACCGGTGGTGGACCATTTTGTAGGAAGACTTATAACGAAGAACTTTGGTGGGAAGCCGGTTGATAATGTAAGTGGCAGTGATAAAGGCGTCCTCCCAATAGGGAAGCGGAAGAGTAGATTGGGCAAGAAGAGAGAGGCCAACTTCAACAATTTGACTGTGGCGGCGCTCAATGGCACCAACTTGTCCGTGTGTGGGGGGACAGGAAAGGCGATGTCGGATGCCAAGAGAGGTAAGAAGAGTGGAAACGCGACGGTACTCACCACCCCAATCAGTTTGGATGGACTTTAGTTTGGTATTAAACAGACGTTCAATCATAGCAAGAAAGTCAGGAAAGATATTTTCAACATCTGATTTATTCTTCAGGGGATAAAGCCATAGATATTTGGTGAAGTCATCCAGAAAACTGACATAATAACGGGAACCATAAATTGAGGGCTTAGAACAGGGGCCCCAGACATCGGAGTAAATCAGGTCCAATGGGACAGTAGAGGTAAACTCAGAAGTGTATAAAGGAAGATGGTGACTTTTTGCTAACTGACACGGGGCACAGACAGACGGAGATGCCTTAGTAGAAGTGAAGGTGGGAAGGCTTTTTAAGGCTTGACGGAGTACGGAATAAGATCAGTGACCGAGACGCTGATGCCAAGTGATGAAGGAGGTGGTGGAGGAGGCTAGAGCTTGAACAGGAGGAGGGTGAAGCGGAGTGGAGAAGTGATATAAGCCATCTTTTACCAAACCCCTAAGGTGGGTGTGACCGGAGTAATCTTTTACAAGAAAGTAAGACCCATGAAATTCAAAGTACACGGAGTTATCCGAAGCAAATTTATGTACTGATAAGAGGTTTCTAGTGATGAAAGGCGTAACAAGAATATTAGATAAATGAAATGACTGGGAAGGGGAATATACTGAGAAGAAGAGCCGTAATGAGTAATAGAGTAAACTGCATCCGTCCCTACATGCACTTTGTCGGGCCCGGCATAGGAGTGAGATGAGAGGTGAGATTGCGACGGTCATGAGTGAGATGATGAGTGGCACCAGTATCCGCAATCCAATCAGAACTAGGATGTGTGTATAGAGAAGCCGTATATGACTAGGAATTCTGAGGTGGTGGTGACCGAGAGGACGAGAGGTGAGAGGAACCATAGCGGTAGGGACTTGACGGAGCAATATGGTTGGCCTGATAACAAATTTGATAGGAAACAGGCGCAACAACATGATGGTAGCAACGCCCCCGTTCTCAAGAAAAATTCAAACCATAGCCACTGTTTTGTCGAGCTGCCATTGAGGGGGAGCAGAGGTGGGGGTCGTGGGAGACGTCGATTTGACAAAATTAACACCAAAACGCAGCAGTTTGGTCGTGGCACAATTCAGAAAATTTAACCGTCTAAATAGAAATTCCACCGTTCATATTTTTGTAAAAGGAGAGGCGAACAAGACCTCCAAATTTCATCACGATCGGAATTTGTTTTGATATCCGATCGTTGCAAGAAAGGTTCAGCTGAAACACCAAATTAAATCCCAGCAGTTCGGTTTCGGGAATATTCAGAGAGATTGAACCGTCCAAACGTCAATTCCACCGTTCAGATCGTAGAAGAAAGTGATAAGAACAAGCCCTCAAAATTTCGTTACGATCGGAGTTTGTTTCAATATCCGATCGTCGCAATAATAGTTCTGCTGAAACACCGAATTATAGCAGTTCGGTCGACGGATGATTCAGAGAAATTGAACCGTCCATACGTCAATTCCACCGTTCAGATCGTATAAGAACATATTACGAACACACCCACAAAATTTCGTCACGATCGGAGTTGGTTTCAGTATCCGATCGCTGCCTGAAACTTTCTGCAGAAGCACAAAGAAAAAGCTGCGTGATTTTTTTTTTTTTTTTTGGAAAAGAAAGAGTTACGGTTTAGGGAAGAATTGACATAACGAGGGAGAGAAAATCGAGATGCTCTGCTACCATATCAACATTTAGAATAATCGTATTTCATTGATTCAACTGAACGAAGAGAGTACAAATATATAGGGTTCGCTGACTTAGTCAATAAGTCAATACAAGATAAATATGACAATAATAATATTTAAAGTAAATATAATACTCAAACTATATTATCCTCGACAATTATCATATACATATATGATAATGTATACCTAAAAAAAAGTCCTACAGTAGTAACTTTTTAGCGGGTCGGCTGACCCATTTTCTACAAGGTGCAACCGCGCACCCTTCGCTTCAACATAGGCAACAACAAGGATGTAATCAAGTAGTGGGGTAAGCGTGGCTAAGCCCAACGTAGAGGATTACTATGCATCGTAGGTGGATATCTTGTTGATAGGAAGTTGCTATTACGTTTTGTTTCTTTCTTTAATTTAGGGCTTCGTCCAAATGCTTTGACGGTGGATATTTGACACTTTGTGTCATTTTTATCTCCAGTTTTGTTTTTGTTGTCTCGATTTCCATAATTACTGAAATTTTCCTTGTGCCGTTTCACTTTTACGTACATGAATACATGATATCAATGTTACGTAAGACTTCCATGTTCAGTTATCACGACTTCCACACATGCCAATGGTTTTTTTTTTTTTTTTTTTTTTTTTTGTTTTCTCATTTCACCTTTAATTTAAAACAAGACCTTGACAACATGTATTTAATACAACATTTCGGTAACGCTTATATATTATAATATTTGTTCAAATGAGAAATTAATTCAAGGGACAAATGTGAATGGAGTAGTTTATATAAACGTGGCAGAAAAAGACTGAGAGCCACTTAAAATAGAATGATATAGACTCATGAAGGAGAAGTTTTTTGCAGATAAGTGTGATTCACGTAGATGGCACACATTACGCGACACATTTTATGTCACGTGATTTCATTCTATATTTAAAATCGCATATGGTTCGATCGTCTGCACCTCACATGTATCTTACATGTAGGATATATCTATCCAAAAATTTCACCTCATGAAGGGCCTAAGCATCAAATCTATGATTAAAAATCAAATGCACTCGATCGTTTATATAGTACATTTAATATTGATATATTTTATTCATATGTAAAGACAAGAAAATATTCCACTAAAGTTTGCTTTGCATTTTCCTCGAAAAAAAAAAAGTTTGCTTTGCATAATTTTATTGTATTTTTCTAGGTTTGGTTTTTCTGGTAGGGAATATATGGTTGTCTTTCATCATTGATGTTTATTTGTACCAAACAAATTTTTTTTTTTTTTTTTTTTTTTTTGAGAATTTTACTTGGATTTTGTTTCCAAGTCTAATATTAAAATAACTTATAAGTTTTATTTTCCATTTGAATAGCATCTTATAAGTATATCAGCTTGTTTACACCTTCATGCATGCAGATTCGTTCTTGAACATAAACCTACAAGGTCACGGTTTAAGGTCGGTAAAAAATAATCAATATTTAGGCTTTCAATTTTTTTGGTGTTGGTCCAATTTTGTCTAAGCATGTGATATATTTATAAAATCGTTTGTTTATTTTGAAAGATTCTGCTTTGATAGTTGATTTAGGACCTTTAAGAACCCAGAAACGATCCACTAAAACAAAAAACAAAAAAACTCATAGATGGTTTTGTCCACATGATGAGGATTTTTCTCTTTTGGGTTAACTGAGGGTTGGTGAACCGTCAATAATTCCCGTACATGTCAAAAGAGGCTTGCAATGCTATTGAACCAGTTAATTGTCGATATATAAGCCGATTTAAACTTGGGCCGTAAACGAGTCAAGCTATTCGTAAGTAGTTCGAGACCGACTCGAGCTAGAACTCAATGCTACTAAGCTTAAATCGGCTCAAACTTACTCAACTCAAAAATTTAAACAACTGATACTCGAACAATGCAATACTGGACTAAGAGACCGTTTGTTAAATCTAAAATCTGAAATCCGAAGTCTGAAATCTGAATGCGTTAATTTATTGAAATCTGAAAATAATTATATCGTTTGATAACTAAATCCATCTGAAAATTTGAAAATGCATGTTTAAATTAATGATTTCACCTTTACAAACATTTATATATATAAAAACCCATAAAGTACATATGAAAATACATATTAATGTCGCTTATATATATATATGTGTGTGTGTGTGTGTGTATTGTGATGTATATAAATGAATTAATGATAAGTAAATAATGAAAAGCTTAAAATAAAATAAAAAAAAGAGAGGACGACATGGAATGAAAGCACTAACACACGTTATGCATAAATTTAGGAAGTTACGGCAAAATTTTCAGACATAAGCAAGGTTTAAATGGCTGAAAATTTTATATGTAAATTCAGACCCACTTAATCATTTAGAGGTACTTAAAAATGTTATCAAACAAGTGTAAACTTAACTACCACTTATATTTATCAGAATAAGTGTTTAATTGTGTAAACAAACAGCCCTTAACTTTCAATTTATATGAGACTCGATGAAAAACTCAACCTCGGTTCGAGTTTTTAAAACTTCTTTGAATCTCAGCTCGAGTTCGAAATACTTGGTCTTGAGAATATCATGAATAGCTCGACTCGTGAAAAGCAATACTCAGTTGAACTCGACTCGTTTACACCTAAGAAACGGCTCATGGATTCCAAATGAAACGTGATCATCTTTACCCAATTGAGAATATTTATTCATCATTATCTGTGTAATTATTTTCTTAATGGAATCTAATCAAGACACATGTCTCAACCACTTTTTCTAGTAGTTATTGATAGGATGGCTTTTGTTTTTTTTCATCCTATGGATACATACACATCACATAGAGTAGCATAGTAAATCAGCAAGAAAATAATCTCCTTACCAACTGAAAACGACTACTTTGTCATGTGCTATCATAAAACACGGTATTTATTGTCATGACAATTTTTTGATAGCAGCGTAACAAATGATGTAACATCGACACATAACATAATACTCCCTCCGTCCCATTTTATCGTTTTTTTGGTCACCAGTAATTTTTTCGCATTAATTGTTAAATTTCTTCAAATACCCTTCACTATTTACAATATTTACAATAAAAAGTGTAAGATTAAACGCCCCAACAAAATAAAGGCATAAGTGTAAAAATATTGGATTATTTAATGTGATTCAAGCGATTAACTACGTTTTAATCTCGTGTGAAAAATCAAACATGACAAATAAAATGGGACGGAGGAGTATAACTTTTGAAAGAGTGCCAAAATGTGCCATGACAATCAAGAAAGATTCTTATCGACGCCTCAAATTTTATTCCTAAAATAATATAAAATAATACATATTCCTATTTTACAACATCTCAATTTAAAAACCTCCACAACAGCATCCCTATCATTATCCCTATAACATTTCAAATAATATTAAATAATACATATTCTACCTCACAACCCTATTTATACAAATTAAAGATTTATTATTTCACTTCAGCAACATCCCTATCACTATCCCTATAATTTTTAATAATTAAATATGGTTAGGGGCGTGAGCAAAGATCCCAACAAGAGGATGTGACTGCTCATATCCCTAAAAATAAATAGTGATAGAGATCAGCCGCATGGAAAGCCTATTTTAGGATAAACTCTATTTTTTTATCTTCATTTTAGTGATAGTGACACCATATATATAAGTCACTTAACGCCCTAAAACATGAATGCTTTACGTTATGACTCTAACATGTAGATCTAACATTTTCATAGCCCTTGATTGAAACATTTTGTTAAAGTTTCCCCCACATTGAGTACTTGTTATTGTTTCACATATCATACACATAAATAGGTTTCCCTCTTCTCATAGTCTAGGTTGAGGTTCTGACAGCGCTGATTGAACATAAATTAATTACTTAGACCGTCGTTATCGCTTCGTCTAAAAAGATTAACACAAGTTAACAATAGCTTCATGCCTCACACTTATATGGTTGTAATGTTTCTCCACCCTAAAGATGTCCCACGTTGAGCACTTGTTGGATGGACTTCCGTCACTTTTAACCTAGATATTGAGGTTGAAACCCCTCATCTGATGCGTTGTTGAACCAATATTTTCTACATGATATAAGAATCAAACGTGTGGCTCTTTGTTATATGCCTGTATCTGAGGGGACTTGTCAAAATTGTTCACATGGGGCACGTATTAAATAGACTTCTCTCATCTCATAACATATGTTATGATATTGAAACCTCACGTCTTATATGTTGTTGGACATATATTTTCTTCGGGTAGATCAAAATTAAAATCATTAACTCATAGTGTGTGAATTGTGAACCTACCGACCTCAAATTTAATGCCAACAACTCTTTTTTTGTTTTTTTTCTTTCTTGTATGATCTAAAATCAATAGTACAACTATAACAAATGAATGCTTGACACCTAAACAAAATAGTATACTCTTTGGTCCATCTTCACCACATGATTGTACCCTCCTCACAAAGGTAAAAAACACAATGAAAAAAAAAATATGGACCTTACCTAACTTTTTTCTACTTTTTTTTAGTACCATAATAATAATAATCATCAACCCATTTTTTTCTTTTTCATTTTTTTTCTCAAGGAAAAAAAAAAATGGAACCATTCAAAGCAGAAGGAAAAAGAATTATGGAGGAAGAAGAAGATGAAGATGAAGATGAAGATATTGATTCTGAAGAAGAAGAAGAAGATGAAGAGTATAATAATAATAAGAGAAGGGCACTGGAATATTCTAGAAGAAAGGTAGTGGTTGGAGGTTGCCAAGTGGAGAATTGTGATGCTGACATGGCGGCGGCGAAGCCTTACCACCGCCGCCATAAAGTCTGCGAGAAGCACTCTAAGGCGGCCGTCGTTTACTTTTCCGGCATCCCGAAAAGGTTCTGTCAGCAATGCAGCAGGTAAATTCATTAGCCTGCAGAATTTCTTTTTCTTCTTTTTCTTTTTTTTTTGGGGTATTATTTCTCTTATGCAAACATGAATAATGTTAACGTCTTTAAGTATTATAACACAACGAATGCAACAGTAAATTTTGTCATTAATTTTTATTTTTCATTTTTACAGATGCATCACATTTATTCAGTTTTATAAATAAAATTCATATCGGTTATACCATAAAATTTCTCTGATAGGTTTCATGAGCTAATAGAGTTTGATGAAAACAAGAGAAGTTGCCGCCGGCGTCTGGCCGGACATAATCAACGGCGCCGGAAATGCCCTAATGATAGTTATGGAGAAGCTTAAAACGTCATCAATGGCAGAATAATAATTCAGACAAAAAATGGTCAAGGTTAATGTAGTAAAATAACCACTTCAGGAATTGAAGCACATATAAAAGCTTCAAAGATTAGTTAATTAATTAAGAATGCTCTCTCTCTTCTGTCAAATGTTGTTAATCAAAACAATTGATTTAGTTTATGTTGATGGGACTTGTAAGTTGTAATTCTGAAAGGCTAGCAATATTGCCAGAGCAATTAATTCAGTTCCTCTCTAACTAGTGGCGTAAACGGTTTTAGCCGCTCATGAGCGGCTTGATTGTTTTGTTCGTGAAAAGCTCGTTCATGTATGATCTAATTGAGTTCGAGTTGAACTTGAGCTATGCCAGAATAGTGACTCCTACCTATGTAATTGTGTGACCAGATAGAGAATTGTAAAGCAATTTCATATGGCCTCCCCGGAGACATAGTTCAAGCAGAAAGTATCATGAATGACAATCTCACCTTGAAATTTAGTAGAGATGGAAGTTCGATACCCTATATCGACTTCTCTCAGTAAAAGAATGTATATATGCGGCCTCTGCAAAGTGGACCAAGGAGGCATAACCTCAATTTATATTATCTACGAAATTCTAGGGACGGTACAGTGAGAACGCATAGCCCTCGATTTACATCATTCATGATGAAACTCTAGGGCAATTAGGTCTCAACCATTATAAAGCAATTTCATATGGTAGAGAAGGAATATGTTACTAGAAATCTTAATCCAATCAAAATAGACACAACCCGAAAGATCTCAAATTTGCCCTATATAGTATACATGACAATTTACCGAATTATAAAAAATAAAAATAAAAAACGAACAATTAAAACATACAGTTAAAATCGAAAGCTTCTTTCACTTCCATAACTTGCTCGTGAGCTTTTTAGTCTTCCGGGGTAATGACGACATGAATTTGGCAAATCGCGAGGGATGCGATTTGGGAGTTGATGAAGACATAAATGCCCATATGGCGGCCAAGTGTTCATTCGGTTTATCGAGTTCTTCAAGAATTGACATGGATTTCATGTCTGCAAAGTTTATATACAGTCAAAATGTTGCTATATATATACCTTAAGAAGAAGCACTCTAATAGAAGGAAAATAGGAAAGTAGCAAAAGATAATTTGAAGGAGGATAAAGACACTTTTCGTCATTTTTCCGCAATTTTTAGTAATTTTATCTGTGGGAAAATGACAATTTTTTTATCCCCTATTTTTCATTTTCTTAAAAAAGGTTAAACTCTACCTTAAGGGTTTCACTCGTCCGATCCCACAGAATGAGTGGAGATGTTCGAGGACTGAAGAAATTTCAGAGTCGGAAAGTCGCCTTTTTACCAAGAAACTGAAAGAAGTCGCCCTTTCTTTTATTCGAACCTCCACACTCAGCTCAATTTCTGGCCAAATTGTCACTCTAACACCAGCTTTACCACTGTAATGATCACATCCAGTGATCTATTTTTCATTTTCTTAAAACAAACCCCTATCTTTTATATTGACGTGTTTGGTCCCTTAAATATACTTTTTATTACACTTTTAGGCCACTTAGTTTTTTGTTTTGTTTTATTCTGACCGTTAAAAGTGTCCAAAAAGTGTAATAATAATATATTGTTAAGAGACCATAATGTCATGATAAGAAAGATAAGGATTGTTTTCTGAGACAATAAAAAATACGAGGGACAAATCGTCAAATTTCAATTATTTCTCAACCAACTGTAATGCGACATATGACAGATTTAAAAGAATTAAACTTAAACTTCTGACGTTGTGGTTGTGTAAAGTGTCTTAAAAAATGTAACAGAAAAGTATAGTATAACGATAAAAAATGTCGATATGAAAGGTAGGGGCTAGTTTTAAGAAAATTAAGAGAAATAAAGGACCAAAAATGAAGTTATCCCTATTGCATTATTCGGCCTTATGTTTCATATTGGCATATTTACCCTTTGCTTATACAATTTTTTTAACCTTTCGGTCTGTTTTCATCACGTGTCAACTTTTGTATTGGCAGAGGAAGCATGACTACCTTTGATGCTAGATTTTGGACATGTGGCACTTTGGATTAATAATGTAAAAGATAATAAGTTCATAGATGTGGGTGGAGGTGGGGGGAGGGAGGTTAAAGTACCAAAAATGAAACATTGAAAACAAAAGTGAAATTAAAAAAAACGTGAAATAAAAAGGGACTTAAAGTGTGTAATTATGCCTTTAAACGAGGAGTTGAAATACCTTTGGAAAACTTGAAGATAGGCTCCATAGCTGCACTAGGAATGCTGATATTAGCCCATTAAAATGTAAGGAATTAAAGTCCCGAGGGTACTTTGAGTCTATTAGCCACGCCTTGAGATAATCTTGTAAATGTTGCTAAGACTTATAGTCTCAAATCTTCGAGGGTACAAGCCTGGTTGGTCTCTGGGAATCAAGGTAACAAAGTATCATTGATATCTCAAAATCCGGCCCATTATTTAAAACTTTGAGCACAAAGGGTAGGATGTCATTCTTGTAAAGATTCCAGGTGAGCCAGCAGAAATATGGTTTGCATATACCGTCAGGACCAGGACTTTTCCTACCGGGAGCTCAGTTGAGAGCTTTGAGAACTTCGATGGCCGTGAAGTGGTTCCAAAAGGAAGGAATTGCACATGGGTCACATCAATTTTGTTGAGAGGTATGTTCTCCGTAATATTATGGACTGATTGCCTGCATAAGAAGAAAACAGACAGAGTAAAAGTTCCTTGCATAATTCCTCGCCTCATCAGTTCGATTAGAATGTATCCTTCCTCAAAGGGTCGGGGAAGCAATCGTGATTTTTTGCCCCGCTTTCCGTGTGGCCTTAACATGGAAATAGTAGTGTTTCATTCTCCTCAGGACTTTAACCACTCACATCTCCCCCCTCTGCTTTCCAAATCTTCTTGCATATTAAGTAGTAAGATCCAACTCTTTCATCATGTCCTTTTCTTTTTAATGTCCGATTATCTCCGAAGTTCAAGGCTGTTAAGATTGTCTTGAAGCTTACTAATCTTCCTCTTAAGCTTGCCATACTTTCTGAACTCCAACTACAAAGTGGAATCTCTTACACTCTTATTCCTTGTGCACAATCAAGAGCACTTAACTGTATGAGTTGATCTGCTCCACATGTATTCAGAGGAGATATCCAAGCACTCGAGGTCTCAAGCCAATAGGGGTCAAATCCCAGTGGATGCTACTCCTAACCTTTGCACCTTTCTTTACATAGGAATGTGTTGGAAACGAGAATAGGAATATGGTCACTTCTAGCGCATAGTAGCGTGGTAACACTAAATTCAGAAACAGATTGGTCCAGTCCCTTTAGCCACGGCTCTCCATCTAGTCTTGCCTTTACATTGCCAACCATTGTCAATGAAACTTGTCACCACCATAAAGTCATTGAGCACAACTTTAGCTTTCCCAAGTTTTCCATGAGTTATCTTGGCTTGACATAGGAAAGCTTTCCGTAATGCAAAATTCTCGTTAAAATCACCAAAGACTGAGCCAAGGTAGGTTAGAACCAGCTTTCGTCTTCTTAAAAGTGGTCCAAGTGTTAAAATCACAGAGCATGATCGGGGTTTCCAAAACAAAGTGAACTGAAGGTTTTGTTATGAAAGTTGGTGACTATGTAACGCGAATCCAAGGGTGTTGGTCCAAGTGGAGTCATTCCACCAAGGAGATCCTCTCGGGATTTGCTAAGTTTTAACCTAATGTTTGTCATTCTGGTTGAGAGCTTGTTTGAGCAGAAATAAAGAGGAGGGAGAAGAGTCGCACTAATCAAGACTAGGAATCAAGGGGGCTGAGTACTGCACAACAAATAATATTCGTCTTGAGTGGAGCTGCATTCCTTACGGCTTGGGTTTCCGCTTTGGAGAGCCTCCATCCCTCCAGTTTCTCTTTCAAGCCAGGGTTCAAAGTTGGATATATCATTGAGATTCCCTCACAAACTTGCCAAGTGCTTTATAGGTACATGTTTGTGGTTGATAGGTTTGGGATCGGGGCGAGGCTTGAGCTGGAGGTATTCGGATGTAAATAAGAGCAAGGTTAAGGAGTCTTAAGTAGGCTTGTTCAACTTTGAGGCTAAGACTGGAACTGGGTGGATGATGGGGTTCAGGGCCGACGGGATTAGGGTTCACAACAAATAATATTCAGATTCTGAGAAGCAGGTTTTGGTCTCAAAAGCTTTGAGATTTGAGCAGCACTTAATTGGTTTAAGGTTACAATTTCTGGGTTGGTGTGTTTGCGAGTAGGTAAAGCGAGATTAGGAGGGAGGTGAGAGGGGCAGCAGGAAAAGGTGGTGGTCCCCAGGTTGTCATTTTGTCCATTGGGTTCTCGTGCATACTAGGACAGTGGGAGGATAAAGGGAATCTTTTACCCAGGAGGGGATATCATCGTTGAGATTGTGGGGTTGTCAAAGTTTGACCTTGGTGCTTGTTTATAAAGTGGCTGAATTTGGTTTTGTCTTGTTTGCAGGTTTCACCATAGCTTTGGGGGTGGATGAGGCCATGGCTCCGGGTTCAGATTCTTCAATGGTTATGTTCCATATCATTTGGAATTCTTCAATTAGCTTTGTATTTTTTTAGAGTGTTCGGGGTTCCATAATCAAATAGCTCTTCATCTTCTTGAGAATTCTTTCCTCGTGGTATCTGGGACATGCTTTGGCTATATGTGGCCAATATGACCACAAAAATACCGTGTAAGGAGGAGGGTTCATATTTGAGTTGGTGTGGAATCTTCAAGGAAGATTGAGCATTTGTCGTAGAGGTTTGTCAATGCTTTTGGTCTCAAAACATAAGTTGATTGGTGTTGAAATCTTGACTGAGTACGGATAAATGTCGCTCCGTAAGGTTCCTTGCGATTTTTTTTCCCCACTTCAACAAAGTGTGGACATAAGTTGGCAAGACCCCAAAGAGTCGAGTAAAAGGTTCATGAATTCCTCACAATTGAGCTCCGCCTTCCATCTCTTCAAACCATGAGGTGTTGTCAAAGCACCATGGTCCATTTTGTGACTCTTTCCTCGATCTTCCTTGTTGTCAATGAATTTTTGGCAGAAATTCCTCCTTAATTTGATGCATTTGAACTTGGATGTAGCCCAGGACTTTTCAAAGTTTGTAGTTTTGGCTTGTATATCTTTAGTAGAGATGAAAAGCAAAATTTGAGCTTTCTGACTCCATGTGTGATATCTACTTTGTTGATGTTTGTAGCTGTGGTGTGGACATCTTTTAAGGACAACAGTGCAAAAGGTTGATTTCTCCTTTCTTCAAGGAGCAATAGTTGTAACCCAGAGGAAGTAGAAAAACTCTCAAAAACGTGGCTCTCACCCTTCAATTAATTTTAGATTTTTAGCATGTGGCACTTTGGATCCATAATCAAATAGTTCATAGATGTTGGAGGTGGGGGAGGGGGTGAAAGTACCAAAATGAAACATTGGCAAAAACTTCCGTGAAATTTAAAAAAAAAAAACGTGAAATAAAAGGGACTAAAAGTGTATGACCAAGAATGCTGTAAAAAAAGTATTTGTCACATTAGATATCCGGGATTGTTCATGACACCGCATCAAACTTACTGTAACACCACAGCAAAAATAATCAACTGACAGAAAGTCGATTTTCAACTCCAGAATCGACTTTCACCTTGTCAAGTACGACAATCGACCGGCGGAAAGTCGATTCACGGTTGCAGAATCAGACTGTGAAAAAGTTGATTGTCATTATGGTGTTACAAAATCAAATAGTATCATTTTTTCATTGCATGTAATTAAATTAAATACCTTGTGACAAGGGCAACCATGTGGCCATTTGGATCCACAATGGGGCCGCCACTGCCTCCAGGATGGGCCGGTGCGGTTGTTTCGAGCAGTACGGGTCCTTGCGTATTCGGATGTAGACCCGATTTCTCGTGCATGTTGCTCTTCATATAGACTGTCTTCGATACGACACCAAGACATGCAGAAGGCAAAGAGGCTGAAGAAAATGCAGGAAAGAATAAGGAAAATCAGGTAAATTCAGGATGTATAAATGTACCGTTTGATCCATTTCAGTCCAGTGAGAGATTCTGTAAAATAGAAAAACAAAAACGACTTACTGTTGTGAGGTCCGAATAGTCCGTGCCCGATAAAGTATGCTTTCGATCCAGGAGAGGGACAAGCCATTTCCACATTCATAGGAACAAGTTGATCAGGAACAGACTCGAGCTGCAACAGGGCGACGTCGAGGGGTCCTTTCGAGACATAAACCACCCTAGCATCAGTCCATAACCACGGCTCTACGTAATCCAAACGAACCCGAATTTTTTTCATGCTTAGGTTTTCTCTTATCGAGTTGAAGTTAGAATTCGTATGCCGCCCATGGTCTGAAGATGAAGATGAAGATGAGGTTGCTTTGCTGAATCGCCATGGCTCAAGAAGATGAGCATTTGTAAGAATTAAACCTTGTTTATTGAGAAAGATGCCGGAAGAGAAACGTCCGCCGCTGCCGCCGCCGCCGCCGTCGTCGGTGTATATAAGGCAGATGGAAGCTATTGCTTTTTCAATCGGAGAAGGAATGACGGAATGACAATGGATTGAATCGTGAAAGGTGTTCGATGAAATGTTTGGGAGAAAAATATCGGTTGATTTCATCATTGCTTCGTTTAGGTTGCTGCAACTAAGATGATTCTCCTCCTGCAGCAATTGACTGCAACTGGATTCAATGGCTTCCCATGGAATCACTAGCTGTAATCCAAAAATTAAGGAAAAACTATCCATAATGAAGAAGACTACTAAAAAATTGTTTTGATTTTAATACTTTTGATATTTACAATCTGGGCCTTATAGTTTTATTATGTACAGTTTGGTCCCTATATATATTTACTCGTATTTCCACCGTATCTGTATCCTACATTTAACAACAACAACAACAACAACTGTCCCTTTCTAATAATTATAAATTGGTCCTTATAGAGATTTACTATATACATTTTGAACCCTATACTTGTGAATATTTGCACATAATTCCCACCATATACCCGTACGTACCCAACATTTAACAAAAACGTCACACCCACGTATCCCATATCCACGCATTTGTACCCGTGATGGAAAGTCTCTAAGATGAGCAATTTACCTGGATATCGAGACCGTAAATCCGTTGCTTCAAGGGCCTAGTAAGCATACCAATGAGTTGCATATGTTCTCCAAACACAGGACTCCCTTCCATTCCTGAAGCATTCAAAACTTCTTCAAATCACAACTCAAGAAAAACACATTCTTGCACACACATGACAATCGATAACTATCTATCTATATAAAAAAACACGTACGTACCAGGAAGGGATCGAATGTCGGCAGTTAGCAGTGATCTGTTTGAAGAATATGGAGGATAACTGTTGGCAAGGGATCCCACTGATATACTGATCAAAGTGGTTGTTAGTCAAAATAAAACAAAAATAATCAGAGCTCTTTCAAGCGATACAAAACCAGTACTACAAACAATACATGAATGAGAAATTAGACGTAGATTAGCATACCTGTTAAAGAAGAGCGTAGGGGACGAGATTCCTAAAGGAGAACCAACTGCCATAAGTAAACTCCCTTTCCTACTGTGCTGCGGTAAGGCACTGAGTTTTGGTAGATGATCCTGGGCGCGGTTGTTTAATTTGTCATGACGACGACGACATGCATTATAAAAACAGATTTCGAGATCAATGACAGATCGAGTAAAACCGATCAAACTTGCATTGATCCACCCTAGCTAGCTAGCTAGCACTGTGAAAAATTATGTGCCATGCCAAAAAAGTTGGCAAAAAACTAGGTTGCATGGGCGCGGATTTTTGTAAAATACTATAGGAAACGGGTACACTGGGAATATTAAAAAGGATAAGGATCAAATTGTACATAATAATTAACTATTAAGGACCAAAGTATAATCATTCAAATCATATAACAAAACAAATTCGGGTACAATTATAAAGGGGTATTAAAGATGTACCTTTACCATGATATTTTTACAAGAGACTCTTAGGATCGCTACACTCAAAATGCGCGATTTCTCAACCTGAAATTAATTGTCCATACTTTTGATGTCAAATTTTGTATGACATATACTGAATCACCGGCTGTAATGGAACGTGACAAGTATAGACGACGTGTATGATCGATTAAAGGCATTTCATGTTTTGTTCATTTAAAAAGAATCGAAAATCGCATGCTTTTCTGAACGAATCAAAGTTGGACAGTACTTGTATATATTCATGAAATCAAATACCTGTAACCGAAGGGGGGCGTCCGAATTTGATTGATGTCCACTGGCATCAGAAGAAGTAAAAGACCAACCGATTTCCCAAACATGTTCGAGTGAACCAGAACACTCTTGAACTAGAGATTGCAGAGCATCAGATGACGCAGAAATGTCAATCTGCAAATGAATATCATACAAAAAAAAAAGAAAGATCATAATGAAATAATCTTAAGAAAGAAAAAAGAAAAAGTTAGATCTCTGTGGCGTTTTCAATATGCCGCCTAACATTCAAGCATAAAACGCGTACAGATTCGTATTCACAGTGCCTACCATCTTCAAAAGCTTGGCAGGAAGCCAACAAGTGGCACCACCCGAGTTCGTTTCCTTCTTGTTCTATACAACACATGGCAAGGATCAACATATATTAACTCCCAAAAAAAAAGACAATACAACATGGCACTACATATATAATATGCCAGCAATAATACCTCCACCAGTATATCGATTTGAACACCATTTACCAAAATCGGTTTACCCTGCTGCATAAGAACAAACAACAAGGCATGCTCAGTGATCAAGTCCACTCGAAATGCACCAACGAGGCTAAGGTAGGTCAAACCTTGTGGGTGTTTTCCTCCTTGTCTTGAGGACTAAGAAATGGCTCAATAACCGACGCGACGGTCAATACCAATACTGAATTGTGCTTCTTATCTTTTGAACTACTACTGTCTGAAAATCCCGGTAACAACATTCCAGATGCTGATAAAGCCGTTTTACCAGAGCTACAGATCCAAAACAACCAAATATAAAATGTGTTAAAATCGTCCCATGGTCCCACCACCACCACCACGTCCTTGTCCAATATGAAAATAAATCTTTTTTTTCCCATTTTCCAAAACGAATTTCGTGCCTACTGCCTGACTGACACCACACCTAAAACAATCAAACAACAAAAAGTCGATTTCATAGGTGAGAATCGACTTTCACACTGGCTGGCAATTGACAATCGACCAGCGGAAAATCGATCATCACCTCTAGAATCGACCGTGAAAAATCGATTGAACAACGACTACACAAGAGGCTGGGCTGTGCAATGAAACTGGAGTGTAAAAAACTTACCTAAACAACAGATTTTCATATATAATAATACTATAACAGTAACTTACTTGTGTACATGCAGAGAGTGTGTTCGCATTTTCAGGCCTTTAGGGTCCTGAAAAATTAAGGAATAAACAGCATACAAAAACAAAAAAAAAAACAAAAATTTGAATTCACCTATTTCAAAATAAACAAAGAAGCTCCGAAGAAAAAAACAAACCGACAATGAATTGAATTGAGGAAAATAACAACTTACAGGGCCTTGAATTCGGACCATGACGGCGAAATTCCGGCCATAATCTGCGATATCTGGTAAGCTCGTCATCAACAAATATACTGTAGCTACTACCTTTGAATATACAATTCAGGTCAGGTCTCCCTGTATATATATCTATCTATGCCTATGCCTCCTTTAAAAATATATAATAAATAAAAATAAAAATAAAATCCTTGCCGTGATTTGCTCAACAAGAAGTAACACGCAGGACCAGTTCCCACTTCCCCTAAAATACTCAACTAAAACAAATTTTTTTTTTTTTTTTTACGCATGTTTTCAAACAAAATCAGATAAGTTCTTTTTAAATTTCAAATGTTGTAGATATCTTTTTTACCAAATTGATCTGCCGTCGAAATGTTGGCTAATTTAGCATAGATATTCGTACAAACAACAAGTAAATGATAATACTCCATTCTTTTTCACATCTGATACACCATTTCGGATTTCATGCTTTACATTTTTTCAGCCCTTTTTGGTTCAATAATCTATTTCCGCTGATCAAATCTACATTCGTGTTGAATTCGAGCACACAGCTATGTATATACATTTCAATTGATCGAGCTAAGAACTACAGTAGATAGATGTCGCCACTGAGCTTAGACTGGTTTTGGGATGATATTCTTCTATATATTTACACTTTTGTCTTCCGCTTTCTTTGCCGTTATTCCCCGCTGTCATTTAAGTCTCTAACGGGCGAAGGAGATGTAAACCAATAGGCCCTTGAGCGGATCCCACATTAGCCCCAGGACGTTGGTCTCGAACAAGAAAAATCAATGCTCGAGCTTGAGAAGCTTTTGGTCCAGTGGGTATCAAGAGCGACACAGCCCGGGCCCGGGACGAAATACATCTCCTTCGCCCCCTACGGTAGAATTCCTCGGTATGGTCATTCGGGAAGTCCCTCCGAGGACGACTCCCATATAATTCTTGCAAGAGCTGGTGTGGCATTGTCCACGGAGAAACCACCCCAAAGCCAAGTGACTTCGGTATCTCTAAGAAGACATGATCCCAAGCCGATACTTGACATGTACCCCCTCTTCCAGGTCCATCTCCAACTAGTGGCGTAAACGATTTGAGCTCGTGAAAAGCTCGTCCATGTATGATCTAATTGAATTCGAGTCGAACTTGAGCAATATGCCAGATTAGTGACTCCTACCTATGTAATTGTGTGACCAGATGTCATATGTTTGAGTCTTCAAAACAGCCTTTTTATAGAATCATAAAACAGATGTTTGAGCCTTTGAAACAACCTTATAGAGATTTATAAATCAATTTCATATGGGCCATCGGAAACATAGCTCATTGGTAAAAGAGCAGGGACGTTGTAATGACAATATTGCCTTCGAGCTAGGGTACGGGAGTTCGGTACTCTATATCACCTTCTCCGTTGAAAAAAAAAAAAAAAAAAAAACACCTTATATATGTAGCCACTGCAAACTGGAGTGGGGACGCATAGCCCACGATTTACATCATCCACGAAACTTCAGGGGGCAACGTAGTGGGATTGGGGCTCAATCTTTATAAAGCAATTTCATATGGTAGAGAAGGAATATGTTACTAGAAAGAACACCATGAATACAATGTCACAAACAATCTCAAAAGACTTGCACTCCTTCATACAAATTTTATTTATCATAATCCAATCAAAATAGAAATCTTTATTTCAAGGAGACACAACCCAAAAGATCTCGACTTTGCCCTATATTGTATACATGAACTTACTAATGCAACTTAAAGAGTTATAAAGCAAACAAACGGTTAAAATGTACGGATTAAAACCGAAGCTTCGTTCATGAAAAAGGGCTGTCATAACTTGCTCGCGAGGTTTTCAACCTTCCCGGGTAGCGATGTGTTTTTAAACATATCGTGTCTCTCCGCCATGAATTTGGCAAATCGCGAACCTTTAGGAGCATCTTTTGCGTTGTCTTCTTCGGGTTGAACTTGTGGAATACGAGGTAAGGAGGGATGTGGTTTGGGTGTTAATGAAGACATCAACGCCCATGTGGCGGCCACGTGATTGTTCGGTTTATCGAGTTCTTCAAGAATTGACAAGGATTGCATGTCTGCAAAGTTTAAGAGAGTTAAATTGGCACCTTATATACCTTAAAAGAAGAACTCTAATCGAAGGAAAATAGAAAAAAGGAGCCAAAGATAAGGACTATTTATGAGACAGTAAAAAATACGAGGGACAAAGCGTCAAATTTTTATTATTTCTCAACCAATAGTAGTGTGAGATATGACACATTCAATAGAGTTAAATTTTTGACGTTGTGGTTTCGTTAAGTGTCCTAAAAGGGTACAAGAAAGTATAGTTCAAGGACCAAAAATGACAATATGAAAAGTAGGGGCTAGTTTAAGAAAATGAAGAAAAACAAAGGACCAAAAAGGTAATCATTACTATTGCAATATTCATCCATATGTTTAATAATGGCAATTTTACCCATCGTCTATACATTCTTTTTACCTTTTTAGTCCATTTTTGCAGGTGTCAAGTTTTTATTGGCGGGAGCATGTCTACCTTCAATGCTATGTCTACCTTCAGTGCTAGATTTTGGACACGTGGCATTTTGGACTATAGTTGTAAAAGAAAATAAATTCATAGATGTGGGGTGAAAGTACCAAGATGAAAAAATTGAGGACAGAACTGCAAAAAATCGTCAAGCAAAAGGGATGTAAAAGAAAATAAATTCATAGATGTGGGGTGAAACCGTGAAAGTACCAAGATGAAAAACTGAGGACAGAAGTGCAAAAAATCATGAAACAAAAAGGGACTAAAAGTGTATTTATGCCTTTAAATGAGGAGTTGAAATACCTTTGGAAAACTTGAAGATAGGCTCCATAGCTGCACAAGGAATGCTGAAATTCAAATGTGGAATTACAGTCTCCCCACCATGCCTAGCATTGCTGTAAAAAAAAAAAAGTAAAAGTATATTTTATACATTAGAATCGAATTTCCACACAATCGACTTTTAAAAAGTCTATTGTTTCCGGTATGGTGCCTTTGATTTGCTGATATCATGGAATAAGTGAAACTAATAAAATTTGGAAACAAAATTATATCAGAATTAGATATCTTTTTTCATTGCATGTTATTTAAATACCTTGTGACAAGGGCAACCATATTGCCATTTAAATCGACAATGGCACCGCCACTGCCTCCGGCATGGACCGATGCGGTTGTTTCGAGCATTGCGGGTCCTTGCGTATTCGTATCTAGACCGGCTTTCTCGTGCACGTTGCTCTTCATATCGACTATCTTCGATACGACACCAAGACAAGCAGAAGGCAAAAAGTCTGGGGAAAAAATTGCACCAAAGAATAAGGAAAATCAGTGTAAATTCAGGATGTAAAAATGTACCGTTTGGTACATGAAACTCTTGGAAACAAGATCTACGTATTGGTCTGATAAAAAAAAATACATAGAGGCCAATGCATACCATTTTCCATTGATCAGGGACCAATATGTCCAAAAAAATTGATCAGGGACTAGTTAGTTATAGAAGGGGCAAAAGGTTTACCATCACGATAGTTAAAGGGCTCCCAATTTTGTTTTGGCATAATTACCCACTGGTAGAGAATTTGATCCATTTTAGTCCAAAGAGAGATTCTGTAAAATAGAAAAAAAAAACAAAAACGACTTACTGCTGCGAGGTCCGAATAGTCCGTGCCCGATAACGTATGCTTTCGATCCAGGAGAGGGACAAGCCATTTCCACATTCATAGGAACAAGTTGATCAGGAACATACTCGAGCTGCAGCAGAGCGACGTCGAGGGGTCCTTTCGAGACATAAACTACCCTAGCATCAGTCCATAACCATGGATCTAGGCAATCCAAACGAACCCGGATTTTTTTCATGCTTAGGTTTCTTATCAACTTGAAGTTAGAATTCGTATGCCGCCCATGGTCTGAAGATAAAGATGAGATTGCTTTGCTGAATCGCCATGGCTCAAGAAGATGAGCATTTGTAAGAATCAAACCTTGTTTATTGAGAAAGATGCCGGAAGCCCAAGCTCCGTCGTCGATGTTTATAAGGCAGATGGAACTTATTGCTTTTTCAATCCGAGAAGGAATAACGGAATGAGATTGGATCGAATCATGAAAGGTGTTCGATGAAATGTTTGTGAGAAAAATATCGGTTGATTTCATCTTTGCTTCGGTAAGGTTCCTGCAACTAAGATGATTCTCCTCCTGCAGCAAGTGACTGCAGCTGGATTCAATGGCGTCCCATGGAATCACTAGCTGTAATCCAAAAATTAATGAAAAACTACCCAAAATGAAGAAAAATACTCAAAATTTATTGTTTTTTAACATGGATATTGACCCTTTTAGTCCCTCATGTTACACGAAATTTGCACTTTTATCTCCTAATGTTTCATATTTGCACCTTAATCATCTATGATTTTCCTGAACATTTTCATTCCAAAATGCACGTGTCAGTATAGAAGGTACATCGGGCTCTATCCCTTAAGTTTCATACTTGCACCTTCACCCCTCATCTATGAATTTTCATTTTAGTTTTAGAACATTTTCAGTCAAAATTGCCATGTGTCAGTATAGAAGGTACGGCGGGCTACAAGCCTACAACCAATAGAAATTTGACATGTGACACTTTGGACTGAAAATGTACATAAAAATCATAAATGATATAAGAGTGTTTTCTTTTTTTTACGGGATCATAAATGATAGAGTTGAAGCTTAAAAATGAAACACTGGAGATAGAAGTACAAATTTCGTGATACATAAGGGATTAAACGCGTCACTATCCCTTCTTAATATTTATAAATTAGACCATATAGAGTTACTATATACAGTTTGATCCCTATACTTGTAATATTTGCGCATATTCCCACCATACCCGTATCCTACATTTTACGAAAATCTCACACCCATGTATACCATATCCATGTATCCATACCCGTGATGGAAAGTCTCCAAGATGAGCGATTTACCTGGATTTCAGCACCACTTATCCGTTGCTTCAAGGGCCTAGTCAGCATACCAATGAGCTGCGCGTGTTCTCCAAACACAGGGCTCCCTTCCATTCCTGAGGAATTCAAAACTTCAAATCAGAACTCAAGAAAACGCGCACACACACACACACATGTAACATTACATTTATCTATGTACCAGGAAGACATCGAATGTCGGCAGTTAGCAGTGATCTGTTTGAAGAATATGGAGGATAACTGTTGGCAAGGGATCCCACTGATATACTGATCAAAGTAGTTGTTAGTCAATAAAACAAAAATAATCAGAGCATATATTCAAGCAATATGACTTCAGAGGAACAGTTTGGCGATATTGATAGTGATCAACACAGTTTGGCCAGTCAAACTCGTAAATTAGCATACCTGTTAAAGAAGTGCATAGGGGACAAGATTCCAAAAGGAGAACCAATTGCCATAAGTAAACTCCCTTTCCTACTGTGCGGTAAGGCACTTAGTTTTGGTAGACCCTGGGCACAGTTGTTTAATTTGTTACGACAACATGCATTATAAAACAGATTTCGAGATAAAAGACAGAGGAAAACCGATTAAACTTGCTACTATATTTTTATCACCGTAGCGTTTACCAGAAAATAAACTTTTTTGAGGGGAAAAGAAACAATAGACTACAGTACATTGAGCCACCCTTTGCAGCTAGCACTGTGCAAAATTATGTGCCATGCCAAAAATTGACACTGAAGTTGGCCAAAACTAGGTTGCATGGGTACGGATAAGTGGATACAGGATACTGGGTGCGGGACTTTTGTAAAATATAGGAAACGGGTACACTGTGAATATACGTAAATATTAAAAGTCTAAAGATCGAGTTGTACATAATTAACTGTAAGGACCAAAGAATAATTATTCAAATCATGTAACATTTTGGGTAGTTTTTTCATTACTTTTCTGGCAGTTCTTCCTCAATTTTCAACATGGCCGTTCATTTTACATATCCGTCTATCCGAGTTATGGATATGCATCTCCATATCCCGTATCCAACTTTTAAAAGAATGCAAAAGTCACCCCAAACGTGCATCCTAATTATTTAGTGTGCATTTGTGTCGGATTCGGGGCACACTAACAAATAAAAGTATCTGTGCATCAAAGAGCTAAAATATGCAAGGGAAACAACCGAAAAGAAATGCAGCATTATAATTATGTATGCTTTCCAGGTACGATTATAATAAATAAAGGTATTAAAGATGTACCTTACCATGTTAATTTTAGAAGAGACTCTTAGGATCGCCACACTCGTAGTTGACTTGCTTAATAAACTCAAAATGCTCGATTTCTCAACCTGAAATTGTCAATGGATTCCTGTTACAGAGTCCATACTTTTGATGTCAAATTTTGATTACATATACTGAATCACCGTAATGGAACGTTGCGGTTATAGACGTGTCTGATTAAACGAATTTGTTCTGTTTATGATCACACGCTTTTCTAAACGAAACAAAGTTAGACAGTACTTGTATATTTATGAAATCAAGTACCTGCAATCGAAGGGCATCCGAATTTGATTGATGTCCACTGGCATCAGAAGTTAATGACCAACCGATTTCCCAAACATGTTCTAGTGAACCAGAGGAATCTTCAACTAGAGAGTGAATAGCATCGGATGATGCAGAAATGTCAATCTGCAAATGAATATCATCAAAAAAAGATCATAAATGAAATAATCTTAAGAAATAATACACATTATACAGTACCTACCATCTTCAAAAGCTCAGCAGGAAGCCAAGAAGTGACACCACCCGAGTTCGTTTCCTTCTTACTCTACACATGGCAAGGTTCAACATATTAACTCCAAAAAATAAGAAATACTAAGACATGTCTTGGCACTACATAATATGCCAAAATCCTGAAGTAGAGCCAGCAATACCTCCACCAGTATTTCGATTTCAACACCATTTACCAAAATCGGTTTTCCCTGCATGAGAACAAACAACAAGGCATGCTATCAGTGATCAAGTCCATTCTCTACACATTACACGCATTAACTTACTTGAATGCACCAACGAGGCTAAGGTAGCTCAAACCTTGGGGGTGTTTTCCTTGTCTTGAGGACTAAGAAATGGCTCGATAATCGACGCAACAGTCAAAACCAATACTGAATTGTGCTGACATGGTGCATTTTCATCACTACTGGTTTGGTTAACTTTTGAAGCACTGTCTGGAAATCCCGGTAACAGCATTCCAGATGCTGATAAAGTCGTTTTACCAGAGCTACAGATCCAAAAAAAACCAAATAAAATGTGTTAGAACTAATTCAATATATACATATGCTCATAAAAGAACATTTCATTCAAGTTACATCTCTTGTTTTCATCTCTCCTTGTTGCGATTTATATACGTCTCCCCACCCCCACCCCCCTCCCCCCACATGTCCTTGTCCAATATGATATGAAACTTCAGATAAAAAACTTTATTTTGCTTCCCTTACTATTATCTTCACATTCACTGCCATATCCTCTCACATTCCACTAGTCCCATTACTCAGCACCATGTAGCATATTTCTTGAAATCAATCTACTTATCTCCCCTAAGATCCCACCATCTGATCCATGCTAACTCACAAATACAATACTACATGCTGATGATGCATCGTTTAACTTTTACCCTGTATCATTTTACCATTCCTACAGTCATTACAATAATCAACACATCGTTTATATAACCTTTTTTAATGTAATCAAGTGTTTATCTCTCTTAATACATAATCCATTGATCAATAGGAGCTTATATGCTATAGAAAAATCCCAACTTTCTTTTCCTCATTATCCCGTTTTCCAAAACCAATTCCACACCAGAGCTTATGAAAATATATCTTTTATCTTAGTCTTGTAATTAGGTGCCTACCAGAGTATTTTTAGCCTGACACCACCACCTAAAACAATCAAACAGCATAAAGTCGATTTCATAGCTGAGAATCGAAGTTCTCATTGGCGATTTCCAATTGATCTTGACAATCGACTGTGAAAAATCGATTCTCAGCTCTACAATCGGCTGTGAAAAATCGATTGAAGAACGACTGCACAAAAGGAGATTGAACAATCAACCAGCAAAAAATCAATCGATTGAAAAGTCGATTTTTAGCTCTAGACTGTGCTATGCAGTGCAATGAAACTGCAGTGTAAGAAACTTACCGAAACAAAAACAACTACGTAACAGATTTGCATATATAATAGAACAGTAACTTACTTGTATAAATGAAAAGCATGTTTTCGCATTTTGAGGCCTTTAGGATCCTGAAAAAAGGAAGAATAAACAGCATACAATTAAATTCACCTATTTCGTGTAAACAAAGAAGAAAATATAACCCTTAGAAAAAAATAAAGGAATTGAATTGAGGAAATAAGAACTTACAGGGCCTTGAATTCGGACCATGACGGCGAAATTCCGGCCAAAATCTGCGATATCTGGTAAGCTCATGATCAACAAATAGACTGTAGCTACCTTTGAATATACAATTCAGGTCCCTATATATATATATATATATAGTTCAATTGATCGAGCAAAGAACAATAGTAGAGAGATGTCGCCAGTGAGCTTTGACTGGTTTGGGATGATGTTCTTCTATACTTTCGAGGCAAAGTTTCAGAGCATAGATCAAATATATATAATTACACTTTTGATCATATATTTTTCTTCATTGTCACAAAATTGACTATATATTTTTCATAATTACATTTTACACCCCTAGGTATAGTTTTGGTTATACTTTTAAAATAATTAACATAAGCATAACGTCTTACGTAGAACGTTATCGCATGTGTCGCGTGTCGTATATTTTCATAATAACACTTAGCGGATCCGAATTGGGTCAAATATCAAGTGTTCAAATATTAATCTATATTTTTCTCGAAACTAACTTATAATCATCTGTATACATAGGTTTTTTCTTTGTAGAATGAGTCGTTCGTTTACGAAATCAAACATTAGACACTTACATATGTGTCTCTTGACATATTATTTACTTTATAGACAAAAAAAAATCTATTATGACACGTGGCACATGCAATATAGTTGATGGTCAAACGTTATTCTTCCGTTAAGTAATTAAAAGTGTGAGAAAAAGTATAGTTAAAGATGATCAAATTAAGAATTACCGGATTTGTTTTGAGAGAGAAATAAAATTAAGAATCAAAAGTTTACTAGGGTAGATTTGTCAGTTGATGTATATGGTTTATGGGATACATTTGAATTATGAGTTGTTACGGTAGGAGACTGCATAAATACACTTAACCGACCGTAGGTTATTGCATCTAGATTGCATGGTGCATACATAATTCACCATTGAGTTATGAGTTGTTACATTATGAGACTGCATAAAACAATACTTGAGTTCTTAGATGTTACACTAGATTGCATGGTAAAACACACCTCAATGAAGTAGTGTATGGTGGTGGCCTTTTCACCCTTGTGGTTGATTTTAACTAACGCCATTAAGATTGAGTTCTGGATCTTACATTAACCAAGATTGAGGTCTGGATTTTACAATAAGAAAGAAACTACACATGGATTACGTATTATGGATCTTACAATAAGAGACTACACCTGGAGTGCATATTCTGGATCTTACAATAAGAGACTACACTTGGATTCCAGGGTGAAAACACATTTGAGTTCACTGCATCGAAGTTGCATGGTGAAAGATTGAGTTCTGGATCTTACATTAACCAAGATCGAGTTTTTGATCTCACGGTAAGAGAGATACCTCACATGGATTGTATGTTATGGATCTTACAATAAGAGACTACACATGTACTGAATATTATGGTTTTTACAATAAGAGACTACACTTGAATTGCAGGGTAAAAACACAATTGAGTTGACTGCATCTGAACTGCATGGTGAAAACACACTTGATGGATTGCACGGTGAAATCACCCTTAAGTGCATTTAGATCCGAGACTACACCTGGATTGCATGGTGAAAACACACTTGAGTTCATTGCATCTAGATTGCATAGTGAAAACACCATTGAGTAATGGTGATACGAATCCGGAACGAATTTCCCAAGATCTTCTAAAGGAAATCAATAACGAGCTCGAAACAACGATCTTAGATAATCCAATCTAAGAAACGTTGACAAGAACGCCACAATGCTTGCTCAAGGCGCTGATAAGTTCTTTAAGGGGTGGAATTCTACAACGAAAAGATCCCCACTCGCAAGTGATTAAACAAGTCAAAAGACTTAATCAGATTTTCACTCAAAATTGAACTGTTTGTAATAGACACACCTAGGTGCATTATATAGACTACAGACTTCAGGACCAATTGCTAATTTAGCAATGTGGGACAAAAACATTAAATGAAAATAATAACAAAAATAAAAGACCATATAACCAATGTAGGATAATAAATGACTAATGACTCAATAAATACTAAACAGTTTATTCATGCCAATAACTTAAATAATTGCGTCTCTTCTACATCACCATGGATTTCTGATTTTTCTTCTTTATGAAGCCCTCCATGGATCACATCAAATAGGTTGTTAGACAACACAAAAGATGCAATGCAATACCTTTGAGTTATGAGAACACACTTGAGTTTCGGGACGTCACAGTAGCATACCGCACAAACACACTTCACCCACAACAAGAGGTTGCACCTGAATTGCATGGTGAAAACACATTCCACCCTTTATGTCTTCTAAGAGACTGCACAAAAGATGCATTGCATGGTGAAAACATCATCGAGTTATGAAATGTTATATTAAAAGACTACATAAAACATTGAGGTCTTAGATGTCACTGTATCAAAGTGCACCCAGATTGCATGGTCAAAACACACTTCAAGAAAGTAGTGTATGGTGGTGGCTATTTTACCCTTGCTATTGTTTTTAGTAAAGTTTATGTTTGTTTTAAGTTAGTTTATGTTGTTTGTTGTTTATATATGGTAACATTATTGGCCTATCTTCTAATTCGTTTTTTAAATTATTTATTCAACGAAGATTTCAATCATTGTAAAATGAAAAAGAAGTAATATATTAGTAAAAATAAAGTGGTTATTTTTTATAATTTTCTCATCATCACTTACTATTAAAAGTTAGCCTGTCAAAGTGTATGCAACGGATCACAACAAAGAAGTTTTCACCGTTTAAAAAAAAAAAAAGAGGACATTCCTAGGAAAAAAAAAAAAAAAAAAAAAAAAAAAAAAAGAGGACAGAATGCTTCTATTGCCGTGGTGTACTGTGTAAAACTAAAAGAAACACAAACTCTTGGCTTTTAATAACAATTTCCACATTCTCATTTTTAAAATACTAGCAAAACTAGAAATCACATTTGCGACATTTCTTTTCGAGCTATTATTTGGACCATACTTACCCCTCTGCCACTAGTCTGGCTTTAAACTTGTCTACCTCTCCATGTTCATTTAGTTTGGTTTTGAACACCCATTTAACTCTAATGGTTTGAACTCCTGGTGGTAGGTCAGTAAGTTCCCAGGTATGATTCCTTTCAATGGCCTCCATTTCTGCTGTCATTGCTGCTTTCCATGAATCATTCTGGATGGCTTCAGTGAAAGATATTGGATCCTTCTCTATTACCATCATGGCACTCAAATGTTCTTCATCTTCTCCTGTTCCTGTTTCAAAATCATTCAGCCATGCTGGTGCTGACTTCTGCCTTGGTTCCCTCCCTTGAGCCAAACTTCCAGGTGTGGCAGATATTTCCATTGTTGACTGATTATGTGGTGGAGCAGTGTTTGTTTCCAAGTTTGGCTCATCTGGTTCTGCATTTGTTTCATCTCCATTTTCCTCTTCTGGCCATTCTAGGAAATCTAATTTGTTTTCCTCTTCTGTTCTGCCCTAATTCCAGCCAATATCTTCCTCAAAAACCACATCTCTGCTGATGATGATGGTTTTTGTGATTGGATCATACAACCTCCAAGCTTTGGACTCATCTCTGACTCCAAGAAACACACACTTTCTGCTTTTGCTATCAAGTTTACTCCTCTTCTGATCTGGTACATGCACACGAGCAATACAAACAAAAATTCTAAAATAATTTACCATTGGTGTTTGTCCAGTCCATGCTCCTTGTGGTGTTTGATCTTCCAAAGCTGCAGCAGGACTCCTGTTTTGAATATGGACACACCATTTCACTGCTTCTGGCCAGAACACTTTTGGAACCTGTTTCTCAGCCATCATTGATCTCACAACATTCATAATGGTCCTATTTTTCCTCTCAGCTAGGCCATTCTGTTGAGGTGTGAATGCTGCTGTAAGTTGTTTACTGATGCCATGAGTTTGACAAAACTCCATGACTATGGAAAATTTCTTGAGGAGTAGAGAAATATGGAGTTTGGTGGAAGAAGGAATTCCTGCTAGCCCAATTTGGGACGAGGCGCAAGTGAGGCTCAACGGAAGACAGTGGAGGAAGCCAAACTCAAGGATTTGAAAGTGAAAAATTTCCTCTTTCAATCTATTGATAGGGAAATTTTGGAAACCATCATTGATAAGGACACATCCAAAGGGATTTGGGAATCCATGAGGAAAAAGTACCAGGGATCAACAAGAGTGAAGAGATCCCAACTTCAGGCGTCGAGAAGGGAATTTGAATTGCTCACCATGAAAGAAGGAGAAAATGTGGACAGTTATGTAGGCAGGACTTTGAGTGTGATCAACAAAATGAAGTCAAATGGTGAGAAGGTGGAGCAAAATACAGTGGTTTCAAAGATTCTTAGATCTTTGACTCCAAAATTTGCATATGTTGTATGTTCTATTGAAGAGGCAAATGATCTTAACACCTTAGGCATTGATGAGCTTCATGGCAGTCTGCTACTTCATGAACAAAGGATGCAAGGATACCAGGAGGAAGAACAAGTCCTAAAGGTTGGTCCAGCTGAAGGTTCCAACAGAGGCAGGGGTAGAAATAGCTTCAGAGGAGGCAGAGGAAGAGGAAGAGGAAGAGGAAGAGGAAGAGGCAGACAATCCTTCAACAAAGATACTGTTGAGTGTTACAAGTGTCACAAATTGGGGCACTTTCAGAATGAATGTCCAGAGTGGGCAAACTACACTGAAATTGAGGAGAGTGAAGAACTTTTGTTGATGGCATATGAGGAAACTTATGAATCAGAGAAAAATGAACTTTGGTTTCTTGATTCTGGTTGCAGCAACCATATGACAGGCAACAAACTATGGTTTTTTGAGGTAACAGAAGTTGGCCTCACAAAAACAGTGAAACTGGGAAACAATGCAAAAATGGTGGTAGCAGCAAGAGGAAACATAAGAGTGAAGCTAAATGGAATTATCCAGGTAATCTCAAATGTTTATTATGCTCCTGAGTTAAAAGGCAATTTACTAAGTGTAGGACAACTCCAAGCAAGGGTCTGGCTGTTTTGTTTCAAGATGGGGGTTGCAAAGTGTTCCATTCAACTAGAGAAATAATCATGCAGACTCAAATGAGCAGAAACAGGATGTTCTGTGTAACTGCCTCAATGATACCTAATGACAATGTGTGTCTACAAGGTGAGGTTATCACAGACAAAGAAATTCACAAATGGCACTGCAGATTTGGTCACCTGAATTACCAGGGATTGCAGACACTCTCAAAGAAAGGCATGGTGGATGGCTTGCCAGATCTAAAAGCTACAGACAAGATATTTACTACATGTTTAATTGGCAAGCAACACAGGGACTCCATTCCAAAGAGGAGTGTGTGGAAAGCATCACACAAACTCCAATTGGTGCATTCGGACATCGTCAGGCCAATAAAACCAGTTTCAAACAAAGAACAAAAGGTACTTCATGAGTATAATTGATGATATGACTAGGAAAACTTGGGTATATTTCCTACATGAAAAGTCAGAAGCTCTAACTATGTTCAAAAGATACAAAGTTCTGGTTGAAAATGAGACAAGTGAGCATATAACAGGATTAAGGACTGACAGAGGTGGTGAATTCAACTCAAATGAATTCATGGAGTTTTGTCAAACTCATGGCATCAGTAAACAACTTACAGCAGCATTCACACCTCAACAGAATGGCCTAGCTGAGAGGAAAAAATGACCATTATGAATGTTGTGAGATCAATGATGGCTGAGAAACAGGTTCCCTGTTGAGGTGTGAATGATGTGAGATCAATGATGGCTGAGAAATAGGTTCCAAAAGTGTTCTGGCCAGAAGCAGTGAAATGGTGTGTCCATATTCAAAACAGGAGTCCTGCTGCAGCTTTGGAAGATCAAATACCACAAGGAGCATGGACTGGACAAACACCAATGGATAATTATATAAGAATTTTTTGGTGTATTGCTCATGTGCATGTACCAGATCAGAAGAGGAGTAAACTTGATAGCAAAAGCAGAAAGTGTGTGTTTCTTGGAGTCAGTGATGAGTCCAAAGCTTGGAGGTTGTATGATCCAATCACAAAACCATCATCATCAGCAGAGATGTGGTTTTTGAGGAAGATATTGGCTGGGATTTGGGCAGAACAGAAGAGGAAAACAAATTAGATATCCTAGAATGGCCAGAAGAGGAAAATGGAGATGAAACAAATGCAGAACCAGATGAGACAAACTTGGAAACAAACACTGCTCCACCACAGAATCAGTCAACAATGGAAATATCTGCAACACCTGGAAGTTTGGCTCAAGGGAGGGAACCAAGGCAAAAGTCAGCACCAGCATGGCTGAATGATTTTGAAACAGGAACAAGAGAAGATGAAGAACATTTGAGTGCCATGATGGTAATAGAGAAGGATCCAATATCTTTCACTGAAGCCATCCAGAATGATTCATGGAAAGCAGCAATGACAGCAGAAATGGAGGCCATTGAAAGGAATCATACCTGGGAACTTACTGACCTACCACCAGGAGTTCAAACCATTGGAGTTAAATGGGTGTTCAAAACCAAACTAAATGAACATGGAGAGGTAGACAAGTTTAAAGCCAGACTAGTGGCAAAGGGGAATGCACAAAAACATGGCATTAGAGTGATTATTGCCTCAGCTGCTCAATTTGGTTGGGAACTCTTTCAACTAGATGTGAAGAGTGAATTTCTTCATGGAGAACTCAAAGAAGAGGTATTTGTTGATCAACCTGAAGGATTCATAAGACAAGGACAAGAAACTAAGGTGTATAGGCTAAAAAAGGCACTTTATGACCTTAAACAGGCACCAAAGGCCTGGTACAGCAGAATTGAGGCTTACTTTGCAAGAGAAAAGTTTGAAAGATGCCCTCATGAACATACTTTGTTCACTAAGTCCATTGGAGGTAAAATTCTGTTGGTAAGTTTGTATGTTGATGATTTGATCTATACAGGCAATGATAAGAGAATGTGTGATGAGTTCAAATCATCCATGATGATGGAATTTGAAATGTCTGACCTTGGGAAGATGAGGCATTTTCTTGGCATTGAGGTCAAACATTGCTCAACTGGAATCTTCATATGTCAAAAGAGGTATGCTCAGGAAGTACTGACTAGGTTTGGCATGGAGGAGAGCAATGCAGTGAGAAATCCAATTATTCTAGGAACAAAACTGACCAAAGATGAAGGGGGTACTAGGGTGGATGAAACTCTCTTCAAACAGTTAGTAGGCAGTCTTATGTATTTGACTGTGACTAGACCAGATTTGATGTATGGAGTCAGTCTTATTAGCAGGTTTATGACAGCTCCCACTATGATGCACTGGCTGGTAGCAAAAAGGATGCTTAGATATGTGAAGGGGACATCTGAGCTTGGAATTCTGTACAAAAGAGGACAGTCAAACTGGAGACTGGTTGGTTACACTGATAGTGACTATGCTGGGGATCTAAATGACAGGAAAAGCACTTCAGGAAATGTTTTTCTGTTAGGATCAGGGGTTGTATCTTGGGCTTCAAAGAAATAACCAGTGGTGGCTTTATCCACCACAGAAGCAGAATATATAGCTGCTGCAATGTCTGCTTGTCAATGTGTTTGGCTAAAGAGAATTCTGGAAGAATTGGGAGTTGAAAAGAAGACTAACACAGTGATTTATTGTGATAACAGCTCCACTATAAAGTTAGCTAGGAATCATGTGTTTCATGGCAAGAGCAAACATATAGATGTCAGGTTTCACTTTCTAAGAGATTTAGTGAATGATGGCATTTTTTAGCTAAACTATTGCAGGACTGAAGATCAGATTGCAGACTTGATGACCAAACCTTTCAAACTTGATCAGTTTGAAAGACTTCGAGGCATGCTTGGGATGATACTAGCTGGTGATGTAAACTAAAAGGTTTTTTAGTTTAAGGGAGGGAATGTTAGTTTTTTAATTAAGTTATTTATTTCCTGCATAAATAAAGACCAAGTCTTGTTTGTTAGACATGGGGACCTATTCTATAGGAATTGGTTAGTATTATTGTTTCACTTTCCTGTTTTTTAGGTGATCAAGTGATCACGTTTTTCTTCCAGATTGTAAGGCTGTATATAGCCATTTCCTTTGCTTCAATAAAATACATTCTTCCCATATACTTGTTTTCTGTGTTTTTGATATTCACTTGGTATCGGAGCCAGGTTCCGATCCTGGGACCTGTGTTGCTTGCCAATTAAACATGTAGTACATATCTTGTCTGTAGCTTTTAGATCTGGCAAGCCATCCACCATGCCTTTCTTTGAGAGTGTCTGCAATCCCTGGTAATTCAGGTGACCAAATCTACAGCGCCATTTGTGAAATTCTTTGTCTGTGATAACCTCACCTTGTAGACACACATTGTCATTAGGTATCATTGAGGCAGTTACACAGAACATCATGTTTCTGCTCATTTGAGTCTGCATGATTATTCCTCTAGTTGAATGGAACACTTTGCAACCCCCATCTTGAAACAAGCCAGACCCTTGTCTTGGAGTTGTCCTACACTTAGTAAATTGCTTTTTAACTCAGGAACATAATAAACATTTGAGATTACCTGGATAATTCCATTTAGCTTCACTCTTATGTTTCCTCTTGCTGCTACCACTATTTTTTCATTGTTTCCCAGTTTCACTGTTTTTGTGAGGCCAACTTCTGTTACCTCAGAAAACCATAGTTTGTTGCTGTTGTCATATGGTTCTTTGCCGCAACTGTAATCAAGAAACCAAAGTTTATTTTTCTCTGATTTATGAGTTTCCTCATATGCCATCAACAAAAGTTCTTCACTCTCCTCAATTTCAGTGTAGTTTGCCCACTCTGGACATTCATTCTGAAAGTGCCCCAATTTGTGACACTTGTAACACTCAACAGTAGCTTTGTTGAAGGATTGTCTGCCTCCTCTAAAGCTATTTCTACCCCTGCTTCTGTTGGAACCTTCAGCTGGACCAACTTTTAGGACTTGTTCTTCCTCCTGGTGTCCTTGCATCCTTTGTTCATGAAGTAGCAGATTGCCATGAAGCTCATCAATGCCTAAGGTGTTCAGATCATTTGCCTATTCAATAGAACAGACAACATATGCAAATTTTGGAGTGAAAGATCTAAGAATCTTTGAAACCACTGTATTTTGCTCCACCTTCTCACCATTTGACTTCATTTTGTTGATCACACTCAAAGTCCTGCCTACAGAACTGTCCACCTTTTCTCCTTCTTTCATGGTGAGCAATTCAAATTCCCTTCTCAACGCCTGAAGTTGAGATCTCTTCACTCTTGTTGATCCCTGGTACTTTTTCCTCATGGATTCCCAAATCCTTTTGGATGTGTCCTTATCAAGGATGGTTTCCAAAATTTCCCTATCAATAGATTGAAAGAGGAAAATTTTCACTTTCAAATCCTTGAGTTTGGATTCCTCCACTGTCTTCCGTTGAGCCTCACTTGCAGTTCCTGTCCCAACTGGGCTAGCAGGAATTCCTTCTTCCACCAAACTCTATATTTCTCTACTCCTCAAGAAATTTTCCATAGTCATGGCCCAAAAATCATAATGGCCATCAAACTTGGGAATGGATGGATGTACAAACCTGTCTCCACAGACATTGCTTCTCTCCCTCATAAAACTCTCGTGTTTTTTTTTTTTTTTTTTTTTGTGTTTCTGGCTCCGATACCAAATATTGAATATAAAAAACACAGAAAACAAGTATATGGGAAGAATGTATTTTATTGAAGCAAAGGAAATGGCTATAAATAGCCTTACAATCTGGAAGAAAAACGTGATCACTTGATCACCTAAAAAACAGGAAAGTGAAACAATAATACTAACCAATTCCTATAGAATAGGTCCCCTTGTCTAACTAACAAGACTTGGTCTTTATTTATGCAGGAAATAAATAACTTAATTAAAAAACTAACACATATAACTGTTGTGCTAGTATTATTTCATAATTTTCAAATGGGTAGTTTTCTTTTCTACAAACCGTTTAACTTTCACTCCCTCGTGTCTACTTTATTCATCGAATATATCAACGTTTTTAATCACCTACCTTATTTTCCTTCTCACGATACATTAACATCAACTTTACATTAAATCACATGTTTTGTGATGTCACTAACTAAACATTTTGGCCTAAATTTATTCGATAAATACAAATACAAGTCTCAACTTTACATTACATTAGCCTGACAAATACAAATACAAGCCTCAACTTTATATTAAATCATGTGTTATGGGATGTCACATACATAACACTTTAGCCTAAATTTATTCGATAGATAAAAATACAAACCGATTGAAAGAATTTACATGAGATACTCTTCATTATTTATTTATTTATTTAATATAATTAAATCTCAAATAAATAAATACAATACAAATCAATTGAAAGAATTTACATCAAATACTTTTAATTTTTTTTTGAGTGGAATACTTCTAATTTATTATATTTACTTTATGTAATTAAATCTCAAATTTTATTGTATTTTGTAAAACCATCGTAACATTGTGACGCCTCCAAACCCCGAGTCTGATAGCTGTATGTGAGTCATAAATGATTCAATTAACTCTTTAGACCGGCGAGCCATAAATGATCTAATTAATTACTCATACCGTCGTACTCATTTGATCCAAAGAAGCTAACCCGAATTGAAATTTATGTCTCATACTTATAGCCCGAAAATCTTTATCTCCTGAAGCAAAAAAATGTTTCTCTCACATTCTAAACGTTTGAGACATCTATTACAAATTTTACAACATTATAAATAATATATACATTTCATACAATAAACATTGAGTAAATTTTACATGTATTATACAAATAATATATATATATATATATATACCAGCCACTGCAATAATATTTTACTATTTATATTCTGTTTTGAGCTTTTTGACGCAACAGACCACATCGGGCCACCGGCTAAACCATGTAGAGAGAGTAAACAACGAGCAGCAACCGGACGCTTCACTCTCAACCACCTCTCTCTCTGCCGGCGCCGGCTCTTCACCGGCCACCTGAACGTGTTTCCGAGCTCCGTCTCCTCTTTGACAAGTCAATGCCAGCACAAAAACGGTCACACGAGTCTTCCCCTTCTCCTCCGCCGCATCCGGAGGAGGAGGAAGAGGAGGAAATGGACGGTGACGATTCGCAACAACAACAACTCGACCAGAACAACCACAGCGTAGAAGGCGAAGATACAGCAGGTTTATGTTCTCTACATCTTCTCTTCGTTTTTGTAGTCAGCTATTTTGGTTGAAGATTGATGCATAACGCGAAATTTTGTCTTGTACGTTGTTGTTTTCAACATTTAAGAGGTGGATATTTGGTTGATGACTTCGTATTTCATCTGAAATTGTTTGTATTGTGTTTGGTGTTTTTGGTTACAGATTCGGATGAAAGTGATAGCTCCAGCGACGAAGAAAAAGACGAGTATAATTCTCTTCTTATCTCTTTTCAATATACGCACAGATTCGTTCGTGTTTGAGTGTATATGTGCATGTGCTCGAACATTTTACCTTGTGATCCAACTTTTACTTGCGAATAGTGTTGTTTGAAGCCGATGGTGTTAGTAACCGCTTTCAAATGGAGATCTGCATGTATTTTTGTTTGTGGATTTGTTGTGTTTTCTAGTTTCTGTACTTTCATGTGCGATGGAGTGACACTACACATGATACAATGTTGAAGGTACTATGGTTTCGTGATGCCCTTCTTCCTCTGTTCTTTATCTTTAGAAGCTTTTTTTAATTTTAATTTTTCCTGGGAATGCGATGTGTTGCTTGTATATGCTAAAGATGCAGATAATTTGTTTCTGATTTTGTATAGAAATTATATTGTAAAGAATTGCTTGAGTTGGTCGTTTTTTACCTGAGAAATGGATGGACTTTGAATCTGAGTTTAATTTATTGTTTTCCTCTGAATATCGGTTGACAGGGTCATGGTCAGAATATTGTTCTGCTGTAATACTTGATTTGCTTGGCTATCACAGCCCTTTTTGAAGCAAGTTTCTTTCATTACTAGAGAGTGCACATGGCAATTATTATGAAATACTGAATTTTTCCGGAACGGTTTTCATGGAGTCCAGTTCAAGGAAACATTGTCAGTCATTGATAACTATATTTACAGCACACATATTGTAACATTTTTACTGATTTTGGAAGAGCCAGAAGTATAAAGACTGTTACTTTGATAAAACCTGGACAATGTTTACTAACATTGGAAGATTCAGTAGCATCAAGAGTACTAATTTGACTAAATCCACAGTGGCAGAATTCTGAAATAACTGTCCTATTCTTTTGACATGCCAACTCTTATTGCATGCGTTAAATTAGTTTGTCTTCCTTCACATCGATATAGTAGGTAACTGCACTCTTCAATTTAACTGAATAGTATTACTTATCATAAAAAATACTCTTGTCTGATGTCTTATTTTGTTGACAAACTTGACCATATAAGGCAGTATAGGTTCCTGTGTAGATGTTAGAAATTGAGGCTATTAGGTATAAGAAGTCAATAGGACTTGATGCCTAGATTTTGGAGATGATGGAATGATATCATTGGAGCTGCATATGTGCAAATATTAGATATTTGGTTAGTGTGCGATTAATGTTTAGCAGGCTTGAGCAATGGCAATTCCTGTTGCTTATCTCTATCATCATGGGATTCATTCTGGGCATAAAGTGGATTGATTTATGATTTCTTGCTTTACCTTTGATGTGTGGTTGGGGCACCTCATGCTCCAAATATAATATAACCTACCCAAAACATTTGTAATAATAGGCAATGCATTTTTATTGCTGCTAATCGTTGTTGCATAAATCATTTGATTATGTGCCCTAACATCTAGTCTAAAAGTTTAGAAGAATTGTAATTTATACATTTATATCTAGCACGCATGTGTAAGCCTGTCAATGCATGGACAAAAGTTGACATGTAACAGATTGTAGCACGTAGCAACAGTTTTGTTGCAACATAGCAGCAGCAGCAGCAGCAATAATACATACTTTTTCCTTAAGTAAATGACCTTATACTTTTTTACTTTGTTGAATTACCATCTCACGTAACACATAAATTATTAAAAAGAAGTGTGGTTTATAAATTTATATCTAACACCCTATTTGGAAGAAAACACTTGAAGAAGAGTCAATTTACAGTTATGCAGTTTCTCATGTGGAACAATTATTTGGATTTAAGAGTCCTATCTTTGAATTTGTATTGTGTTACATATGTTTTTGTTAATGTATCTCTTAGCTGCTAAGTATACACTTGATTGTAAAAAAATATTTTCCATTTATGCTGATAAAAATCTTTTTCATTTCGTCAGGTTTGTTCTTGTGAAATTGTCAGATGTTCGAAAAGAAGTACAGTGTCCCATATGTTTGGGTATGTGAAGTACTTTTAATTACAATTAGTGATATGGTCATACTCACTGCATATAGTAGAAAGTTTTAAGCTTTGCTAATGTTATATTTTTGTTGTCATATCTCTGTCTAATTTGTTGGAAACATCTAAATCTACTAAATACTTAACTTTGCCCAGTCCATTTACTGTTTTACTTGTGAATAGGAATTCAATACATTTTAATTAAAATAGTCGCACATGAAGAAATGGATACTTCAGAATCACAATGTGTCAATTATGGTTTAGGGGTAAAGAAATTTTTAGTCTTTTTGTTTCACAATTTGTTTATTGCTATCCCTTTTCATCTAGACACTTGTACCCCTCAACTATGTTTTTTTTTTCTTTTTCTTTCTCTGTTTTACATTTTCAGTTCATTTTAGCCGCGTGTCAAAATTTTATTGGTTGGAGCATGTCATTACCTTCAATGCTAGACTTGCTAGTTGTTTGACACGTGGCACTTTGTGCTGAAAATATGAAAAATTATGCATACATGAAGGGTAAAAGTGTTCAAACGAAACATTGAGGATAGAAGTGCAAAAACCGTGAAGCAAAAGGGACTAAAAATGTATTCATCCCATAGGTTTTATGCCCTGTAGTTTGGTGGTTTGAAAGATGTGACACAGTGTGTGATCACGCTAAGATGCTTTGTCCATTTATAGGTATTATCCGGAAGACAAGAACAGTTATGGAATGCCTTCATCGCTTCTGCAGAGAATGCATTGATAAATCAATGCGACTCGGGTACTTTATATTACTTGTTCATTGGCAAAACAATGCATGCGAACCTCATATTTACCCTTGAAGTGTTCACTGCAGGAACAATGAGTGCCCTGCTTGTCGTACACATTGTGCAAGTCGTCGTTCCTTAAGAGACGATCCGACATATGATGCTCTCATTGCTGTTTTATATCCAGATATAGATAAGTACGAGGAGGAGGTATGCTTTGTATATCTTCTTGCATGGCCGCCATAGTTATGGTTAATTTATAGCTCTGTTGTTTTTATATATCTTTGCAGGAATTTGCTTTTCATGAGGATGAGAAGGCGCGTAATAAGCAGGTGTGTTTAATGTCTTTAATGTCATCATGCAAAACTTTCTCTGACACCATATTATCGTGATATAATACACATTCAACCTTTCAAAAATCGGTTATATGGCCTACACTACAATCAACTTTTAAAAGGTCGATTATCACAATGACCTTTTGAAAGTCGATTAAAAGGTCGAATATGTGTGGTCAGATAAATCATGGACCAACATGCACTTTCTACCTTCTTTGCACGGAAGTACAGGTTTTTGACTGTTTTCTTTGTTACCTTTTTTCTCCTTGGGGGGTCAGATACAGGCTTCAATTGCAGAGACACTTCGACGACAATCAGAGGCACTAGGAAGAAAAAAAACAGGTAAAGCCACAACTGCAGCATATCTAAGAAGATCACAAGGAATTAGTTACCGCCATGCGAGAGGAAGAAGAACTCCTCGAACCCCCGAACATCAAGGATCCGATGAAGAAGATGATGGTGTTAATGGAAACGATAATGGAGGAAAAGATTCATCTTCCGGTGATGAACATTTTGCAGAACTCAAACCAAAGAGATATAAGAGATGGGGTGGAGGAATTGACACCGACACGGCCAGAGAATCACGCGGTGCTGCTGCCGGGCTTATCGGCAGCCCAGAGATTCTCGCATGGGGAAAAGGCGGCATGCGCAGTAGTTCTCGACATGGTGGACTCGGAAGTGGCAATGGTAGGTCTGTCAAGAACAGCCGGCTTTCTGCGATTATGGATTGTCTTCGCCGTTCAGATAGAGACAATGATGTGGTAAGCTGTTCATCATTTATATAATGGTCTAAGGAGACATCTAAAAATATCATGAGGATAAAAACGAGTTTGACCTCCTTTGTTTCACGATTTTCGCACTTTCATTTGAACATTTTTACATTTTTACCTTCATCTATGCATTTTTAGGATAAAGACTCTTTTGATCCCTTTTGTCTCATGATTTTTGTACAAGTACCCTCAGTGTTTCGTTTTTGCGCTTCAACCCCTCATCTATGCATTTTTTTTAATATCTTTTAAGTCTATTTTCCCACGTGTCAAGTTACTATTGGTTGGAGCATGTCGTACCTACTATGCTAGTTTGCACATGACACTTTAACTGAAAAATTAAAAATAAATCATACTAGTATAAATTTCGTGAAACATAAGGGATCAAATGTGTCTTTATCCGTCTACATTTTCAGTAACCAACATCTAAGATACGACATTCTCCAACTAAAAAAAAAATTGAACGTGGCAAAAGTGGGGTGTGTGTGTGTGTGTGTGTGTGTGTGTGTGTGTATCATGTGTGTTTTTTACATATATTCTAACAGCAATTTAACCGCTTCTCTTCTGAATTTTGCAGTTGGATATCACTCTCAAGCTTGTTTCCCTGCAGGAAGACAAAATACCTAGTTTACAAAAACCTTATCTTTGTTGTAGGCCTACTTTGTCAATTAGACAATTGTGCCAAGTAAAATATTCTTTCACTTGACCCTTTTTTTTTTTCAATTTTTCTTTGGGATAAAGACACACTTCGGATCCTATTTGTTTCACGATTTTGGTACTTATATCCCTATGTTTCATCTTCACACTCTTACCCTTTATCTATGCATGTTTTTTACTTTTTTTTCAGTCCATTTTTGCCACGTGTCAAGTTTTAATTGGTTGGAATAGCTTTTCGACATGTGGCACTTTGGACTGATAATGTAAAAAAAATGCATAGATGAGAGGTAATACTGTCAAGATAAATACAAATATCGTGAAACAAAAGAGACAGGAAAGAATGTATATATCTATTTTTTTTCCTTCTATGGCAAAGGAATATGATAACATGTTTCTTTATGGTCCATGTTGCTATGTAGTATGTTGCTGTTGAAGCATCCATTGAAGCAGATCAAATTCAACTATGGGCAATGAAAGGTGTACAAAAGGAAACAGGTTCTTCTGTTTTGCAAGGGTGTGAGTCACATTCAAGTCCTGTTTTAGACCCATCGAAATACGAGGCGCGTCCATTGGAAGAGCATCAGACACTGGATGAGCTTTACACAACTTTTAGTCCTGGCCAACGGAAACTGGTAAATAAATTACTCACTCTTTTAGCCAACATAGACTAGGGAAATTCTACTGCGGATAGTCCTTAACGAAGAGGAGTTACACTTTTAATCCAATCAAAATACGACACGTGACATCAAAACACGCTGCAAGTAAAGCTTATAAACAAACTAGGACAAAACACACTGAATTCTTGCCCACGTGTCGTTTTTAGATTGGATGCAAGTGAAACTCTTAGTCAAGGTCATCCCCACATGAGAGTTTTACCACCTAAGTTGCACGGATACGGGGTAGGAAGTATGTGGGTGTGAGATCTTAAAAAATATCAGATTCGAGTACGTAGGGGGCATGTGTGGTCTTAAAAAAATATCAGATTCGATCATTTTGTGATTTGATTGATACGATATACGATTCCTCAGTCGTTGATCAATGTCTTGTTTATTTCAGATATTGGCTTATGGGAACAGGGAAATTCATACATAGTGAGTCTATTTCTTTGGAGTTACCGTGTATTTCAGTCTGAACCACACGGTAACCCCGCACAAATGGAGTTACCACACAAAAAATTCCCATGGGAACAAAGTAACAAAAGACATTGGAAAATAGAATTGAGAGCTATCATCAATTGCAAGTGAAGCTGATATTTAAATGGAAGGAAGGTACATATACATATATTTAGAGATTAAAAAAAAAACTCTTGATCTTACTTGGTTCACATGTTGAAGTGCATATGCAAACCTTTTACATGTTTTATTATGGTAGTGAGAATGTAATGTGATACTATTGTTTAATTAAGGTATCTTAAGGATATTACTTCTTTTTTTTTTAATAGGTTCATATTTTAGTAAATACTAAGGGCAAGGTAAAGGGGATTTTTATTCGAGACGAGGATGAGAATTGAATATTGGTTCTCATCTGGAAGTGATAAGACCTGTAGCACTAAGCCGGATTTGGAAGTGCAATAATATGTAGCACTAGGCCGGATCTCATTCCCGAATTCAACTTGACTTATATTTAATGATTTATATCATTTTTTTTAAAAAGTAAATCTTGTTTGTATATAATTAATCATAATAATTATAGAATAAAGCTCGATGAGTTCAAGATCCATTCAATTACCTGATTTTAAACCTTGAGATCGGTTCATTGATGATTCGAGTTACTTGACTTGATCACTTTTGAACTCGAAAAAAATAAAATTAAAAAAAAAAAAAATATATATATATATATATATATATATATATAAAATTGAGTTAAACACTTTACTAGTCTGGACAATGATTATGCTTTTGATATCATCAATAGCATTACTTACAACAATGATAATACTATTGGTCCGACCATTCAACCATACAGTGTAATAGCACTCCAAACACATCGTTTTTGCTCAGCTTATACTTTTTTAACACTTTATAAATCAATCTACTCCAACAAATACCCTTTATACAATCCACCTCAAACATTTTTTTCTATAAACCAAATAAATTCTCTGCCCAAATCAACTCAAAGCATCTGTAACATGAAATATAAGGACTCAATAAAACAACAAAAATAATCTAAAAGACAGCAAATTTCCTCCACAGTATGTGAAGAATGAAGAACTTCCATGCTTCATTTGCTTTTTGATGTGGAGAAGAGCATCAACATATTTCTATTTTTTTTTTTTTTTTTTTGAGTGGATTCAACATATTTGTTAAAGTGCCCAAAAAAAATAAAATGAAAGAGAGTCATATATAGATATATGAGCAGAAATCTAAATGAAGAAATGAGCAGAAACAAGAGGTAGGAAGAAGAATGAGGTGAGAGAAGAAAATTCAAACAAAAGTGATGATCCTGTTCACTTGACGAGGGACTTGTTATTTGGAGTATCAAGTAGCAGATTTACAGTGTAGAGAGTCATTTAAAGTTTCCATTGTAGTGCTAAGTAGATCTAAGTGACTCCAAACTTAGTTTAGAGGGTAATAAAAGTTTCCCATTGGAGAGAGTCTAATAGCACAAAGTCATAATGATAAAAAACACACACACACACATATATATATATATATATATATATATATCTCAACATAAATGGTGGGCCAACACCAAAATTGTCATTTTCTTCCAATCTAATCCTTTACCTAACAAGAGATAAGCTTCGACCATTCAACTCTTTTTCTTTTTGTTTCCCTTTCTTAGTATAACACCTGATTTGATCAAAGAATCTCTAATTTTTATGTCGAATTTAGAGAATCTGTTATATACATATCCAAGTAGAAACACTAATACATATGGTTTTTAACGGATTTAAATGATCTGAATCCGAACAATGATTTTTTTTTTTTTTGTTGAGAAAACAAGAAATTTTATTAATTAACGTCCGAAAGAAACACGCCATAGAACGTCTCAGGGGGTAAAGACTTCAGGAAGTCGCATCGTGAAAGAAAAGCGTACGCTGCAAGAATGTGCGCGCAGACACATCGCTCGTCTGACTAACAAACGAAAGAAATGGAATCAAAACTAGGGAGCAGAGCTAAACAATCCCTCAAAAGACAACCTTGAGCAATGATGTCCTCCACAGGTCGTCGGAGCCGCTGCACACAAGCCATACAGTCGCTTTCCACCTCCACCCGCCGCAAATGCAATCGCTGCGCCTCTTCCATTGCCAAGTAAATGCCTCGAAGCTCCACGTATTCCGGTTGACCTTCCCCATCAAAAGGATAGTCTACGGTGTGCAAGACTGCCCCAATAGAATCTCGAAAAACAAGCCCGATACGTCTATCCTCTCGTACCGCAGCATCAACATTACACTTGACTACCCCATGTGGCGGGCGAGCCCAAGAGTCCGCTAAATCTTTGGGGTGCCTCGGCACCGAAAAAGCGCCAGGGCCTCAGTAAACTTCAGTCATTTGCTAAAGAACGCTTCTGCACCGGCCAAACATAAATGCAATGACTATCAAACACCGCCGAAAGAAGCAACGCATTCCATATCCCCACATCGGGCCCCACAACCTCACAGCGTCTGGTATCCCCCGCTCCGACAAGAGGCACATAAAGAAATCTGCAAAAGAGGACGTGCAAAGATACCCCAAAGCCTCATAGTAAGGGGAGGCTCGCCAAATCCTGTCCGCCATCTTACACTCAAACAAAACATGCCGTAAGGTCTCCACTGTCTCTCCGCATGCCAAGCATGTGCCCGTCCCCAAATTACGCCATAGAAGACCCGGGCCAATTGCCAAGCAGTCGTGAAGGCACCTCCATAATTGAAGCATCAAGATCGAAAATGATCTGGATTTAAATCTTTTAATATTTACATAGCGCTTAGTCAATAAGGTTTGATTCGGTGGTTAAGATAAAGCCTCGGGATCGAAAGAATTGGACTTGTCAATAATGTTTGATTCGGTGGTTAAGATGAAGCATCGGGATCGAAAGAATTGGATTCAAGTCCCACTTTATAACGTGTTTGCGAATATAAATAAACAGTCTTTCGTATCAAAATTCACACCGACCATGTTATCATACGAACAACTACCTCAAATACACAATTATTATACACAATATAACACATTCTTTTTATTAATAATAATATATATCATAACATCTTCCCAATATAACACATAAGGAAGAGTGATTAAGCTCTAAAAAGAGCTCTTACAAGACTACATACAACAAGATTACACACAAAGCTAAAACTTGCCGTAATAATCATCATCATCTTCTACATATAATTAAACAACATTAAAACATAATTAATAACCACTTAATAAGAGATAATAAAAAGTTTATTACTCCAAACAAAAATCAAGAAAAACACAAAAACGATTATCTACAAAGCATTCATCCATCTTCTCTGATGTCACAAACGAACCATTGTCCATTGTTCCTTCAACGATGCTTGCTCCTGGTCTTGTCGCTATAGAGCCTGCATGCAGAATAATAAAAAACTATCTGCACTTCAGATCCATAAAATACTTATATAAATCCTTTTTTTTTTTACCATATGTACAGTTTTATTCATACATATACATCGTAGAGATTCTGATACAATTCAATATAAATACAAATTTTCCGTAAAATAAAGGAAAACGATATTAAAATCCATAAAGAATCAAAATATGCAAATAGGGGGAGCCGGATCCTCTGTTGTTACTTTACGATGCCGAGCATATATGTATATATATATCCCTTCGTACTTCTTTAAAAAAAAAACGGTTAAACACTAACCGGAAGGGTCCCCTCGCTCCCGATCCCACCGGAGTGAGAGGTTAATCAAGGATCTAACAGCTCGGGAAAGATGCTTTGTATTTCTTTATATTACATCTCAAGGTGAAATGCTAAGTGCATCATTACAACACCATAAAGTCACAACAGAGGATCCATCCGATTTGGAACAGAAATTTACAGATCATGTATTTTAAAGATCTGATACTGTATTTTACAGATCTGATAAAGACGTTAATGCAAATCGTGAATAATTCGAATCTCTACTCTACAGATTTATCTTTATTTTACCGTATTTACTGCAAATGCTCGTTTGAGAAAAAAAAATTTAAAAAAAAGGGGGGAAAAAATCAAAATGAGTTAAAATTACCAGTCATAAACAGTGGGAGAGTTAGGTGCTGCATTATCAAACATCTCACCACCAATATTTTTGGTAGCTTGATTGCTTCCTGGGTGAAATACACTCCACCACACGTTCTCTTTCTTTGCCGACGGCGACGTCAGATTCGTCGGCGTCCCCGGTGTTCCCGGTGTCGGCGGGCTCGTCGGCATCGACATCGACCTTTGATATTTGCTGCTACCAATACTACTTCCCTCTCCTCCTGCACCATTTTCAATAATAATAAGATAAAAATATATAATCTCAGATCGTTTATCACTGCAAATGATCCGTGTTCATGTAATCAAATGGAAATTAAAACCAAAAAAAAAAACAAAAACTGAGAAAAATTAACTCAAAAAACTAAAATGAACAACTGTGATTATATATATGTATATATATATAAACTGCATAATATATGGTATTTTTAATCTTTTTTATTTTTAGAAGAGGTATTCTTATTCATACATCATAATATATGTTCCATTTTTATTTCCGGTGGTAATGGCCGGAGAGAAATTTTCCGGTGAAAGAAGATATATGTATGTATATGTACCAGTTCTGGTGTAGACTTTCCGGAGCTTGCTGAGGCCATTTTCCGGCTGAGGTCCGGCGATTACATCATCCCAAAGTTGATCGATCAGAACCATCTTTTGAAACTTTGATTTTTCTTTTTTTCACTCTATTATTGAAGGTGTATTATTTAGGGGAGCAAATGGTTGAATTATATAGGGACTTTGGATGCTAAAATATCTCCTAGTCGCTAGATAGTTTGTGTCCTATGTAAATAAGAGATAATTACATATTTGGTCCTTCATTTTCTTTATATTCTCTAACTAGCCTGTAATTTTATTAATTTTTCTTACATTAATGGTGGATCCAAAAAGTTTTTTCAGTGGGGTCATCGGTCTGTAAAACTATATTTTTATTCAAAAATTTATTCAAGTGGAGTCACTGATGCCTAAAAAAACATTTTTTTAATAACAATACAACATTTTTTAACACCAAAACTATATCGTTATAATACTAAAAAAAATTCTTCGAATCTCAGTAGGATCACGTGACCCACCTGATATTCATGCCTCCGCCACTGAATCGAATAGTACTTGTCACATTAATATTAATTGAAAAATAACTAATATAAGACGGTTTTAGTCGCTTGTATATTCTTATTGTCTAATGAATTATGTTTATATTTTTCATAATGATATTTTTTGTTCTTCCATAACTATTAATTTTCATTACCATTTTAGGACACTTAACGGATTTCACGTTGGACTAAATGTTGTATATTTATAAATACAACAAAATACCAAAAGATGGAGGTTAATTTTGAGATAACGAAGAAGGCTGAGGACTAAAAGTTCAAATTTTCTAAAAATAAAATAAAAGGTTGCTATCTAGAAATAGTTATTTCTTTATTCAACTTATTTTTGGAATTATTGGTGCCCATACTTTTTTGCTAATGGCCCGTACAAAACAATAGCGATCAATATCAACCATAAAATTTTATTGTTGAGATACTTTAAGAGTAAACAATGATCATATTATTAGCTTCACGATAAATTGACTAAACACATTTTACACGATTGATTATAATAGATTATTATCTATCAACGTGTCGTATATTATAATTAATGTTGTAAGATGTGTTTAATAACAAAATTATATTGTTTTTCAGATCGGACCGGAGGCACTAGTTCCCACATTACTTTACTTGGATCCATCCCTGACTAATCAAATATATAGTCGACCTGAATCGTATTTAAAGAGTCTAATTTTTACTCAGGATAAGTTATGAGCCATGACTCTTAACTCGCGACCTTCTAAATATTTTCAAATAACTTACCACTGAATCTAAATTAGGGTCTGTTTGGTAAACGAATTAAGTGCTTATTCTAAAGAAAATAAGAGGTGGTTACAATTAGACATGTTTAATAATATTTATAGCACATCTTATTTAATTAAATAAAACTGAATTCTCTGTGTTAAAAGTTAAATATTTTTCAGCGCAACATTTACCACTTATCGCTGAATGAAATTTCCGGCCAACGTGCATGAGTGCATCCTTCTTTATAGGAGCAGTTATTCACTTATTTATTTGTTTTACTTTTATGTATTGTTTGTTTTAATATGCTTTTATTGTATTATTAATTTTATCATAGTCTAAAAAAAAAAAATTATCCTTCTCTATACACATTATCACAACCCGTTTATGCACCTTGTATATATTTATATTAAGGTTATTATTTTGATTAAATATTTTATATTTTGAAAAAAATGCTAGTTCCACATCAAAATAGTTATAAATAATACAATATGTTTTTTGTACAATTAATCAAGAAGAGACCTACATAATAATCAATAATGTAAGATGTGTTGTGTCATATTGTTGTGAATATTTATTATAAAAAATAGCATTACTCTTATATATTGTCTTTCTTATGATTTTTAGTTTTGTTAAAAAGTCATTTAAAATAAGTAATACATTTTTTTTAGGTAATGAAGTATAATTCGAAATATAATTACAAAACAAAACTTACACGTGATATCTAGCATAATTTTTTTTTTTAGCATTTTTATGAACATACAAAAAAGAGTGTATACGCAAAGCATTAAAATAAAGCATTTTATGTTTTAAGATTTATAGTGTTATCAAACAGTCTAATCAATTTCAGCACTTAAATCATTCAGTTAATTAATGTAATCAGACTTTAAACTTATGACTTAAGACTTCAGACTTCAGATTTCAGATTTAACAAAAGGCCCTTTAGTGAATTTACTATAAAACAATATCAATTGTTGTGAATAACATCGTCAGAGAAATTCGAGTTAAAATTCATATTCATAATTTTTTTCAACGGCTTGTTGGTGTGGCAAGTGTAAAAAATAGAGTGGAAATGGATAGAAAGGAAAGTAGGATAAGGATGAAGACCCTAAGAAAGCGGTGGGGACCAATTAATAATTCATCTAAGTGTAGTTTAAGCACAACTGTACCAAGTTTTGTCCTATTCTTTGGTCTGGAGTAATTTGCTGGGTCCCACTTCATAAATTTAAAGATATCCTCTATATACTCCCTCCGTTCCAAAATATTTGAGGCAGTTGCCAAAAATACGCTTATTAAGAAAGTGATTTAATGCTATGACTTTTCAGATGCAATGACTAAAAAGTCCCTATAATACAATTAATACAATCCTCTTTTTAACTTCTACTCTAATATTAAATAAAGGGTAAAGTAGAAAAATTAGCAATAAATGCTGCTTTGGAAAATGTTTTGCCTTAGTTATTATGGAACAATTTTTTTTGACAACTGCCTCAGTTATTATGGAACGGAGGGAGTACAACACAACTATGATACACCTGACACTTCAATATGGTCGCCGTATGCCGAGTCCGACATAAGACACGACACGGTCCGTCACATGTCGGCTGATTAAATTAATATTATTTAAAATTTAAATATCCGACATGCTTCCGACACACTTTCGACACTCCTCGAAACGGCACCGACACTCCCAAACCCAATTTTAATTTTTTTTTTTCTTTATTTAAGTTTTCTTTCAATGGAAAACGTTAAAATACGCGAGTTTAATTTCTATAATAATTAAATAAATAATATGTCACATGACTCATATCAAGTTTATATATTTTTTTTCTGATAAACAATCATTTTTACAATTTATAATATTTTGAAGGCCAATCACAATTTCTTTTGACACCGTATAAAGGTCGAATATCTATTCTAGATATTCATAGAGTTTATGTAATACCTATATTATTTTGTCTAGTTTATTCAGACGTTTACGAATATTTTTCTTGATAAATTGAATTATATATATAATGTGTCGGCAGCATTTCGTGTCCTTAAATTTTGGAATTAGCCGTATCGTCGTGTCCGTGTCGTGTCGTGCGACGTGTCCGTGTATGTGTCTGTGCAACATAGCAACACAGTCACTATGGGAAATTTTGGATGACACGACGGCTGTGTAACAACGAGTGACACGTATAATATACTTTTACAAATTAGCAAAACTATATCACAATCAACATGTTGTACATTATAATCGAATATTAAAATATATGTTATGTCACTCGTGTCTAAAACCATACGTACTGAACCGAACCATAAACATCCTTAGCCCCAACCCTAGTACTTTGTGGATGTCGAAATCAAAGCTTATGTCTTTTTTTTTTCCTTTCGAGGGTAAAAGAAACTTATGTCTTAGTAATATAATTTGTATGAGACTGTTTGTAATGTGTTTTTTCTGAGAAAAAATCAATCCAGAGTATCAAACTTATACAATTCAACTCAAAGCAATGACCACACCCATTTTTTATCATTGAGATATGCCTTTGGGGGCAATTTTTTATTTAAATTTTTGTTTGGTTGCATAAATATTTCTCTTCAATATGATTTCAATTGAAAATACATCATATTAAAATACATTTTATAAACTCAAAACAAGTTCTAATTCAACTTGAATTTGGCTTAAATTTCAGGAGTTCGACTTCAAAAATCATGTCAAATTTGTGATAAGACACATGTTTGTAGAATTCATAATATAGTCGACTCAATAAACTTAATACGGTTAAACCTCGATAAATGAATATTCGATAAATAAATAACCTCGTTAAATGAATAATTTTCTCCGGTCCCGACTTGGGCAAAAGGGCTTAAAATGATGCTCGATAAATGAATAATCTCGCTAAACGAATATTTTTTTCTGGTCTCGAGGGTATTCATTTATCAAGGTTTAACTCAACTTGATGACTCAGAACGTTTACCCAGCCTTAGCCATTCATAATGACACTTGGCATGAAAAGATTAGCAATGCCAACCCACCCTCAATAGTAGTAAATACATAAACACACTTGATTCGAAAGTTAAGATTGTGAACAGAGTCAAGAACCTCAAAATTGCTTGGGGCATGTAACCTTTCTTTTTTTCTTTTTTCTCGTCTTTGTTTCTTGTAGATGCACTTTGCATTAGGACTTGATTTCTTCACTTTGAATAAATACAGAAAGTTCGTTTCCAAAAAAAAAGTTAAGATTGTACGATGAACCTATCTAAAAGACGGAGCCATAAAATGAAGTTTGATGATGTAGTGGATTGTAATTGAATAGCCGAGTGAGCTATATTAAAACGATTCGATAGATTCAACTAAATCATGTAACGTAAACATAAAATGATGTGGGTAGGTTTAGCCCTCGTCTTATGTTTATACTTTAAGTATTCGTCTTAAAGAAATACACACCCAAATATCAAACACCCCCCCCCCCCCCCTCCCCCTCTCCTGATAATCTAAAAAAAACTTGAATTAGTTTTGTTACCTCTTCTTAGGATTAATGAAGTGGTACTAGACTTTCCAACAGGCCAGCTTTAAACATCTCAGATTAGATAACCTTTTCCTAGTGGGCTGAAAGCCCAATAAACCTTGACAGCCCAAACTAGTGAAGACAAGGATATAATATCATTTAACCAGTCTAACATGGGCTTTAGAAGTTTGAACTAATTTATTTCAAGAAAAATTCTGCCATGTAACACATATAATACAGTAGAAAATGAAAACTTAGTACAAATTATCCTTCAAATTGTAAATATTCTTAAGGAAAAAAATAGATAATTTTTTTTTTTCCTTTCTTTAAACAGGTAAGGCCGTGCGAACGCAGGCCCCCATTGCCACAAATTATGACGTTGGCTCGCCTACTTGAGGAGACCATAGGAAGGCACCCCTCCAAAGTGTAATGGAGATCACCTTCCTAGACCGTGAGCTTTCATGATCACCCAGAGTCGTCCCTGGGGGCAGGCCAACAAGGCCGCGGCCTAGGGCCCCCACCGAAACCTGAAATTTTAGGGCCCACGTTTTCATGTAATAGAAGTGTATTTTTAGGTTATTTTTTTTTATTTTTTACTCAAGTTAAAACACCGGTAAAACCCAAATTTATAGTCGAATTCGGTGAAAGAAAGTCTAATCGAATCTCATTACCTTTTTTTATAAAGCTCATCAACATAGTATACCTAAAAAATAGTTGTGATATATTATTTTTTCACAAATTCGTAGGCCGACCTTAAATTTTATTGGCCTAGGGCTTCCGATTACACAGTGACGGCCCTATCACCCATTGACCCGTCCAGGTAATTATTATTAGGATAGTGATACATTCGCTTCGTATGTCATCCCATATATCACTTTTAACATTGTTGTCACCATTGATTATGTTGATATTTATATCAATCAATAAGTTATACACTTTAATCAATGTTAATAAACACGTGAAGTGTTACATGGGTGAATATGTGTAATGAATACATATTTTTCTTATGTCATATACTATCAAAATCAATATGATATAACAAATGTCACAATATTATGTGGCAGAAGGCCTCTCATTACGTGACATATATGTAATTAGGAGTTTCAATGTTCCATTATGAGTGATCTCATTGCCACAAGGACGGATGTAGACACAAAGCATAGGGAGACAAAGCCCACCTAAACTTTTTTAATACACCAAAAAACTTATGTAGTCCAGCTTAATTCACTAAATCGTGTTGGAAGTGGGGTGTGTGGGTGTAGCTGGGAGTCTGTTCAGCATGCACTCTTTGAGTGCTTGATATCGGAGGCCCTATGGAGGAGGATGGACAACGCTGCGGTTGGCCAGGCGATGGAGTCTATAGGGCATGTGAGAGACTTCTTCTGGTATATTTTGGAGTCATGTGATCCCTTGAGGGCTGCTGTCATTTTCACCGTTCTTTGGTATATTTGGAAGACCCAGTGTGCGTGGATTTATAAGGAACATCCGGTGTGGGTGACACAATTTCTACTTGCAGCTTCGCGGGAAGCCCATGGATATTCGCAGTGATCATGCATCTTGGCCGATACGGTGGGTCAAGCCAACCGAGTGAGTGGTGAAGGTGAATGTGGATGCAGCCGCAACGGATACCTCTCAGGGTCCGGGAGTCCTCTTTCATGATTATGATGGGCGTGTGCTTAAGGCTTACTCATCTCGGGTAAGCGGGGCTTCATATGTTTCCTTACTGGGGTTGTATGCATTTAAGCTTGGTCTCACTTTGGCGGTAACTTTGGGTTGTGAGCATCTTGTGGTGGAGTCGGACTCATTGGCATCGGTAACTGTTGATTGCCTTTCTTCTTTTGGTTGTTTTGTAGCTGACTGTCTTACGGTGGCTAGTAGTTGGGAGTCTTGTTTTTTTCTTTTGTTAAGCGTAGTGGTAACTTCCCGACGCACTATATTGCTCGGGAATGTTTGTCGGTTATTGCTCTAGTGGATTGGGGTACCTCCCTTCCGTTTGTACCTTGGATTTGATTTAATAAAAAATTTCATTTCCTAAAAAAAAAAAAACTAAATCATCTCAATTTTTAATCCAGCACACCCTACTATTACAATCTTATCTCACACTAAATTGAAATCTTGAATCCGTCCTTACACCAAACCATCAGATTTTGATATTTATTGTGTCAAAATAATTGAAACGGTAATTATTACTATTTTATAGGGTTAGGGCCGGCCCAATGCATAGTCGGAGGAGGCGTTGGCCGAAGGCCCAACCGCCCCCGGTCCCTAAATTACATGTTTCGAAAAACAAGTCCGTGTAGATTCAATTTCAACCGACCTAATATAATGTGTTAAATTCTTTTTTATTTGAATTGATAAAAGCCTAAATTATAGGCCACTACTATAATGTTTTTAAAAAAAATTTACTTGAATTTAGAAAATGTCAAATTATAGGCTCAAATTTATAATAAATCAGATGCATCAATTCGAATTTCATAGTTGGATTAATGTTTTGTTACGGCAACCGAAATCCAAACGATAACAATATATGAAAAAATATCTAACATCAATGAATTTAAATTTTTTATCTATAGGTTTTAAAAACGCGATGTTGAAGTAATCTTTTGTAAGTATGTTTTCGCCTTTGCCGAAGGCCAAAAAATATCCAGGGCCGGCCCTGTATTGGGTAATACTACTCCTCATAATGAGTGACATTACCTGATTTGATTTGACTTTTTTGATCATCGGGATAGACCTTAAATTAGATCATGTCGCTCGTTCTGACCGAATGACTGTGTTATTAAGCATTCATTTGTTTTATTTTATGTTATACGCATGTAATAACGTCATGGGAAGTTGTGATTGGTTACGGCGTAGGTCTCAGTGGAAAGAAATTAACTAATCTTGAGGAAAGACGATTGCCGCCATTGTTTGTATATGAAGAATCCAAAAGAGCAAGAAAAGTAGTTCCATATGGCAAATGACATTCACAAAACTACAAGGGAACCAAACAAAAGATATGTGGAAAAAAGATGATGCCGTCCTACCAAGTCTTTCATTATATATTGATGATCATATAATTACCTAATAATTAATTAAATCCTAGCTTTGAATTTATCTAACTATCCTTGTTTCTAATAAAATAATCCAAAACATAACACATACACAGACACATACAAATACACACAACCATTTTAAAAAGATTATATCAGATGACACGAATCGTTTTTTCTCATTTCTATTATTTTTCACCATACACGCTCGTACACAATACACACGCATAGTATGTGAAAGATGATAGAAATAAAAGGATATGATTAATGTCATGTCATACAGCTTTCATACGGCGACTGTATTATAATATTACACGTATGTACATACATACATCCATCATACAGAACACCGTAAAAAACCAGCTCTTAACCCCGGCCTGGGGCATAACTCATTGATAAAAAAACTAGATGTAAAAATGACAATCTTATCTTTGAGTTGGGGTTTGGGAATTCGATATCTTACATCGACTTAACTCAGCAAAAAAATGTATACAAATAACAGTTGCTAAACTACTGAATCATAACCCTCGATAACATCAGATGCAAAGCTCAAAGGGAGGCGTAGTGGGGCCTTTGGGTCGAGGCTCAACTTATTTATTTAGAAAACCACCTATTAAATCCATATGCTATAAGTCTGGGCTACCTTTGAAGTCATGTGATAGCTAGGCTCATGGCAAGCACATGACTTGGCTACGAACGGTAGAAGGTAGTATCTCACGTTGTAAATATGAAGAAAATATAAGTGTAAAGATGTAATATTGATGCATAATTTGCCGTAAATTTTATTATGGTCCTGGACCAAATATGACTTGATGATGCAAGACCAACTAAAAATTATGAAAACATATGAGCCCCTACTGTGAAAAATATATATGCCAAGTTTTTACAAATTTACCCCTTCTTTTAATAATTTCTATTGGTGGACCAAGTGTGTACCAGGACCATCATTAAACTTTTGTTGCTTTTTAATTTGAGTAACACTGTTCTCAGCACACTTTGACACAATAAATGTCATAATATGATGTGACAGTCAGTTGATATCTTATAATATGAATCTCACTGCCACATCATGGTTGATCTCAGTGTCACATCATGTTGTAGTTTTTATTGTATCATAGTGGTTTGAGAGTAACATTATTTTATTATTCTTGATTTGTCACTTTAGGCCAAGAAGAGTCTTAAGCATAAGGAGTTACTAAATTCATTATAATCATTACGACTGATGCATTGTCATACTCAGGTTCTAGGAGGTTGCAGACGGTATGTGTGTCAGTGTGTGTGTATATATATATAAGGTCACACTTGCAAAACAAGACATCCCACAAAATCACAAACCAAAAAATGCCTCAAAGAATCCCCATAGATATAGATCTTGATGTTGCATCAATTGATTCTCTCTCCTTCAAGAGCCTTGTATGTATCCAAAACCAAAACCAAAACCAAAACCAGCAAACATCCCCTCATTCATCATACATTCATCCAATTCACACCACCAAAAACAAAAATTCCTCTGAATTTGAATTCAGCCATGTTTCACAACCTCAAATGGGATCTGCAGATCATCATCAATATCATGTTCTTGATCTTGACAAACTATTTTCTAGTAATATGGTGATGAAGAAGACATATTCTTCTTCAAGTTCTGATCATCATAAGGGAATTGGAAGAAGAAATACAAATGGAAATGGAATGGATCATAATAATAATAATAATAATAATAATAAGAAGCAAGTTATCAATGGAGGAAAAGGGGGTTTTGGCAAGAAGATTATGATGTTTGCATGTAAGGATTGCAGAACAGTTGAATCTGCTACTGTTACAAGAGAACATGCAAAGGGGTAGATATGTACTTTTGCTTTTTGATGTGTTTTTTTTCCAGTCTGTTTTTTTTTCCTCTTCATATTAACAAAACAATTTCATTTTCTTAGTTTTTTTTCTTTTGAGTGGACATTTTCTTTGTTGTTAAACCCTTTTAATTGTTTTGTTTGTTATGAAATTATATTTTTGTTTACATGAAAGATATGAAAAAAACACATGTTATTCGACTCTCGTTCGTGTGTTATTACGTATTTATGCTTGGTATAAGATCCGAAGATCGGAAAAAAAAATGGCACACCTCGGAAATAAAAGTCGTTGTTATATGTATTGGTGGCAGGATTTTCTTTGTGCAATAGGCGATATCTCTCGCCCACAGGTCCTTCCACTTCGACCCTACAGAATGGCGAGGAGGTTAATCATAGCGACTCAGTGGCCCCTTAGGTGGGAGGACCAGGGCCCAGTGTCCACAAGGAGTCACCCTGAATTCATAGTTAACTCCCACTCTAGGTTGCCGGGATTCGATCCTGCATTTCTTGGTAGAATCTAACACCCGGAAACCAACTGAGATATCCATGCAAGTATTGACAGAATTTTCTCCAAATAAAATAGTCACTGGATTTTAACTTTTGAAGCCCACTAGGAATGAAAAGGACGTTATTATTTAGACAAAACGAATGACATAACATATTATTATATTATTAATCATGAAACTTATCCTAATTAAAAGTATAAAAATATATTACGACACCCTCGTTATATCTAAATATATCATTAGGCCCTTCATATTAACCAAAATCAAAAAGGCCGGGCAAACTTTTGAAAAGTTTGTTTTATGCATGTCAGAGACCCAGGGGTAATAGGGAAAGCAAGTTCAATACAGTGGAGGCCCGACTATTGAAATTTGAAATAATTGAAATCAAATCCTAGACTAAGGTGATAAACGATATGATCTTAATCAAGTATTTACTTGTCGAGTCGAGCAGTATCGTAAAATTTGATGTTCGAACTTGACTCGACATGTTTGAACAAAAGAAAAAGAAATGCTCAGATAATTTCGAATGGTTTTTACAGGCATACAATTGCATTTTATTTCCATCTCATTTTGAATCACTAGATTTGGAGGTCTACATACAAAATTATGACCGATTTACTGAAGACGGGTCGCTAGGCGTACGCCTAAGAAATGCTAGGCCACGCCTACGGGTTAATTTTGTCTAAAGTTTCAGTCCGTCTTTCTACTTTTTTGCATGTTAGCCGTATACCGACAAACCCTAAAGACGCCCTAATGGTCAGATCTCACAAAAAACTATAAATACCCCCCATATGATATATATAGATATAGATACATATATAGATCGATTTTTCTACGTTTTTCTTCATTTTTAGTAGATTAGATTAGTTTGTAGGTAGATTAGCTTAGTTTAGTCGTAGATCGTTGTAATCCGGAGGATCTCGGTGATAGCTTGACGCGTTATTGACGGGATTTCGCTCGGAGATTCGATTTTCTACAGCTATATATATTCGGTATTTCAATTTCCTTTCTTGTTCTTGCTTTCAATCTTGTTGAATGTTTGATTTCTTGTTATTTTCTTGTTATAATTGTTAGGAAATCTACGCGGGAACGCAGCGGAATTCAAAAATTTATTTCCTATCGACCCAAGATCGACTTCGTTTAAGCAATAAACAAATAAACTAAAGACGGTGGTTACCTTGCTTGATCTAAAAGATCGACGCTTTGACCGTTTAAGGAGAGTAGTTCTGCATAGAGCCGCCCAAGTGTTCAGCCTCTACCGCTAGTCCACACGAACAACCCGCCGGAATCCACCATTAGATTGCTACTATAAAAATCCGGCTGCTAGACCGGCCTTTTCTCTCTCTCAAAACTCTCTCTAAGGAGCTCTCTATTTTTCACAAGAACTATTAGCTCTTGGAGTTGTGATGTACAAAAGAGCTTGACACTCACCTCTTATTTATAGTGAGAGGACCGCCCCAACTAGAGTGGAGAGGAAGAAAATCTTTTACTAGTAAAATAAGGAAAATATAATTGATTGATTTAGCTCATTAATATTCAATATCTTATATTAAATATTTTCTCCAAAATATATATTGACAATATCTTGTATTGAATATATCTTTATCTTATTACCATAAATCAATTTACACATGTGTATATATCACATATATATACTACACATATAAATCTATTTTTCCAAAATCAATTAATATCTAATATTAATATTATGGTAATCTTATTAATTAAATTGCACAATCCAAGTGTATCATATACACAATGAAAGTGGCGCCCCTCTTGCCAAAGATTTGGCATCCGGAACATTCTTTAATTAATATAAAACTATGATTAATTAATTTACAAAATACATGTGTATCATATACACATAATAATTTCGACATACATACATCATATGTACATTTAATTAATCAACATAATTAATATCTTGTATTATATTTATTTCATAATAAATAAATACCACCATATTAATTTACCACTATAACCTTTATAGTCGAGATAAACTTTCTTTATTTGGTTATAAACTATAACCACATTTTAATGCGGCTAGATGTTCATATGTGTGTGACCCGATAGGCTTCCGAATATGTTGGCCGTAGACACAAAGTGCAAATTACGAAAATGCCCTTCATGCCTAACGATCACGGGATAGCGTCTAGCAACACACCGTGACCCCCAATCATCGGAAGAGTCAAATGCAATGACTACTACCTTTCATGTGAAACAGTTACCGTGTAACTTACTATCCCATCGTAATAATATCCATACGGTCGACGTCGAAAGTGTCAAACATTAACGACCGTGATCTAATAACTGATATCATGCTATTTCGAAGTAACTTATTTACTCTCACTTTGCAAAGATTCACGAGAGTAAGACATTCCTTATAAGAAGGCCCTTTCGGATATTCACCCCTACTGATAGGGTACGCGATTCCTAGACGACCAAACATGTATACTCTGCATGCTTCAGTATCACACCCAATCACTACCGCGTGATCGCCCCGTGGCTAGGGGAAACCTCAATAGTGTCAAAGCATGACAATCCACACCGTGATGCCATGAAGACTCCGGTCTAAAGGATAATTACACAACTGCCACATAGTAGTGGGTCAGTCTAACGTACGCATTCTCTAATACACGTCAACGTACAGTCCAAGTGTCTATACACTTCGATAGACGAGATCTATCCATGCCCTTAAAGACATAAGACATCTAATACGTGCTAGTCTATTTATACTATCAATGCCCTGTTTAATAGTGCATCAGCCTAGAGACATTTAAGTATCAAACTTATTAAAGTGATAAGAGATCAGTTATTAAAGTGATTAGGACACTATTCCAACAATAATGAGTAGCTAATCCGTTTTTAGTCGAGTTATGTGAAAATCTTCGAAATCGAACCTTAGATTGTTCTTGTGGTGTTCTTGATGTTTGACTTTTGATTCTCGATGTTACCGTAGTTTTAGAACTTATACTTAACCACGTTTGTTAAATTGTCCATTTGATAATCGTATCACACGTATCGTCTTTACACATGTATTTTGCGAGAGGATACGGGAACCGGGGTTCTAGGATCACCCTGTAAAACCAACTGAGTTGTTCAGATTCGGTTTCGTGCGTGAGGCTTTGTATCGACTCGTCGAGCGTTTCATTGATCGTAGACCGTGTGAGGTCAGTTAAATCCGGTCAGCGGATTGTTGAACCTGACATAGGAGGGTAGATTATTGAAATAATGTCTATTCTAAGAGCCAGGAAACGACATCCTACGTGACATCGATAAGGTTTAGGTGAATCAAGAATACCTCGGGACTTAGCTAGGGTTTGTGAGTATTAGATTGGATCATAGCTCGGCTATCTCTTTTATATAGTTTTAAATCTTTCTTTTGTGTATATTTACTTTGTAGAACCGGTGATCTAACAAATCACCACGTTCAGTAGTTGTGTTGACCTGAACTAGGGATGAGACCGACTTTGGTACTCGACCAGATTCCCTATGGTATACGACATTGACTCACCAATTCTAGGCTACAATTGAACCGGTACACTGCCGGTAAGATTGGACACTTTGAAAAGGCCGATCACCCACCTGTTTCCAACTAGGTTCTGTCCTGTACAGGGTCGCACCAAGGTCCATGTTTGATTTCTTTGGAGAGCATCAAACTCTTCCACCATGGCCTGCTTCCATTCATGAACTACAAGTGCATCAGATAATTTTGCTGGTTCAATAAGGTGTGCAGGGATATTGGGCTGTGTGATAGAGGTTTGATAAACTTTGGGTTTGAAGATCCCACTTTTGGATCTTGTTTGCATAGGATGACCAAGACTTTGTGTTGGTTGTGGTTGAGGTGAATGTGACAGTTGAGGTGAAGCACTATGTGGATCAGAAGAAGTATTGGACAGTTCCCTAAGATTTGTACTAAGACTAGGATTTTGAGGAACAAGATAATTAAGTATAACAGTATGACGAGATTCTGGGAATCAAGATTCATTGACCGGAATAGGAGTTTATGTGGACACAGGTGAAAACACTTGTTCAGATACATTGGGAACAAAACATGAGGGATTTGAAGGACTTGGAAGACTCACTTGATTAACAAGACTGGGCAACACAAACAGTTCTGTGGGGCCCTTGCAGGAACCTTTCCTTAAAGGGAAACTGAGACTCATTAAACACAACATCTCTGCTGATGTATATTCTTCCAGAGGCATCTAGACATTTGTAGCCTTTGTGTTTGGAACTTAGTCCTCGATTGACACATCTAGCTGAGTGATAACTGAATTTGTGTTGGGCATAAGGTCTGAGATTTGGAAAGCAAGAGCACCCAAAAACTTTGAATTTGGAATAGTCAGGTAGAATGTTCAGGAGGACTTGTGATGTGGGAATTGTTTTCAAGGACAGGTGTAGGAAGGGAATTAATTATGTGGACATGATGTTGAAAACTGTCCCACTAAAATTTTATATGGGCATAGAAGACTGAGCTAAAAGAGTGAGTCTTATTTCAACAACATGTCTATGTTTCCATTCCACTCTCCCCTGCTGTCCATGAGCATATGAACAAGAGTGTCTAAAAACTATTCCATTGGTTTTAAGGTAGGTTTCAAAAGGCCTATACTCTCCTCCCCAGTCAAATTGAAGACACTTGATGGTGGTTTTAAACTGATTTTCAATAAGATTTTTATATTCTAGAAAAATAGACAAGGCTTCAGACTTATGTTTGAGGGGAAAAATCCAATTGAACCTAGAAAAGTCATCAACAAAAATGATGTAGTAGGAAAAACCTTCATTGGTTTAGACAGGAGCTGGTCCCCAAATATCAGTATACACAACATCAAACATTTTTTGAGCATGAAAAACAGATTTGAAATAAGGTAGGGCAAGCATTTTACCCAAATGGCTAGCATCACAAAACATGGCATCATTATCAATACTGAGTTTAAAATTATTTAAAACAGATTGCAAAATTTGTCTAGAAGGATGACCAAGCCTTATGTGCCATACATTCATGTCTTTGTCTAAACTTAAAGAAGCAATTAAAGCATTACAATTATTCAAATGGGGGGCAGAAGGAACTTTGGAGTGAAGGGAGATCAAATTGACACAGGGACCAAGAAGAGCAGGGACATCCTTGGTGACAGGAATTTGGTACAATCCTTGCTTAAGAGTTCCTATTTGAAGCAGTCTCCTTGTTGCCTTGTCCTTAACATAAGAACACTTATCATCAAATTCCACAATGATAGTATAATCACTAGTTAGTTGAGATACACTAACAAGATTCTTAGTTATAGAAGGGACATGTAGGGAATTGGTTAAGTGTAAATGAGTGTTGGAATGTGTGGGAATGACACAAGTGCTAGTATGAGATATGGACATAAGCTCACCATTACCTAAAGCAAGAGTATCTGATCTTGAGTAGTCTGAGGAAAGGTGCAGGTTATTGATGTCAGAGGTGATGTGATTTGTAGCTCCACTGTCCAAGTACCAAGCAGCATCTCCAACAGTTTGAGAAGTAGCCATAAGAGCGGTGTTCTGTCTTGAATCCCCAGAATTTGGTGGCACAAAGTCCTGTTCAAACCTGTGCCAGCAGGCCACCACAGTGTGACCACTTTTTCCACACAACTGACAATCAGGTCTGTTGGCATTGTTAGAATTTCTACCTCCTCTACCACCACCTCGATTTCTGCCTCCCCTTCCTTTATTACCAGTGTTTTGAGAGGCAGTTTGAGGTCTAGAATTAGGTCATTGTCCTGGTAATCTTGGTCTTGATCCAAAATTAACAGCAACATTAGCACTAGAGCCTGATATCATGCCACCAGTAGAGACAAGATTGAACCTAGACAGAAGTCTTTCATGGGTTATAAGTTGAGATTGGAACTCCTGCCATGTTAAGGAACCAACCCTAGCTGTGAGATTCACTATAACAGCTTCATATTCCCTTTCTAAACCCCCTAAGGTAGCCCAAATCGATTCAGATTTAGAGATATGATATCCAGCAGCAGCCAAGTTATCAGCATAGGATTTCATTTGTGCCAGGTAGTCATGCATGGATTTAGATCCCTTTACAGCTCTTTTGAGTGCACTATTATATTCCAGCATTCTTGATTCGGACTGACTGTTGAAAAGAGCTTCCAAAGTAAGCCATATGTCCCTAGCCGAGTTACAACCAACAATTTTCATAAGAGCAGATTCAGTCATAGATCCCATCAACCAACCCATCAACAACTCGTCTGTGATATTCCATTCCTCTTGGGTTTGAGGCCTTTGAAAAGGGGATCCAGACAGACCAATATGTGGAGAGAGGAATCTATTTGAGTACTCATCTCCCAAAACATGACCTTCTAACCTATGACCTCGAATGATTGGCAACACTGTGGATTTCCATAAGAGATAGTTATTTCTATCAAGTTTAACATTGCAAACATGAGTCAAATTGTTGGTGAATGGCAGATTCGGGGCTGCTGGAACACCCATGAGCCAAGAGATGTCAACGGCGGCATATTTGGGTACATCGAACCAAGAACACCTGAAATCGGTTCTTTCTTCCAAAATTTAACCCAGAATATAAGGGAAAGTTGTTATTAGAGGTTGCTCCAGCTGATACAAACGGAGAAGACAACATTGCTTTGGTGGGGATGGTTGGATTCACTGTCACACTCGGAATCGAGGTGATAATTGAAGTATTAACTCCAGAAGGCGGAGCTCCTCCGGCAGTGGTGACACCAGACATCGAAACTCCTCCGGTGACGTTAACTCCACCGATAGCTGTTGCAGTGGAGTCAGCGGTGCTCATCGTGAACCTTGCTCCGATACCAAGTTAAAAGAACAACATGCACATAATTTAGTAGTTCTTCATAAATAATCTCAAGCAAGCATATTTCTTCCACATTCGTACATACATGATTTCATCTCCATATTTTCTACACACACACACACAATGGACCACTCCTCGAGATCTACACACTATATTCTCTGGTGGTTACAAACTGCCACATGGCCAGCACACAATTCCCCAACACACCACAAGTATAATAACATAAATACCCTTACAACATTATTTTATTTTAACTACCGAGGCGTAAGGAAACGTCTATGGGGACGATACGCTGCAGAAATACGCAATCCATGGAAGAAAACTAGAGTTTGGTTAGGTACTTTTGATATAGCCTATGATGCACGGATACTTCATCCTGCAAGCGTATCCCGTATCCGATACGTATCGGATACCGATACTTGACGGATACTCCAGATACTCCATTGGATACGTCTTTGGGGCGAATTGTAATTTTTAAAAGTTGGATACTTTATCGGATACACTTATCTTGACTACAAATACGCATATCCGAAAAACATAATACTTAAATAATGATTTTGAGGATTTCGAACCTTAATATATACAACCCCCCACACACACACACACACACACATATATATATATATATATATATATATATATATATATATATATATATATATATATATATATAAACATTTTATTTTTATTATTTACAGTTTAGTCCTTATATTTTTATAATTTACAAATACACCCGTATCCGTAAATTATATTTTTATAAAATCATGTATATGCGTATCTCGTATTCGCGTATTCCATTCCCGTATCTCACATATCCGAATCCGTGCATCTTAGGATACATCTGAAGAAGCAGCTATGGCTTATGACGGTGCTGCTAGATCACTTAGAGGTGATTATAAAGCTAAAACTAATTTCCCGCCGCCGCCGTCCGTCCGTCCGTCGTTGCTGGTGGTGGGTTTGGTTTGTCTTTGTCTTTGTTTTTGGGTTTAGACTCTGACTTGTCGTTTGATAACCGGTGGAGCTGCCCATATAGGAGGATGAGAGATTTTCCGGTGGCTGAGATGAGTGGTGGTGGTGGTAGTAGAGTTAAGGCGGAGGGAAATGGTGGTCCGGTGGCAAAGTATTTTGGGGTTGTGAGAAGTGGGTTGCCTATTGATTTGAATGAGCCGCCACCTATGTGGTTGTGAGCGTGGTGGAGCAACAACGGCAGATGGATGAAAGGTCGACTATTTCGAGACTATTTCAAACACGAAGATTTCCGGCATAAAAATGCAAATGTCATAATAAAATGACACAATAAATAACGACATCATGCGTGGAAAATCATTTGAGTTGTTATATTTTTATGTCCGTATTATTTATTAATACATTGTTACATTTTCCACAAATTTTAGTTTGGTCATGCCGCAAATTCTATTTGGTACACCACAACCAATAGAAATCATGAGTTTTATAATGGACCCTTACATGTAGGGAAAAAAAAACCACCAATGATTTTCTTTAAAATTGATGATATGATGGTCCAAAACTTACACTTAGACTATCCTAAAATTAGTCTACATTTTCCTATTCACTATTACGCTTTGTTGTGATGTTTGTCATGTATCGTTATGTTTTCCTATTCATTATTATTTTCGATATATCGTTGTGCCACTAACATGAAAATTCAAAATATAACTGTCTAATTACCATATCTTTCATAAGTTTAATCTTATGGAGTATATCTTTCATAAGTTTAATCTTATGATAGTATTCCTCGGCACAAACAAAACACAACTTTAATAAATCGAAAGTGGCGGTCTCACGGCCAACTAAACGCAGTAAATGAAATAACGACAACCACAAGACAAAGAATACCACAAAGACAAACTAACGACTACTAAACAAGAACAAAAGTATTAATACTAAAATTGACAACGAGACAAAACAAACGTTAAAGATTAATTATTATGACTACGAGTCATTATACCAATTAGGCCATCTAAATCATTGTGCCTCCATTACGTGACATATTAACTTCGACATTTAAACTAGAGATGCGGATAAACCGTAATACATTAAGGCATCTTCAAATATCCTTAACAACACATGAATGTAGTCATATTAATGTTAAATGCGACCTTTGCAATAAATTTTAGTTGTGGAAAGGTTCTTTCATCTATGTGTGTATGCATTATTGAGTAAAGCACAAAATTATTTTATATAGTACACATTATATTATACTGTATGGAGATGTAACATTAAAGAGGTACATGATATCTTAGTCATGTTATGGTCCACTATGACTATTATGGTCTAGCAATTTCCGGCAGTCGGGATTGTGATGATCATGTAGTTATCCGACGTTATGTTAAATGCGACCGATTATAATCTTTCATCGATATTTTTGCAAAATTATTTTAATATACATATTTCATTAAAGTTCATGATTCTTAGTCATGTTATGGTCCAAAATAAAATCCGGCAAAAATAAGTGGATCTTTCGATATTTTTGACACGTCCGTGGCTCTGTGCATGACGTCTAAATACAAGTCGGCACTACTATATTAATATGTCATCCCCCTGATTTCACATATAAAACAGTCAAAACACAATGTCATTTTATTAGTTTCTCCTGATCACAACCTCTACTCACAGAAAAGGATCTCATCTCGTATGGAAGTAGGACTACAGGATCCACCAACTCAAAAAAGCAACGCACTCTTTTACCAGGACTGAAGACCGATCAGTTCCGCAACTACGAAAATTTCATGATTAACAATTTCATAAGAGTCTTAAATTTTATATTAGTCCATGATCAAATTGTCTGTCATAGACCAATTGTAACATAAAATTTGTGTATACCAAGTATATTGAAGTACAATATCAGTATATCATATTGTACATCATAAGGAACTTTCCTTTCTTTTTTACTACATATATTTCCGTACAATTTCAGGACTACACGTGGCATAACTTTTCCGCCACACTAAACGCACCTCCCGCCGCCCAACCGTTTCCCGGCACAGAACTGGAAATATTTCTGGGAAATTAAAAAACTGAAAATACAAATATTAATCTGCATTTAAAAAAACGGCGGTGCCGTTTTATCGCCGGTGAAAGAACAACGGTTTTCCGGTCACAACGAACTAAAACAATATGATTCATATATCAGTTAATTGTGATCAGATTCCCAACCGGCGAAGAAAAAACAGAAACTATCTTAAAAGTAAAATATAAGCTCAAAATCAGCCATTGTTAAGCAGTCATCTATGGCTGACAACAGTCTCCGACGAAGGCAGGACGTTGAGATGAAGACCTAAGTTAAGTTCCAGATTAATGAATTTAGCTTCCGATTTGACGACGACGTCGCCGCCGTGAATATACGATGAATCCGTCGACTCACTATTATCACCGACGCCGAGGAAATCAATGCAAACCGGAGCTTTCATCTGGTTATAGTTGTAGCTCTGTTTTACTAATCCTTCCTGTTTAACACTGTCAAAACAGAACATCTGGGATTGAGCCACACGCGCCGCCGCCGGCTGTTTAGCTACCGTAACCCGAAACTGGTGGTTTTTGTTCTGGTGGTGCTGATAGGGAAATCTAGAAGAAGAATCGAGACAAAGATCTAAACACGCCGGCGATGTATCCACCGCCATAACCACCGGCGACAAAGCTTCACGACTAGACGATTCAACAGTACTGCTTTGACTGGGACTCCGATTATTATTATCATTATTATTATTATTATTATTATTATTATCAATCAAATTCTTCCTACCGATAAACTTCAACGTATGCGCCTTCTCCTCCCTCGGCAACAACGGAAAATTCGTCTTCGCTTTCGCGCCGCGGTACTCTAAGGCGGCGATATCATACGCCTTCGCCGCATCCTCCGCCGTATCGTACGTTCCAAGCCACACACGACATTTCTTCAACGGATCTCTTATCTCCGCCGCGTACCTTCCCCAAGGCCTTTTCCTTACACCTCGAAAATGCACATCATTCTGCTCGCCACCTCCTCCTCCTCCTCCTCCGGTGACTGCTCTTCCTTGCACCGCCGTGTTGTCTCTAAGTACCATTATATATATCTGAAATAAAGGTGGACTGTTTTTTTGTGTTTTATTTTTTTTTTTTGGGAAGTGAAGTAATTAAAATGTTGGGAAAAAAGGAAGAAAATAAAAAAAGAGTGTGGTGCGGAGAGAAGGGAGGCAAAAGGAAATGTTTTATAGGAGGAGAAAAATAAGGTAGTAGTGGAGAAATTTGACTGCGGAGGATTTGATGGAAAGCCGCCTCCTGACGGAATTTGTGGGGACCAAATTACTATGTGGTAAGTCGGTTTTCGTGGTTGGCCCCATTATGTCAAACTTTCTATTATATATATATATATATATATATATATATATATATACTTAGAATAATAATAGCGTTTCAGTTTCTATTTAATAAACTCTTATACATTATGATGGCATGTATATTGATTTTCTTTTTAATTTCTACTTAAATCTATTTTAACCGAAAAATGAAGATATCTTCGACATTAATCTAATAACACACGTTCTATAAAAACACGATACACGACACGCTCCGATACACCCCGACGCCATATCCAACAAGTGTCAGTTGATGAAATGAATATTAATTAAAAATTAATTAATATCTAACACACTTTCAATACTTTCACTTACACAAAATCGACACTCATGAACCCTTTTTTGTATTCTCGATTTAAAGCTTAATTTTAACGGTCACAGTAAAATACATAATTCAATTTCCATAAAAATTAAATCAACAATACATTATAGTCATTTTAACAATATTTGTTAATAAATAATTTTTTTCAGGATATTTAATATTTTATATAAACGAAATGTTTTTTTGACAAAAAAAAATTAATTTCAAAATTTTAATATTTCATTATAATAATCACAAATAAAATATTTTTAAGCATGATATAAAGATCGCAGAAAGAATAAGTTGTGTCCTTATATCTTGAAAATAAATATATCGCGAACATACAAACGATATGTTTTTATGAAATGATTTATTTTAAGAAATTTATAAGATTTCATGTAAACGATAACACAATTTTTTTGGTATGATACTGAAAAGATCGCTGTTTAAGACAAATGTCGTGGCTTATATTTTGAAAATAGCCATACATTTGCTACATATATTCGCACATTAATAGATGATACAATTGAGTCATCCAAAATGGAACACTTTAACTCAAATCCTTTTTCTCATAAAAACAAAAGACAAAAAATCTGGACTGGGTCATGAACAGTAAAAATAAAATAAAATAAAATAAAAATTGAACTGGGCCATGAATAGTTAAAAAAAAAGACCAATGAAAAAAAAAAAACAAGTATCACTAAGGAGCAAACATTGTCTTCTTATTAATATAAATGGATATATATATATATATATATATGATTAAACCATAAACAAAAGGGTCTTCACTCCTTATGTCTTACAATATTGATGAAGAACCGGGGGTTGCTGTTATATCAAAAAATTGAAATAAGTCTCTTTTTGCTTGACTCAAACCTTTATATTCCAATATAAAGTCCAGCTGCAATATATATATATGCTCGAGTTAAGTGTATAGGATCGAGCGATTTTCTGAGTTGAGTGTCGATCGGTTCGTGAATGGTTCGGAACGTTTACACCCCTTATCATAACATGTTTACATGTCATTGTCAATGGTGCGAGACTTATTGATTGATATAAGACCATCATTATCAACAGTTAGATTGTGTTATGGTGATTAGTTGTAACTGTTATGTATCTATATATATAATGAAGTGTTTTTGGTCCCGAGTTTTGCTTGGATTGAACAAGGATGTAGACTTTGTTGTGATTGGTAGGATTGATTGTTGTGATTTCATGATTTTTTGATTAGTGTTCAGAATACAATGGCGGCAAGCTGTCATTTTCGCGTTAAGTGACGAAGTTAGATTTGTCTCATGTAAATTAATCAAGCTAAGTTCATATTAGCTCGAGAGAGAAGATTAACAATAAGGGCCGAGTATCTTGGTAGATGAATATCTCACTTACATAGTACACGGTGCCGTATTTGATACGAAGAATCCAAGGATTTGATTTGGCAACATTGCAATGCATATCATGGGATAAATTTTGAGATTTACATACATGTGTCTGTGGTTATAGCAAAGTGACAAAGATCTTGCAATCATTCATTTGCACTATTTATCATTGGTACAGTGAAACACCTCTCCATGCTATTAGAGATTGAGGGTATCCATGCCATGTTTTGAAGTGAGCAATGCCACAATCAGCTTGGTACTCCTTCTCCTCCGTTCGGAATGCTCAAAGTGCTGGATATACAGAAACGCGAATCTGGATCCGATCCATAATTGGATCATCAGATCTGATTCACAGCACCGATCGAGACACTCGATCATGCACAGCGAAAGCTACGAATTAAATTCGTTTACGATTTTACCACGATATGATTCGCATGATTAATTAATAACTACAAGAAAGTTAGTAGACTTACCCAACCGGAGAAACGGAGAGGAAGAAATAGTCGACCAAGGGAGAAGCCGTAGTCTTCCGGATTGAATCTCCTAGCGACGACTGGTGGACGTCGATCCTCGCCGTAGAACCTCCTTGAATATGCACTAGGTTTTTCTTCTCTTAATGACAAAGGCAAGAAACTAATTTTTCTTCCTTTATAATTGTATAGTGGCGCCAATCTTGAATGTGAATTGTGTGTTAGGAGTAACTCTGTTTATATAGGAATATAATTAGTTAAGAGAGAATTATCCTTTTCACACAACAATTACCTATTCCCATAAGGAAAAGATATTTGCCAAAAGATAAAAGATAATCCTAAAAAAATCAATCTCTTATTTTTCCATTAATTATCCAACAAATAGATAATTAATTAATTACACATGTGACATAATCTAGAAAAATTTCTTTTCCTAATTTATCCACAAATGTGGCGCCAATAATGTCATTAACTTTAATAGAAAATGTTTTTTCTATTTTACATATTATTTATCAAATAAATAATATTGCATATTCATTAAACAGACCAACTATTTAACTTATTCTCGAGATTCCATAAAACGAGAAAACATTCACGTGTTAGGAGCCAACCCGGGGACCATGGACCTATAACCCAGTAGCCACAATAAATTAAATAAAATATTCATTGAACAAAATATTTCTACTTAACTTATTAATTCCGAAATTACGCCACCATAAATCCGAAACTGAACTCTATCGATTATAGATATAACTTATTCTCAAAACGTCGAGTCGAGTCGATAAGTGTCCATTGATATAATAATTACATATAAACTAACCCTCCATAGACTATATGTAATGAAATAGGATTATTTCCGTAAACCTTCTTCAATACATCTTATCCGTATTTACCATTAACCAACTAGTGATCAATTAGTTCATAACCAATACGAACTCCACGGATCGATCAGTTTCTAGGATCAACAAATAAGGGGATTGTCTTTCTACTTCCCGGAGGAATGAATGGATTCCATATTTGTGAGACACACACTTCTCACTCATTCCAGAATAGTGCCAATGTGATGTTGGAAAGGTGTCCTAAACCCAATCGGGTTGGACCGGATCCGACCGGGTCGGGTCATTTACAGTCTATTTAGTTCATGTAATAACTTATTATGATTAATAAAAGCACTAATGTTATTATATATTGTTTATCTGCATGTTATTTGTTGTACATATATAGTAACGTCCCTAGTATCAATCTGTGAGAGAGAAACCAAGATAGTGATTATGGTTGATGAGATCTCTAATCACTATAACAAGACTGGTACTTAAATGTCTCTAGTCTTACATATTATCAAATGGGACATTGATAGTATAATCAGACTAGCACGTATTGGATGTCCTCTATCTTTTAGAAGATAGAGATAGATCTCGTCTATCGAAGTGTAGAGACACTTGGATTGTACGTGGACGTGTATTAGAGAATGCGTGACGTTAGGTGACCGAATTTACATTAAGTGTCACACTATGTGGCGGTTGTGTAATTATCCTTTTGACGGAGTCTTCATGGCATCACGGTGTGGATTGTCATGCTTTGACATTATTGAGATTTCCCCTAGCCACGGGGCGATCATGCGGTAGTGATTGGGTATGATATTGAAGCATGCGGAGTATACATGATTGGTCGTCCGGGAATCGCGTATCCTATGATTAGGATCGAATACCCGAAATGGCCTTCTCATAAGGAATGTCTAGCTCTCGAGAATCTTTGCAAAGTGGGAGTAAATGTGTTATCCCGAGAGCATGATATCCAGATTATAAGATACGATCGTTAATGTATTGACACTCGAGATACGATCGTATTGATATTATTACAGCGATAGGATTGCAAGTTACACGGTAACTGCTTCACATGAAAGGTAGTAGTCATTGCTTTTGACTCTTCCGATGATTGGGGGTCACGGTGTGTTGCTAGATGCTATCCCGTGATCGTTAGGCATGAAGGGCATTTTAGTAATTTGCACTTTGTGTCTACGGCCAACATATTCGGAAACCTATCGGGTCACACATTTATGAACATCGAGTCGGATTAAAATGCGGTTATAGTTGATAACCAAATAAGGAAAGTTTATCTCTAGACTATAAATGTTATAATGGTAAATTAATATGGTGATATTTATTTATTATGAATGAATAAAATACAAAATATTAATTATATACAAATTATATTAATTAAAGAATATTCCGGAAGTCAATTTTTTGACTATTGGGGCGCCACATTTAAGTGTGTAAGATACATTTGGATTGTGCACTTTAATTAATAAGATTACCATAATATTAATATAAGATATTAATTGATTTTGAAAAAATAGATTTATGGTAATAAGATAATTATATTCAATATAAGATATTGGCAAAGTTAATTATAATAAGAGAGATAAATCAATCGAGAAGATTTTCTTTATTTTATTGGGAAAAAGGTTTTTCTTCTTCTACACACATATGGGGCGCCATTTTTGACTATAAATAAGAGGTGGGTGTCAAGCTCTTTTGTACATCACAATTGCAAGAGCTCATAGTTCTTGTGTAAAATAAAGAGCAACCTATAGTGAGTTTGTGAGGGAGGAGAAAGGCCGGTCTAAGAACCGGAGTTTTTCCGATAGCAATCAAGGAGGATTCGGCGAGGAGTTCGTGTGGATTAGTGATAGAGGCCGGACGCGTGGGCGGCTTGCAAGATCAGATTACTCTCCGTTGGCGGTCAAAGCGACGATCTTATAGATCATCAAGGTATAACCGTCAAACTACTTAACGTGTTTATTGCATTAAACGAAGAACGATCTAGAAAAAGGAAATCAAATTTTAAATTCCGCTGCGTTAAACTAGTGATTTCCTAACACGTGAAAGTGATTCGGACCGCGCCTCTTAGCGATCCTTAACGAACACATCAAACCCTATCCTGAAACCAGTAGGAGTATGCAATCACTTCAGGATTAAGGTAATCTCATCTTGTGATTTAATGAGATTTCTCAATCACGGAATTATATGAGAAACGCAGATTAAATCGGTCCAGTCCTATATGACTCTCATCATATATAAATTCCCCACTTAGACAACCAATGTCGACGGTCTGGATAAGACGGCCACACCATAAAGTGTTCTGGACGCATTAATGGTGGTTTAATAAATAGACCCGTACTTTGATTAACTTCACCACGGACTAACATTTCAAATGTATCACCATAAACTTAATCCTCATGTGTGACACACACTAAGTTATATGGCTACATATGATACGACTTGGGGTTTTCAGCAGTGTATAATATATAAGCACGAAGCAAATAATAAGATGAGAATAAATCTGTCATTTATTAATTCTAAAAACAATTATATAAATTGTATTTCGAACGCTACTTCCAACACAAAGTTGGGTTCACGAGTTAAACAATCACACCACTACATTGTCATTATCTTTCAGGGAGCTTTCTCATGACATATGGTATTGGAGAAATAAAACAATGCATCATCCACATGTTCATCCGCCAATCCTAGTCTTTCTATCTAAGGCTATTCGACATTCAAGAGATTTAAGACTTGCATGGCACATTTAAGTCTTTGGTTGTTTTGATTTCTCGAAACCACGTACTACCTCCGGTTTAAAATATAAGTTATCATATGTGTTTTCAAACAAATTAAGAAAAGCGGTTGAATGTTATAAATTTGATGGTTAATGTCTAAAATGCCCTTTGACTATCATTAATGCAATAGTTGTTAAGTAATGAATAGTGTTTGAATTGATAATAAATTAGAGGTAAGATAGATAAAAGAGTAATGTTGCGTTGGTAACGTACGCAGAATGACTTATGTTATGTGACAAAACTAAAAGTGTAGGATTACTATAAGTCATCATACACTTTTCTACTTGCCCCACAATATAAGTTATTCTACATTACCAATGCAACATTTATTGCTCTTTCTTTATTTTATCCTTAATTTATTATGAATCCAGCAACTTTTTATTATTTAACAACTATTGCATTAATGATACTCAAAGGGTATTTTAGACATTTAACCTTCAAATTAATAATATTCAACCACTTTTTTTAATATATGTCAAAACACTTGATGACTTATATTTTGGACCAGGGGTAGTAATAGTGAATTATTGTGGGAAGTAATATGCCTTTTGATATGTAGCCGGCAGGACACAACAATTTTTTTAATATATAATAGTTTTTTTTTTTTTGCACAAATATATATAATAGTTTAGGACACAACAAATTTTTTTATATATAATAGTTTAGGAATAATTTGTTCTGTCAGCTAATATCTGTGATTTTTCTTTATTGAGGATTAATTGAATGTGTCAACTGTCCTACTAATATAAGACAATTTTTTAACTAGATTTTTTATAATCTTTTTTTGACGTTGATATATTTTTAAAATTATTTAATTATTATGGTTTTGTTTTTATGAGCACAAGTCAAGTGGCGGTCGAAATAAGAAGGATAGAGCAGGCATTTGGATTTTTTTTTTTTTCCCATATGCATTTGGAACAAATCAACAATAATAACTTCAAGCAAATATATGTTGGAAAATAATGGTTAAAATGGATATGTTAAATGATATGTCATATTGGGCCTAAATGATGAATGTAAAGTGTTAGTAATAAAAGAAAAATTGGAGAAACCAATTTCTCCCACATTGAAAGGAAGGAAGGAAGGAAAAGAGCCAAAATATATATGATGTTGTATTAGTGTAGTGGTATGAATTTACCAACTTTATACACCGCGAATGACATTCAAATTGTGGCATTATGGCTTGAACTTGTGCCTACATAACAGCGCCCTCATACATGCTTCTTCTTATTTATTTCTACAATAAAAGCCTATATAAAGTATCATAAATAACGATGACATTCAAAGTTCTTAAAGCATATTGAAGGTGTTGTGCTTGCTTGTCATTGCTTTTCTACATTGCTATCCAAACTCTATCCAGGAGATTAACGTGTGCTCTCTGTCATTGCTATCACACGTCTTCTTGGCACACGAAGGTGAGGGGAATTAGTCTTAAAGAAGCGTAAAAGCCTATATAAAGAACATCATACATAACCATGACATTGGATTCATATATCCTATATATATATATATATATATATATATATATATATATATATATATAGATATATATTATATAGTTTCCACGGGTATAGCTCGATCGTTAAAGAGTTTGAATCTTATAGGGACATTCAATTTTGTCTGTAGTGTGAGAGTTTGAATCCATATGCATGTATCAACATCTTTCAACAACAACAAAAAAACGTACACTGAAGTATTGAGGCACATCCATCATTTTACTTGAATAATGATAATGTCACAACATTTATCCACAACATTTGTATTTTGGCAATGGATCCCATTTAATAATGTGATTTGAATTTTTTTTTAAATATTAAAAATAAAAATACACATGTTGTGGAACAATATTATGGATAATGTTGTGGCATTATCATTGTTCATTTAACTTCCTCCACTGATATTGAGTTTGGAGCCACCTTTTACACACATATATGTATATATAGAGAGAGAGAGAGAGAAATATTAGTTTCACGCATAACAACAGACACAACATATATCACAACATAATATGATTGTAGAATCTCTGATGATATGACATTTTTTTTACGAAAACGATAGCACAAATATAAACATACGCACATATGCCTTCATTGGGACTCGAACTCAGGACCTCCAGGTCCTAAGGCCTCGGCAATGACCAATGTGTCAATGCCTCATCAAGGATATGACATTAATTTAAACGTGAGTTTTACTGTCACGTCATTAGTAACATCACGGACACATCAAGTAGTGACATTTGTAGTGTCAAACTAGTTGTAACAGTAAATATCTTTCACACACTTATATATACATACAAAAGGAATTAAGCAACAGAGAATTTCATTAATTGAATTGTTTTTGTCTTACAAGTTACATCCTTACATCAACCATATGGTTATAACAAACTACACACATATCAAGAGAATCTAATATAAGATATTATCCAATCTAGTAGAGTCAATCATATAGAGCCAGCTGTCCTCTCTTATATTATTCTTTCACAGCCCCTCTCAAACGAACATGTGGAGCTGTCACATTGAGTTTGTGCCTGAATGTTTCAAATGGTACAATAGGCAATGCTTTTGTCAGGCAGTCTGCAATTTGATCTTTAGTTTGTACATAGCACACCACAAGTTCCTTGTTTAAAACCATGTTCCTAATAAAGTGAACATCAACTTCTATGTGCTTATTCCTTGCATGATACATTGGATTTTGAGCCAAGGAATTTGCTCTGTGTTGTTATCCACAAGATGCGATGAAGTCTTTGGCAGATTGAACTTCATCTCATTTAGTAGCTGCTTTATCCACTTCACTTCTGCTGCAAGGTTTACCAGGGATCTGTACTCAGACTCATATCTAGATCTTGACACCACGGTTTGCTTTTTGGAGCTTCATGATATAAGAGAATCCCCTAGATACACACGGTATCCACCTGTTGATTTCTATCTATTGGACACACAGCCCAATTAGCATCAGAAAAACCATGTATTTCAAGTGTTTTTGAAGGTCTGAACAACAGTCCCATTCTTAATTAGTGTTCCATGAATGTACCTCAGTAACCTTTTCAAACCCTGCCAGTGTGTGGTGTAAGGATCTTGCATGAACTGGCTCAGAGTATTCACATCAAACGATATGTCTGGCCTTATTAGAGTGAGATATTGCAAGGATCTTATAATACTTATGTACACAGGAGGATCTGTTAGAGGCTCACCTTCCCGTGGGAGTAATTGTTTTCCAGGTACCATTGGTGTTGGACAGGGGTTCAAGTGGTCCATCTTCAACCTTTTAAGTAACTGAGATGCATAATAAGACTGAGTTAGATGCAGTCCATCTGAATTTCTAGTCACCTGCATTCCCAAGAAGTGTGACACTGGCCCTAAGTATTTTAAGGAAAACTTGGAATCCAAAAGTTAGATGAATTTTGGAATCAGTCCATGTGAATTTCCTGTCAACAGTATGTCATCAACATATATAAGTGCAAACAAGATTTGTTTGTCAAGTCTGAACATAAACAATGATATATCACACATGGACTGAGGGAACCCCAAACCAAGCAACTGGGTTTTAAGGGCTTCAAACCATGCCCTTGGAGCCTGCTTCAATCCATATATTGCCTTATTCAATTTACAAACATAACCTGGCCTTCTTAGATCTTCAAAACCTTCTGGCTGATCCATATAAACTGGCTCCTACAGTGGACCATTTAGAAATGCATTGTTGATGTCTTTCTGATTAATTGGCCAATGCATTGACACTGCAATAGACATGACAATTCTGATAGTTGCAAGCTTAGCTACTGGACTGAATGTCTCAGTAAAATCAATCCCATAATTTTGAAGATACCCCTTGGCAACCAGTCTTACATTATGCTTCAAAATACTCCCGACTAGATTTAGCTTCAGCTTGAATACTGATTTGCACCCAACAGTATTCTGATTTGAACTAGGCCTCACTAGATCCCATTTTCCATTGTGAGTTAGTGCTTTGTACTCATCAACCATTGCCTATCTCTATTTGTCATCCATCAAAGCATCTGATGCATTGGTTGGTTCACTAGGAAAGGTGTGAACCTTACTGATTGATGCACTGTAGGTCTTAGGCTAAAATATGCCACTTTTTGACCTAGTTTGCATGTGGTGAGTTTTGACACTATTTTGAGTGAAAGTGGTGGTAAGCACAGTTTCTGTGTTAGTAGTGACTTCAGTATTTGGTGAGACATTGATGGATGATGTTTAATTAGTGTTGATAACATGGGATGAACTAGACATGAAGGGTGTAGGTGATCTGGTGTGTGATGGTGTAGGTGATCTAGCATGTGATGCTGTAGTGTGACTGGATATAGGAGATGCAGCTTCATGAGAAAAAGAGTGAGAGTTACCATATTGTTGATTTGCACTTGACCTTTCCTCAGAGTTACAACTCAAGTTTGGCTCTGGTCCTAGATCTGGCTCAATCACAATAGTTGTTGGTTCAGTGTGCCCCTCTGAGTGAGACAGACCAAAGGGAAGAGGATTAGTGACGTGGTCAGGAGTGCAAAGAATCTGTTTTGAGGGCCCTTGAATAAAGCCATCAGAGAAAGGAAACTTGGTTTCATCAAACTTAACATTGTTGGAGATGTATATTCTGCCTGATCTATCCAGACATTTATACCCCTTATGATGAGGACTAAGGCCTAAGTTGACACACTGAGCAGTATGGTATTGGAATTTAGTAGTATGGCAAGGTCTTAAATAGGGATAGACAACACAACCAAAAACTTTGAAGACAGTATAGTCTGGTTTCTTGCTAAATAGACACTCATGAGGGGATCTATGACTCGGAACTAGAGTTGGAAGGCAATTAATGATATATACAGAGGCTTGGAAACTATGCCACCAAAAGCTAAGTGGCATTGAGGCTTGAGCCAACATGGTCAATCCTAATTTTGTAATGTGTCCGTGCTTCCTTTCTGCTCTTCCATTTTGAGCATGATCATGAGGACAATGATGTCTAAAAACTATACCATGTTGCTTTAGAAAAGGTTCAAAAACTCTATACTCACCCCTCAATCAGATTGAACACACTTGATTTTGGAGTTAAATTGTGTTTCTACCAGATTTTTAAAGTGAGTGAACACAGAAATTGCTTCAGATTTAGGTTTTAAAGGAAAGATCCAGGTAAACATGGTATGATCATCTATGAAATGAATGTAGTACAGATGTCCTTCAGTGGACTTAACTAGAGCAGGGCCCCAGATGTCAGTGTGAACTAAATCAAACAAAGAAGTAGCATGAGAAGCAGAATTCAAATGGGGTAAGGAATGGGATTTACCAAATTGGCAAGCATCACAAAACATCAATTTTCCATTGATACAGCATTACAATCATTCGGAATTTGACTCAGAACTCTACTGGATGGGTGACCTAACCTCATATGCCACACATTAGGATCCTTATTAGGGTCTAGGACATCTAGAGACTTGACACTTCTAGATCTAGCTGACACATGACTAAGGAAAGCAGCAGATTGTTGGCACTAGATTGGCTTGGATTGAAGGAGATCTCTTCTGTCTCACTGTCCAGAGGCACTATCTGATAGAGACCATCCTTGAGTTGACCCCTGAGCATTGGCCTCCTTGTTACCTTGTCCTTAACAAAACAAACATCATTAGTAAATTCAGTGAACACATCATTATCAGACATTAACTTTGAAAGACTAAGTAAATTCCTGGTAATTTTAGGAACATGAAGGACCAAATTCAGGAATAAGGGTCTAATATGAGTGTGAAGGACATGTGACATGTGTGCTCAATATGTAGGTGTTCACCATTTCATACAGTAAGTGTATCACTGCCATGATTGACAACACTTTGACTAAGATTACCCAAATCAGATGTCACATGATTGGTGGCTCCACTGTCTAAATACCAAGCATGATCTGAAACTGTGCTAGGTGTTTGCCATATAAGCTAATGGTTGATTTGGTCTTGGTGCATTGTGATCTGGAGGTTGGAAATCCTTCTCAAACCTATGCCAGTAAATTGCCACAGTATGCCCATTCTTGCCACAGAACTGGCATTGCACCTTGGCGGAATTCCCTGATTGTCTGCCTTCACTTCTTCCTCCTCCTCTATTTCTGTCACTGCACCATGTCACTGCATGGATTTACACTAACATACTGTTTTTATCCATAGCACAAGAGAACAGTACAGATCTACATTAAACAGCATGCATTAGATATTCAAAAGTATAAGGGCTCATATCAAACCAAAGCATCGTGAATTGATGGACAAAACTCCGTTCAAACATATATTCAAGGCATTTGAAGATGAAAAGGTCATTTTGGAGAAAAAGAAGAACGACATACTAGATGAGCTTATAAATACATACAACAGATCAGACCAAGCATTCAAGATTGGAAAGCATTATCACATGCCAACTAGGAGTGATGTCAAGCTAATTTTTGACATAGAAGATGACAAAAAAGAAGTTAGAGACATGAGCAAGCACTCAACAGAAGAAACTTCATTGAAAACAAGGTTGTTCTTTGATGTTGGAAGAATAAAAGTAAGTGCTCTGAAAGAAACAATAAAAGGGACGGTGAAGAGAAGTGACAAAACATCAATTGAAGACACAGTCAAGCTACTATGCCTTCTATTACTTGGTACGGTCTTCTTTGCCACCTCACGCCAAAACATTGCTTGGTCGTTGATAAGCGGATTTTCTAGGTCCGGTCGATCAAGTAAAAACTCGAAACCTTAGCAAAATCTACTTTCTAACCGGCAGTGGACCGGGTCAATTGTAGGATAGTGCTTGAGGAGTCCGAGGTCGAACCCACAGAGATTGGTTTTTGAGTACCGTTGACTTAGCACTCAGTTCAGGTCAAACAGATAGGTGTGAAGTTATACTATTGCGTGAAAAGAAAGATTACACTACTCGGAATTCCAAACAATTAAAAGAGGTATGGCGAACCACGTTCACCCGGATTACTTTACCCTCGTAAAGATTGCCCGGGAGTGTGCCTTACTCTACCTTGCCGTCTCAACGATAACTCATAGGACAAACCCGTATTGGGCTGGACTCAATGACTAGGCGTCAATCTAGTACACGGGTAGTGTCGACTACCTTTCAAGCCCAAAACTTCTACGGTCCCGAAACCCCGTTCCCACGTCGCCGCAACATACATTTATAAGCTACATGTGTGCAACAATGAACAAGGTTGTCAATCTCATTCAAAGCTATTAAAACAATCAAAACAAGTTTCGAGACAAGGATTATTAATTAGAACGTTTATTTACGCACTACACTACCTCCCGGTTCATCGATCTAACGGCGTTTCACCCGCCTTCACATAGTTCAACCATACAAGGAATTTAGCTACTCATAATCGAATCTAAGCAATAAAAACAGAAGAAAAACATCACAACAACACCAAAATAACAAAAGAACATACTTACTTTACTCAACTTGAAGGAGGTACCAAATGTGCTTACAAAAGATCGAATTTTTGCTAAGTGAAAATTTACGGATCGAAGCTAAAAGTTAGTAGATCAAAGAGAGGATTGAAAGAGGATTCTAATGATATATAACACTTGATCTAACTCTAAAAGACGAAGAAAATCGCCCAAAATCTCCAAAACTATCTAATATTATCGCCCCCTCTTTTCCACTTGGTCTTTGTGAGAAAATGAGCAGCCTTTATATAGAAAAACCTCTCATCCGTCCGGATGTCCTCAATGTCCGGCCGGATCGTTTTGATTCTCAGGTGTCCGGACGGATGCATAGATGTCCGTCCGGATGGCATGCTCTTGTCCGTCCGGATGCTTCCTCTGTCCGTCCGGACGGGTTCTTCATCAAAAAATCTTCCAAAAACCAGTGAGTTAGCCGTCCGGACACAACAACTTGTCCGTCCGGACACAACAACTTGTCCATCCGGACAGCCATTTTGCAGCCCAAATCTTCACTTTTTCACCTCCAACCTCCGTGTTTCGCCTCGGACACGTCCAAACTCATACTTCTCGCCTTTCGGGCTCTCGAGACACCCTAGTCCTACATCCATATGAAAACAACAAACAAACGCATAACCCCGCAAACTACGGGTGCTCGGGAGAAACGAGTATAAAATGCTAAAAATAAGGTCGAGTTTACGGAAAACCGTGATACTCGCCGTGCAATAAATCCTCATTTAATACTCAAGATAGGTCTAAACTCACGAAACATGCCAGAAATGTGATAATAGTGGGCTGAACTGTACAAAAATGTACTGTAAAGTTGGTTCATATCAGTCGTATATATACTTTGTGGACAAGCTCAAAAGATTACGCGCATACGATTGGTCCTCTCATATATTAAAAGAACTGCAAGATGGACTAAATCGACAATGGTCACATCCAAGATACATCAATGGATGCACTGTCTTCCTCATTGTAAGAACTCTATTTCATTATAGTTGCAACTTGAATTATATTGAAAAATGCATACTATTACAATACTATATTATATTGTTACAGTACTGGTTCTGTGAGCACACAGATGATAGAAGATGTTTTCAAACAGCAAAAAAAGCAGAAAAAAAGAAGAGGGGAAGAAGATTATATCAAGCAGAGGAATTCCAAGGATAACAAAATGGAATTTGAAAGACCTGCAAGGCACTCTAACAAAGAGCAAGCTACGAAAAATGGCAGAAAATGAGGTAACTAATAAAAAGTAGATTCATAATGCAGGTGATAGTTCATACTAAACTGATTATAGTTCTATGTCAATTCATTACAATACCATGTCAATGCATTACAATCCTATGTCATGCAACTCTAATGCTAAACCAATTTAAACTTTTCCAATCCAATATCAAACAGTTCAATGCAGTAGAATTGACTCCAACAATGAATGAGCTACTCATGATACGAAGTCTAGCACCAAATCTTTTTTATATTATTAGTCATTTAGTCTAATGTATCATGTCAAAAAAACTAGCATAAAATGTATGAAACACTCCAACCAAATATTCACTGAAAATGTAAAATATGAAACAATAGGGTTAGAATCAGACCAAAAGAGTTTTTATCTTTTCTGAAATCCGTGATTATGAAAATAACATATTGATCAGCGGACTAATTATATATAGGGTTATTTCCTTAAAAGTATAGTTTTTTATATTTATTAGCCTCATAAGGACATAAAGGAATCTGTTGGACTTATAAGTACATAATATATCTACATGTACCAAAATATCCCTAATCTAATAAAATAAGCTAAACCCATGGCATTAATGTTCTTACCGTTCTTCCTCGCTGAAAAACTGGAAAAAAAACCGCCCAAAATCACTGATAAAAACTGCCCAAAGTCTCCTTCAATTCGCCTTCAAGATCAATTAAGAGGATTAACAGCCGGAATTCAAAATCAGGCTTCAAAATCAAACCGCACAACCCCGTTTCTTCAGAAAGGAAGAACAACTGAAGAAAAAATCTGAAAAAAGCAGTGGAGAATCGAGGAACATGGTGAGACAGAAGCAGGTGGTTAGAAAAAAGCAGAAACAAGCACGAAGTAGTAGAACAAAAGAAGCACCAAAGAAATCTTAGTAAGAAATCATTTACCATAATTACAATGAGAAATTTTTACTAAACTGAATGTATTTTGTTTAATTTCAAATTAGGTTTCTAGTTCAGAAATTAGTGAAATTGTAGTGAAACTTCTTTGAAAAAGTGTTCTAGATCATATAAATGTATTTCTGATGAACATAAAGTAACTGCATGTTGTATAGAACAAATATTTAAATGAAATTGATATGGTAATAGCATATGTCACTGCAAAAACTGTACCATTTTTAGTTAAAATTGTAGAAGTTGGTGAAGTCATTGTCCAAGGTGTTCTAGATGACTAAAAACCATCTACATACATATAAAAAGAGGTGGTAGTCACTGCATTTTCATTTACATAAGTTTTGAAATGAAATCAGTACAGAATATCAAGTCACTGTATAATTGTTATGATGTTATTAAACTGGTCAACAACATGACATTACATATCTGTGTTGTTGTGTATATAAAGTTTGTGAAGTTCAAATAACTTTGTAACTGATATATTGTTTTAAAGTAATCAGCAAGAAATTCAGTAGAATGTCTGTGTTGTTTGGTTTCTAAGGTCTCTGAAACTGTAGTAGAAAATATATTACCATGTCACTGCATGGATTTACACTAACATACTGTTTTTATCCACAGCACAAGAGAACAGTACAGATCTACATTAAACAGCATGCATCAAATATTCAAAAGTATAAAGGCTCATATCAAACCAAAGCATCGTGAATTGATGGACAAAACTCCGTTTAAACATATATTCAAGGCATTTGAAGATGAAAAGGTCATTTTGGATAAAAATAAGAATGACGTACTAGATGAGCTTATAAATACATACAACAGATCAGAGCAAGCATTCAAGATTGGAAAGCATTATCACATGCCAACTGGGAGTGATGTCAAGCTAATTTTTGCCATAGAAGATGACAAAAAAGAAGTTAGAGACATGAGCAAGCACTCAACAGAAGAAACTTCATTGAAAACAATGTTGTTCTTTGATGTTGGAAGAATAAAAGTAAGTGCTCTGAAATAAACAATAAAAGAGACGGTGAAGAGAAGTGACAAAACATCAATTGAATACACAGTCAAGCTACTATGCCTTCTATTACTTGGTACGGTCTTCTTTGCCACCTCAGGCCAAAACATTTCTTGGTCGTATCTATACTTTGTGGACAAGCTCAAAAGATTACGCGCATACGATTGGTCCTCTCATATATTAAAAGAACTACAAGATGGACTGAATCGACAATGGTCACATCCAAGATACGTCAATGGATGCACTGTCTTCCTCATTGTAAGAACTCTATTTCATTATAGTTGCAACTTGAATTATATTGAAAAATGCATACTATTACAATACTATATTATATTGTTACAGTACTGGTTCTGTGAGCACACAGATGATAGAAGATGTTTTCAAACAGCAAAAAAAGCAGAAAAAAGAAGAGGGGAAGAAGATTATATCAAGCAGAGGAATTCCAAGGATAACAAAATGGAATTTGAAAGACCTGCAAGACACTCTAACAATGAGCAAGCTACGAAAAATGGCAGAAAATGAGGTAACTAATAAAAAGTAGATTCATAATGCAGGTGATAGTTCATACTAAACTGATTACAGTTCTATGTCAATGCATTACAATCCTATGTCACTGCAATCCTAAGTCATGCAACTCTAATGCTAAACTAATTTAAACTTTTCCAATCCAATATCAAACAGTTCAATGCAGTAGAATTGACTCCAACAATGAATGAGCTACTCATGATACGAAGTCTAGCACCAAATATTGAAGAATCCGAAGAAGAATATGATTCTGAAGTAGAATCTACAGGAGAATCAGAAGAAGAATCTAAAGGATAATTAGAAGAAGAATCTGAAGCAGAAGCAGAAGAAGAATCTGAAGGAGAAGAAGAAGAATCTGGAACAGGATCTGAAGGAGAATCTGAAGAAGAATGTGAAGCAGAGTCTGAAAATGAAGAGGCATATTCTGAAAATGAGGATATGGAAGATCAATACCACAACATGGAAGATGAAGGACAATCGGAAGACAATGAAGAACAGATTGGAGAGGAAGATGCAGGGGTTGAAAAGAGCAAGGAAGATAGTGAAAGCAATATGCAACCAGAACCAGAACCAGAAAATGAAGCGGTTCGAAAACAGCAGCCTCATCAAACTCAAAAGGAACACAGACCGAAATTAGGACCTCTTCCATCATTCGAACTACTGACACCATCACCACCACATGGTCCTGATAATACAACAGAAGAGGTGCAAAAAATGACTGCAATAAAATACATATTATTATAAATACATAAAATTCGAATTGACATTATCTAGAACACATGTAGGAAGAAGAAAATGGGATGGAGAAACTGAAAGACCAAAACACCACACTTTCAAAAGCATTGGAAGATGCCAACAAAAACATTCAACAACTCAAAGAAGAACTGGTAAGTATCTTGTTTATATTGCAATTCAGAGTATATTATGTTATGCAAATACATACCACTGATGTCACTGCACCAAGTCACTGCATCACATAAGATCACTGATGATAGTTTCATTATCCAAAGTCATTAATTAACAAGAATATATTGCAGGCAAAAAGGCAAACTTATGAAGCTAGCTTACAAATGATGACTAAAAGAGTGGAAGAACTAAAAGCTGAAAATGCAACCCTCAAATCCAGTCTGAAAGATTTCAAGGAAAAAGAAGTTGATATCCAAACAAAGATTGAAAAATTAGAGGAAGCTTGTAAGTAAATAACTACAGGTGCCTCTAATGAATTAGATAATGGAGAGAGAATTAAATACAATCGTAACGCGTAATCGGCTAGAAGAGTCGGACACGTGAGCTCGCCGATCGTGCCAAGTGTTGTCCTCGCTAAGCCAAGTAATCCTGTTCTCAGGAGTTACGGAACGGTCCGGTTGGTCGGTGGAGAATAAGGAGTTGAATAAGAAGCTTGAAAATGCCATGGCGGTCACCATTGAATCGGTCCCGAATGGTCCGAAATAAGGAAAGAAAGAAAATTCTTTTTAAGCGTAAGGCGTGTGAAATCTTTGCCCTCTGGAATCTAACAATTAAAGAATTAGAATACCAACATCAAAAGATTGCCGGTCTATTGCAAGAACTAAAGAAAAGAAAGAAATCAACTGAGGGCCTAAATGAAGAAGTCAAGAAACTCAAGAATAATATGTATGACAAGGACACAACAATTGGCACTTTGAAATCTGAACTTATGGAGAAGAATCAAATAGATAATGAGCTGAGAGAAAAGATGAAAAGGCAAGAAACCAAAATTCAAGAGCTCAATAGCAAAATCCAACAATTGGAAGATGAATATGATTCTCTGGCAACTCATAAGGTATCCCAAAATCTGGAAGAAGGGAAACAAGCAGATGATAGTACTCGTTCATCAAGCCCTACCACTCATGCAGCTGAACAGAAAAAGGCAAGTACAGATCAAGCAACCAATGTGTTCTCAATCGAAAAGAGGGTGAAGCGTGAACCAAGAAAGAGGCAAATGCACAGAGACGAGGACTTTCACTATTCAGCACAGAAGAAGAAGAAGAGGATTGAAGTCGAACAAAAAGAAACCATACTTCATACCTGATGAAAATCCATGTGATGAAGCAGGGAAACTCATTGTGCACAAAGAAAAAGATTATTACACTTGTGGACCACACATGCTTCCAGAAATATATGTTACAATTCAAGAACTAAATGCAAAGGAAGGCAAAGAGTAAGCATTCCTAACTAATCATCCAAAATTATTTATTTATATTTTCAACACTAACAACAAAATAACAAATACAAGGCACTAGTCTGGTCAAACTCGCTCGGCGATTACCCATTTGTGAATGTGGACTCCATAATGTACATTTTGAATGACCTCCACGTAGACGAAGCGGAAACTATTATTGTCACTGCATGTCACTACATTGCATCATGTCACTGCACTTCCCAAAATCATTCAAAAGCATTCACTTCCAAGTACTGATAAAAATACATTCCATTGTTCCAAAATGCGTGAATTCATGAACTAACTTCATTGAATGCAATGTCAAACAGGTTCTTGAAAGAGTCATTGAATTGATAAATCAAGACAGCATACTGAAGGATTCAAACTACATATTTTCTACAAAGATAAATGTATACAAATAAACTTATTGCAATATGTGAAATTTAAATTCAAAATCTAATTGACATTGAATCTGAAGGCTGTTATTGAGGAGACTGGACGTTGCAAAACATTCACAAATAAAGCAATCACGAACATCATACAAACAATCCTCAAAGGAAATAAGGTATTGCTACCGTTATGTTGTTCGGGAAAATAGTCAAGACCATACCACTGGGTTCTCCTAACATACAAGTTAGGAGATAATTCATGGAAATTGTATAATTCTGCACCTATAAAACAAAAAAAGTCGGCATATTCATCAAAGAGTGCGAAAGAACAGTAAGTTATCAAAGAAAACAATGCATCTTAATGTAACTCTATGTTCTAGTAAATATTACTAAAAAATTCTACATATACTTACAGGTGCAGATTTTCTTGAAAACCATTGAATCAACATCAGATGCAACAACCAACCAACAACAAACATTAGCAGCAGAAGTCGGACATATTCCAAACCTTCCGTTACAAGACAATCAAATGTAAGTCTGAATACCATTACATAAGAAATTAAACAAAACAGAATGTATGAACTAACAGCATTTTATAAACGTAATGCAGAAACTGTGCTTTGTACGTCGCATATTACATCTACAAAGTAGCACAAGATCAGGGGATTCCACCAGTTCTAGAAGATGAACAAGTATAGACGTGAAAAGGAAGGTTGTCAATTCATTAGTGCTTAACAAATTACACAAATGGGAATAAGAAAGATAATGTAAATTGACTTTTGAATGGAATGGTTATTTTGGTAGACTATAGTTGTTTGGCCTAATAGTCTGTTTTGAGACAATGATTGTGTTGTTATTATCTTGAATATATCTCTTTTTATCAAACATAGAGTGTTTTAATACTTCCATGCTTTATATGTATGATACAAAATTACATATCATCAATAATCAATTATTGATTATTTGCTTTATTTCAATTTTTTTCTACATTCTGTTTTCAAAGTAACAATAGTTATTAATTTGGTTGAATTGAATATATTATAATCTGAATATGTAAACAAAACTGCATTGAAAACCCAAGTCCTGTTTGACCAAAATTTTGGAAATAAATGCATTGGAACATATCAACTCATATTGAAATGGATAATTAATCATTTTATTACAAACAAACAAAAAAGAAATGGATAATTCTACCGAAACTACATGCAGTGACATCAGTGTCACTGCAGTGACACGGGTATTAGCAGGAAATATATAGCTGAAAATACAATTATAAACAATAAATACAGCAAAAAATTGAAATAAATATATATTGGAATACATGAAATCAATAATAATAATAATAATAATATTCCATTACAGCAAAGAAAAAAAACATAAACAGAAAAATGCAGTGACACAGAGGTCACTGCAACAGAATACTGAACAAATCCAAAAAACCAGCACAAGTACTCAAACAGACTTTGAACGAGAACATGTCTTCTTATTATGGTGTCCAAACTCTCCACAACCGCCACATTTGATAGTACGCTTTGATAACGACTCACCACGAGATCAAATACGCTTGATCTTTGGCCTACCAGGCTTCTTCTGCGGAACATGAGATGGCATAAGATTTTCAGGATTGTTATTCAAGAATGGACCAAGGATCGGATTTATACTAAACTTATAGGAAGCAGCAAATGACTATGACAAAAAACATGGATCAACATAATCATCCAACGGAAACCCCGCACTCCTAATCACAGCCAAAACATGAGGACAAGGATAGCCATTCCGTTGCCACTCATTACAAGAACATCTGTGAAAATTCAGATCAACACTTGCAGAAGGATTTGAAAAAACTTCATACTTATAATAACTGGAAGTAGAAACACTAAAATCCCTTCCTGCATCCATCAACTTATACAAAATAGCATCAACTTTCGGACAGATTGACGAAGAGAAAGTTGCATCAAGAGCACGCCTTTCTGAAAATCTTTCCATTAGCTTAATACGGATGCCATCAACCATATTTAAGACAGGGAGGTGCCTCTCCCGATAGATCCATGAATTGAACGACTCTGCTAAAGTGGAAGCGACATGACCATATCGACAACCTTTAAAATAAGCGTTAGCCCAATTCTCCGGGACGTAAATTCTCAAAGAATTTCGTGCACGTTTTCCACCTTCAAGTAAAAACATTTCCATATGCTTCTGGTACTCTTCAACAGTTGAAGCATAAGCACATTCATAAAGCAAATGAACCAATCTATCACGCAAAGCCTTATTGCCGAATTTACCACTAAAATGATTCTTCAAATTCATCTGCAAATGGTATATACAGTAGAAATGAAATGCATCTGGAAACACCTCCTTTATAGCTTCAATTACACCAGGAATTCTATCTGTAATAAACATCATTCGACGAATAAGGATACGTAAATTCCTCAAGTGTGACAAGAACCACGTCCAATTAGTAGTATCCTCAGAAGTGAAAACACCAATACATAAAGGATATATTCCTGCAAAAAAACACAATGAATACACTAAAATATACCAGTGACTAAAAGCAAGTCCAAATGCATATAAAATCAAAGTTATATACATTTAATATAAACTCAATGCACTGAAAATACAATGTCACTGCATAATGTTCAATGTCACTGACCGAAAATTGCATGTCACTGCATAAAATGGACATATAATTGCACACAATCAAGATACATACCATTATCACCATCATTTCCAGTAGCACCCAACAGATGACCATGTTGATCAAACTTCAAATGAGCCCCATCAAGAAATAACAACAGTCGACAATGTGCAAAGCCACGAACACAAGCATCAAACGCAATAAACAGACGTTGGAAACAGCGTGTAACAGGATGAAACTCTAAATGGACAACAGATTCAGGGTTTGTCTCACATAAGATCCGAACATAAACTGGTAAACTATTGAAAGACTGTTTAACATCACCGTATAAAGAATCCCTAGCCTTTTTAACCGCACGCCAAGCAAGCTTATAATTCAGTAGACGACCATAATCAGTAACTGATGAACGTCGCAAATCCGTTGCAAAATAACTAGGATCATAACGGATCTTCTTAAGGACTTGCTTGCCAATAAGATCAGAAGTCATACGACAATCCCGGCCAAAATCTCTTGAAGATGTTCTACAAGTATGAACATTGCAGAGCTGCTTTACAACAAAATGTCATGTGGATGTTTCTACCAAACCACGAACATTCCATCCACATTTCGATGAATCCTTCAAAGCACAAACATCATTAATCCTATCATTGGAATTCTTGGTATAAACATACTTAAAACCAGTTTCCACAGACAGTTTTTGCAACACCTCCCTAAAAGCAATTACACCACCCTTGAACCGTTGACCCTGCTTGACAAGTATTTTATCCCAACCGGAAGTCAAGCGACAAATTTCAGGTATAGATACCGAAGATGAATACATATAAACTTCAGACTCCACATTATCCTCAAGTGCAAGAACACTACCACCATTATACGAAGATGAAGAACCAACAACAGCACTCCCCACAACTTCCATATTCACACGACTACTATTGCATGATTTAGCAACTGAAATCATTGAATGAACATCATCCTCAGAGCATATTAACCACTTAGGGTTATCAGGCAACAAGTAGTACAAACTAATGCACACATCCTTCAAATCAGACCACCGATGCGAAAGTTTATCATGAATAAACTTGAGATTAGTATCACGTGTAACGGAAACAACGCATGTTTCCTCTTTATACCCACACATAAGCAGCAACACACTCATGACTTAATACCTGTGGGAGAAAGAAGACATGTCAGTACAGCATTAAACCATGTCACTGCATCCCTGAACTTTGTCACTGCATAAACCTTTCAGCTAAATCATCAATCAAACACATAAAATAGTTTGTTCACTACAGAAATTAGTCAAAATCATATGCATAAACCAACACAAATCATAAACCAGCATCAGAAAAGCATACACTACAAATATGTTCACATACTACCAATAACAATATCAAAATCAACAGCACAAGCAAATATAGTTCTAAACCATGTCATTGCATCAGTGAACTATGTCATTGTATAAACCTTTCAGCTAAATCATCAATCAACCACAGAAAGTAGTCAAAATCAGATCCATAAACCAACAAAATTCAGAAATCAACAAAAACATTGCAAATATGCAGAGATAGATGTTTTATCCAAAGAAAGATGCAACAATAAAAACACTAGAAAAAAATGAAGTACAAATGAAACCTGGTAATAGCAATGAAGGATTCAACAATGGCGGATTCAACAATTGAAAATTCAGCAATGACAGAAATGACTTTGATTTAGTTAATGCAAGTCCAATCCACAGATTCATCTTCAAACTAAACCAATTGCAGAAATGAACAAGGCCGGATTCATCAACGAAAATTTCAACAATGAAACTCTATGATGACGCATACAATTTCGCGATGCAGTGACCAGAAAAATTTCAGACAAACATCTTAATATTCATAGCTATTAAATGCAAAGATCAAAGATCTTCTTTTTCCGAAAGCGTGAATGTTTTTTTTTTTTTGAAACCAGAAAGCGTGAATCTTTGTGTGTTATTAATGAAGACCGCTGGTGATTTAATTAGTATTAATTAAGGGTAGAATGGGAATAATGAAAAAGTGTGTCCTTATAAGTCCAACAGATTCTTTTTTTGTCTTATGTTCAATAAATTCGTTTTGTATTTTGTCGTTGTTTTTACTTTTATATATATATATATATATATATATATATATATATATATATATATATAATGATTAATAATATAAAAGTCTATTATGATACGTATTAGGACGTGGCTACCCATGTATTGCACACGGTGTTTAAGCTAATAATATGACAATAAAGATAATGAATGGAGGGACGGTCATGACTCTTTGATGTAGTAGTACTATTTTTTGTATTAATTAAATATTAACTCCCATTAATTAGATTAAATGTTTGAGAGATTGTCCTTCAATAGAATAAGTGTATATTGTGTGATTTAAGTCAAAGTCCATTTCAGTTTATTTAGAATTATTAAATGAGGTTGTTTGAAAGATTGAATTGAATAACATTTAAATACTGATTCAAATTAGAGCAAGAAACAATTAAGAAAATTTGTTTTGGGGTTTGTCTTCAGAGTTTGGCGATTTAATTTTATTAAATACTTTCAACAATTGCGTTTTCTCAAAAGCTATATCACATTTATTCGGTTAATAAGAACGTACGGTAAAAGCTGAAGCAACAGGATCCAGAGGTCGTCGGTTCAAATTGTGTGTTGTGTAGAAAATAAAATAAAAAAATCATTTTATGTGATAATATTTGTATTTCGTTTATGTACAAAGAAAGAACCACAAGTTTATGTTTAATATGCATGTACGTGTGTGTGTATATATATATATATATATATATATATATATATGTGTGCAGAACGATCAAATCTGATAGCATGAGCGATTAATCGAAATTGTAAAGAATCCTAAGTTAATCGCTTAAAACCGTCGCTCTGCTTGGATTATAAAAGAGCCGACTCAAGTTGACAAGACTTGTAACGCCCCCAAACTAGAGGTGTTCACGGATACGGTTTATCCAAAACCGAACCGATCCGAGGTCATTCGGTTCGGTTAATACTCGCTTTCGGTTCGATTTCGGTTAATGATATAGAGAAACCGAAAATTTTGGTTCGGTTGATTAATATAACTTATCCATAACCGAACCGAATTAAAAACCGAACAATTAACCAAACCAAACAAAACAAAAACCGTAACCGAACCGTTTATATCAAACATGTATAATTGGCTTTCATAACCAAAATATTATTTTTGTTCTGAAAATTTGTTTGTAACCGAACCGTTATCCGAACCGTTTATAACCGAATAGAAAAATCGCATAAAAAACCGAACTGTTTATGACCGAATAGAATTGTTAAATTTTATTTCGATTTTGGTTAACCGAACCATATATTTCGGTTCGGTTCCCTAAAGCAAACGGTTCGGTTTCGGTTTCGGATATTTACTAACCGAAATTTCGGTTCGGTTTCGGTTACGGCCATTAACCGTATCGAACTGAACCGTGAACACCCATCAAACTCGTGTCTGTCAGCGCTAATTGAGCAATAAATGATCTGGTTAACTGCTTATAAAGGATAATCTAAGTTGACAAGGCCTGATAACGCCTACAAACTCGTGTCTGACCGTGCTAACTGAACCATAAATGATTCGGTTAACTATTTAAAAGCTAATGACTGCTTAAACTGCCGTACTCGTTTGGACTAAAATAACTGACCCAAATTGACAATACGATTATGTCTCACATTTATAATTAAAGACGAGAATTCAACTATTTCAACTATGTGGTATATATATTAAAGAGTAGTGATACATCCACTACTCTTTCAACCACAATATCTTACACAACACAATCAACACCATATATTTTGTTGGACCCACCATAAAAAATAATTGATCACTTTAATCAAGGACATTCACACATGTAGTGGTTTATACACTACACACAAGTGTAGTGCACATATCATTTTCCTATATTAAAAGTATTGATATAAACTTATTAGGGCGAATATTTCAAAGATTTTCCACAACAATGATTGTAAATCCCAGCTGCCGGAAAAGAGGGTTGCAAATTATAATGTATTGTTAGTGGAAGAATAATTTAATTGTTATGATAGCGCCGTTTTATTACTTTATAGCTAGTGGGAGACATATTTTAATTCATTTGCTGAAAATTTCAAATACTCGTGAGTTGCATGGATTCTTATTATTTGGCAAGAAAACAAATACTCCCTCAATTTTTAACTGCCGCAAAAAGAAATTTTACACAGATAAAATAAATGATTAATATATCTAAAAAAATGATTAATTTGTCATTTGATTTTTTTAATATATACACACCGTTAAATAGGGGTGTTAGTATGTAGATACTCTTATCAATTTAACATTTTATGTAGGGCTATATCAACGTAGTTTTACCATGGGTTGAGTTAGGTTGGTTGTATGGGTCAGTTGATCATGTTGAGAGGTTTGATTCGACCTTGAATGTCCGTGATTGGACAAGCCATTTTAAGGCAATATAGAGACAACTAGCCGGTCATGCATGGCCTCCAGACATACATGACTGGATGAAATACCCTATCTATAACAGCACTGCATAGCAAACTGGCTTAGACATGCACGACTGGATGAAATACCCCAACTCCACTCATTAGTTAAGTTGATAATTCACTTAACTATTGATCATCCAATGGATCTAATGTCTAAGTTGATTAACTTTTTAATTATCAAATGCATAGATTAAATCTTTCTATTCTCACTCTTTATTTTTTATACTAAATTCATGACATGTGATGTATTTTTACACTGTTTTGAAGGAAATTTTTAGACGGTGTATTCGCATGACGCAGATACATCTAATTTTTATTAGTATTTTACCATGCAGTGTGAACTATCTCTACACTGCAAAACACCCGCATTTTACATCTAAAATAAATATAACCTTACAATACGGATACACCATCCAAAATTTTCTTCCGAGTTCATAATTGACGTGAATCTCTATTCTTTTTCTGGGAATACTTTAGTTATATTTTAGAGGAACCGGCCACGTAATTAATTAATTATTTTTTCTTTTTTTTTTGTTGCTGCCAACTTCTTTTTTTTTAGGAAGCTGCCAACTTCTTGAAAGTGCCTTTCAAAAAACTTCTTGAAAGTGATATTTGAAATTAAAATAATTAAATCAAAATATTAGGCTGCCGCCGCTGTAAAGTCAAAAAAAAAAAAAATTATACATAAGACGTGTCGAATACGATAAAAAGGAATACGTAATTTACAGCATAATATTATTGACTTATTTGGGCTGTTGGAAAAGCGGCAGACGCGGTGTGTTTTTTTTCTATTATTAATTTTGAATACGATGGTTCGATTTTAATCACATCTCGAATGAAATTTCTCTTACCTTTCCCCTAAATGAAATAAATAAGATTGATTTCGAGTACTGCACAATTTAGTTAAGATCACACATTGGATAATGACATCTTGATTCTGAAAAAAAATCAGAGTCACAAATTAGAAATAAGTAGTGTTAAGTAAACGACATTTAAGTTCGAATTAGAAGCTCAGAAACGATCTGAAATGAAATGAAAGAAGTGTTAAGATTTTTCGGATATTTAATATGAATATTTAATCTCTGAAAAGTCGAATTAAAAGTGTAAACGATTTGAGTCGAGTAAATCAAGCATTTACTTATTCAGCCGAAGTTGAAAGGTCGTTGTCACAATTAAGTCAAGGAGGAATATAATGTACACTAATAGATGAAGAAGTTTCATAGATTCCGAGTTGTCACTTACAATATGCTTCCAATTTACAGCTAAACATTTTACAAAACCTATGAAATATATTCACAATTAATTAATAGTGTGATTAATGAAATGGTCAAATGGTCTTTGTAGTTGTTTTCTTAGACAAAAACCAGGCAAAAGAAAGTACTTCATCTGTTCTATAATATATGGATTTTTAGTTTTTTTGACATTTTCTCATAATATATGACCTTCTTACATCTTAATTCAATTTTAAATACATTGTTTTTATTTTCACATTAAACAATACAATATTATACGGTCACTCCTTAAAAATAATACAATTTTTTATCTTCAAATTTTAAAAGACAACTTATTTATTAATTTTTTAAACCGTGTGTAAATCCCAAAACCCTATATCGCGGGAAGAAATGAGTACTTGAGTTGATTTTGACATCATCGCGTTTTGCAGGGTATGAACGACATTAATCTCGATGATATAGTCTTGAGAAAACCTTTGAAACTCGAATCTTGGTAGTTTTGGATTATCGGTGCAATAGTCGGTCTCACCGCCACAACTGTGATAGGAGCGCATCATAGACGGCCATGTGTTCGTTCGTGACGATGCTGAAAAATCTCGGATATAAAATTAAGTAACCATGCAGGCCTTTGAGAGATGACCCAACGAGATTTTTGAGTGGGTCTGCAAAATACACAAAGCGTGAGAGATCCGTGAGATTACATTCGGGGGACACTTACTGGCGATGGAGAAATTCTTATAGACCGTAAGCGTGGAGTATAAAGTAGATGGGAGTATAAAGTAGACTGAAAGGAGAGGTACCATCCCGGGAGCGAAACAGATGGCCCGTAGTTGGCACAAGCAAACCGACATAGCACGATCATATTTGGTTTGGATTCTGAAACGGGCTGATGCCAACCGAAGATCGGTGGAGTATCGTGTTGGAGGATGGCCCGTAGTTTGCACGAGTAGTCTGAAATAGCACGATCATACTTGGTTTGGATTCAGAAACAAGCCGATGCCAACTGAAGATCAGTGGAGTATCGGGTTGAAGACAAGCCGATGCCAACTGAAGCGACTCCCTTAACAATTGTTGGCCAGAGCATAATGGACTTCTACGCAAACGTATTGAGTTGTATGTACTATATATATACAACGAACATTTCTAAATAAGGAGAATGACCCCTTTATATAGTATTTTATCGTAGGATAGTGTTTACTGAGCATTAGAGTAGTGGAGTACCCATTATGAACCAATAGCTCCCGGAATAACACCTATGATTTTAGGCTGATATCATGGCATGATTATAGTTCATAGTGTAATGACCATTTAACAAGATGTAACGGTTCTTGTGACCGAAGATGACCAGCACCACGCTAGATATCCAACAGCACGTCGGCTATAAGGGACCGAGAACAACCAGCACCAAGACATCTATAAGATATATTAGGACAACCTGCACTTTATTGAAGATGATTGTGCTGATAGCTGTCCGGTATCGAGCTGAGGTTGCCTTCATTACACTATATAACACCTAATGAGAGAATAAAGATCACGAATGACAGTGCCCCAAAAATGACACTACATCTCGACATGGTTTTCTTGAATTCGTTTCTTAAGAACATACAGAACAGAACATCAAAGTAGAAATACAAACACAACAAAAACTAACGAATGCGTTCTCTTAAATAACAAACAAGTTCAACAAAGAAGAGGTCAAAAAACAAACACCAAAATCAAAACTCTTATAATTCTTGCTATTAATTATGCTTCTTCTTAAAAGACAAGCTCATGGGGTTTCATCCCTCCTTTTAGTGAAAATCTGGCACCCAAATAAGCTTTTAGGTCAGAAACTCCTTCTATGGCTTTTACCAGTTGTGCATCCACAGCTTTTTGGTCATCCTTCTTATCTTGGGGAAGCACATTCTTCTCCTGAATATATGCATGCAAACAAAATGATCTTAGGGATTATGTTTACAAAACACAATCTCACAAAGATATGAACATGAAGATGATACTTTAGAATACCTCTTTATCTGCCTCAAAGAACTCTCCCTCGGCCTTTTTCTTCTTCTTTTCAACTTGCTTAGCAAAGTACTTGTCATCAAATTTGTCCACAGAAACACCAGAAAGGTCAACTTTAGTTGAGGTTGCGATTACATAAGTCTGGTTGACCCTCCTCAATGGAACACCGTTAATCTTGAATGGTCCTGTAGCAACATCAATACATCATCATATTACACAAATGAGATGATGAACAGAGAAGAGAGAGACAACCAACGCTTCAAGAAACTCAAATAATTTAATTTTCTATACGCTACATAAAAAGATAGCTCCTTTAGCAATCCATGTGGAGTGGAGTTCACCTAACACTGGGAGGATGGTAAAGATCAATAGAAAACATGCAAATTACTAGCAAATTGGAAAACATGCAAGGGGTGTTGAGAGGATTGTTCAACTAAAGATGGCTCAACAAAGCATCTGACCACAAAAACGTATGCACAAACACGTTACTAAGGATGGGACTGTGTAGTAAGTTTAAACATCAACAAAACAAAGTATCAGGCGCCCCATACGGAACGGGAGTGAAATCCCACCATACATAATTAAAAGCAGGCCATTGAGCACACACCTTGAAAAGATGCATTTACCTCTGTTTTTAAATGTATTTTAATTTTAAGTTTGAGAAATTATTCAAGAGACATGTGAAGACCCTCTCAAGTCTCAATTTTGCCCAGGACAAGGTTTATGTAGCTTTCAAATAAGTGTATTATCCCTAGCAAACCCCCATTAGAACAAAAAACAGCCATTGTCAAGATTCTAGCCAAGCTTATAAGTTGCAGCTCCATAAACAAAATATCCATCAAAATCTGTTACTGATAGCTAGATGCAAGTCCTACTCCTAAATCATCGTTTTCTTCAACTATCACAACACTACATTAATCTTAAAGGGTAAAGAACCCCATGAAATGTTGAAATTTATTACCTTTAAAAAAACAGAACAGAACAGATAGGACTAATAATAATAAAACCCAAAAGCATTTCGTAGCATACATACCAGTCACAAGGAGCAACCCAGATGTAAGTTGCTTCAAGAAAACAACTCTTTTCCCCTTAAATCGTCCAGCAAGAATTATCAATACAGTCCCAGGAGTAATGCTCGACCTGTTAAATACCAATAAAACCATGACAAGAAACGCAATAGCTCTTATGAATTGAATTGAATCATATTGGGGAAAGAAAAACGGGACCTGAGCTTGGTGGGTCGAGCCTTGCGTTTGTTAACAAGAGGTTTTTTCACATCATCAGCTGGATAGAACTTCGGTGGCTTCTCAGAAGTCATAGGTTCTTCAACTGGGCTCTTTTCATGGCGGGGGAAAACGCCGCCGTGTTTAGCCTTGATAGCCCAAAGACCTCTCTTGTGGTACATCTTGGAGCGTGAGAACTTCCCAATCCCACTTATGAGATCTGGGTTTCTGCTGACTTTCACCTTCTTCGCCGCCATTTTACCGTTCGCCGTCGCCGTCGCCGTCGTCTTTGGAAGCGCAAATGGGTATGAGGTAATGCACGACGAGTGAAAGCCCCTGTTAACCCTATGGATGTAATTAAAAAAACCCTAATCCAGTTGTGGGCTTTCAGACCTTTTATGGGCTTGAATTGTGTGGGCTTGATTGTTTGAGAAGTGAAAAAAATAAATATTGAATAATGGGTTTGGAGATTTGAAATGGTTAAACCTCATTCGGTTATGAGTGAGTGAAGATGTTAATAAGGTAAGATCGTGGTTCGGAGTTATGGGCTTACTATTATACTAAATAACTGAAATAAGTCTCTATTTACATAAGCAAAACCAATTGGTCTCATCAAGTGCTCTAGTGCGGCCTCATATATTGGAGGTCTTAGCAAAGGAAAGTTATCGGAGACTCATGCAGACGCGAGTCAAAATGTATGGCGTGAACCGTCTATTTTTGAATTGGATTCAAATTGTGTGCAAGGACGGAGCCAGGATTTTAAATCGTGGGCTAATGGACTATATCGAGTTCGTCGGGTGGGCTGGATTAAGAATATTTTATGGATTCGACTAGACTACACATATTTTTTAGTGTAATATTTTTTTGCCCGGGTGGGCTTAGCCCCCCTCAATTTATACACACTTCCGTCCTTGATTGTGTGGTTCATATTTATTTAACTGTCATTTCACCATAAGTGTAGACAATCACCCAAGAACTTCCCCTTAGCAAAGTCCCCGTTCTCAGTTACTTCTTTCTCCTCCATCCAAAGTTCCATCTTCAAAGCCACCATGCATCCTTTTCGGCTCGCCTCTGAACATGAAATCTTATTCAACTTCATTTCCCTTTTGCACACCATTATTTAACACTATCACGGTTCGATTCAACCGAAAGTCTTTAGAGTACTTGAGTACTCTCACTTTGTGTACTCTTGTGTTTTATCCAATGAAGCTTACCATAACGGTTAAGCTAAGGTGCCAGGACCATGAGGCCCCGGTTTCGAGATTCACTGTTTACATGTGGGTATATGCATATGCGGATCTACCCTTTGCTAAAGGGGGTCCGTGGACCCCGTTAAATATAAGAAACTCTACATTTTATGTGTAAAAAAATATTTCGGACCTCGTGAAAAATAAAATTTACTCTGAAAAAAAAATTACGGACCCTGCTGAATAATATTTCTGGATCCGCCATTTGGTATATGTCCACTATATGTGGTAACGTTGTTTTAGTGAAAAAGAGAGAGTTTATAGAGAGCCATATCAATAACGTCATTGATTGCTATTCAAAAAGAGGAATGGAATGAGTGTGGTATCAATATATTCATTAATTGTAAATTTTCATTGCAAAGTGTAAATGCGTCAGAAATAATTGTGCAAGTGTCTCAAGTTGTTTGAAACGTAAATGTTTTGATTTTAAAATAATTAACTTCATTTTCATTTTGTAGGATATAAATTTAGTTTCCCAATACTTTCAACAACAAAAAAATCTGATTTTGGTTACTATATTAGTTATTTGAAATGATAATGCAATAAATAAAAAGGAACTATATAATACACTCCATAAATCTTCAAATATAAGTCATTATTATATAGTTTTCACATGGTTTAAAAAAATAACTGGTGTCATAATAAAAATATTCCTACATTGTCTAATAGATCAGTAAATTATCAGTTGACTCTCAAAATGATTTACCCAGGTGACCAATTTATTATGTTTTAACATTAAACCTTCTTAATATTTTTCTCAGTTAGTTTTCATACATGGGATACAACATATTGAAAGATAGAGAAACATTCCGAATATAGATGATTTAATACAATGAATTCGGTAAATTAAGTTAATCAATTTGACCCAAATAAAAATGATGAAGTTAAATAATTATTAAATCTATTAAAACCCTTTTTTTTTTTTTTAGTGGTAAAATTCAATTATTTTCGTTTAATCTAAATTCCGGGACATTGAAAAAAACATTGAGTGTAAACTCAAAGTACCCTCATTATTCTGTATATTTAAATCGAGAATTATGCCTCAATAAACCATTTTGTAAAAAAAATTATGTACATAATTTTTCTTAGAGAAGTCTGTACATAGCGTATATTTCCTGTTATCCAACTTGTTTGATATAGGACCAAGTCTTCGTTACATATTTAATTTCACCATATCATATAAAGTCATAATTTTTATAATAAAAGAAAATAAAGTCATGTAGAGACAAAGAAAAAGGTACTCGGTTTCAAAGAAGAAAAAAAAAGGTACTCCACAATAAAGGGGGGGGGAGGGGGGGGGAGCATATGTGGGACCACCGCCACTTATGAAATTAAGAGTTCACACTATCTCAATAATAAATAAAATAAAAATACACAAAAAAATCTAACACCTATATGATTATGAAAGTCAAAGTCAACAACTTTACACAAGCAAAACATTTTTGCTTAAATCCTTGAGTTACAAGTCACATGAGATGAATTATTATACTATTAAGTCAAACATCACATGACAATATATTGGCAATTTAGGTTTATTTTATTTTTCCTAGTATTTATGTTGGGAAAAATTATTACTCATAATAAGAATATACAAATATTAATCTCCAAGACAAGTTGAATGCATTTTTTTAAGAGATGTTTCGCACAACAATTTTATTTGGGAATCACACGAAAATCTCTATCATGATACAATATAGATGTTTGATTAGACACTCGTCTGATCGAATTAGAGGACACTGAAAAATATTCTGAAAATGCTTTTCAGCAATGTAATGATTTCGTTTGCAGTCTGGTGTATTTTATAGGCCAATGTAACCTAGAGGTGGCCAAACCGAAACCGGAACCGGCAGTTCGAACCGGAACCGGCGGTTCGAAAACCGCCGGCTTTTTTAACCGCCGGTTTGCGGTTTGCCGTCGGTTTGTGTTATTAGTAACGGAACGGAACCGAACCGCCCGGTTCAAACTGGTGACGGAACCGGGTAAAACCGGCCGGAACCGGACGGAACCGGAACCGCCAGATTTAACCGGCCCAAAACTATTTTTTTTTTTTTTTTTTTTTTTTTTTTTTTTCTGGATGTATGTAAATAAAAACAATTTATAAACCATAAAAAAATTATACAAATAAACCATAAAAACTATAAATAAAAAAAAACCTAAAAAATTATAAACCTAAAAAATACTATAAAATTATATACTAACCTAAAAAAAACCATATACAAACCTAAAAAATTATATGAAACTATGTAATACAAACACATAAGAGTACTATAAAATACTACAATAACAAACTATAAAAAAAACTATAACAAACTATAAAAAAAAACTATAAGAAACTATAAAACAACATTTATAATCAAAGTATACTTAAAACCTACTTAAATAACTATAAAAATCATTACAACAAACTATAAAAGACTAAAAACATAAACAATTAGAACTACATTCGCTTTGATTTTTTTATATGTGTTGTGCCTCCGACACGATTACACATAAAAAATAAGTGTATTAAATTCTGTATCTGAAGCGTTGAAAAGATAAGCACAATTTACATATAAGAAAAACAACATAATTTTTTAAAATGACATTATTTACATATAAATAAAATAACACAATATTAATATTATTTTTAAAACCGAATAGAAATCTATTTAAAATAATATATATATTACATTCGCTTTAATAATTATAATTAAAATAATAATAATTTGTTATTGTAGTGAAAATAATAAGTGTTATATAAAAATGAAAAGAAAAAAAAATGAAATTTTAAAACCGTGGCCGGAACCGTGATCTGAACCGGGAGCAAACCGGGAGCAAACCGGGGGCAAACCGGAACCGGCCCAAACCGGCAACCGGCGGTTTTGAACAGTAAACCGCCGGTTGAAAAACCGGCGGTTTGACAAACCGGCGGTTATTGTAACCCAACCACGAAGTGAGGTACTCCTACATGAAAGGGTAAATGTCATCTACGCACATTCGTAGATCCGCTTGAACAGTATATCACTTCACAAATGCATGAATTCGATTGCATCACTTCACATGTGCATGCATTCGAATTTCACAAATGCATCAATTTGACTTTCACATGTGCATCCGTTCAGTTGGAGAAGTTCAGCTGGAGACTTTCATCACGTTGAATCCTGTTTTGTTACGGCAATTTGAATGCTAACAATTACAAAATATTTAAATTGCAAAAAATATCTAACACTTTCATGTGTATAGAGTGTAGTAAATTGTAATATGAATCTTACTTGCCTACAAAAAAATGAATCTTACTAGTATTTATAAAGTTTATAATTTATTTATTTTAGAACTAAAATGTTATATCCTAAACAATTGAAACAACATTCTTATTCCATTAATTATGTTGAAATCGACGGATCCTAGTTATAATCGATTGTGCAAAATCTACCTATCTAATATGAAGAGAAGGGTGAAGGAGAGTGTGACACCTGTTTTTTTTTTATTGGCTCTTTTTTTTTATTTACTGTACATGAATTACTGTTCATATCCCAGCCCATTCATTTTTACTGTTCATCATCAGCCCAGCCCAGATTTTCCTCTTATTATTATTTTTTTATTGGTTGATTTTTTTATTAAAATTGTTTCATTTTGAAGGACCCAATTGTATCACTTTTTAATGTGTGAATATAAGTAGCAAAAGTACGACTATTTTCAAAATATAAGCAAGACGACTTTGTTCTTAAATAGCGATCTTTTATATCATGCCAAAAAAAAATTGTGTTAGCGTTTACATGAAATATTATAAATTTCTTAAAATAGATTCATTTCATAAAAAAAACATATCGTTTGTACACGGCGATATGACTATTTTCAAGATATAAAGCCACGACATGTTATCTACACGATCTTTATATCATGCTTAAAAATATTGGGTTTGACGATTACATTAAATATTAAAATTCTTGAAATGAATTTTTTTTTGTAAAAAAACATATTGTTTTTCTACCTATCTTAGAAGAAGGTGTTTAACCCCTTCCTTCCATGTGTCCTAAATAAGTGTGGTGACATTTGTTTTTTCCCCATTGGCTCCTTTTTTTACTGTTCATTCGGCCCAACATTTCGGTCCAATGTTGGTTACATGACAACAAAGACACAAAACACAAAAATTTAATGATGACATAGCAACTAATAACTATGTGATGACATGGAATAATAAAAACGTAACATTTAAAGGACTCGATTGAATTTTTTGAAAATTGTGTTGGTAGAAGTAATTTTGTCATTATTTTTATGTTGTGTGGAGTAAGAAAATAATAAAAATATTCTTGTGGTGCTAAAAGTAATAAATTGTAGTGCCGGAGTAAAAGGGTGCCGGTAGTAAAAACTAGGGTGCCGATAGAATCTCCCTTTTTTTATTGGAGATGTAAATATTTTGTTGGTAAATAAGTTTTTAATATTGGAAATGTAATTTTTTATTGGAGATGTAAATGAAAATTTAATTATGGCTCTGTTTTTTTTACTGTTTATTCGGCCCAACATTTCAGCCCAATGTCGGTTAAATGACAACAAAGACACAAAACACAAAAATGTAATGATGACATAGCAACTAATAATTATATGATAACGTGGAACAATAATAACGTAACATTTAAAGGACTCGATTGAATTTTCTGAAAATTATGTTGGTAAAAGTAATTTTGTCATTTTTTTTGTGGTGTGTGGAGTAAGGAAATAATAAAATAATTCTTGTGGTGCTAAAAGTAATAAATTGTGGTGCCGGTAGTAAAAGGGTGTCGTACGAAAGAATCTAGATAGAATCTTTTTTTTATTGGAGATGTAAATTTTGTGTTGGTAAATGAGTTTTTAGTATTGAAAATGTAATTTTTTATTGGAGATGTAAATGAAAATTTAATTAGCTTGTGCAGCCCAATTCCGGTTTCCCTCCTTGCGTATATAGTAAGATGTTATAAAACCCTACCTAACTACATTTCACATTGCAACCACCGTTGACGTCGTCGATAAGGGGATAGAGAACAAAAAATTGCGTCGTCGCCGTCGTTCACTATTTTCTTGCGAACAATCAACACGTCTCCACCCTTAATCCATGAAATCAACACGTCTTTTTTATGAATCCGTAGCAACCAAAAAAAATTGAAAGATGGATAACAAATCAAAATTATGAAGCACACACCCCTGAGAGTATAAACAATTATAGTGAATAAGAAACAATCAATATATCACTCCAAAAGAGAAACTCTTACGAAATTAAGAACCAACAATAAAATACAAAAAAGAAGAGAAAAATAGAAACTAATTAATTTATTAATTAATTACAATGAAAGTCACCTGAAAAGAGATGTGATTATCGGCAAGGTCCAAATGATCTTCATCTTTGTTTTTATCACATAACTTTTCACCGCTTTGGGAAGGAGGAGGTGGAAGATGATTAGGGGTAGAAGGTGAGGAGAAGGCGGATGAGATGGTAGTTGAATGTGGGGAAAAACCGGATGAAGCGGCAATGAGATAGAAGAACAGGGTTTCAGAAAATTCGGCTAAGAAATGAGTAATCGAATCAAGTTTAGGGATTTTGATAAATAAAAAAAAAACCTCCAAAGGTCAAAGGGTGTTAAGAGAGGTTAAGTGGGACTTTTTTTTGAAAAACATGGCCTCAAAAAAATGGCGAATCGATTTTTATTTCATTCAGTCCAGCGGCCAATAAAAAGTGTAAAGAATAATTAAATTAATTAATTAGATTATTAACCAAACAAATTGGTAAAATAACTAATTAAAAATCTAATTAATTATTTAAATTCCTGCCAAAATGATATTGATAAAATGAATATATTGTATTTATAATTTTATTATAATGATAAAGCGTCTATGCTGCGTTTTTGTTCTTGCGATGCTCTTTTCAATTTCAAAAGCAGAGATAGTTGCATAAGATGTTTGTAAAAAAGCATCACAAAAATATAGCCAAAAAACCAACACAAAACCAAGAAAGCAGAAACTATATTTATAAGTGAACTTTTAAACTTTATCAAACTAAGGTAGTATATATCATGTGTTATATCTAAAATCTGTGAGAAAAATGAAAAAAAAAAATTGGTGAAGTCATATCCAAAATGTATTACCCAAACCAAGTTTTGTGTCTTATATTTTAATATTTCTTTCAATGATATTTTATCTGGAGCTTCATCAAAGCTTTTGCGTTGCAAGGCCCAAGCCTCACTGGTGGTATTTAGACAATTGTTGTCTCCATATCACTAAAAAAGGGAAATGGGCTATATTGAAAGGACTTTGGATCTCCTCCAGTGTTCCCTAAGTGCAGTGAAAAAAGATAGTTATGTCGTGTTTTTGGGTGGTAGAGTCATATATTTGGATTATACCATCGAAATATATGACGGTACTATAAAAAACTCTCCTTTAGCAAAATTTTCAATAATTTTCGGTGATTTAAAAAAAAGAAACAGAACTGTCCGAAAGTATGATGGTGCAGTCGTTTTATTCATTGCACTATAGGGATCACTTAAGAATGTATACCGGAGAGATTGAGAGAATTCGGACTCGAATGAAAATACAACTGCCAGTACCATGACAAAATATTTTCAACATCTAATATAACCCATTTTTACATTATTAATCATGTTCCATATATATTGATTACCATGAGTACTATAATGATCAACAATGACAAAATACCCGACGGCTCGGCCACGTGTCATCCTATAAATAGCGAAGTAACAAACAAGGAGAGAGAAGGAAAACATTTAGGGGCTGGCAGCCCTAGCTAATACTCAATTATAAAGACATGTATCCTCATGAGGGTGGCCAATTTAGTCTGCCGAGCATGTATCACAGCCCACCGCAGGTCGGTCATGGACACGTTAAGGTCGGAGCAGCACAGCTGGGACTACTGCGCCATGTGAAGTTCTCTACATGTTGGATAGAGCAGAGCATGTCCTTATCTTTCATGAGCACTAAATGTGATGGGTATGGAAAGAATCCCCGATAATCACAACTCTGATTCTGTCATTTAAAAAGACGTGATTATCTCCTAGAATCACGGAGATTAACCTGGACCTATCCATAATCGGTTACAAACAAGAGTCCTTGAAGGGCACGACACAATTATAACCTTGAGCAAAAATATTCCCTATATATACAATTTTTAGAACTACGACAGACTTGATTCCTGAAGACTCCAGGATACGTGGCGAACTTGAATGAGAGTTCTGACTCGATCTAAATTACATAAACCCCCCCCCCCCGTTTTACACTTTATTTACGTTTCTTGAATCTTGATCATTGTCTTTAGAATTTTTTGGTCTGGATTAATCCTTAACGGTATCCAGCATCGTTTACCCCATAATATTGTTGTCACAATTTTGATATGATACTAAATTTTCTCAATCCAACAGATGGAAGTGATGAAAGTCAGACGTCTTTAATAACATCTTACAAACTAGTATTAAGGCATCACACCAGATAATGATCGATATTCCGGTCATTGAATGTTATATTCGACATCTGAGAAATTAAGCTCTACACATAAAAAAGAATTTTTCAAAAATCACATATCACTTAACGCCCTGAAAATAAGTTTGACGTGATGTCGATGAAAACCTCTATAAAACTAAAGTTTGGTTTCTAAAATGAAAAAAAAAAGGAAACGTGTTCCATAGTCCACCATTGGAAATGAGAAATGGGAAATAGGAAAGAGAAATGTGTACACAGGAAACTCAAAGCTTGATTTTTTTTTTGTTATTCTACCACCTTTAAAAAAAATTGACACAATAAAATATACAGTAATGACACGTTTGGATTACGGTAATGGAATGGAATAGAAAGCTTTTTTCATTTCATTCCAAATTGACACGGGAGAATGAAATATGTTTCAATCCAACTGAATGAAAATTGATGATTTTTACCATCCAAAATCGATGGAATGGTCGGAATGGAATCGAAAAAAAATTTATATTACATTACCGTCTTTAATAGAATGATTTTCGAATTCATTAAATCGATCAGCGGACTATAATTTATATTATATTTATTGATTTGAATCCTAAACTGATCAACGGTTTAAAAACCCGTTATGTCAATTTTGTTATGATAGCCGTATTTCCTTGAATTTTCCATAAATAATACTATTGTCATGACATTCAGATACAACGAATGACATAATATGTTTTTAGACTATTAATTAATTATGATGAGACGACATCATTGTGAAAAAGCCACTTTCGATATGTCAGAATAGTTGTGACATCCCCTTCTGTGACAATATATATATATATATATATATATATATATATATATATATATATATATATATATTTTTTGAGGGCAAATGTTCAAATAACACATATTAGACTTATTAATGCAAATAGGACACTTATAAGGACCCAAAATTAGTACATAGACCAAACTACCATAATTTTGTTTTGCTTTTGTTTTTTTAATGTTTTTTTTTTCTTTTTCCTTTTTTTATGGGCGTGTGTTTTGTTTTTTGTTTTTTTTCTTCCTAGTTACCATCTCGATCATTGTGGCCGGCGATGCGGTGTGCACACGTCTGAGGCAGCGCCGATGAAGTAGCGTCGCGATCATCGTGGCCCTGAGATCCATTGACTATCTCGACGCGATGGCCACCTCCGAGACACTGATGTGAAACACCGTGATCTGACGCGAGACCACGATCACGACGTGCCGATCGCGCAAATGACCACCCGTCATGTAGCCGCATCACGATGCTGATGACACGCGATCTGACGCAGACATCGCGATGTTATAACATTTAACGATCACGAGAGACCGCGATGAACCGACACCGCATTGCAGAGACACCGCGATGAAGTGACACGCATAATGCTGAGACACACCACGATGCATAGACACACCGTAATGAAACGACACTGCGCGATGAAGTGACACCGCGTGCAGCGTGACCACCCCGACGCAGACACCGCAAATGAAAGACACCGCGATAAGTGACACCGCGATGAAGTGACATCGCGATGACGTAGCGTGCAGCGCCGATCAGACAACGCGACGCAGACACGCGTAATGAAAAAGACACCGCGAAATCTCTTTAGCGTTCAAAAAAAATCACGTTCAGAAAAGAAAAATAAAAAAAACGCGGCCAGAAAAAAAAAAATCATCCAAAATTAAAATAAGAAAAAAGAAAAAAATGATAGTTTTGTCTACTTAATCATTTTGTGTCTTTTTAAACAAATAAGATTTTTTAATATCCTAAATATCCATTAAATACTCAAACTTTTAGTCCTTATAAACAAATATTCATTTTTTTTTTTTTTCACGAGAATACTTCGTCAACTGCACCTCGTTTTATTTCCACTTTTCTCCAAGTCTACAATAATAACTACTCCTCCTTCTATTCAAATCCGTTGAAAAAAAAACCGAACACTTTGAACTCAAAAAAAAAAAAATCCAAAATTAATAGTAATAATCTCCAACGCCAAGCCAAATCCATGGCTGCTACTAGCCAAATGGACTCGCAGACGGCAGCAGAGAAGGCGGTTGAAGTGATCGGAACTGGCTACGATTTGACGGCCGATATCCGGTTATCCGCATGCAAAACGGGTATAAACGGGTCGAGATTAATTGAGCTGGATTTGAGCTCAACTAAGGATTTGGTTTTGCCTGGTGGATTGATTGTTCATGGCGTTTCGAATTCGATTAAGTGTGATAAAGGTGAAAACACTAGGTTTCGGTCCGATGTTCTATCTTTTAATCAGGTAATTTAGCTTCTCCTTCTTCGTTTATGTACAATTTTGAAGTTTAGATATCTTGTTTATGATTTAAAATTTTGCTAAGATGTTCATTTGAGAAGATTTTCGAATTATGGTATATATATACAGTGAAAAAACTTGTGGGAGTAGTTATTAGGAGCTCACAAAACAACCGGAAAACACTCGCATTTTCGTGTGTATTTAGTAACGAACTCCGGACAGTTTCGTTTTTATGTTTATATGCAGTGATAATGCCGTAGAACACTCGAGATTTGGAAATAAAAAACGTGTTTTCTTTTGTAGAGAGTATGGAGCTCCCAAAACAACTGAAAGACAGTTCATGTTTTCGTGTGTATTTATTTAGTAACAAACTCTGGAAAACCCTTGTGTTTTTATGTCTATGTAGTGACAACACCGGAAAACAATCGTGTTTTCTTAGTTGTTTTTGGAAGAGTCTGCATTAGGTACTCTTTGCACTCGTGTTTTCTTGTGTATTTAGTTACATTGCTCGAAGGCACTCACCTTTTTATGTGAGAGTACTTATTATGGTGCTCCCAAAACAATTCGAAATAGTCGTTTTTTTTCCGTGTGTATTTGCTAAGAACACCGGAAAACACTCGCGTTTTTGTAATTATGCAGTAATAACACCGTAGAGATTACTTATTATGGAGCTTCCTAAACAACCGGAAAACACTCGCGTTTTCGTATGTAATTAGTAACAACACTGGAAAGCACTCGCATTTTTATGTCTATATGTATTAATAACACCATGGAGAGTTCTTATTATGGAGCTTCTTAAACAAATGGAACACACTTGCGTGTTCATGTGTATTTAGTAACAAACAAACACTGGAAAACGCTTGCGTTTTCATTCTATGTAGTAATAACATTGTAAAACAATCGTGTTTTCTAGTTGTTTTTGGAAGAGTCCGTATTAAGTATCTCCACGGTCACGTTTTCATGCGTATTTAGTAACAATGCTCGAAAGCACTCGTGTTTTTTATGTCTATGCAGTAATAACACCCCGTGGGGTGTACTTATTGTGGAGCTCCATAAACAACTGGAAAAAAATTCTGCTTTTTTGTGTGTATTTAGTAACAAACACTTGGAGACTGGAAACTTATTACTCCTAAACGTGTTTTATGTGTATTTAGTAACATTAATAACACTTTTATGTCTATGAGTACTGGAGAGAGAGTACTTATTATAGAGCTCCCTAAACAACTGGAAAACACTCGCGTTTTCATGTGTATTTAGTAACAAACACCGGAAAACACTTGCATTTTCATTCTATATGTAGTAATAACACTCTAAAACAATCGTGTTTTCAAGTTGTTTTTGGAAGAGTCCGTATTAAGTACACTCTGCACTCTCGTTTTCTTTTTTATTTAGTAACAACGGTCGAAAGCACTCGCGTTTTATGTCTATGCAGTAATAACACTGCAGGGAGTACTTATTATGGAGCTCCCTAAACAAGTGGAAAATCACTTGCGTTTTCACGTCTATTTAGTAACAAACACTGGAATACACTTTCGCTTTCATTCTATGTAGTAATTACACTGTAAAACAATAGCGTTTTCTAGTTGTTTTTGGAAGAGTCCGTATTAAGTACTCTCCACACTCACGTTTTCATTTGTATTTAGTTGCGTTTTTATGTCTATGTAGTAATAACACTATAAAGCACTCGTGTTTTCTAGTTGTTTTTTGGAAGAGTCTGTATTAAGCACTCTTTGCACTTGCGTTTTCATGTGTATTTAGTATCAAACACGGGAAAGCACTCGCGTTTTTAAGTCTATGTATGCAGTAATAACACCGCGGAGAGTATTTATTATGGAGCTCCTTAAACAACTGGAAAAAACTCGCGTTTTCTTACGTATTTAGCGACAAACTCTTGAAAACGGGAAATTTTTAGGTGGTGACTCCATTTGAGGTGACTTGACACGTAGAATGATCCGGACCACACAGTTTAAATAGTTTAAAAACAGACGGTCCATATGATGCCACACGTGTCTCCACACCATGTGGAGACACCACCTAAAAACCTCCCCTGGAAAACACTCGAGTTTTCCGGTTGTTTTTTGAAGAGTCCGTATTAAGTATTCTCTGCGGTAGAATTTCCCATATGTTCAATATTTTTTCTCAATATTACATCGGCACATTGTTGTTCACAATCAACTACTTTCACTAGTCAATTGTTGTCACAAACAACCAGTGAAAAGTCGATTCTCAGCTCAATTCTTTAGAAACTGACTGAAAATTTCGATTTTACATAGGGACCCATTTTCAAGATTTTGCTCAATATAACATGACCACATTGATATTTACCTAACATTTTTCTTGCCTTCTGTTTGTTTCCAGATGTCGGAGCATTTTAATCAAGCATTATGTTTATCTGGGAAAATACCATCAGGGCTGTTTAATTCGATGTTCGGGTTCAAAGGTTGTTGGCAAAAGGATGCTGCTGGTACTAAAACCTAGCATATGATGGCTGTTTCATTACATTATATAACATCGAGTTAGCGAAATCTCAGATAACTTTGTCTGAACAAGTGAAACAAGATGTTCCTCCAACATGGGATCCTGCTGCTCTTGCTGAGTAAGCCCTTAATGTTATGATAAATTGCTTCGGAACTTCCGGTGTTCGACATTGCTAAATTGGGATAAAGATACCTTTTTCGGTCTATTTTTTGCCACGTGTCAAATATCTGTTGATTGTAGCTTTTCGTACCTTCTATGCTCGTTGATGGACATGTGGCATCTTGGACCAAAAATGTAAAAAAAAAAAAAGTGCATAGATAAGGGTTGAATTCAAATATGAAACATTGGGATGAAAGTGAATTTCGCAAAACAAAAGGGACCAAAAGAGTATTTATCCTTTGCTAAACACATTCCAAATTCTTTCAGCATTTTTAGTGGCAAGTGTAATGCACGGATACTTCTGTCTGGTAGCGTGTCTCGTATCCGACACAGATACGGTCTGGATACTCAGGATACAAGCCTAAGTGCGAATTTGTTATTTCCCTAAATTGGATACGGGATTCGGATATGTTATGAAGAAACATATTGAAAATTGAGGAAAAACTGCCACTAAATTGACCAAAAACTACAACAACAAAAAAAAAAAAAAAAAAAAAAAAAAAAGAAAAATGAAGAGGGCCGCTTGACATTGTTTTGTTTTGTGTCTTTAATATATATTATATCGTCCTTATAGTTTTATTATGCATAGTTTGATCCTTATACTTTTAATATTTATGTATATGCCCCCTCCGTACATGTATCTTATATTGTTTAAAATCTCACACTTGCACGTCCCGTATCCGTGCAACCTAGAATGACACCACACCAAATCTATAGGTGTGGCACCACAGTGACAATCGACTTTTTCACGGGGTCGATTCTTGAGCCGAGATACAACTTTACGCTGATCGATTGTGACAATTCACAATCGACCGGATGAAAGCCGATTCTTAGCTCTAAAATAGACTTTTTACCAGTTGATTGTTTCAGATGTGGTGGTGCGGTAAAAACACAACACTGTGGTAGCCTTTGATTTTTTACTACAATGCTTGTTTTTTCAGGTTCATTGATAAATATGGAACTCATATTGTACTTGGAGTAAAGATGGGGGGTAAAGATGTAATTCATATTAAGCAGCTTCAAAAATCTAATCTTCAAGTAATTGAAGTCCAGAAACTTATGAAGAAACTAGCTGATGAAAGATTTACAGAAGACATTAATGGTGGTGAGATTTCAACCTCGAAAAAATCTTCCGTAGTGCCAAAGGTAAACAACGTACACGATTTCACGAATTTTGCACTTCTAGCCCTTTTGTTTCATCTTGGTACTTTACCCTACGATGCACGGATACCTCTGTTTGGTAACGTGTCTCGTACCTGACACATATCGAACATTCGCACCAGATACTCAAGATACACACATGGGCAAAATTGTAATTTTCAAAAGTTGATATGCGATTTGAATATGCATATCCATAAATCGGATACATGAAATGAAGAAGCATGCCCTAAATAGAGTAAAAACGCCACATCAGGAATGAATAGTTGTCCTAAGAGATGAAAAACTACCAAAAATGAAGAAAACCACTAATAAATGCTTAATTTTATTTGTTTTAATGTTTATTATTTGGCCCGCATAGTTTTGTTATATTTATTTTGGTCCCTCTATCTTTAATATTTACGTACATGCCCTTCGCACCCGGATCCTGCCTTTCAGGATGAGCTATCTGTACTCTGGGAATCATACTCACAATTTGCAAATTCAATAAGACCATCCATTGCTTCGCATACTAAAAACGAGGTATTTTCCCTATCGATTTTCCAATATTATCGCACTTTATTGTTCTCATTTCATCGGGAAAATCAATAGAAAACTTAATATTAAGCCATTTTTTTTCTCCTTTCTGTAACAGGATTTGTTAAGCATTCATGTATGCAGAGGAGGTTTAAACAAAGGACAAAGTCATGCACAATGGCTTACAACAGTACCTCAATATCCAAATGTAATATCAATGTCCCTTGTGCCAATCGCTTCGCTTCTAAGCGGCGTTAAGGGTAGCGGTTTCTTAAGCCACGCGATAAATCTTTACCTACGATGTAAGTACACCGACGTATATGATATTAAAGTACTCTGGTGCCCCCACTGAGAAAATTTTCTGGATCCGCCATTGTTTATATATGATATTAAAGTTTTCTCTTGTTAGATTTATTCGGTATTAAGGTCTGCCCCTAATGTTTTTTCTTTTTTTTTTTTCTTTTTCGGGTCCGCTACTGCACGTTTAGTCCCTTTTGTTTCATGATTTTTACACTTTTATCCCCAATGTTTCAACTTGGCACTTTTGCCTCCCATCTATGTTTTTTCTTTTAGTCCAAACTGCCACGTGTCGAAAAGCTAAACGTTGACATGATCCAGGCAATGAAAACTTGACACGTGGCAAAAGTGGATTGAAAAGGTTGAAAAATATGCATGGATGAGGGGTAAAAGTGTCAAGATGAAAGACGGGATAGAAACACGGAAATTTTGAAACAAAAAGGACCAAAAGTGTATTTTCCCATTACTAAATGGTTTAACTTCAGTTCTATTCATTGTCTCTTAGTGTCAATATGTACTAATGATTTTATTCTTTTCAGACAAACCACCCATAGAGGAACTGCAACAATTTTTAGAGTTTCAGTTACCTCGTCAGTGGGCCCCGGCATACGGTGATCTTCCTCTTGCTGCTCGTCGCAATAAGCAAGCACGTCCGTCGCTTCAGTTCTCATTTATGGGTCCTAAGCTTTTTGTGAACACAATAAAGGTATGTTGTATATACAAAAGTACCCCTAACTAGACCTATTGCATATAGTACACTCCTCGCAGAGAACCCGGGGTTTGAACCTGAAACCTCCAGGATAGGCCTCATTTACTTTGCCACATAGGCAAGCCTCATTGGCAAATGGTATTTCGGGTATATTGTATTACAAAAGTACCCTAACTAGATCTATTGCATATAGTCTACTCCTCGCATACAACAGAGGTCTGAACTTGAAACCTCCGGGACATGCTTCTTTACCACACGGGCAAGCCTCGTCGGCAAACCATAGTTAATTCAAGAAGACGGTCTTTCGGATTTATGTGTTCGGGCATATTGTATAAAAAAGTATCCCCAATTGCATATAGTCAACTCCTCACAGAGCAGGGATTTGAACATGAAACCTCTAGGGCAGACCTTGACTTCTTTACCACATGGGCAAGCCTCATCCGCAAACCCTAGTTAGTTCAAGAAGATGGTATTCGGGTATACTGTATTACAAAAGTACCCTAACTAGACCTATTGCATTCAATTGACTCCTAATACAGAGCGGGGTTTGAACCTGGAACCTCCAGGATAGCCCTCGGTTTCTTTACCACACGGGCAAGCCTCATATACACCCTAGTTATTAAAAAAGATGAAAATTTTCTTATGGGTTTTTAAAACTGTGCAGGTTGATTCGGGAAGTCGTCCAGTTACCGGGGTCCGCTTACACTTAGAAGGCAAAAGGAGTGACCATTTAGCCATACACTTACAGCATCTATCTAGTCTTCCTCAAACCTTTGTCCTAACAGATGACACTAGCTATGAACCAATAGAAGAGCCTCAAGAAAAAGGCTATTATGAACCAGTCAAATGGAGTTCATTCTCACATGTATGTACGGCTCCGGTCGAATACCACGGTTCGCGTCTCGACGACTCGTCTTCTATCGTTACTAAAGCCTGGTTCGAAGTCCGGAACCTCGGAGTCAAGAAGGTCCTCTTCCTTCGGCTCGGTTTCTCGATGGTGGCGTCCGCGATGATACGGAGGTCGGAATGGGACGGTCCGTCCGTCGTATCTCGAAAATCGGGATTAGTTTCGATGTTAATAAGTACAACATTTAGTGCTGGACTTAATACACAACCTGAAAAGCAAGTAAAAGTTGAATTGAATTCCGCAGTTTATCCTGATGGACCTCCATTGCCCGCAAAAGCCCCGAAAATGACGCATTTCGTGGATACTAAAGAAATGGTTCGGGGACCCGAGGACCCGCCCGGGTACTGGACGGTCAGTGGTGCAAAACTGTGTGTTGAAGATGGTAGGATTAGTGTCAAAGTGAAATATTCTCTTTTGACGATCTTGTCCGAGGAAGAATCGTTCTTGACATAAACGTGAACGGTTTCAGATGATGGTTGCGACTTTGGTCATGACACAAACGTTATATGTGACACGTGTAAGCATATTTGTACATTTGCATGTCTTGTTGGAAGTTTCAGATGATGGTTGTGACCGAGACTGCGACGGAAATGTCATTAAACGGTTTCTGATGATGGTTGTGACAGAGACTGTGACACATAGGTCGTTGATCAACGGTTTCAGATGATGGTCGTGACCGAAAGTGTGACACACAGATTTTATAAATGTAGCATATTTGTACATTTATTTGTACATTTATTATAAGGCTTTTGGTGTTCCATATATGTGAAAATTATAAATATGTTTAATGTTAAGTAATTTTTTCTAGGTAAAACTTTGCATTTTGCGGGAAAAAGTATATAATACACGTTTATTATTATACCCTGAACATGTAAAATCACGTTTTATTTTTAATAATTTTATGTTTAAAAATAGAAGTAAAGACCCAAATGTACGTAAAAGCGGATTTATTTGAACATAAGGACAAAATGAATTTGTTTGAATTTATAATGACACAAATTAGATAGATAGATTAAATACTTTAATGAAAAAAAAATTAATAAAAAAGAAAGAAGAGGCGTTTTTTTTTTTTTTTTTTTCTTTTTTTCAGGTGCTGTTGCTGTTTTTTTTTTTAAGCCAATGTATGATTATCGCGATATATCACCATCGCGATTCAACGACCATCGCGACGCATTTACCATCCCGATGTATTGAGCGACGCCGATGCAATGACCATCACGATGCATTGACCACCGCGACGCCCGATCGATGACCATCGCGATGCGAGAGACACCGCGATGAAGTGACACCGCGATGTAGAGACCGCGGCGATGAAGCGACACCGTGATGCAGAGACACCATGAATGAAGTGACACCGCGATCATGACCACCCCGATCTGAGACAACGTGATGCGAGACGCCGCATTGCAGATACACCTCGATGAAGTGATCTGACGTAATGACCACCCGCGCGCGCAAAGGCGCCTCAAGTAAGTGACACCACGCGCATTGACCACGCCAGATCCATTGATCACCTCGTCTGATGACCACCTCCGTCTGACACCACGACGTCGATGACCAACCTAGATTCGAGAGACCGCGCGCGTCGGATGAGCACCCGACGCAGAGACATCACGATATTATAACATTTAGCGATCACGAGAAACATCGTGAATAAAAGACTCGCGATCACGAGAGACAGCACGCGATGAAGTAACGCGCGCATTGCGAAGCCGCGCGATGAAGTACACCACGCAATCTGAGACACCGAATGCGCAGAGACATCGCAATGTTATAACATTTGACGATCTGAGACACCGCAATGCAAAGACATCGCATTGCGAGAGACCACGCGATGAAATGACACCATGATGGCGTCTTATAGTATCGATTTATCACGATGGCGTCTTACGCCTTATCGATTTATTACGATGACGTCTTAGTGTCGCGATTTACGCGATGACATCAATGCGATGGACGTCTTATTATATCGATTTATCACGATGTGGCACATGCGGTGATGTCAAGCGATCAACGTCTTATTATATCGATTTACGCAATGAAGAAAATCCAACGGAAATTTCATCAAATATTTACACAAAATTGCAGTAAGCCCTGCTACTGAAACTGTGTTTTTAGGCAAGCGGTATCGCCAGAAACGACAATTTTACCCTTTTCTCTTTTTTTTTTTCTTCCTGCTTTCTTTCTTCTTTTCTCCGGTAAAAAAATGTTTTTGCTTCTTCCGATGGATATGCTGACTGTTCAATCATCAATATACACCAAGTCTTTGCTCAACCTCAAATCTCACGTTCAGCCCGGCATAATTCAACTCCTAGCCCAAATAACGACCCCTATACATTGCACACCACATACCCAACGTAAAACATATGCTAGTATTCAACACTTCCGGCAATACTTCCGGCGAGCAATCCCATTCCATGGAGCTATTGTGACCACCGAACTTAAGCTCCACATCATTTGACAAAGCTCGGGAGGATATAAATGAAGCAGTTTTCCGGCTTCATCAAATGCCGGCCTTGAAACGGTGGAATTGATTGCGAAATCGATTGAGAAAGTAGTTGGAAGAAATTTGGTGAAGATGAATTCGAAGATTTTCTTCGACTTCAAATTCCTATACCCCAAACCGATACCTATTCGGCCCTTTCTTGTTTGATCAATTAGATTATATCTTTCATTTTTCTTTTCTGTTCTTTCTGGGATGCAGTAGCTTCAATGTTCAGATTGATCCATGTTTAAATTTTTAGCAGTGTGAAACTGTGAATTTGATGGTTGATATTGGAATTACTTTGAATATTGATGAAATTTTGTTATATTCAAGTGATTTGGTTGAAGATGGTGATGTGGTTGAAGGCAGCAGAGGTAGCATATGAAGAAGGCAGCCGGCGGTTTTTCGACCTTTGGATGAACAAGCCCATACCACTTGCCGTGTTTTTAGGTTATTTTATTAGATTAGGGGTATTTTCTCCATGTAGATATATTATGTTCTAACAGATTCTTTTATGTCCTTATGAGGCTAATAAGTATAAAAAACTATACTTTTAAGGAATTAACTCTAAAAAAATCGAATCTACAACTATTTGTCATTTTGAAATGTTAATACATGGTTTATTACTTTTATTATTATTATTATGCACCACGACTTTCCAAATGTGGATGGTGAGGATTCAAAGTCTATCCTTGACTCAAGAATCGAGTTTTTGAAGATTGTTCTGATGTGGTGTAAAGATAGTGTGATGAATCGGTATAATTGCGGTGATGCAAACAATGTCGTCCATCTACATATATCATGGAGAAATGCTACACATGCAACAATTATGACACATCGAATGCTAATACCTTCGTGACAATGTGACCACTCATGATGTCATAATGAGACTCCTCTTTAAACTAGATGCTACATAATGCAAGATCCTACTGTCATATCGTGTTGTGACATCTATTATGAACTGTGGCGCATTCATTCTGACACAAGAAATGTTATTTACCTAACGTGTTAGTAGAACCACTCATGCTGTGCCCAAGGAGTTCCCTCTTTAAACACAAGTCACAAACACGAAAGATCATGGTGTCATATCATGTTGTGGCAATTTAATTGCCGTGACGGTTTTATTATTCTTCTATAAAAGTACCATCTAGCTATTAAGAGAATTTACGGTTCAACCTTGTAACAATAGTTATACCAAATGAATTGAATGAAAGTTACTTGATCAACCCAATTCTCTCACACATAGGAGACATGCAAGGGCTATTTAGTAATAAAAAGAAAAATCCCACCTTATATTTGATAAAGTTCACAAGGGTTGTAGCATTCACTTTAATATAAGTATTACTATTAAACATTATATTGGACAAGCATGAAAGAAAGTTAAATTACAATAATGAAATACAAAAATCCATAAATTATTTTCTCTCCATGTTGTCATTCTCATTCATGTCTTCTTTTGTCCACCAAATAGTAACTAGGCTGGAAATCAAGGATCAATCCTGGCCATCCATTCTTCATCTTTTACCAGCTAACTCCTCCCAAGAAACTATATCCACAAGATAGAAATACATTAATTAATTAATTAACACCAAAATTATATTAATACCATAGATTCGACTTTCGAAAATCGAACATGAACGTTGGATCTCTAAAAAGTCGAATATACAATTTCTAGAGGTTGACTTTTAAAATATGAAAAATTTCAAAGATCAAATATGAACTTTGAAACTATGAAAAATCGACCTCGAAACACGTGAGATTCAACTTTCCAGAGTTAAATCTCATTCTGCTGTCTCGAAAATAGATTTGATTCGTTATGCAAAATAAGTTTGAGTGGTGCGACTAAAGACGCCCCTTCTTAACACTATATCGGAGGGGAGGCCATGTCAAAAGATTGTTTCTAAAGAGTTGTGTAACTGCCAGAACGAGTAACACAATAAATCTAGCAAAACATAGAATTGACCCCAAAAATCCCAAATAAGAAATAAAGAAAAGATAATGGGGAAATTCAAAACAACCAGAAAATAATAATTAATTACCTGAGATAATGTAAAACAGGATGAGCAAAGAGAGCTCTGAACAAGAAGTTGATTCCATGTAGAAATACCACTACTCCTGTGCATCCAACTACTAATAACTCCATCATTTTTAACAATCTGTTTTACTAAATTTTAATTTTCTTTTTTCTCTAATTAAATTTTTTAGATTTTAATAATTGAAAAAAATTTATTCAATCCCAAATTGAGTGGAAAGAAGCCCTATTAATGGAAGTGGAGAGAGAAAGAGATGTAGAAGAAATGATAAGAGTAGTTAAAGAAGAGAGAATGATTGAGTCGTGGGGTTTTCTTTTTCTTCACTGTTTGATTATATGATAGTGGGGTGAGATATATATATATATATATATATATATATATATATATATATATATATATATAATATAATTCAGATTTCATGTTAATAGACTTTGTGTGAACTAAAATGACATCAGTATATTGGACATTTGCACTTCAATCATTGTCATTCATCATTCAACAAATATCATTATGCCCCTAGAAAGATAAAATTAAATTAAATTAAAAAGAGAAGCTATCACCATTTAAACGAGGCTTATTATTTTCACCACGTCTCTTTTACATGTTGTCCACATATATCAGTGCACTATATTATTTTCACAGAATCGATTTTGTAAAACAAGAATCGATTCCAGATAGACACGGGCAAGGCACATATTGGCTACATATTCGATTTTCACTAGGTCGTTTCACTATGATGCACATATAGTGTAGTATATTGGTAGAGTCTTGATACACGTAAATGACCCCTTCAAATATTAAGGCTCCATTTGTTTTGTGTTGGAGTTTTTTATGGGGTTGTTTTATATAGATAAAGAAATGATTGGTGAGAGAAATTAAAATAAAATAATATAATGAATAAAATAATGGTAAAAAATGTACTAATAAAGTAGATAAAGTGAAATGTTGAGAAATAATTTAATATTTTTTTATTTTTAGTTGAAGAAATGATTGGTAAAAAAATTGTAAGAAATGATTGATAAATTGATATAAAAAAAACTCAAAAAAAAAATACTGTAACCAAAATAAACATGAGCTAAAGTATATGTAAAAGATGAAGAATAAAGATAAAAAATAAAAAAAAAGTGGAAATCCATATCCTCCCTATCTTGTGCCTACGTGGGTGGATAAGGACTTTTATTATACCATGGCGGTGGCCGTCCCATGGAAAAATGTATAGTCTACATATTGAAAAATTTAATAAAATAATAATGTCTAAAGTGACTCTACTTATAAATATACATCGTTGTGATGAATCTGATAAATATGTTTATAAACTTTCTCTATACCATTTTATTCATATGTATTCATAGTGATACAATTCAATCTAAACACGTTTAAAATTGTCACAGACTGGACAATTAATATTGTTTCAACTCCATATTGACTATTGAGAGAGTAAATGTTATGTCTACAATAATAAGGGCTACAACACCATGGTATAAGAGGTGTCGTGTTTTTTTGTTGTGTCCGTTTTGTCTTTCTGAGATGTCGAATATTAGCGTGGGCGTTCAGCATCTCTGAAAGTCGAATCTTTGAGTTTACATTCAACTTTTTATTGGTCGGATGTCATTGTGGTGCAGGGGCGGATCAATGTAGTCTCGCGGGGTCACGTGACCCCACTGAGATCTGATGAATTTTTTTAATATTAGAACGATGTAGTTTTGTTAAAAAAATATAGTTTTACCGTTCGGTGATCCCACTGGAATTTTTTTTTTGGATCCACCCCTGTTGTGGTGTCACTACACAAATCTGTAAAATGTTGAGCTTACATTAAGTTTTCCGGAGGTCGAAGGTCATTATACACAAATGTTGAACTTACATTCAACTTTCCAGAGCTCGAATGTCATTGTGGTGCCACTACAAAAAAACTGCAAATGAACATTCGACTTTCCAGAGGTTGAATGTCATTGTGACGCCACTACAAAAATATAGAGCTTACATTCGACAGACTTTCCAGATGCCAATTGTCGTTGTGGTGCATGTAAAATGTGCATTTACAGGTGACATCACACCTGAAATATGATACGGGTTGTCATTCATTTTCTCACACTTGGATTCGACTTTAAGAAAGTCAATCTTAGAATAGATTTTTCTACCTTTTGGAAAGGTCGAATTTCGAACCGACCCTTAAAAAGTCGATATTTAATGAATCTAAAATTGGGAAAAAAAAACCAATGTTAAAATATGTTAAAATTTTGATCTTTTATCCTTTCAACTATACCACCAGCAAAATGGGAGTCTTTTACTTGCACCTAGACGATTCTATCGGTTCATCATACCTGACGTACATCACATTGAATCAACCTGACGATGCCAAGAATTGTACCTACCTACGTGGCACCTCCTTAGTGGCTCAACAATGAATGTGGAGGGAACAGTGCTAAGGACCTCACTTGTATAGCTCGTCCACTCGTCCCTTTCGTTCTAGGTTGGTCGGTGCCCAGGCATGACTTCTGGTGTTTTCGAGTACATCTTGCATCCAGTTCCGACCTCCTAAGGTCGGCTGGCACAAGCGCTCTAGTCTGTCCGCGACTAACCTTGGTGTTCGGTATAGGTCGCCGTGTCTATAAACCAGTTATAGCTGGTAATAGTCCGGCTATGTTCCCCGACCTCTATAGGTCGGCCGAGCAGCTTTAGTCAAGTTTGGACTGTGTCGTCAGCCCGAATTCTTTGCTCGACCCATATCCGATCCTCGTGGTCGGTTCGGTCCCTCTCCAATCTACCTTCCTACTTACATCTAACCGAGTTGTTTCTAGTTCGGCTCCCTCCCTCGGAGCGGTCCAGGAATAGAAGGGTTCGACCTGTCTAGCCCGAATCGTCCAGGTTTTTCAGAGTAAATCTCTTATCATATTTCCCACGTGTTTAATAAACAGATAACTATGGAAAGAATCCTGAGCCATAAAGGCTCAAATCTTTATCATTTAATACAAATATCCGAATGATGTAATTATCTCCAAGATTGAGGAGATAATTGAATCGTAATCTATTTTCCTTAGGAACATGTCAATCGGTGTCCATCACAAACACGCGCTGTTGCGCTAACTCAGGCGTAAGTCCTCATATAATCAAATCCTGAGAACTACGAGGACTTGATTCCAATCCTGCATTGGATCGTGGGCGACTTGAGAAACAACGTCTCAAGTGCGATCTAAACCATCCCCAAAGCATCCTCTTTACTACTATTTTTACGTGTTTACAGGCGTCCTTAGGTTATCACCAAGGAAAGGAGCACGAGAGATTACACGGCGATTTTTGGATCGTCAATTGGCGGCTGAAGGAGGTCGTTTGCTTGATAATCTCTGGAAGAGACTTGAGAATCATCATGGTGACCACGCGACAACAACCCGCCAGCGGCGATGCGCCAACAATGCTCTCGACTCGGATGCCAACAACCACGAGAACCAGGCCAGGAAGACATCTCTCTTGACGCAACCACCAGGCATTGGTGGATCGACTCCACGGCTCTCGATGATGCGACAAAAGAAGCCGTTCTCAACGCCGTCTTGGCAGAAGAGGACGAAGAGGATGAAGACTGGGAAGGTCTAGAAGAAGAAGACCCCTTCAATGAGAATTCTTAGGATCTGCACCAATCGGCGAAGGGCCGTCGGAGAAAAGTCCGGGATCGAGGATCGGGAAGAAGATGACCAGGTGATGGATCACGGAAACAAACACATTCTCCCCAGGCGAAAAGGCAACCGAAAGGATGATCGATCATCATCCTCAAACCTCGTAAAACAAGCCGATTGCACCCAGGCGATGGGGCGGCTCGTGCGGCCGAAAGCCATAGCGAGGAAGGAAATCGGCGCTCTAGCCCTCGAATCTCCTTTCTCGAGCAAATCGACAACTATCCCGACCCTCGAGGTTCAGATCCCAAAGTTGGAGCCACAAGAGGCGGAACCAAAGACCCCGGGACCACTTGTTCCAGTATCTCACGCACATGAACCTCGACTGTGCCCCGGAGGAGATGAAGTGTAAAGCATTTCCCGCGTTGCTCACAGGTCGAGCTCGGGAATGGTTCAAGAAAATACCGCCCCAGACCATCTACAGTTTCGACACTCTGGGAAAGATGTTCCTCAATGCGTTCATCACGGCAAAGCCGTTCCAGAAGAATGCCACTCACCTGTTCTCCATCAAACAAAAGAAAGATCAGACTGCTCTCCAATACCTCAAAAGGTCCAGTGAAGAGTCTTTGCAAGTATGAGACGCCGACGATCAGGTTCGGATCGCATCTTTTGTGGCAGGACTACGCGAAGGGATGCTATATGCCAAGCTAAGCAACAAACTCCCCGCATCTATGGAGGAATGCTTGGAAGTAGCGTTCAAGCACTGTCAGGGAGAAGAAGCCAATCGGGTAAAGCGAGAGGTGGACAAGTCAGAATCCAAGAAGGATAAGACCGAGGATACCTCTGACAAAAAGAGGAAGTCGTTCGGAGACCGTGCGAGCAGATCAACCATGGGCCGACCCGAGAAGAGAAGCGCCTTGCAGCCGCGGGAATTCTCGGTGTTAAATAGGCCTCGGGAGCAAGTTTTGGCAATCATGGAAAGAAAGGGTTTGGCGAGAACCCCCGCGCCGCTGCGAACTCCCTTGGAAAGAAGGATCAAAACAAGTTCTGCAGCCTATCATCGAGACACCGGGCATGGTGGACAATTGCGAGACTTCCGGTAGCGACGTGGAGGCCGCAGATTGCGGAAGGAAATTTCGGATGAGGTAGTAAGCGACCTCGATGCGGTGGCGTCGAGGGCGACGAGATTTCCCATAGAAGAATTTTAATCAAGATCGCGATCGACCCGGTAGATCCCCGCGAAGACTCGGATCAATCTCGGACAAAGGTCAACGGAGGACAATCGCCCGATCAACACCATCAGCGCCATTGTAGGGGCCACGATAATGCATTCGATGTCGTCAATCCAAATACCCGATCGGGAGGCACAGCAGTGGTAGGGAAGTCTAAGACCTTTTCGAAGTAGGGTATGGACAAAGGACTCACGCTCCTTGGTCCCCGAACAACGAAGGTTTAGTGATTGAAGCCATGGTAAACAAAAACTGGTGAAGCAGTGCGTGTCGACACCGGCAGCGCCGTCAACGTTCTGTGCCATGACACCAGGCTATGAATCTTAAGAGTCGAACTAATCACTGTTTGGTATACTTGTTTGGATTTGCATGTCCTCACTATACATCCTACAAGGATGGTTCATTTCATGACGACGTTTGGAATGGAATCGGCGGGAAGGACACTCATGTTCAATTATGTGGTGGTCAAATCATCGTCGGCATACAACATTATTTTGGGAAGGCCTGCTTTAATAGGTCTACGGGCTGTAATCTCTCTAGCTCACATCGATCACGAAGTTCCCGACCAATCACGGTCCGGTGGAAATCAAAGGAGACCTGGAGGTCGCTCGAAGTTGCTATGCGGCCATCATCAAGGTCAAATGAATCATCTTGGGTTGATCGGTTCGGCCAGTCTATCATTTAGCACTTCTCTTCTTACGCACTTTCATTACATCCATCTGTTTTTGCTATTTGCCTTGATACTTTTGGTTCATTTCGCACACTATGTTTTTACTCCTTTTGATGTCCGTTTTGGATGTCCTCATTTTCTTTGAATAAATGATTTCTTTGCGTCAATATACTTGCTTTGTACGGCCTGTACATGTTGTCTTTCAAATTCCACATGACGTCAGTCCGACCTGACCTTAATCGCCATGTGTGTAAACGAGAAGTCAATGGTAGCCTGGCCCTGCTCGTCCTTAAAACTCCACGAGACGTCAGTCCGACCTGGCCCTAATCGCCACACTTTTAAGCGAGAAGTCGGCCGACTAGTGCCGCCTGCTTCGTCCTTAATGCTTCACGTATGAAGTCTTTTTGCAGTATCAAATTCGCCCAATCTGCTCGATTAGTCTTAAGATCAATTTCGGTTAGCCCCGTTTACTATAAGTTAAGATAAGATTAAGGTTTCGCTGGCCAGCGCAGGTTAAGCACTTAGTTTATTATCGTTCGAGCTCATGAATAAAACTCGGCCTTATATACTAGCAATCATGCAATCTAAAAAGAGTTGCGTACAGGGCATCAAGCCCTTAAATAAACTAGGGTTTGATACAATTAAAACCCGAGCATTGAGCTCGGCGTAGTACATAATTCAAACATGTATGCCGTCCACCAGGCTGGGCTGGTGCATGGAATACAGGGGGCCTACCTCTCCAACAATGACTAACAAGAACAAGCCTGTCACTGGTAATAACTTGGAAAAATTAGGGCAATTTTCTTCGCCTTTAAAAAACTAATTAATTAAGCCAAATGGCTTTGTATTAAAAACGACCAGACTTTGTCCTGTTCGTCATAATATGAAACTAATCTAGAAATAAGTCCCTGAGCCCACAAAGAGCTTGGCCCCTTCGTACAAACATTAGAGCATTCTGAAAACTTCAGAAGGACACTGAACAAAAACCCAAGTCTGCGCGAGCCGAACGCACGCGCCAGGCTCACTAACGGAAGCTTAAACAAAATTTATCGGAGTAACAAACAAAAAGTTACTTGGATGGAATCACAACCTGATATTATTCTTCTAGGATAGTTTACGCTAAATGCGATCAGATTCAGTCCTGATCGACGCAGAACTATGCCTTGTACGATTTGTGGAATTTGTTATGAAATGGTACGCTTGGTGCCAGTAATTAACTTGAACCCCCAAGTTTGTTCAAGCCAAATATAACAAGTAAAGGAAAAACTGGAGGGCTTACCCATCCGATAGCATAAAACAGTACAATCAGACAAAACCGAACTCGACATAGCTCATTAACAAGAGCATCTAACTTTACAAAACGGGGCAGGTAAAACACCCCTTAACGAATTTTACACTAAGGCCAATAATCTGAGCATCAGGCTCGGCAGAATTACATCTAAAGTATGCCACCCAAGGTTTAAAAACTAATGCATGGCATACTGGGGGTGTACTACCCCAATAACATAACAAAATAACAAAGAACAAATGCACAACTCAAAAACGAAAACAATCTTTTTACTAAATAAACTGAAGTCAGATTACAAAAATTATCTTACAAATCAAAACAAGAAGCGAAATCCTACAAACTCACAGAATCAGGCGAGGACTCTTACGAGGTTCGGACGGAGGTGCCGAGGCGGACCTTACTTGTCGGTGGACATTATACTTTGATACAATGTCCACCCCGGCCTTAAATTCTGCACCTTGCGCGCTCGGTGTAAGCCGCGCCCGTCCCTCTTGGTAAAGCGCCCTCTTAGGAAGGTCATCAAAGCCTGAGGAAGGATTTTGCATCATTGCCTCGTCCACCCGCGGGTATACCCGTGATAGAGGGGCGGGAATTAGCGACACTTGAGTTGCCTCGGCAAACTCGGTTAAAGCTTTGTATTCCCGGATGACCTCGGCATCCCGAGCCGAGTTTTTAGTCTCGGGTTCGGCCACGCCGCCGGAAGGTCGCCGACCTCTTCTCGCTTCATCGTCTTCTCCTCGGCAAGTTCATTTGCCAAGGACTTGACTCTTTCTCCTGGGCGGCCGGTGGGCTGCGAGGCCTTCATCTCGTATCCCAAAGCGGCGGCCGCCTTAAGCTCTTCTCTTGTATGCGCCTTAGCTCGGCGACGCTTATTCTGGCTGGCGGCGATTCTGGAGGCCTTACTAACCTCTTGAAAACTTCACGGCGATCGTGCCACCCTGAACAAACATAAAGGATATATATGTTAGAATTGTAATGGCCAAGTTTCTTAAACAAAAATAGAGTCAGAATGGAACGCTTACCAGCTCCACAGTCTTGCAACCGAGGATCGCCAACTCTTGTCGGACATTCTGGCGACCCGTTGCTGTTCGAAAGCAGCCTCCTCCTGAGCCCCCTCTGGAGCTTTGGACTTGCTCTTTTTCGAGGAACGACCCTCATGAGAGGTCGGCCTCGGACGGATCGCTTTTTTTGAGACTAGCCCCTTCTCAGTTGTTTCCTTAGGAGGCTCTAAGTCGACCTGCTCATGGGTCGGAATCGAGGAAGAAGCACCCGCCACATCACGTGATGACAGATCTCCAAAGCGAGGCGCGAGCGGTGGGGTCGGCTGCTCAGTGGGCGAACCGCCACCTCTTTCTCCGTCCCCGCCAACAACTCAGCGAAATCAGCCACTGCAGATACAAGCGAAGCGTTAACTGGATAAGATTAAGAATACAATGAAAACTAAGTTACCAAAGAAAAGATCCTCTGAGGTTGCGCGGCCTCGGTGAGCTCAAGCGTCACGGTCGAGGCTGCATCTTCTTCCAGACGAGCCGCGTTAATCAAATCATTATACAAACTTTGCCACTCAATGGAGTATCCGGACTCCACGACCTTCTCCACCCACGAGTCCGAAGCGACTCGGGCGCTCGTCTTTTCTGAGATCGTCGTATTCCATACGCTAAGCTCGGGGTGAACTTCATGCGAACACAAAGAACCTTTTTCCATCGTTTGAAAGAATCATTTCCCAGGACTAGGATGAGGATATCGGAAGCTTTCCACTTGTCGCTGGAAAGTAGTACCGGTAGGGGTGGTCTTTACCCCTACCACGATGGTAAAAAATCGAACTTCTTCACGCTAAACCTAACATTCACCAACCTTTGCACGGATAGCAAACCCAATGCGGCCCTAATGCCGTTTGGGGCTATCTGAGAAATCTAAGCCCATAATACCTGAGTACGGCCAAGAGCGCCGGGCAGAAAGGTAGTCTCAGACCTACCTCAAAGTACTCCCGGTGGACTGTGCAAAAACCCTCCGGTGGGTCCGGAGCAAACAGGTTCGGTTCCGAAGGCAACATCGGAACAAATCTCTCCTTATCCACCCCATACAATTCACAGATCTCGGCTACGTCCTCTTGTTTCAAAATAGACCTAACGTCCCTACTATCCACAATAGCCATCTCAGAGAAATCGGATTTACGGCTCTGGTGAAATAGAATTTACACTAAGAAAAATCAAGATACAAAGCAAAAGTGCTAAGGAGGAAACACTTACTTGCGAAAGTCGAATTTGAATAAGAGAAGCAGAATGGCAACCGGCAGCAAAATCTTCAGTTTTTAATAGCCCACGTAGTTATGAGTCGATTGATCTGACGGGGTTATAACCCCCTCACTTGCCTCAAAAAACGCCCTATATTAAATTAGTGGGCAGCAGCGCCTCGTTTCTGGGATAGCTAGGATGGCGTCGCGGCTAACCATGCCACTGGCAACTCAGTTTCAATTTCAAAATCCATAAGTTCAACTTCCGTGTCGAGCCCACCACCTTGATAGATCAGGCACGATCGGCCAAAGGTCGAATTTGGATCTAGAGGGCTATGACGATGCCAAGAATTGTACCTACCACGTGGCACCTCGTGAGTGGCTCAGCGGTGAATGTGGAGGAGCAGTGCTAATGACCTCACTAGTATAGCTCTTCGGCTCGTCCGCTTTCATACAGGTTGGTCGGTGCCAGGCATGACTTATGGTGTTTTCGAGTACATCTTGCATCGGTTCCGACCTCACTAAGGTCGGTGGCATAAGCGCTTCTACAATGCATCGCGACCGACCTTGGTGTTCGGTATAGGTCGCCGTGTCATATAAACCGATTATAGCGGTAATAGTCCGGCTATGTTCCCGACCTCATAAGTCGGCCGAAAGCGGCTTTAGTCAAGTTTGGGTATGTCGTCGGCCCAAATTCTTTTTCGTCCTATTCCCTTCAGGTCGGGCAACCCGCATGCTGCTCTGCTCGACCCATATCCGATCCTCGTGGTCGGTTCGATCCCCTACCAATCTACCTTCCTACTTACATCTAACCAACCAGTGTTTTAGTTCGGCTCCACATCCACGGGGCGGTCTAGGAATTGAAGGGTTCGACCTGTCTAGCCCGAATCGTCCAGGTTTTTCAGAGTAAATCTCTTATCATATTTCCCACGTGTTTAATAAACAGATAGCTATGGAAAGAATCATGAGCCATAAAGGCTCCAATCTTTATCATTTAATACAAATATCCGAATGATGTAATTATCTCCTAAGATTGAGGAGATAATTGAATCGTAATCTATTTTCTTTAGGGAACACATCAATCAGTGTCCATCACAAACACGCCTCACGCTAACTCTAGGGCGCAAGTCCCTCTATATAAACAAATCTCTAAGGAACTACGAGGACTTGATTCCAATCCCCGCATTGGATACGTAGGCAACTTGAGAAACAACGTCTCAAGTGCAGTCTAAACCATCCCCCAAAGCATCCCTCTTTACTGTTTTTCTGTGTTTCTGAAGCGTCCTTAGGTTATCATCAAGGAAAGGAGCCCGAGAGAATACCCTGACGATTTTTGGATCGTCACAACCTTTTCAAAATAAATTCTAAAATTAAAACCGACTTTCCAAAGGCCGGTTCTCACAATAAACCTAATGGAAATCGGTTTTTGGTCCCAAAACCAACTTTAAAAATTGATTCTAGTCTGGTATATATGTAGCGTGTTTTATGGTATATTCGGTGTGGCCTAAATAACAGCTACTAGCAAAATAGATGTATAAGCACAGTATCATCTATAAACACAGCCATATAGCACAATTGATATTAAAAATGCAATGCAATTACAAATGCCAATTCACTGATACACAAAAGTAAATGCATAAATCAGTGTTTTTTCTTACACAAAATCAAATTTAAAATACATAAATAAATGGATGAATACTAAAACCTCCATTTGCTTTCAACAGATTTTAGCTATCAATTTGATTGATTAAAAATTCCAACAATCACAAAATGGAGCATTTAACATGCTAATTTTCCTTTGATTCTTAAAAAATAAAAATTAAACAACTGTTATTGGAAACAACAAATCTACTCTCGGGCCACCCTGCACGCCGGCATTCGACCTCTGAAAAGTCGAACGACAAAACATTCAACTTTACAGAGATTGAATTAATGTCGGTTTTCGATCTCCATAAGGATCAACCTTGACAGAAGTGTGGTACAATGGTAAATTCATTATGGTGTCAATAACAGCGCCCTAAAATTTTTGCTACCCGATTCCTTAGATATTTCTCTGGAACCGATGATTTTTAACATTTTCGAAATATCTAAAGGATCGGAGAAAAATCACCAGACAAGTTCACTTGACTTATTTCACAGTAGGGGATCCGGACTCGTAACGCCTATATAATGCAGATTACATTGAGATACTAAAAAAAAAAAAAAAAAAAAAAACTGGAAATTATTGTTAATTCCCATTTCCAGATTAATTTTGAAATTGAAAAACACTTACTGTATCAATTAATTAGCTGATGGATAAAGTAGAGGCAAACAGATCTTGAACAAATACGGCGCGAATCGCGGCTTGTTTGATCCTTTTTTCCCTCTCTTCTGAACTTAAAGATGGATCAAAACTGCCAAAAAAAAAAATGCAGGAAAACATAATCAAGAAATATGAGTTTTAGCATTTTTATCCCAATGTTTCATCTTGACACTTTTAGCCCTCATCTATACATTTTATTATGTTTTTCAGTCAAATTTTACTACGTGTCTCGAGTTTGTATTGGTTAGAGCATATCCTACTTTCGATTCTGGGTTGTTTGACAAGTGACGCCTTAGAATGAAAAAGTAAGAAAAACACACAGACGAGGGATAAAAGGTTTGGATAGAAATGCAAAAATCGTAAAACAAAAGGGACCAAAAACGTCATTATCACATTACTGTAAAAAAAGAAAGGAAAAAAACTCGAGTGTTACCTCGATTTCCACATCCGTTGCGATGCGGAACAATTCGATGAAGGTTCATCAATGGCGGACGCCAATGATTTCGAAATTTCTTCAGCTTCCATTGAAGGAAAATTGAGTACAAGAGACGAAACCAATGAATCAGAGATTGAATTATTTGATGCATTATTATTATTACTAGTAGATCTATATGTAGTACTTCCTCTTTGAAGAACTTGTATATGAGCTTCTCTTAGATCCCTCCCCAGTAGAGACACTGCTTGACTACTCGGAACAGCGACTCGACGTAATCTATGACGTCGTTGCAAGTATTTCTAAGTTAAAGTAACTTTCAGATTCATGAAAAAACCATCTGCATCAGAATCTCTACTCGGATCTGTAAGATGCGTTGCATAAAATACAGAATCTCTTTTCAGATTATGTGAGATGTAGAGAAATTCTGATGCATTTCAGTCTAAAAATAGAGATTCTGCAAAATAGATAAGGTGCATTTAGTGGCATCCAGTGGCGGACTCTTGTGTTGTTAGTGTACAATGCAAGGGGCGATGACGTAAGTCAGGCGGCTCGAAAGGCCTCGATATCTCGGAAATGGGGTGTTACTAACTGCTACACTTTACGAGGTGTAGAGATCAACCGACTAATTTCACATAAAAAGAAGATCCCACTGGAAAGATGTCTTCCTTATTTCTTAATCTATAGGCGATTTCTCTCCAAAGTCTGTACTCTAGCCTTACATCGGGTCGTCCTCTTAACGAATTTATCACGCCTCTAGAATACTACCTCCTTATGACTTCTTACTAGTAGTTGCTACCTTTCTTGATCAAAGTGGCTAGGGGACGGATTCTAGGCCTTATTATTATTAATAAGAGTTTCTTAGCTCTTGCTTGACCTTTAAAATAAAGTACTTTCCAAGTCATTCACGACTTATTGAGGAATATTACAATCTTTATGATCTCAAAGCATTTAAACCTGACAGTATTCACCATAAAGCATGGCTAGCTTTCCTAGACAATAGTTGCCCCCCCTTAATCCAAAAAAAATACACTAAAATTTATACGATATATATAGTGTGGCTTAAATTTTTTAATTGCTTTTAAAAAACAAGACCGGTGGATGGGTGGCATCACACCGGTTGATTCGAAGAGCTCACCGTGGAAATCGATTTTCAGCCCGATTTTCACCCGGTCGATTGCGAGAATCAACTACCGAAAAGTCGATTCTTGGCTCTAGAATCAACTGTGCTAGAGTCGATTGTACTGTGTTATGAATAACGATGGATTTAGTGCGGTGCCACTATGAAAGCATGATTTGAATGTAAGAGGATAACTTAAGCAAGTGTTTGTTCAGACATCTACATCAGAATCTCTATTCGGATCGATAAAATACAAAATCTCTAAATAGTACGCTTGTATTGTACAAAATACAGAATCTTTATTCAAATTATACGTTGTAGAGATTCTGATTCATTCTAGAGTAAAATAAAATAGATAATCCGTTAAAAGATAATAATGCAAGTTGTGTTAATATGTGTAGCATAAAAAAAAGAAAGATCTAAATGTAAAAAGGATATCTTGAGCAAGTGTCCATGTTGAAGACTTATATGAGACAACATATCTCTTGCAACTTTAACAGAACAAATAGGACAAATCTGCATTTATAATATTTGGTAAAATTGATATATAAAACATATTTATTAGTAACAATGGGGGGTGTTCATCTAGTACATTCCAAGAAATTTTTAAATGATACATATAGTATGAAAATATGAAGAAAAACGAGAATGATTTCTAACCAGGACGGAGCAAAGATTTGAAATTCGGATGGGTTAGTGAACTTTTATTCAAATTGTTAGGTGGGCTAGATTAAGACGACTTAGCAGGTTGGACTGGATTAGAACACTCGCATAAGATTCTCTTAACGAATTCTCTATTTAATAGTCTTAAACACACGTTTTTCTAGTTTACAGAATCTTTATCCGATAAAATACATCAGATTCTCTATTTTACATAATACAATAGATATAAAGAAAATTTTACACAATCCGTATTTTACAGTAGAGTATGTGCTGCAGTGTTATGTTTCATTTTGAAATCTATGAAATATACGGTAAAATTTTTAAAAGATTTACAGTACCTCCTGCAAGTGTTCTTATGTAAGTTTTTGATGTAAATGTAAAAGGTTCCGGGCGAGCTATAGCTCCGTAATACATTTCAGCAGCTACATCCTTGATTTCGAAGGCGTAGAACACACTATTTCTTTGAGAGATGTTTCGCTTCACATAAATGTCTTAGAATAGAAAGTATCGAAAATATCTCTCAGAATACGAACAACGACATGTTAGATCAAACCAGATACTGGATCCCATTTCGTTATGACAACATTTATATAGGCATCAACTCGATTGCAATTGTTACTAAATTATGAAAAAATAAATAAAAAAATCTAACAATCATCCCGAAAACAAATAAAAATAAAAATGAATGAATTAAAGAATCCAAGAAGAAAAGACTCACAGCAACTTTGGATTCAGAAGAATGTTCATCTTCAAGATGTAAGCAAAGAGATCCCAAATCAAAGTCTTCATAACAAAACGGGCATGGGAAATCGGGTCGGATCTCATCCTCCACCTCGAAATCATCTATGTTGTTCATCCTATCTAAACATTTTTTTTTTTCAAATATATAAAGATCCAAACAAAACAAATTAAACATAAATATCAACCTCAGACAGCTGGAAAAAAAAAAAAAAAAAAAAAAAAAAAAAAAAAAAAAAAAAACCAACCAAATTGCTGGCTTTGATAGATGCCATGGTTATTCTGCAGCTGTTGTTGCTGGTGGTGCTGTAGATTGAACCGCCGCTTAGCGGCGGCGAGCCGGGAGGTCCAGAAATCAGAATCCATGAATTAAGAAAAAAATAGGAGGAAAATAAAAATTAAAGGAAAAAGGAGAAATGGATTTCAGCTCAGAGTTCACAACTGGGGTAGAAACAAATAAATTGATGGACTTATTTTACAAATTCTTTAAATTTCTATGCTTTTGTTTTTTCGTTGAATATTGCAAACAGGCAAATGACAATTTTTTTTTTTTCCTTTTTTTCCAGCTATTTTGTTTTGAGGTTCATTACTATAATTAGTTACATTTAACCGTTCTGTTTGGTTTGTTGGCCATTTGGCTTTGGGGTAAGGCTGTCTAAATTGGTTCTCGCTTATCACACTCATTTATCTTATTTTAGATTCAAGATTTCTTTTTCAACACCCATAAAACAATCCACTCTAATAAAAGACTCATATCTGATTAAATCTTATTTTTTCACATCTCAACCAATTAATTCATTTTTTATACAAAAATCAAAATAAAATATCTTATCTTTTGAAAATGAGATTTTAATGTCAGATCATTATCAAAAAATGTCGTATGCGTTAAAACAACCAAATAGAGGATTATTAAATGTCCTCTAATACATGTCGATCGTTTTATTAGAAGAGATTATTACAGAAGTGGTTAAAATTGAGTTTGGTATAGTTGAAGAAAATTAGGATAAATAAGTGGAGAGAGAAAAGTGAATTGTGTGGTTAAAAGGAATACTATTCACATTAGCGATCTCAGCTTAATTAAGGGAGACAACTTAATTTCAACAAAGGATGGGGGAATTGGTTTGTGAAATTAAATTGCACACACCTCCCTTATAACATACACACTTAGGGAATTCTAAAAGCAACCCATTGGGGTCACTCTAAAGTACTAGAAAGGAAACTTGAATATCCCCTCCATTGCCGTAAATAAATCGGGCTGCTTTGGAATACTCGACTCGGAATGAATTTGATTCGGTTTAGTTTTTACCGAGTTTGAATTTGAGTCGAGTTATTCGAATAATTAACAAAGTCGAGTATTAGACAAGTCGATCTCGATCTTTCATATTTATAAAAATAAAGTGAATTTTACAAAAGTAATCGAGTTTACAAGTCAAGTCGAGCCGTGTCGAGTACTTAACGCGTCGAGTTCAATTTTACATTTTTTTATGGCTCGATCGAGGCAAAGACATACTTGTAGAAGCTTCATGTATGGACAATACTCGTGAATAAAGTAAGAATAAAGTTTGTTGGATTGGCCAATGTTCGTATCTAGGCAAAGGGAGACTTATGGTTACGGCTCGGATAATGTAACGACCCGTTCTTGAAAAACAAGTATATTTCGAAAACAAACCATTCGGCCATGCTCTGAGATGAAATCTCAAAACACGAAGCCTTCCGAACATAATTGATCTATTGCATCATTTAATTACTAACTCCCAAAAATAAAATAGTCATCAAAAATCATATTCTAATCACCTGTGCATTACAATATACACTTCAAAATAGTATCATTAAATATACAACCTCCAGAAATAACTGCAATAATCTTATCGCTTTCAGTGATGCTTAGCTAGACATCCAAGTTCATCATCATCTGCCATATACTATGCTTTATCTGAAAAAATATATGAAATGAAAATGGTGAGTTCGAAAGTTCCGTAAGGAAATTGACTATAAAAAAGAAATTAAAGATGCCACTGGGCAGACCATCTAAAGTTCCTAGTTAAATAATTCTAAAATAAAATTGAAAATAAAATACTAGAAAATAAATTTCATAAATAAAATACTAAAATGAAATGATAATACTAATTAAAATCTAATATACTAAAGTAATTCTGCTAATATTATAAATAAGTCTATCTCCAAAATAAGGAGTTTGAACTAATGTTACGGTTCTCATGTAACAACTGAAATAACTGAACTTGATGCAAACCAGATATCCATTATTCTTGCCCATGGACGGGGACTAACCGGCTCTGACCATAATCTCACATCTACTACCCGTGAGTAGGTGCTAGTGTCGGGGACCTTCGAGAATTCACTGCGAACTGAAAATAAATAAATATGATGACATGAACCGTAGCATTTTTCTGATTGTCTATTGCTGCATGTTCATCTTTTTATACTCTAAATGTTTAACTCTAAATGACTCATCATATTCTATAAAATATAATATTTCTATAATATCTTCATGATTCAAGCATATACTAAATCTAGTAAAAGAAATTTTCCTCAAAATACAAACTTTCTTATAATTATAATGTTTATAAGTCATTTATTTTATTTATTACGATAAATAGGAAAATGTCGTAGAGGACGGGTTTACATCTTATTTGTGTAAAAATGACAAGAAAATAACGCAGTGGTTATAAATGACAAAAAGTAATGTATATCCAAAAATACCCTTTATTACTATTTTCCTAATTCTTTCCCACTATTTAAATTCATTCCTCCATTATCCCAAAATCAAGAAACCCTAGCCTCCATCATCTTCTCTGCAAATCCCCTCTTTCCCCTTTCGTATGAACTGCAAATCCCTTCGAAATCCTCCGTTTTTATTGCGAATCGTTTCTTCACTAGAAAATCCGGCTGCCATCTCTTCTCCTACCTTTCTGATTATCATCGAGCATTGTTGTGAAAGATTCTTGTGTAGAATCGTGAAAGCTGATGTCTTTCCAATCCTCTTCTGATTCGAAGCATCGATTCAACGATCTGATTATCCGGGCCTTCCATGTTTGTTTCTGATAGATTGGTTTCTGATAGATTGGTTAGTTTAATTATGCATTGATCGTTTTGCAGAGCCTGTACTTCATGCCCTTGCTATGCTATGGATCTTTTAATTTATGTTTTCTCTTGTAAGGATTCTATCCTGTTTGATTAGTATCATCAATAAGCTTTAGTTTTTGTTGCTTTTTGTTTATAGATTTTTTGTGAATCGTATTTTCTGAATCATATTTTTGTATTTTTGTGAATCTTTTCTGAATCGTATTTTTGTATTTGTGAATCTTGTCTGAATCGTATTTTTGTATAACCGTTGTTTTGATTGCAGTGAGTCAAGACTATGAGCTGAGAAAGGCAAGAAGAACCGGGGATTTGATCTCCCTGATTCTCCGGTGACAATTTAATGCCTAAAGGTGCCTACTTTCAGTCCAAATACATTCAACACGTGGAAGCTCAGAGACTTGACGATTTAGAGTTCAGTTTGAGCAAGACATTAGACTTGACGATTTAGAGTTCTATTATAAAGTAAAGACAATTGTTGTTATTTTTCTAAGAAATGAAACAGGCCTTTATGGACCATATTCATGAATAAATTGCTTTAGGGTTGTTATTCAAGTATTCTGTAATAAAGTAAAAACAGGTTTTTCTTTCATCTTCATTTGATGTATATGTTGTAATATTCGATTTTAGGAAAGACAGGATATTATGTCATTTTGAAAACGAAATATTATTATTTCTTTTCTTTTATGGGAGTTAAGTATTTAATAGAGTATGTATGTATATATTTTGAAATATATATATATATATATATATATATATATATATATATATATATATATATATTAAGGGAAATCGATTATTTGTTAATTAAAGGACAATTAAGGAAAAAAGGATTTATGGGAAAGCTGGTATTTAAGGAAAATTACACACAATAATCCCATAACCTAGACTAAATCAGAAATTAGGTTTACGCGCCTCTTTTACGCCCAATTTGGAGAGAGAAAAGAGTGAAGGAGTTCTTCAATTATCTTAAGAGGTGTTGAACCATTTTGAGATCAAACTCGAGAATTGGAATCGTCGTGAGAAGGACATCGTTGGGATATCGAGTTTTTAGTAGGAAGGGCCGCAGACTTTCAAAAGGTTGTTTGAATCAGTTTGTGGGTGCAATTAGGTAAGAAACTCTTCCTATGATCTCAATTATGATTCGTAAAGTTTAGATCATGATTTTGAGATGTGTAGATGCTAAAAAGATGTGTTTTTCGTTGACCAAGGATCCTAGGTAATCTTGGAATGATTAAATATGTTTTCTACGTTTTACTGTGTTGAAAACGAGGTTAATTAGGTTAGAAACGATTCAGAAATCGAGTTTTGATGATCTTAGCGTTTTGGGAAAAACCCCAGCGGACGGGCGCCCGAGACCTAATAGCCTTGACGCAGGCGTTTGCATAAAGCGACGGGCGCCCGAGGTTAGATTTTTGATTCGAGATGTAGTTTGTTTTTTGGCGAGGCGGGCGTTTAGGGTTTAGTGGGCGGCGTCCGATTACGGACGGGCATCCATAGGGTTTCAAACGGGCGTCTGGCCTATTTTACCTCGTTTTTACGGTTTTATCATTCTAGTTTGGTTTCGGGATTTATAATCATATTATTATTGTTTTAAACCCTTAGTTATGATATGATATCATTGGTTAACATAAGCAAGCCTGAATTGAGCTTCTGATTCGTTCAGTTAAAACACCGAATGTACTCTTAAAGGGAGTTGAAGTTCGGATCCGTCGGAAAAGCATGATAGGCTTGTGCTTTGATGAATTAGCATTCATCAATGTGCGTGTAATTGCTAGGCCTTGTTGATGTCTAGTGGTCAGGAAAGAGAGTAGTAAATGTGAGGAGATTAATTGAAAACACATAGGTGGTTAGTTAATCATTCTAATAAAATTACGTACTTGACTAGTAAAAGATTAAACAACATGTCTCTCTTGGATAGGCACCAGTCTATATCGCGATGTGTGTGCTATCTCTGAAGGTGGAAGAACTCCGTAGGTCAAAAAACCCTAAGTACGGAAGGACTCCACTGAGGTGTGCGTACTAGCGGAGCCTACCTATTCTAGCCTCTGTGGATATTGGTGTGATCCACCAATATGTTGCCAAGAGTGTCCCAAAAGTGGATACGTGTAGTGCCCTTGAGTGCGGTTGTAACATAGATAAGTTAAGTAGAAACGTTTAGTTAATTCATGTTGATGGACATGGAATGAACCCTAGATTGAGTCGGTCACACATAAACAACTAAACCTTTAAATATATTTTCTTTATAAATTGTAATTGTTATCATAGCTTCTCTTTCTTATTAAGTACGTTGTACTTACCTCAAATGCATGTTTTCTATGTGTTTGGGGATGAGAAGACGAACAGGTCGATAATGTTTACGAGGATGAGTTCGATGATGACGTTTGAAGACGCCTCATTGAAGACTTTACTTTTATTATTTTTGTTATTCTTCATTAGACAGTGTTAGACTTTTGGTCTTTCGAGACTTGTAGTACTGTTACGTTTCCTTTGAGAATATCGTACATTTCTTTCGGATTATCGTATTTCCCTTGAATGTAATAAGTTACATTTCCACCTTTAGATGTTGTTTCTATTCTTGGATGATTGGAAATTTTTATACCCGAGTCTTTTGCTTCCGTTTGCTTATTTTTGATACGACGTAGTAGAGGCTTACGTATAAGGTGAATGTTATTTTATTTTATACGTGCCGAACGTTCCTTTTCCGGATAAGGACTCGGTGTCCGGGAACGGGGCGTTACATATGCAGTAACACTTTCATTCAAACACCAATCAATATTATTGACATATAATAATAGTCATGTAGTAACATCAACATCATGTAGTAACACCTGTTGTAACACATGACTTTTCATCAAGTACTAACACCACTATGGACACGCCATACAAAGAATGTAGTTACGCATAATGTAGTATCACAGTGAAAGTCCACATATGAAATAACACGTATTTCACGTTGGTTCCGTGAACACTATCCGACGCAGTAACACCACTATGCAAACACCCACAAACATAGTAACACATAATGTAGTAACACGTAGTAAAACCACTATGCAAACACCCTGCAAATCTTTACCCGACTTTAATGTGAAAAGAAAAAAAAAATACCATTAAGGGTATTTTTGTACATCTTTTTTTTTTGTCATTCTCAACCGCTGTCTTTGTTTTTTGTCCTATTTCATCATTTGTCATATTATATTGTCCTTTAGGCCCACCACCCGTACAATAAAATCTATATTTACTATTTTAATATAGGTATTCAAAATTCATCTATCAAATTTGAATCATAAACTCATAATTCAAAATTCATTCCATATAACTATTTAATGCCTACAAATAAATCTAATATTTCACAACCCTTTTATAATTGAAATATATATTTCTTCGAAAATCATTATCATGATATTATTTTAAATATCATAACTTATAATCATTCTAACAATAAATAATATAATTCGTATTGCTTATAAAATAAAGTTTTTAAAGAAAAACATATTCATGGTAGGAAAATTATAAGCTTAGGAATAATCTATTAAAACAATTGCATCAGTGGTCTAAAATTTCTAGCATTATTTATATTTTATATCATAAATATTTATCATAAGGCCCAGTGTATAAAAATCATGAAATCTATATTCTAACTATAATATCAAAAGTTTGCTGGAAAATAACGTTCTTACAAAACATAAAATTAAAATAGCAATTTATAGCATTTCCTTACATTTTTTGATTTATGTAATTAATCATCATTTCCTTGTTCCAAAAAATCTCATGAATCACTCCTCCTAGCATGGCAAGAAAACCTTTGGGCTTGCTAATAAATTTTCTTCAAAAGGCCTTATCTATTGCTAGTATTTCCAAGTGTGAGAGAGTTGGAATAGGATTTTGCTAGAGAATGGAAGATGAAACGGAGAAAGTGGAAGATAAAAGATGGTGGTTTAATGGTAAATTAATGGGGACTTAAATTCTCAAGAAAACGTTTCTTTCAAAACAACGGGCTATCGTGCGGTATTCCACGGTTTGGGATCAATAACCAATTATTTTAATTTCAATGATAATTATTCTATTAAATTACCTAAATAAATTTACTTTTAAGGTATGAGTTAAAAGTAATACGAGTCGTGACAGATAATCCCCAACATATCATATGATATGACTAACTAAAGTTTGTTCATTGATGGTATGGCTAGTGCTTGTATCAAGACAAAGGCATACTTGTAGAAGCTTCAGACGACATGGCCACCTGGATAGTGCTCGTATCAAGACAAAGGCAAAACTTACAAAATGTTTCTGGTATGGATAGCGCTTATAGCGAGACAAAGTTTGACTGAAGTTCAGTAAGGGTCTGGCCGTTGCTCGTAACAAGCAAAGTTTGACTCAAGTTTGGCAAAGATTTGGCCAATGCTTGTATCGGGGTAAAGACAAACTTATGGCTCGGCTAGTGCAAGTCTCGACCAGGGAACAGGAGAATTCCCACTGCCGCTGTCAGGCCGTAAGCGTGTTGGGAACGAGTTTCCCAAAAAACCGGCCCAGGCCCAGGCCATAAAATGAAGGGGACAGCCCGCCAATTGTGTTTGGAAAAGCCAACTTAAAAAAGCAGACATGATGACTTAAGTCGTGACGGTCGTAATCGGATTGAAGCAAGTAATAATTCGTTATCGACGGTACCGTTATATATAGAATTTTCCCAAGTAATAATTCCTTATAGAATTCATTCCCCTCCTCTCCCCTTAAATTGCTTTGCTAGGGTTTTCAAGTAGCGGCACCTACCAAAATTCTCCACCATTTTCTCTCGAATCCCATTAATGGCGACCAGAGGAACATCCGCAGCTCAACAACCTTCCCGTGGCGGCGGTGGCGGAGGAGGTGGAGGAGCTAAGCCTGGGTTGAGAAAGCCGGTGTTCGTGAAAGTGGACGATTTGAAACCAGGGACTACTGGACACACACTGGTTGCCAAGGTTTTGGAAGCGAATACTGTTTTGGATAGGAAGATCCGAAATCCTGCTGTGGCTTCTTCGCGTGCTTTTTCACAGCAAAATCAGCCCACTCGTATCGCTGAGTGCCTCATCGGCGATGAGACTGGAACTGTTCTGTTCACTGCTCGTAACGACCAAGGTTTATACTTTCTCCTCATTTTCCATTTCTAGCTTAGAATGAAGCTGTATTTCCTGCATATTTAATTTTTTTTCAATTTAATTTGAATTAGCTGTGAATTCTAGCTTGTTTTTCTGTATATATGTTTAGGTTAGGGGAATGCGAGGATGAATTGTTGATGGATGTTGATGAACGTTACATTAGCTTGTTCATGTAATTCACCCTTCGTAATCGAGTTGATTTTATCATTTTTAATTGCTTACAGATGAGAATGTTGGGGTTGAGCTGAAACAATGCCCATTTCTGTTTTTTCATAACCTAAATTAGGATATTAAACTCTTTGTTTTCTCTTTTTTCTTGCAAATGTTACTTGTTTTTTTTTTTTTTTTTTTGGCCTCTAACGTGGTTCGAACACTAGTCTCCATGAGACATTATACTCTAGCTCACCACTAGACCGATGCGCCTTGTGCTTACTTGTTTCTTTCATTTGTTCTTAAATCATCTGGCTTTTGATTTTGTGACTCCATTTTACTTAAATTTCCATGGGAATCGTATTATATTCTTTTCACTATAATGTGATACGTAATGAAAGAGAAACTTTATGGTGCAACAGTCTACCATGTGTGATGCATTATGTCGGCTCATTTTTACGTTCATTCACGTTAAACATCCCTACCATGTGAAAGAATGTAGAATTGTTCTCAAGGGTCATTGAAAATGGAAAGGACTTATCCTACGCATGACGTGTAAACTTGTGAGTGTGATTGAAATGGTTGAACTACATTATGAAATATCTCAGATTTATCTGCCAATCCAAGTCGCAGAATTAAAACACTTTTCACTTGAACGACATATCTTCACAGCTCCTCATTTTTCCATTTGAAGTCAACCTGGAAATTTCTTTGTTTTACGTCGTGTGAACAAAGTACCATATCCCAATGTCTTTTCAGGTCCAAAGCTTTTCACTACTGTTTTGTCTTTGGATTCTTCTCAGTGTTTAAGTCTTATCATCATTTCAAGTTATCTATTGTTTCAATGAGTTTGTAGTTTTAAGATATCATACCCTTTTGCTCCAGAGTCTTGAAATGACTTGTGCAAACGTAGCATCAGTTAGGTTTTTATGAGTTTGTAGTTTAAGAAATCCTATCCTTTTGCTCAAAAAAGTCATGTACAAATGAACAGCGTGCTTTAATTAAAATTCAATGAGTGTATAGTGTAGATTTTCCCAATCTTTTACTCAAGAGTCATGAAGCTGATTAGTTGTTTCTATGGGCTCGAAATGTTGACGACATTTATGTTTAGGATTTTTCTTATCCTACAACTGTTTAAGTAAGTTATACCAAGTGGCAAGTATTATATCCACAAATTTTCACTCTCTGTCACATAGTAGAGGTGTGTATGGTGAAAGAGAGTAGACATATGTGGTCACAATGCATTACACTCGGTACAATGGTTGTATCATAATATCTCTCGATATTTGATTAATTTACGTGTTATTTCAGGAAGGATGGCATTACATGCCATAAAAGTAGTGTGTGAAAGACAATAATTCCATATGTCTAGTCACATGTAACTTGCGTTTTTCCTCGATACTGCTGTCTGCATATCGAGGAAACTTATTGAAGAACACCCCAATGTGAAATGGATACTCTCGTTACTGCTCTATCTGATTTCTCTTCTTATATATACATATACGCACACATAAACACGCGGGATGTTATTGGACTACACTCCGATGTGAAATGGATACACTCGTTACTGCTCTATCTGATTTCTTTTCCCATACATACGTATATGCTCACGTGTGTATAATACATACATGACATATACATATACATATGTTTTTTTTGTGGATGTTCTCATGTTTGTTGGTTCCTTTGGGGCTCTCTCAACCCTATATTATTTACGCCGTTGTCTGAGGCTTTGCACTTTACTTGCAGTTGACTTGATGAAACCAGGCAACACTGTAATCCTCCGCAACGCGAAGATCGACATGTTCAAGGGTTCAATGAGGCTTGCTGTCGATAAGTGGGGTCGAATCGAGGTCACCGAACCTGCAACGTTCCTCGTGAAGGAAGACAACAATCTGTCATTGGTGGAGTATGAGTTGGTGAATGTAGTTGAAGAAGAACAGTGAGAGAAGGTGTGTGTGGGGTGGGGTGGGGGAGGGGGGGGTAAAAAGTAAAAACCTTTTGTGGCTGTTGGATTTGGTATTTTGGTATAGATATATCTTTGCTGAAAAAGTTAGCAGATGATTATTGGTGTTTAATATTATAATTAACATGGGATTAGGGCAGTGTCTAATGTTGGTTTTGGTAATCAAGTATGTGGAAAACAATGTTGATGATGATGTTCATGGTTATTATGCTATTATCATTGGCCTTATATGTTATGGCAGTTTGTAAAACATCTGGTTACTAATTATTCCAGTTTACCTACTTTTGTGTCCAATTTTGTTTTGATTCTAAATTAGGAATTGAATGTCCTTTAAAAAGGGCGGGCACCGTATTATTTTGGGCAAAATTCAATTTTACAGATGTCGAAATTGGATATTTGACTTGTGTAAAGTTGAATGTATGTTAGGTTTCTAAAAGCTAATTGTAATTGTGGTGTCCTAAAGGTAGATTTGATCTGGTGTGTCAATAATAAGCGTCTTTTTGAAGGGGCGCTGTTATCGACATAAAGGTAAATTCTATACTGTGTCAATCAAAACTGTCCCGAAAGTAGGTTTAATATGATACCACTAAAAACTCCAAATAGTTATTCTTACTTTTTGTTCCAAACAACAAATTTAGAGAAACTAAATCATCCAACAATTGACTATTACACATTCTACAACTGAAATCGAGGGAGAGTCGATTCTATAGCTGATAATCCACTTTTTTTTTTTCCCCTTTGATGTGGCACCATGTTAAAAACACCGTGATGCCGCTAAAGTCGCCTTTTTCATGCAGTATTCTACTTCCCTTCCTTAGCTAGTTCTGGGCTCCACCTAGTAATTGTCCTTTCTTCTATAGTATAGCTCTCCAAATTCCCCAAAGATACACCTTTCTTACCATGTTTCTTAATGTTAAGAACAAGAAGAGTTTTTGCCACACTTCCACATAACCTAAGTGTACAATGTACATCAGACCAAACCCGTAACCGACCATTCGCATCATCATCATCATCATCTGACAACACAATCACAGCATATTCAGAATGCACCAAAGACGGATGATGTCGGTACGCCACAAAATCGACCCCATACTGAGATCCCGATCTCACAACCCAATTCTTGAATCTCAGATGACAATACCCTTTAAACAAATTCACAAAATTCTTCTGATTTGAATACATATGTATCAACAACTGTTCTTCATCGTTCTTCTCGATGATGTCGTTTTCTGCAATCTTGATGCACTTTAGAGTGTAAAAGAGATATAAAGCTTCTTCATTGCTTAGTTGAAACCATTGATTGCCTTTGTCGGATGTCGCGTATGGACGGCCTAAACATGTTCGGGTGAGAAGGTCGGTCTGGTGGGGATCGTTGATATCGAGAAGGATGCCGGTAGTTGTTAGTATTCCTCGAGTATTCGATTGGAGAAAGGAGGATTGAAGCTGTGCCATTGTTGCGGAAATCGGTTCGGAAAGAGCTTTCTTTTCTGCACCTTTTCCTTTCCATCTTGTTCCCATTTTAGTTTTCTGTGGAGAAAAAAAGAGAGAGAGGGAAAAGTTATAAATTTTAGGACAACACTAAACAAATACTCAGGTTAGCTTTTCCGATTTTTCGTTCATAGATGGAAAAAAAACATAATCATAATCATCGAAAAACCGTTCTTGGGCCCTTATCTTCAAGTAATGAATATCATCTACTCTTAATTATCAGCAAGCCATTTACTTTGGTACATTTCTAAACCATTTTAGTGTACAGAACAATCTTTCCAGAAACTTTTGAAGAAAATAACTTTTCAATACACTCTACGGGTGATACAAGAAGCGGAACATTAACTCATAAACATCACAAAGAGATCCAATTTGTAAGATATGATACATGATTTCGTTATATACATTATTAGCCTACAGTGCTTAAGTATTTGCTACACGATCAAAACTCCGCTAGGGTGTCTGAGAGCAACTGCAGAACATTTGACTTATAAACAGCTAGAAGAGATCAACATTATGAATAAGATACAAGATTTTGTTATATGATGAAAAGTTCCCTACGGTGTCTGAGAGAAAGTGCCACCAAGACCAGCAGAAAGGAAAGAAAACGCTCAAAGATCAAGTGATCTTGCTCATTTAACCTTATGTTGTTGTCTAAAAAGTTAACTTTCCAAATAGTTCACTCAAAGCCATGCAAATTAGTTAATATACAATCAAAAGCACACCTGAATGAGAGGATTATCAGGGATTTTCTTGCACTCCTAACTAGGAAACAAATACGCAAAATCACAAGAATGACGCAGCGATACGTGGGTGCTGGTTTTTCTGAAAAATACAGGATACAGGTACGGGGAGGGGTGGGGTCTGTAAATCTTCAGTTTTGGTAGGATTTCATCATTTTGGATGGCTTTTCATTCATTATCTGATGGTATTTACTCAACTTTCAACATGGTTCTTCATTTCACATATCCGAGTTATGAATATGCATATACAAATCACGTATCCAACTTTTGATGATTCCAAATTCGTCCCTAAGGTGTGTGTGTGTCTGTCTATCCTAAGTAGCTGGTGCGCATCGGTGTCAAGTATCAGTTCATCATAGGATGCAATCACTCAGCAATCAATCAATGAGAGTCAACAATATTATCAAGATAATGATTTGAAAACCTAATTGAAAAGCTAAATTGGGGCTTAAAAATGCTGAATTCGAACTTTATTTGAATAATGGACTGAACAAAATTGCAACGGGGACAAGAAAGTAATCAAAAGCAATACTAACCTTTATTGATGCCTCAGATTGTTTATCAATTGAATGATTACCAGAAATCGCTAACTGAGAAATGGCTTCTGCAACCTTATCACACCCAATAATTGAATCATCCCCGTCTATATTTGTTGCCTGAAGCATCTTCCCAGTTACCCAACAATTGATTTCACAAAAAGTTCAATTTTTTTTTTCCTATGATGCTATTGACGTGGAAACAGAGACAGAGAAAGGTGGTGGCTTTGAGCTATTTTTGCAGCAATTTATTGAGCCGCCATTGTTGAGCTTTCATTGTCGCCTTCCTCGTTGCTTTCTCCTTGATTGTAGTGGCTGATTTGTGCTAATTTTGAGATTTGATTGACGAAATGCTATGGAATTTCGCTGCGAAAAAGTATCCAGAAGTCCTCCCGTCGCAATTTTTCTGGCTCTTCATATGTGCTATCCTGGTCTCGTCTCCGCTTAACTTATGATATTCTTCTCTCTCCTCTCTTCACAATCACTCGCTGGTAGCCGAACAAGCCTCCTCATTTTTCATCCACCGGCTTCTCAATCCCTAATTTGCTTTTGTCTTCTAGATTGCTCATGGTGAATGGAAAATCGGTTACCCATCCCATTGAATTCAGATAAATTTCTCAAAAAGCATTATATTATTGCTTTAATGAATTTGATCAGTTATTATTATTTTGTTATTTTTCCTTTTTCTGCGTAAGCAAGATTGCTGCTTTGTTAACTTATTTGCATGTTTATATAGTATTGTAGAAATTTGAAGTTTTGACTTTTACTTTATGAAAGTGAATTTTTGTCGTGCAAGCTATGCTGCAGACGTATAGAAGAAGTAAAGCAGTATACAGTATTATGTCGTAGATAAGCTCAATTAAACGAGTAGTTTGTTTCCCATAAATCTGCATTGGCTGGGTTTGATTTCATTTCTGAAAAGAAAATTGAGCAAAAGTTAGTTGACTATAACCAAGAAGCTGAAATCTTCCTCTCTTCCGCAGTCTCTGGCTGCTGGATGGAAAAGTAATGGACACCCATTTACATAAGCATTTCATGTTTGATTTCACATGGCATTTGTTTAAAAAAAAGGGTGTCTTTACTGAAAAGCTGAGGGTGCATTAGTTGGGTCGGGTCTTTTGTGCTTCAGTGTTGTGATTTTGCACGGAGAATGTAGAAAGTCTGCTTAATTTTTCTGGGTTTTTGTTAGATCTTTGTTTTCTCTACTTGATTTTCTGCTTGATGACCATTTTATCTTTTCCCCTGTCTACCAAAAAACCAAAAAATTTTAGTCTTAGCAGTCTCGGTATTCTTGGTGTTTTAATATCAATTTTGCTGCTGATTTTTTTGAATTTGAAATGTTTTTAGTGAAACAATAAAGCCCAGTAAAAGAACACTCTGCATTGGGAAAAACATAATTTAAAGAAACCTTTTTCAATTAGCAATGCAATTTTTTATTCAAATGGTAAAAAAATTGGATAAGATGAGAAAATGAGGTTGCAATCTGAAAGAATTAGTGGGAAAATGGGGTTGTCTTCTGGAAATATCTATTTGGGCTCAATGAGTTCTAGAAGATTCCACGATAGGATAAAGAAAGATGAGAATGATCAGAATGGTGCAGAAACTGGTTCTAGATGTTGGATAAGGTTTTTGGGCTGCATTCTCACAAGGCTAAGGTTGATGGTTCTATAAGTGACTCCAATTCACAAACTGGTATTTAACTATGTTCTTGTTACATTCTTGCTTGTCATTTTACCTTATCTTTGTTTTATTCGGGATTATTCACGTAAAGTGTCGAACTTTATCTGGTAGACCATGTTCAAATAGCCATTAAAGCCTCTTTCATCTTCAATCAAGTTGATGAAGAGTTCGTAAATATGGTTAAAAAGCTAATGATGTAATGAATTTAGCTAAGACCCTTTGTGTTTTTTATGTGGCTTGTAAACATCCTTTGCATTTGGGTAGTGGAATCATAAGGGATTGTCATCATATAACTTATAAGCTTTTTTAGGACCGTTCAGGGAAAAAAAAAACTTATAAGCTTTTTTAGGCTGCTGTTCAAATTCAAAAAGAAAAGAAGTTCTTTTTGATAACATAGTTCTCTTTTTCTATTTTAGTCTAAAAGTATTACCTAGGATATAACTGCAAATTTAAGCAGAATCTTTGCTTAGATCAACTCTAGCTCAATCAAGATTCTGTAATTATGGAGGGGGTTCTCATTCCTTGCCAACCTAGGAAAAGTTGTGGTTATGAAATAGCTCGACTGATAAGGATACTTAGTGCTCGTCCGAGGAGAGAAAATGGGAAATCCTTGTCCCGTTACATGAATCCAATTTTCAAGGGACTTTTTGTAACGAACCTCAGGATGATCGAGTTTCAGGTATAGCTTGGGCTAAAAGTGGACAAGCTTTGCTATATGTGGTTACTGATGAATGCAAGAAGCCTTATAGGTTTGTAATTGTGGCTTTAATTTTGCTGGAACTTCATTTTGTTGAATCTTCAGTGAGAAAATTAGCGAATATTTGTCTAACATTTCTTACTGCTTTTAGAGAAACTCTAGGAAAATGTTCATTTAAGCCTACGACACACAATGGATTTTCAATTTTGTGACTGTCAATTTGTTTTCAGGAAAATCTTCCAAGGTACTTGATGTAAATCTATTGTGGCTTTAAGTTATATTCTGCTTTTTGTTGACCGGTTTGTACGTGTTTCTCAACAATGCAGCTGATCTCTTATCTGGCATGACCCTAAGATGGGAATGTGAAGGAGAAGCTCACTGCATAATGTGCAGCATCAAGGTTATCTTTACCTTATCTGGCATGACCCTAAAACACTCTCTCAAATATTCTGTATAATGATTGTGAGCTGAAATTATATTACACACTTTAAAGCTCTGAAATGTTGTTGCCTTCTTTCTTTTATATGGTATTTCACTACCTTGGCCGACCCTTTGACATTTTCGAAAGCCATGTAAAGATGTGGAAGTGGTGATCTTTCCTTTTGGCTGATATTTTTCCCTTAAACCTACGCTTCGGCTCAGCCATACCGACCGTTTCGGCCATAAGCCACGACCATGGAGATGGAAGTGGAAGACAAGAGCGGTGCAGGTAATCATTCGGTTCATTATTGATTCATGTAATTGATTTTCTTACCAATCTTAATTTAATTTGACTAGCTTTTACATTGCGATGCACGAGGCCCATTTCAGGTAGTGAGCATATATCATTTGGATGATTGCTTTGTTGTAAGAGTAGATTGATAATTTTCCGGCGACAATTTTAGTCCTGTAAGTGGTCTTTCCGGCGACAATTTTAGTCCTGTAAATGGTCTTTCCCGCTTTCGGGACTATTTTTGCAAAAAGACCACTTACGAGGACTAAATTGTATGTGGGAAAAACTGGGACCAAAATCGAAAAACGCGTCATACAGTTAGAGGACCAAAATTGTAATTTAGCCTTTGTTGGCTGCAACTGCAGGATGGTTGCTTCTCTTGTAAGAGTTTTGGTTGTGTATTAGATTTTGTCATATATTTTGTTGTTATCAAAGTCTGAATTTAAATACTTTATGTTTTACATTTGTTGAATTTTCTGGTGCTTAATCTCAGGTCGGAGGTTGTTGCAGTTTCAGCGGGGACGGCCTGACAGTAAAGACATAGACGGTGGTGGCGTTGTCGGTTGATGTTGAAGTTAGGGTTTCTTCATCATGTAATTGGATGGATCGTTGGTTCTCTTCTAAATCAGTAATCTCATATTGTTCAACAAACTCATCATCAGCTCTTCTAACAAACAGTAGTTTAAAAAAAAAAAAAATTGCAAAGACTGGGCCTCGTGCATCGCACGGGGAGCTTGTACTAGTTGTTGGGTATATATGAGTCAACTGAAACCGAATAATGCACCAAATGAGTTTTTATTTTTATTTTTTATTGACGAACACTAAATGAGTTAAACATCTTAAATTTTCTTGAGCGCAAGTTTGAATATGAGTATGTCGAGCTTGACCTTTAGCTAAGATCGAAAGAAGTTATAAGACCGTTTAACTCGAGCTTTGCATTGAGTTTAACGAGTCTAACAGGTTTTGATTTTTGATTTTGAAAAGTAGTAGTTTATTAATCAAAGTCCGCCAAATAAGGGTTCAAAACTTCATCCGGAGGCAAGGAGCCCAAGATGTATGGATAGATATGGAGAAGCCATGTCTAGCTAAAAAATGCGTCGGGATATTTCCAATGCACCGAATAAACGAAAAGAAACAACTTCAAACTAGGCAGAAGAGCCAGACAGTCTTGAACTAAACAACCCTGACCTGTAAGATCAACTCCTGGCCGTCGAAGCCGCGAAACACACGTCAGACAATCACTTTCCACCACTATTCGCCGAATCCCTAGGTGCACCGAATACTATATATTATCACTCAAAATAACATGAAGTGTCATTCATGGACAATTATTATGTGAGTTTTATTTTTTTTAATCTTTTTTATAAGACATTTTATTGATTACTGAACAATTTTTTTATGATAAATATTTGATAGCTGATCAGAAGATATGAATAAATTAATAAAAGCCTCGACGTTTGATATACTAATTATATATATATATATATATATATATATATATAATGTACGTTCGCATGTATATATAATTGATCGCGAGTATTTGAGTCAAGTAATGCTTTGCACGTGTATCTTTCGTTTTATCTTCAAGTCGATTTTAATCGAGTTCTGACTTGAACTAATCTCGAATAGTATACTCATGAGTAACTTAGCTTGCTTATATCCATATATATGATTTTGTGCACACTTTTGTATGGATTAAATAAAATTCACTACAGAAATATTAAATGTTAAATTCACCGATATTTTATACTCATATGACAATGTATTGAAATATATTTCTTTGTATGGAATATGGAATGTGTATACAGTACAATCAATTACATAGAAAAATCAAATAGTAAATATATAAAAATTGAACAACTAATAATCTCTATTGAAAATGAAATATGAACTTCTTCAAAAAAAAAAAAAAAAAAAAAAAAAAAAAAAAAAAAGAGAAAGAAATACTATATGAAATTCGCAATTCCCTTATCATATATCAATGTCTTGAGTTGCTTTTATAACTTGGGTTAATCTTCTCCATCACATTTTGTATTAATGGAACACAATGGCCATGGAGAGTTCCTTTTCTTCCAATATTACCCCTGCCGGAAACCTCTGCCTCCACGGCTAGTCGTCGTGATGATAAACTCCTCCGTACGGCGGCGTCTGGAAAATGTAAAATCCCTCCATTGGCTGGTCTAAGTCCGATGAGCTGCCCGAGAGTAACACGATGATCTTGAAAGAAAGATGCCGAGGACTAAGAAGATGAAAATCACGTAGATTAAGAAGATAAATACTTATTTTTTTTATAGTTAAAGGACTAAAACAACTTGTGGTTACAATCTTGGAGTTGGGATCCCCTGTCGTGCCCGCGTCTGTTGTGGCGGCGACGCGTCATTCGAGAAAAACGGCGCCAGCGTTTTTTTTTTTTTCGAAACCAAATGGCGTCGTTTGACGCAAACGACGCCGATTTTACGTCAAAGACGCAGCGATCTTTGTGCCGCCTTACTGATAGAGGAACCGCATCAAGGCGCGCACCCTTGAACCCTATGTAGATTCATGTGTCTCCGTCACTCTTTACAAGATAATAATGTAAAATTAGTTCTATAACACCACTTGCCGTATATGCCGTAAACTGTATTTTAAAGATTTCAAATTAAATAACACTATAGCAGATGCTATAATTATTATTGTAAATCTGATTCTTTAAATTTTAATTTACATCTTAGTATTAATAATAAATTATGGGTAAGATAAAGAAAAGAGTAATAAATTTTGCGTTGATAATCGCGAGAATAAACTTATATTACGGGATTAAATATAAAAGTGAAATATGACTTATATCATGGGACGGAGGTAGTATGACACAAAAGATAATATTTGACCACATCTCTTATGATTTTCTCATTGACGTTGAAATTTCTACTAATTCGATTAAAGCTCTGGAAAATTACATATGCATACTATTGGATCAACTATTTATTTTTGAAAGGTTCAACTATTTTTCGGGCCCTTTAAATTTAAAGATTTGGAGGGGTTCTGGGGCGTGGCCTGGTCGGGACCCTCACAAGGGCCGAATGAATCTGCGTACTCAAGTGTATACATAAGTCTCCATCACGTATCCGTGTCACACATGTATCATATACATGACACAACATATCTGATCGAGTCGGATATGTATTAAACCGTTACTAGATAGAAGTATTCGTAGATCATAGTACATGTTTTACAAATATATATATATATATGTTATCTCCGTTTGTAAATTACTAAAATGACTTATATTTCTTGCTCCCGAGATATGTGCAACTTAGAATGTTCGTAGCTATCTGAAATAAGAGAATTACCTCAGAATCAAAATTTGAGGAGGAAGAAAACGACGAGAAACTCGAAGAAGAAGTTTCTGTGAAGTTATAAGATCGATCTGCCGCCACGTGGTAGCACAGAAAGGTTGTGCTTCTTGAAGCCCCATGTTAATGTTTCCAAGTCCAAGAGGCCAGCCATTTGTTGTCTGCACAATATAATTAACCAAGAAAATATTTCACATTTCAAATGTAAAAATAATATAAATGATATGAAAAGTGATATATATATATATATATATACACACACACACATACATTCATACCTCCATAACCATGTCTGAAATTAGAAAGACAAATTCTTGGAAGAAAAGTTGATAATCAGATGTGTTGAAGACAAAATAATCTATAAGCAAAGGTGTCTTTTGGAAAGAGCAACACTAGTTGAGAGGTGAAGTTTCACATTTTAGAGTATAAATATGATGTAAATATATTGTTATTGACCAACTTTTTGATAATCATAATTTAGTAGAATTCCACTTTTAGCACTTTACTTAAATAATTACCACATCCGTCCAACAAAAAAATGTTCATTTTTTAGAAATAAATTATCATATAAAAAGTGTTATTTTAAAATACCGATGCATCATTTAATGTTTTTTTTCTTCCGAAAAAGGCAAGCGTAATCCGACATTTATCCATTGCACTCATTTCAGGTCTCAACACAAAGTAAACATTTATTATGAAATGAAGAGTAAATATATCACTACATATGTCTGGACATACTTTTTATGGGACGGGGATAGCAAAACATTTGTGAAAGTAACACAAAGTGAATTTAATGATGTCTCGACCATACATGTAATAATAAAATATAATAAAAATCTAAAATAGTGATCATTGACCAAATACCGATTAAGTTGATTGACTTTTATTTATTTATTCATTTTGAAAAGGTTGACGTTTATTAAAAACGAAACAAATGTCATCATCTTAATTAGTTGACATTTTCAAGTTTTATATTTTTTCAAAAATAAAGAAATAAAAAGGTTTTTGGTAATTTATTTGCCAAATAGTATATATCTTTTTTCTTGTGGAAAAATAGTATATATCTTAGAGTAAACTTAGATAACTTACACGTAACCTTAGTCTTAACGTGTGCTTACCGGCAAAGAATTAATTAAAGGGAATGCTACTTCTAATCTGAATTAGTTGAGACTTCTTCAAACAAATTAGTTGCCTAGTCATTTTTTCTTATATTTAATTATGTTATCACGTGTCACATTGAACAAAAATTCTGAAAATCAAATCAAAGGACAAATCGGCTTGAACCGGGAAATTTCCTGAACATCGAACAGAAGATAAAATAACTGAATCAAAGCAAGATATCAAACTACGACGGTCCAGAATGATTCCAAGGCCATATTTTTCAAGTTTCAAAAGGCTATAATACAAGTTATATGCACATGAAAATTGATTTATCCAAATTGTTACACTTAAATGGATAAACAAATGAAAATGTATTTAAGGAAATTTCATTATTTCCATCTATAATGAGAATAAAACATTCTACATAATACACAAATGCTTCCAACGGATTTATCTTAGCCATGAATGATAACACAAATGGAGGGTCAAGATTTGATGGTTGAGAAGTTAAAGGTTAAGTCCTTTCACTTTATATGCCATAAGTTTGAAAAATTGAAAGAAAAAAAAAATTTATACTCGCATCATAAACACAATTATTTAGTCGTACGTAAGGGAAAAAAAAAACCAGAAACACTCCCGACTACAAGATGGTGTTTCGGTAGATGAATATGTATATATCGATAACGAAGATGAATATGATTCGGGCGATAATGAAGTGGTACATCCGACTAACTATAACGAATTAGTATACCAACTATATAACGGGCGTTGGATTGGATAGGCAAGTTAATTATTATGAACAAGTTATGAATTTTTAGTAGGATCCATAAAATTCTCAAGGAGTCCTCATTTGCTAAGACGGTTGAAGCGAGTATTTATCGGATCTTTTGCATTTTGATTTTCTTAGATAAACTAAAATCCGTTTATATGATTCACTTTTGTTGGCTTTTATTGTTTCTGATTTTCTTAACGGCTAGAGATCTTCCTATCTAATATGCGACAGCTCCGAAAATTTTATGATTATAGTATGCGGTTGTTGTAATCTCTTATCCATATAGTTAAAGTAGTAGAGTTAAAGTAGTAAAATCCTCATCCATATAAAGGTGAGACATAAAAGTATTGTCAGCTTATTTCAGCCCTTTTAAACAAGTGGGACTGATTTACTGTGATCAAGAATCAGATCTATTTTTGGGTCATTTAGTGCTAGTGGACCAAGGTTTGGGTGTTACAGAATGTCTTTTATGGCTCACTTAACGCTACCAGACTCGGGGTTTATGGCTCAGTTAGCGCTACCAACAAGGGGTTTAGGGCGTTACCTAATGTCTTTTATGGTTCACTTAACGCTACCAAACCCGATGTTTGAGTGTTAGAGAATGTTATTCTATTTATACAGATTAATTCCGGCCTATGGTATTACAAGACTTAATTCGATGATGCCAAAATAAAACTTTGGTATTGCAAGACTTAATTTGGTAATGCCAACAAAATTTCCCGTTTTACACAATAATATTTGAATATCCCATTAAAATTTTGACCCATATCATTTCCTTTAGATGTTTCATTTTCATTTCCCACTGATAATGAACATCACTAATGTATCCCACTGTTCAACATTGTATTGAATCGGTTTTTTTTTTTTTTTTTTTTGGGTTAGCTTTTGGCTATGTTAATAATATGGTTCCTTTAAATAAAATAAAATAAAAAGCATAAAGCCCTTCAAATTTACTCAAATTTGCCACGTAGTTTTTGAACCCTGAATTTTCGATAATGATATGTCTACCTTTCGTCTAAATAATATATACGGTTGAACAGATAGTTCAAATATAAAAATTAAAAACCAAACAAGACAGAAACATCTGATCCATTGATCGTGTATCTTTCAGGTAAAATAAAATGGTACTGGTGATTTCGTTTTGGCGTAAAGAAAATGATGTAAACTCATTTTACTGATGAAATTCTTATAAACATGGCCAAAAAAAAAGTGTAAACTTATCATTTTAGTGAATTTTTGTAAACATATAGGGAAAAAATTATTAATTAATAAAATGGTGTCAACTTAACATTTTAGTGAATTTTTGTAAACATATAGGGAAAAAATTATTAATTAATTTTCAACTTTCATTCGTGGGGAAGAGCTAGGAGAAGGACATAGAAGGTCAAAAATGAGGATTTAAGGACATCTCTCATTTTGGATGATTAAAAATGACAAAATGAAAATAAATGGATAGAAATACCCATAGTTTTTTTTTGTTTTTTTTTTTTTGGGCATAACTGCGCCAATAAATGCGGGAATCATTATTGGGATTTATTGCAGTTGCGATGACAAATTAAGTCACTTGATGATTTGGTTCTAATTTAATCTAGTGATGAACACACAAGAACCCTAATGCCAAAAAGAGGAATGAGGGTGGATTTATGTATCTTGGTGAGTCAAGATCTGTATCTTGGATTGCCTACGTATCTCGTTAGGTTCCAGGAATCAAGCCTTACGTAGTTCCGGAATGGGGTATTTATAATGACAATACTTGCCTAAACCCTGCAAGGTTAAGTCGAAACGTGTTATTGTCATCTTTACCCTTAAATGGGCCTTGACCCTTGCCCAAGCTATCGTGGGTGGGCTCGACAACGGTGGCGCGGACTCTGTCCCGGTGTCGATATCGCCGACCTGCGGTGATCGACCCTAGACTCATTGTCCTACACCGCTTTTTGGTGTGGACTTTATCATATGGACTTGTCATCTCACACCGCTTCTCGGTCGTCGACGATCGATAGTGTAGCCTGGCTTTTACATGATGGCCTTGGCCTCGAGCCACAGGCATCGACATGGATATATTGGAGTTATTTTATAATATGATGACCAACCGATAGATTTACACGTGGAGGGAGTGAAACTCAGATCGTCGTGATCATTAATAAATTTGACTAATTAAATCCAAGATCTAAAATAAGGAGAAAAAAAAAAGAAAATAAATTTACTAATTAAAAAGATGTAGTCAAATCAAAAAAATGTAATTACACATAAAAGTGTACACTTTGCAAAAAAAAAAAACGTAGTAACTTATAAAGAAATATTAAACAATTAATAAAATATAGCTACAATAAAAAAAAATATATAGTTACACATTAAACATGTAGTAACACTCGAAAAAATGTAATAACATATACCAAAAAAGTAGTTACAATCAATATCAAAAAAGTAGTTACTCATAATTGTTCTTGTATCTTTGGAAATGATCATTCTTATTCATTTGTTCTTACGTGTCACGCAAGTGTTACTTTACTCGTGATTTTACTATATGTTGGAAATTACCATTCTTATTGATTTTTACTTGCGTATTCTATCATTCATTTTTACTTGTAATTTTTACTATATGTTGGAAATTGTCATTCTTATTGCATTGTTATTTGTAATTTTACTATATGTTTATCATTCTTTCAGATTACTTGGTATTCTTATATATTATTGTAAAGCGTACTCATGATTGTGTAATTTTTGTTTTTTCGAAAATTGAATAAAAAATTTGGGAAAATTCAATTTCCTATAATTATTCTTCCTTTAATTGTCATGATTTACTTCCCTTTATTTACTCCGCCTTCCATAATTATAAAATAAGTGTATTATCAGAACTATAAATTAATTTTGTCCTTATTAATCATATCATTTATGTACTTTTAGCCTGATTTATTAGTGAATGTGTCATTATCGACAAAAATCTATTCATTAAAACTTCCATTCCCAATATAATGGCTATTCCTAGCGTAATTATTGCATTTGGAGAAGCCGTGACAGCCACAAATTAAAGAAAATCATAAGATCATGTATGCAACGTATGATCTAAAATTGATACATATACTAAAAATATCTTTAAAAAAATATGATCAGAAAGATGTAAACTTATAAAATCTTTTTTTAACAGCAAAAGTAGATAGCAAATTCATAAATAAAATATAAAAATATTAAAAAAAATCATGTAACAATGTGGACAAAAGTTTAATATACAATTTATTCATCTCTCGATTAACATATAATTTCTGATCTGAAAATTAACACCATTGATAAACAAAATCAATAATCCACATTATTCATGACCATAAAAACATCAATTAAATCCCTCATCAAATTTAAAATCCTCAAATTGCGCCTTGTTCTTCTTGTTGTACCCATCAAATTGAGTATTTTCTTGATTATTGCCATAAAATCCTCCATTTCTCCTATAATCTTTGAACTCAAATCTTGCATTTTTCCATAAGAATCATCACCATTTTTCTCCGAATTAATGTCATTATAATATTTTCCATTCTCCATGAACCTTGTATCACTCATTCCTTGCTTCACGAGGGCCTTTACGTCATCGTAATTAATGACGTCGTTGTTGTTGATGTTGCGGTCATAAATCATTTTTCCACCGTAATTATTGCTTCTAAAACCTGACAAATTCACAAAAAATTATTAAAATAATTAGTTCACACATGTATAATACATTTTTAAAGCAGAGGTAGAAAAGCGAAGATAAGATCTAAAAATGGTTGAGAATGACAAAATGTAGTAACACATATACAAAAATGTAGTAACTGTCATTCTCAACCAGTGTACATTAAAAATGCCATTCATAACCTTCAACCTATAAGTACATTTTTTTTTAACATTCGACCCTTGTAAGTAAGAAATTCGTGAATAAAAGTAATGAATTTGTGATCATATGTATTAAACTTAACGGTTTACAGTAAAATCTCTCATATAATTATCTAAATACAACATACACTTTCAAATTTCTTGGTAAGTATACATCATTACATATTTCATATATTGCATGATAAGAAATGATAATATGAACTAAGTAGGGAGAATTAATGAACCCTAAAAGAAAGATATATACCTTTGGCAGAATTTCCATTATTACCCTCAGAATCGGTCGCATAGGATTTAGTATTAAACATGGCCAAATCAACATTATCACCGTTGTCGTATGGGAGATAAGCACGGTAGATGTCGGGGGTGCCGGTGGTAATTTTGTCATGAACACCGTTGACTAGGGTTTTATCAAGTGAATCAACTTTGACTGCAACGTTGTTGTAGGGGAGATCAGAACGGTCAATGTCGGGGATGATAGTGGTTTTGTCATGATCACCAACGTTGACTTTGTTACTGAGTGAAGCATACTTTTGACTTTTGTCATTTTCATTCTCGGGAAAAACTCGGGCCGTTTTGTTCTGCCTCCTCGTAAAGCGGGCCTAACTCTTGTTTTTCGATTTCTTTAGCTTCTTCTTCTAGAGTTTTTGTATGTTCTTTGCTATTAATCCTTGGGATTTTGCTAAAGAATTTGTGTTCTCTAGCATTGATATTCTTTGAATATAAAAGGGTTAGAAGAAAGAAGAGGAAAAATAGTTTTGTAGAGAAAGCCATGAGAAGGGGGAAAAAAAAAGGTAATAATAATAATATGTAAAATGTAGGTTTGTGAATTTTATGTTGGTGCTTATTATATATATATAGTGAAGAAGTAATAATAAATTGACGGATATTTCTCAGTAAATTGCGTGATTTAATTATTAATGAGTGATATTCACTTTACTTATTTGTATCGATTTGATTAGTAAGAAATGATAAGTGCAATTTTACGTTACACTAAAATTATTGGGATTTTTTTTTTTGGTTTAATTGAAGAAATAAAGATGTTTCAATGGACATGAAAAGGTTTTTTTTGTTTAATTTCTTATGCCATTTGTATCACAAATTGAACACACACACACACACACGATCATATATATATATATATATATATATATATATATATATATATATATATATATATATATATACAAGAAACCTCTATAAATTAATATTCTTTAAATTAATAACCTCTCTAAACTAATATTTTTCTCCTGTCTCGACGCAGTGAGTTCAAAAAATGACCAATTTCGATAAGATAATAATTTTTAGAAAATCGCTCAGATAGATATACAAATTCTAATAATATCATAAATTAATAATTCTCCATAATCACAAAAATATATATGTTACAATTTTGTAAAATATGATTCTATTGTTGTCTGTTTTTTCTTAAAGTCTAAATCTGCTTGAAGCTCATCTCTAATCTTCCTTATTGCATCCAAAAGTTCGGGTGTGGTGCTTTCGAGCTGCATCAAAAAGTTGTTAAGTGCCTTTGATGCGTTGAGTGCTTCTTTACGTGTACTAATTTTTGTTGTAAAAATACAATGAATCAAATTAATGTATGTACACTGAATCTTGTATGTACTGTACATTGAAATTGTAACTAATATACATTGAATTAAGTATAATACATAAATTAGTACAGTTCATTCTATTATATAATTAAAATTTAATTTTGTTTGATATCAAAAACTCTCTATAAATTAATAAATATTAATTTATCGAATAATTTAATACATCTCTAAATTAATAAAATCTTGGAGTCCCAACTATATTAATTTATAGAGGTTCTACTTATATATATATATATATATATATATATATATATATATATATATATATATATATATATATATATATATATATATTTGTCCGTATGACAAAATTATCAAAAATCGGGATAGAAGGACATTTGTAATTTAATCGAGGATAAAAGAATAATTATGAAGTAACAAATATGAAGTAACAAATGTGGAATAAAGTAAATATGTAAGAATAATTGTAAACACAAAGAAATATTAACACGCTGAAAGAATAATTTTAAAGAATAATTGTGATTTTTGTCCTTTATAATCATGAAAATGTTACTTTTGTCCTTCCGCACTCCATTTATTAATTTTTGTCATGTCGCTGCTTTTCTATATATATATATATATATATATATATATATATATATATATATATATATATATATATGTGTGTGTGTGTGTGTGTGTGTGTGTGTGTGTGTGAGGGTGCATGCGTGTGTGTCAAACATAAAACATAATCACAATTCCACTTTACTATAAGATTAATCATTTGCAATTCAATAAACAAGCAAACATATACATATTCTTTAGTATTACAAAGTATTTAAAAAAATGTATATAGAAATTTGACTACCACACAATACTACAGAATAACGAGAGACACAACATACTTTTACAACATTAATCATAATTCGAGACTTATTAATTATGATATAAATCTATCATAATTAATAGTATAAAAATATATTGTGTTACTTGTGACGTAAACGTTATTGTGGTAGAATCACTCAATGTATATATAACCTTAGAAGCTTTGAAATTAATATAAAGACACACAACCCCGACCATAGAATTCCGATATTGCCCTCGATGTTTCGAAAGACGAAATTGCCCTTCATTCTGCCAAGTCACACTAGGCAGCCAATGGGATTGGAGAAGTGAGCTGACGTGGATGCAAGTTGACTTTGAGTCCATTTTTCATGAACAAAGTCAACGACATTTTTTGTTCAACCCGGTGACCGGGAGCCAAGGAGAGCCGGTAACCAAGTAGCACTGCTGAAGCCACAGATTTCATTTGTAAGTAAGCCAAGTCCTTACCCAAACAAGTTCTCGGTCCACCATTAAAAGCCACGAATTTATAACCGTCTTTTGGGGGTTCGAACTGGTCTCCAATGGTTGAAAGCCACCTTTCCGGTTTAAACTCCATGCAGTCTTCTCCCCAGATTGTCTTCATCCTAGCCATTGAATATATCGAATAAGTCACCGTTGAACCGGCCGGAACTTTCGTTCCGTCCGGTAAAACGTCGTTGGAGATCACGTACTTGAAATCCTCCGGCACGGACGGATATAGCCTTAGGGTTTCAGCTAATGCGGCTTTGAGATAAACTAATCGATCCGCTTCATCAAACACCAACGGCTCTTCTAACCATTTCTGTTGATCGTCGCCACGTGTTTCTTGCAAAACACGTGTAAGCTCGTCGATGATTTTGTTTTCGACATGAGGATTATTCATTACCAGCCAGAAAAACCAGCTGAGCGCGACAGATGAAGTGTCTCGCGCCCGGCTAGTACAAAGTTGAGAGATTCTCTTTAAAAGCGAGGTAGGAAGAGTTTACCATCTACGTCTCTTTTCTTCATGAATCGTGATACGAGATCATCGGATGGATTTTCTTTACGCCGCATCTAGGGCTTCGGTCATGTAGTTTTCAACCACTTCAAGACAATCTTTCAAGATTCTTTCATTTCCAACGCCGAAAGATTCTCTTGATTCGCCATAGAAAACGGGATATGAAGTCTTTGTAGAGTTGCTTCGTGGCTCGAATCGAAAGCTTTGGCAAACGGGTTTTCGGGTAAATCCGGAGACAGAGTTTCCGGATCTTTCCCGAATGTCAACCCGCAAATATTATCAAATGTTAACCGTAGTAACAAATCTTGCAAGTCCACTACAACATTATCCTTTGAAGCCTTGTGTAAAATAACCCACAATCTGGTTCGAATAGTCTGGTTCACCCACCGGTTCATCGCTTGACGAAGCGCCCTCGTCAGTAAACTCTAAAGCCGCGGTTTTCCTTTGAATCAACCATGTCTCACCATCACTATTGAATATCCCTTGCCCTAAAAGATCATGAAATGCAACTTGCTACGTGGGCCCTTTCGGGTAATTATCAAACGCGTTTTGAATATGTTCAATATTCTTGGGTTACACGAACCGTATAAAACCCTTGTTTATAAGCAAGAAACGGTATAGCAATAGTGCTCGTTTGGTACGTGGCGGCACCTCCAGCTTGAGTGGAGGTTTCCGGTGATCCAATCGTGGATCCGCCTCCGGTTCAAGAACAAATAAGGAAGACTACCCACCAATGGCCAAACTTTTGGACCGGTGAGTTTTCTTGATAGAATATAAAACCATAAAAGATAAGCAAAAATGGTGGAAACTATAAGCAAATATATCGAATGGGTATCCATTTTGTTGAATTTTGGTGTATGAAACTATAAAATGATGGACTTATAAGTTTTCTTTCTTGCTATGTCACATTCAGAATGAGAGTTATATATATATATATATATATAGGTGATTAATATTATAATATATAGTGTAAATTATGTGACTGAAGTTAGTGAGTTGTTAGGAAATATAGGAAATGGACAAAGGCAAAGTCACAATGTAGGTGATTAAATTGGGAAATTTTATCAAAACGTCAATGTTACTCTTTTCACAAAAGTGACAATTTCATAATATATATGTATAAGACTGTACGTCACCATAAGTAATTAACATAATGTTGTGCAGTAGAGAACGTTTTATTTTTTTTTATTTTTTTTACGGATATGAAAGAAACACACGCGCACACACTTTTCTTCCTCACTGAACTCGAATCCGAAATTTCCTGATTAACAACCTCAGTGATTATCACTGGGCTAATGCAAGAACGTTTCCGTTAACATGTCATCTTTTATAAAAGTTTGAATTGTTAATTAGGAATAAATGCGAGTGTGTGTATATATATACTATTATTTTTCATTTTTTTCTCAAAATGTGTCCTCCTCATATAGTCATATGATCAAATTAATGTATATTATATACTTATTTTAGGACGAAATACATTGTATTATGACGTAAACTAACAGCTAAAATGACACTTATTTCAAGACAAAACGATTACATTACGGGAAACTTTTACATAGTAGCTCCATATGGAGTGACGTGACGGAATGAATGATCAGAACCATATAATTTGTATAATTGATACAAACTGTGTTGTTATGATCATTCATCCTGCCACTTTAGTCCATATGAAGTTATTGGATAAAAACCTCCCGTACATTATGGAAAATACTTGTGTGATAAGGGAATTTGAAGTGAAGTGACGGGTGAAACGATCAGAACCACACAGTTTAAATACAAAATAAAACAAAGCAGTGTAGTGCAGACGTGTCATACGATGTCTTCATACCGTGTGGAGACACCACCCAAGTATTTCCGTACGTTACAGTATGACACAAACTAAGAAGTTTGATGGGATTTATGTCCTAGAACAATGGGCTACCAAATCTTCTTAAATCAATTTTTAATATAAAAAAAAGGACAACACATACACATACTTTTGCTTTTCTTTTTTTTCTGGAGTGGAGTTTTTGCTTTTCTTGAAGACACAAATTAACCCCTCTAATTACCCATAGTTTTGCATTTGCTTATTATTTGGGATGGAAAAAAAAACAGATGGGTTTTGTTGAGAACCGTTTACCCATGTTGAGAAATAGGGCTTTCACTCAATAAAAATGAAAACGTGTGGATAGTGGACACGACTTTGACTCTGGTAGTGAGTTATTATTATATATGCATATGCATATAACACGAAATCGTTTGCATCAAGTAATATGTCACGTTTATTCTTAAGGAACTGTAAAATGCTATTACCATAATGGTTATGCCTTACTGTGCCACGTAAGCGCATACATGATCTGACATTTTATATAAGCTGACATGACATACAAACCATCGATCATGATGTATGTCTATCATAATCGGGTATTATTACTGACATAAGCACTCAGACACTCACGACGGATGACAATCTACTTTTTTATCATTGATCATGATCAATAGGGGTCCTAAATAATAATCAGTGGTGCAAAAGTAGGTTGTGTCACTCGTTGTGTCTGCGTGATTGTGACGTAGTACATAGCATTACCGATCATATATACTCAATGTGCAAAAGTTTGTTGTCGTTCGTTGTGGTATAACCGTTGTTGAAGTAACATCATCCGGAAGATAACTTGCATATGGTGTTAAGACATTGTGTTAGTGTTGTCATGCATGCCAAGAAACAGTTATTCACTTGGACATTGTATTAAACAATTAAGAGAATCGTTTGATAATTAACATTATTTATACTTCCACACGCTCTATCAAGTTTGGCAAATAACAAGTTTGGGTCGATATGTCATTCAAAAGGTATATGAGGGGCTCCTAATAAATAAGAAAAAAGTTCAACACTGAAACATTACAATATATGTGAATACAATGTTGATAAAGATGTTTTACACGCTTCTTAAAATTCGAGGCACAATATAATAGGAATACAATATTGACAAAGAAGTTTCAACAGAGCTTCTTAAAATTTAAGCCTAGAAAAATCAGTCAACATGACACACTCAAAGATATTTACGTAAATGGCCTTAATAAGCCAACAAAAAGAAACACTTGAAACAATATAATTAAATATTGTAAGCAATTCCCTTCAAGTATTGGCCTAAAAAACCGTAATAGGCCAACAAAATGGCTCAACATACTTGTGATTTCGACTTAATGCAAATGAGTTGCAGCCTGCAGTCTGAAGTAATGAAATACTTACAGGGTTAGCTCACCCTCTATAACCAAACCATACCAGTCATTCTGGCTTTATGCAGACGAGTTGCGGCCTGCATGCAATCCGAACTAGTGACACGCTTACTATGTTAACTCACCCTCGTGAGATCATGGCAAGCTTATAGGGTAAGCTCACCCTCTATGACCAACTATACTAGTGATTTCGGTTTCATGCAGTCGAGTTGCAGTTTGCAGTCCGAACTAATGTCAGCCTTACGAGGTTACCTCGCCCTTGTGAGGTCACGTCTCTTTGTCCTAGCCATTAAGGTTAGCTCACCCTCGTGAAATCGTAGCCCTAGCACGTGTGTTGCCCAAGGCATAAAGGGCATGACAATTTTACGTCATCCTCACCTTCCTCCAAGCTTATCAACGACAATCTATTCAAGGTTTCAAACTCAACGATGACGGCTAAACTTTGCACTCGTAGCGGGACTTAACCCAAAACATAATTTTGTGCTAGTAGCTATCATACAAACACCCAAAAACACTTGATAGCATCATTACTTACTATATGAAGTAATATACACAATAAAAGATAAGTACACTTATCTCTCTTGTCAAAAGAATATATAACATAAAAGAAACTATAACTAAAAGTGTATATATATTATATATATTTCCTAATTGGCTTTTGCTTATCAGAATGATGATCCCTTCTTCACAATCATTCATGATGGTGTTTACTCAAATTATGTAAAAACCCAAAAAAAAAAAAAACCTCTTAATCACTATAATCACCAGATGATTCCGAGCTTTAACGTCGTCGCTATTCGCCTCAACGATGTCGCTTCTATGAGCGCCATCATCATCATCACCACCATCATTCATCCTTTGGTACTCTTCACCATTCTGACCATCATCATCGTCGTCACTATCATCATCGCCGCTCGATTCTTCCATCATACGATTGTCGGTTGTTGTAGTACGCGGCGGTGCAGCACTAAAACCTCTATCAACCCATCTCTCGTACTGTGGCGTCCTGGCAGCTTCTTCAGGGGCGTTGTAGTAATCGGAATAGCCGGTTTCTTCAAAGGCGTTGTTGTCGTCATCAGAGTAGCCGGTTTCTTCGGGGGCGTTGTTGTCATCATCAAAGTAACCGGCTTCTTCAGGGGCATTGTTGTCATCATCATAGTAGCCGGTTTCTTCAGGGGCATTATTGTCATCATCAGAATAGCCAGCATCATCGTCCATGCTATTATTACTGTTATCATCATCATCAGAACCATCTCTAATGTTTGAATCGACAATTTTATCCTCCTCTTCACTGCTTTTTCTTGTCAATCCTGTAACAATCCTAATGGTGGAACCGAAACGATCCCTCGTCGTCATCGTTGCTGAATCTTCGCCGATTCTCTTCCTCTTCCTAACCGTTCGTGGGCCCCGCCCGTGTTTATGAATGTATGTTCTTTCCCCTCCAGCCTCCTGCTGCTGCTGCTGCATTATTAGAGCTTGTTTCAACGTCCCGCCATGGATTAAACTCTGCTGCTTTCCGGAAGATTCGGGACAGAAGCAGACGATTGACTCCGCCTTTCGGTACTTGACACGTGGCCTACCACCACTTCCTTTCTCTGTTGTAATAACTCTCTTCTTCTTCTTGGAACTGCTAGGGGTATTGTTGGTATTATTCCTATAATCCCAACTTTCTTCTTTTGGCTGTTTCTCTTTCCTGAATTCTGTAGGTTCTCTTTTTGCAGTATCTGATGGATACTTAAATGAAAGATTCTGTGACCACCAAAAAAGTGTACAACCATAAATAAAAATAAAAATTAATAAATATGTATGTACATCTATGTGTGTGTGTGTGTCATATATATATATATATATATATATATATATATATATGTGTGTGTGTGTGTGTGTGTGTGTGTTAAAAGGAGAAGAAAGATGTCCCTTTTGTTTCATGATTTTTACGATTCTACCCCCAATATTTCATCTACTTTTACCCCTCATCTATCCTTTTTTTTTCCGGTCCAAAATGCCACATGTACAAATTCTAGAACCGAAGGTCCAACATGCTCCAACCGATAAAAACTCTACACGTGGCAAAACTGGACTGAGAAGGTAAAAAATGCATAGATAAGGGGTAAAAGTGTCGAAATGCATAGAAGATACAAATGCAAAAAATCGTAAAAAAAGACGTCTTTATCCCGTTTTTTAAAACAAGCTGTTTGGATTGTTTTAAACTCCTGCCCCCATATCTCAGATCCCATTTTTCACAAATATGGTCTGATATTATGTCATAGTGCGAATCGAACCCACGACCTTGGGAGGGAAATGACTCGTTTTTACCGGCTGAACCAAACTTTGTTAACAAAAAAACAAAATTCAAAAAAAAAAGGGCAAAGAGAACTCAACTATGAAATTTTCGGCTTTCTTGTCTTGAAAAGCTCAGGTTTTTCAAGTGGGCTGTAAAATACCGAGCCATCAAGCTCGAAAAGCCTGAGAGCAACTGCAGCACTTGTTTGTGGTATCCAAGGAAGATGCTGTACAACCGAGTGAATGCGAATCGAATCATACAAAGCATTTCTTGATGAAGCACAATAGCTCAATAATTCCTCCGTTGTTTCGAAATCCGATGATAGATTATCGCGTTTTATCGCTCCCTCAAGTAGCGTCAAAGCCTGGAAAATAGAATTGATAATAAGAATTTAATATTTTGGAAGGTTTTTATTCATTGTCTAACGATATGTACTCAATTTTCAATACCCGAGTTATGGATATGCATATACAAAACCCGTATCCAACTTTCGAAAATTACAAAATTCGCCCTTAGGTGTGCATCCTATAAGTATCCGGTGCATATTTGTGTCGAATACGAGACACGCTACCAGACAGGCGTATCCATACACCATAGCGTCATATCTCCAAACTATGGCCAACTTTTGAAAATTACAAATCTGCACTTTTGTGTGTATCCCAAGTATCCAATGCGATCTGTGTCGGATACGGGACACTCTACCAGCCAAAAGTATCCGTTATATATATATATATATATATATATATATATATATATATATATATATATATGTTGTTGGTGCAAGTATATACAGATTTATGTATGTATTCAACTTATAGTGTAACAAACTTGGAGTTACCTGCAGGAGTTCCTCTGTACATGATGAGTTATGCAACTTAAGGGCCCACGTTTTCCGAGAATCCTCTGTCCATGAAGATTGAAGTGCATCGAGTGGAATAGAAGCCTGTCAAAAATTCAAGATATTGTCAGTACAAACCCGCTAAAAAGAGTAAATACTTTTTGCCCCCTGTGGTTTGACATATGTTGTAGGGAGGACCCTCCTTGTGGTTTAATATATTGTGTACTTTTACCCCCTTGTTGTTTCACAAGAAGACTCAAAGGGGTGGCACCACACCAAACCTACTTTCACGGCACCACAATGAGGTTCAACCTCTAGAAAGTCGGTAAATGTCGTGTGATGTCATTAAAGGCACCCATATTAAACCATTGGAAAGCCCCCACCCTGAATATAGAGCGTCTTTAGGAACTGGATTCATTTTTCTAACCTCTACGGAACATAAAATGGCTTTAATCATCCTCATCCTAAGCGGTTGATTAGAATTTTCTGAGAAGCTTTCGTTGTTCTTTGCCTTATTACTTGTCATGCAAGTAACACAATGGCCACCACCATCACTCACAAAAAGTTGAAGACAGTAATTGCAGATTTCCAACAGCGTACTACACCGTTTCTTTCCGCAAGCCACGGCACGTAAAACCGATGCGTTTAACGACTCTTTCAACATCCAAGCCTGAAGATCTTGATATCTCTTCAACATGTTTTCTCTTTCCTTTTCGTTTCTTCCATGCTCGATTTCGAATGACGAGGATTCTAATTTATCAGATGTACTGTCAGGGCTTTCGATACTTTCCTTCGGAGTGGCCATCAAAACTTCTTCTCCAAGTTTCCTCCCGGAATGCTTCGAGGTTGCGGTATCTGACTTATTGAGACGCACCCGTTCACGGAAGGGCGCCTCGATCTTTGCAACATTACATGCAAATGTGACTCCGTGATACCACGTGAATCCAACGATGTCGAAAGAGCATCAAACGCCTCTTCCGTATCAATAAGTTTCCATACACCATCCGGTGATTCCATGAAGATTCTGCCAGAACCTGGATCAATACTAGAAGGTGAAGCAACACACATCCAATACCGGTTTCTCCTCCTATCTGAACCGAGAGGTAACGACCTATAAACATACATCTCTTCCGCCATATGACTAAAAAAAGCTTTCATCTGCATCCGTGATCTCTCGGCAGTGTACCCGCTTTTGCTGATTAACGCGTTAGGCGCCGTTTGACTTATACTTTCAGGTGCTAAAGAACATTTTTCAGTAGCAGGCAAAGCATCGAACACGTTATGGGCGTTCTCTGTAGAAACTACTAACCCATCCGTCACACGGTTTTCCACGGCTCCCACACGATTTACGGCATTATTAGCTAAAGTTAATGGGCTCTGACTGCCCTCTGTAACAACACAATAACCCGAATCATTAGGCTTAAAAGAAAACTCCTCTTTCAAGCGCCGCTTATCTAACTGTGCTTCTGCCCACATTTGCTTCTTAAGGGCATTCGCGGCATCAAGCCGTTCCTGTTAAGTTTAATCAATAACAAAATTGAGAAATAAAAATAAATAAAAAATAATAGTAATAATGGTAATAATAATAATAATAATAGAACGAAATAAATGTATGTAAAAAGACAAAGAACCTAAACTATGGCAATCGTAACACTCTGGTCCCTAAACTTTTTTTTTGTACTTGAACCGGCCCCTACTCAATGTTTCAGAAACAAACCGCCCTTTAATCAATTTTTTGTAGGCATATTGGCCCCTAAACAATTCAAAATGGTCTTTATTGGCCTCTGTAGTACGAAAATACCTTTCTTTTAATCACACCACCACATGTCTCTTGTTTCTAGGAGCTCAATATGTCTGTTGAAGGACCAATTTGTTACCACCAAAAGTTTAGGGAGCAATATATTACGATTACTAGGGTTTTAAGGACCTCCGGTGTATTTTGCACAAAGAAAAATAAATCAAAATCACGAACCTCTAGTATTACGCGGACAGAATTCCCTTCATTTGCAATACCAACCAATGCAACAAGAGCGTTGAGCCGTTCCTCGACAGACAAATCGGAATATTCTCCTTCTGTAAGCCCTTGAACCCACGGCTCACGGATCTACTTTCATCGATTTCCGTTCCTTTGTCAGAACTACTAACATTTGAACCTTCACAAGAGAAAAAAATAATGAATTTTCACATCAAATGGCAGCCCAATGTATGTATATTTGAAAACAAGAATTGAATAAACACAAAAAAGAGCACTTGCAGTAGACTATGATGCATGGATACTTCTGTCTGGTAGCATGTCTCAGAACCGATCACGTATCTAACACAAATACGACATTTTTGGCCCCTTATTATTTGTATTTTTTTCACTTTCAATCCAAAATCCATCAATGAAGGTACAAAATGATCCGACCAATGAAAATTTGACACGTGGCGAAAAAATGGTATGAAAAAGTAATTAAAAAAATGCATAGATATGAAACATAGGGGATGAAATGAAAAAATCGTGAAACAAAGGGGACCAAAAGTGTCAATATCCCATTCAAAAAAATGGCGTTTGAGTCCGTAAAATAGTGAGATTAAATTCACCTTGTTCAATAAGGCTGTCAGCTTGTTTGTCTGTTCCGTTACCGACATAATTTCCATCGGCGTTCTGTTTAACATCAGTTGGAATACCCATATCATCGATATCCGGACCCTCGGCATCGGATTCAGAATCATCGTCTCGTTCTTCTTCCTCGGCATTTTGCCCGGGTAAAAAACCGTTAAGATACTTCTGTATCTTCTCTTTGGCTTCTGAAATTACGGTCTCTGTGTCAGCAGGATCTTTTCGATAGGCGGGCCGTACACAGTACGTCGAGGGAGCTATTCTCTCGAAAAGTACCGGGTCCCTAGATAAGGCAACAGAAATGGAAGCTTCCGGAGTCTTGCTCGATCTCAGATCACGTAATCCGGATCTCTATACACAGCAAAGCACACAATCAAGAAAGGACAAGAAAAAAATCAAGGAAAAACTGTCTCTATAAACGATCTGAGCCGCTCATGAACAGCTTGACGCTCACCTAGCGATTTTCTGGCACAAATATGATCGGCTCTAGATGCTCACGATCTTTATCGAGCATCAATGTAATAATATATTAAATATATATATTCTTGTGTGTACATATATTAGCATTTAAAACATTTTTTCGAGCTGGAGTTCGAGCTTGAAAGGTGCTCGAAATTTGGCCAAGCATAATCGAGCCAAATTCGAGCATAATTAAAACATTATTTAACTGATCTTGAGCAAAAAAAATATCCTGCTTGAACGAACTCGAGACAAGTTCAACTCGAAATACTTGATTCGGCTCGGATTGTTTATACCCCTAGTCTTTATTAGGTAAAGAAAAACTTGATGTTTACCTGAATCTTCTCCGCGAGGTCTAAAACGTTCAATCCTTTGCTTCCTTCAAGGGCAAGAACATGGTACGCAGCAAACTTTACGGTTCCCGGTGTTAATCGATGCCTAGATTTACGTTGAAGTGAAAACCCTTTTTCTTGCATAATAGCAACCGCGTTCTCAACTGCTGAACCGTTTCGAAGAGTGGAGACGACATCGATAGAGCCCTTAGTCTACAAAGATGAGGGGTAAAACCGTCAAGAATACAACTTTTTGTTGCACGTAATACAACCTTTCAAGAAAAATAAAATGTGAAAACGGACCTCGTCGTTATCATTTAATCCCCCACGCTCCGTATTCTTCTTCTTCAAATGTGGCCCGAATCCAGCTGAAAGCGCGAACTGACGCAATATTTCAGGCCACGTAAGCGGGTTCAAGTGCTTCTGCCAACTCTTAATGTCAAAACCCCAAAGATAAGCCTGTAATGAAGAAATAGTGTTAATATGATTTCATCCGGTGTGTTACACTTTTGGTCCCCTATTTTTTTTCTTTTTTTACAAAACAAGCCCCGAATTCGTTTTTGGCCCCATAACAACCCTTTTTTGTAACACTTTAGGACACTTCACAGTTGAGCCGACGACAGATCCACCAAGTGTACAATAAGAAAAGGGGCCAAAAATGTCATTATAAAAAAGATAAGGGCTAGTTCTAAGACAATAAGAAAATATAAGGGACCAAAATCATCTTATTTTAATTATGACCAATAGTGATGTCACGCGTGAGTCGTGACACATCTAGGAGGGTTAAACGTTAGGCGTTATGAATCCAATAATAAGTGTCCTAAAATATTACAAAAAGTATAATTTGGGGACCAAAACATCAATATGATATATAAGGGCTAGTTTTTAGAAAATGAAGAAAAATGTAATTATCCCTGGGTGTGTGTGTGTGTATATATAGAGACATTATATATTAGGGGTTACGGTTACATTACCCCTTCAACAATCTGAGGATGTCCACCTTCAAGGTTAACCGCGCTATACTGATTTGTTCCAGGGCCACCAACGGTGTTAGTGCAACATCTTCGATATCTTTCACGATTATTTTCATAAGAGCAATGTGGATCTCACCAAGCAGCCTCGAGTCCTGGAATTAAAGAAAAATGCACGATCAAGTTAATCCCAAGTAAGACTCCAATATGAAGGGAAAAAAATACTATAAACACAAGAGACAAAGGGCCTTATTCGGAACTCACATAATCATGAAAAGCTTGAATAAATTCGTCAAGGGTAAACGGCCAAAGCCCGAGAATATCAGCAAAAGTAAGACAGAATCTCCAAACCTAAAAAGAAATCAAATTTAAACATTAAAAGGGTAATTAAGTCACTATAAAATGAATAAAAAAATACAATAAAAATTATCCCTATCCTAAAACATCTGGAAAAAAAAAACATTTTTCAAACAAGAAACGGTCTTGAAGACATACCAAAAGCAATTTTCCCACATTGTCCTCGGAATCAACCCAAGGTTGAACAGCGAAAGGCTTCTTCATTTTTACAGACTTTGGTGGGAATTCACATAGAGAATCTGAAGCAGATAAACAATATGTTTAGAAAGACAATATATAAACAATAAATCCATTCTCTACTGCACACGCATGATGAGAACTCGTGGGATAATTATCTTTCATTCATAAAAAATACGACATTTTTGGTCCCCCTTTTGTTTCACGATTTTTGCACTTATGGCCCCAATGTTTCATCTTGGCACTCTTACCCCCTCGTCTATGCTTTTCATTTTTTTAATATTTTTAGTCCAAGGTGCCACATGTCCAACTAGCATTGAAGGTAGGACTTACTCTAGCAAATATAAAACCGACACATGACGAAAATGGACTGAAAAGTAAAAAATATTGCATAGACGAGGGGTAAAAGTGTCAACATAAAACATAGGAGATAGAAATGCAAAAATCGTAAAACAAAAGGGACCCGAAAAAGTGTCTTTATCCACTATTTATCAGAAAGCTAAACGAAAATCCGTCTCGGGAGAGTTCCTACCTCGGAATGCCTCAAGACTTTGTAAAGTTTCGTAGTCAAGAGAAACAATTGAAGGCAATCCTTTGTTAGAAGCAGCCAATTCCATTAGTTCCAATCTCTCATCCTCTATCAACTCCATTGATTCTTTAGCAATTTTACGCAGACCGCTTATCTCCATAGCAAGTTTCTGCCTTTCGACTTCCCTCTCTCTTCGTAATTCTTCTTTCTGTCTTCTCCTTTCAGCCTAAACAATGAAAGAAAATTTATTAGAACTTAACGAATCGAACCATCGAACTAATATATGCAAGACATATGCTTCGAAATGTTACCCGTAAAAGTTCCTTCTGCATGAATTTTTCCCTTCGTTCCATTTCACGTTTCTCCTCACGTTGAAGTTTTTCCTCCTTTCGTTGTTGCTCCCTCATCATCCTTTGTTCTTCTTTCCGTCTCTCTCGGTCTTGTCGTTCCATTTCCTTCCTCATTTGTTCTTCCCTCTGAGATATACAAGATCAGTGTCAATTTCCCAAAAAAGGGTTCAGAAATGTAAGAAATTAAGGGAAGGGGGAGGGGGAAGGGGGGAGGGGGAGGGGGGAGGGGGGGGCTAGAACCATAGGTTGTATCTTCTGAAACCTTTTTGCTTAAAAGATCTTGCTTCTCGAGCTCTTTACGGATTCTCTTTTCATTAGCTTGAACTTCCTTTTCGATTCTAGCTTCATCATTCTGCAATTAAAAGACGCAGAATCCATTAAATCACGGCAAGAAGAAACAAAATCAATACCGTAAACACCCTTTTACAGTACCTTGCGTTTTCTCTCAACATGCATTAGGTCCATATTATTTTTCTCGATCGCATTGTCTTCGGTGTTCGTATTCAACGCATCGTTAAGAGCGGGTGAAGATAGATGTCCTTGCCTTCCCGACTGAGCCGACAAAATTTTAGTACTTGGACTTGGATGCCGTCCTTCAACACCGTATTGGCGTGGCAAAAGTCCATTTGCTTGCATGTGTGGCAAAACTTTGCCAGAAGGGCCCTAACGTCGAACCGAAGAGGTAAGGAGCGGCGACCTGTCCGTATGCATCGGATCTAATCTTCGAATCAGAAGGTTCTTGGTGAACACCGATCGAAGCCTGCAGAATAAAGCAACAAAACAAAACTTCAAGAACTAACAGAGCACACAGTATGGGTTTCATTTTCCTGCAATTAACTACTAAACAACATAATTTCCATTAAGCAATAATTACACTTGTGGTCCCCTATTTTCTCAAAACTAGCCACTATCTTTCATACCGACATTTTTGGTCCCCTAACTATTCTTTTTTATTACACTTTTAGGAACCTTAAGAGGAGGAGCATAATGTCTGATGTTGTTTAACCCTACTGCATGTGCCACGTGTCAGATTACTGTTGGTTGAAAAATAATTAAAATACAACGCATTTGCTCCCTTTTATTTTCTTATTTCCTCACAAATATCCTTCTTCATAATTACATTTTTGGACCCCTAACTGTATGTCAGCCAATGCCAGTACTTCCTCCGGATCATTCTGGGACGGATGATATTTGTGTTGAGGACTCGCAGGTCGTCCTGCATGTTCCGCCGTCGGCAGGGCTCTCTCAACAGAGTGAGTCGGCCAAAGACAGGTGGTTGGCCCCGGCACCGAATGGAACTGTATTACTAGCTTCGCGTAGTCCGCGGGATAGGGAGAAGAGATAGCTGAACCATCAGATCTTCTTCTCTTTTATTCCAAGAGGATGACTTTCTCATCATCTACCTTTCAACGACCTGGGATTGTGGCTATCACTCTCACCCCCTTCGAATCATCTATGCTATTCGGACACGAACGACTAAAAGTCCCTACGTGTCACACTTATTGGACATTTAACGGATCCAATGTTGGGTCAAATGTTAAATGTCCTAAATGTGTAACAAAAATGTATAGTTTAGGGGACCAAAAATGTCAAATGAAAGATGAGTGGCATTTTGAAATAACGAGGAAAAATATAGGACCAAAAGTGTAATTTCTCCTTTCCATTAATGTAAGACATAAGAAGAAAAAGACAAAAAAAACGGAGTTCATCACAACACGAACAGGTCTAGCTGGAAAAGGATACCACAAATTACAGTTTACACCCTTGCTTCTTGCCTAGGTTGCATGGGTACGGATACGCTGATGGGGGATTTCTGAAAAATAGAGTATACGGGTACGAAGGGGATATTTGTAAATATTAAAAGTATAGGACCAAGTTGTACATAATATAACTATAAGGACCAAATTATAAATAATAAAAATAAAACAACTTTTAGAAGTTTTTCTTCATCTCCGAATTTAAAACACAGTTCTTCATTTTTTTGGGATGTGCATATCCAAATTCCGTATCCAATTTTAAAAGAAAATTTGCCCCATGTGTATGTCCTAAGTATCCAGTATGTATCTGTGTTAGATACATATCGGATACACAACACACTACCAAAATGAAGTATCCGTGCAATATAGTCATCCAACAGGCATAAATAGGACAAAATGAAGACAAGTGAAAAGGAACATACCCTGCTTTGTTTATTGTCAAAATGTCCATACTGGTCATGAGGATGCCTGTAACGATCTTGATGCCGGGCTGCCATTGGTCGAAAAAGAAATAGAACGAGTTAGAAATGAAAAAGGGCTCAACAGAATGTACCTTTGAAAGCCGATTTCTACATCAAAAGATACAAAAAAGAAGAGTTTTTCCATGTGACTTAAATGAGAGACAGGAACAACTAGATCAGACTCCATTGACACACTTCTCATGACAATTATAAAGCGATTCGGGTCAGCATGATCAGTGATCTCAGTTGTGTATATCAAACCGGATTACGTATCAACACATGCTACACTAAACTGATGAATCTGACGATTGGTTCACCCAGTCTTTCTCTTAAAAATAGTGACAACCCTTAAGTACAGCAAGCCTGTTAGATTATGTTATTCTCGGACTCGAACTAAAAATTCCTAAAAAGAGTAGACTTTAGGAATGAAGAAATGGTCAGTGATCACCACTGAAGTCCAACAAAGCTATACGATGAAGCAAGAAAATGTAAAAATGGAACATCAAAAACAGGGCGATGAAATATGTCAAATACCTATAGGCGTTCCAAAGGCACCAGGAGGCAACACATCAAACTCGACCCCTAGCATCGGTCCATCTTCTCTCAACGGCTCACCCAATTGTGCTTTTATACAAGCCACTATCCTACGCTCCATGGCAGCCCTTGGTGATTCATAATACCGCAGAGGAGCCCTTGGCGTAAAATCCTCATTATCAAACTGACTAGACCCTGATCCCGTTCCTGACCCTGATCCAGACCCAGACCCAGACCCAGACCCTGATCCAGACACATTCTCATTACTCGGTTCGGTTGCAACCACTTCCTTCTTAGGAGGGGGCCACCACCAAGTCCTTTTTCCCAGCTGAATTCGGGACATGCGGCTTCGGTGCAGTCAATCCGGCAGCCTCCTTCTTGTCTTTCAATCTCCTGTGACAAAACCACATCTGCAACTGCCTGTCAGACAAATCCAGCTTCACTGCTAACTCTGCTCGTGTTTCCTCCGACGGGTATGTCTCATCTGCACAAACCATCAAACACATGAAGCGCATTAAAAAAAAAACTTCAAATTTTACACAGTCCACAAATCTTTTATCCAACAAACTTCATATTCTGATGGATAATCATAGATATATATAACATGAACCTTGAAGAACAAATTTTTTACTCAATCCAGCAAAAAATACAAGAAATCATTCAAAAACTGGTAAAACACCATCAATATTTCAACTTTTCAACCATTGCTTAAACACTAAGAGCTCAATCAGAACCATAAAACCATGAGACTAACATCAGATTCAAAACTTTCATGATTAAAAACCAAAAAATCTCAACGAAAAAAGCAAAAGAAACATACTTAAATATGTCTTCTCAAGCATCTCCAATTGAAAAGGAGTCTTCATCTGCCGCTTAGGCTTCTTAGGCCCTTCAGATGAGCTATGATTCATATTTTTTCCCCCTTCTCCTTCAGAACTAGCTTCCATAACCCTAGAAATCAACGCCTCCACCAAAAAAATACCCCCAAAATTCCCTTTTTCCGATAAATACCGAGATTATTCCACGAAAAACAACAATCTAGATGAGACCCAGATGTCGAATCGGAAAAAAACCAACAAAATTAAGCACAAACCTAGAAATTGAACAAAAAAGGATGGGACCCAGATGTCCAAATCCAAGAAGGAAAAAAGGGAATGAGAATAATAGCACAAGGCGAGAAAAACAAACACTGAAGGCGATTTAGAGCAGAAGAAATAGAAGATTAAAGGGGTAAAATTAAAAGGAAATCTAAAAGAAACGGAATAGTAATAAGAATAAGAGTTGAAATTTATATATTTGTTGATGAAGTCATTGCCCCGATTCTTTCTAAGGCTGTGTAGAACAAAATCATCAATCGTTGTTTTTAATTCGTTGTTCGTAAACATTTTTATTACTACTACTGCCACTTTTTCTTAAATTTTTTTCGTTTTTCTTGGTGAAAAACAATACGGGAGATAAGACGGTGAAGCTTTTAGGAAAAAAATTTCTGTTTCTTGAGTTTTTATTTGTTTATACAAAAGTTCTTTCTTTTTTTAATTTTAATTCTTTTTTTATTTTGGGGTGTTTTTCAATTCGATGAGCACATGTGAGGTTGTAATAAATATGTTATGTGCATGTGTGTGTTCTTTATTTTTTCTGGGCTTTATTTGTAATTATAGAAATTTGTGGGGTCTGTTTTGTAAAAAAATGGTATTGTAATAAGTTTTGATTCATTGCTTGGATTTAGCAAGTGGAATGTGTGTTTTTGTGGGGAAATGATCTGATGGAGGTGTGTGTGGTATGTGTTTGTGTAGGACCCACAACTTTATATATATTATATTCATATAATATTGGATCTTGTTGATTTTGTTCAATTTTTTTTTTTAGTTTGTGGGCTTTTTTGAAAGGGTAACATCCTTACCTTTGACATGTCCAATAGTTTGTCAAAAACATCTTTTAAAAAAGGGAAAAAATTGCTTTAAAAAACCTATTTTTCTTGTGATTTTTATTCAATAATTTTAATGCAGAATGTTTATATTAAAGAGATTCCCGACTTGTGATCTGATTTTTGTGTATTTGTAGTTGATCGTTGTCTTTATGGGCTTACTTCTAATATGTTTGATGACATTGATGGTGTATGAGAATCATCACGGGGGAAATATATTATCTAGACAGCTTTTGTAAGAATTGGAGGCCTTCTGCAGCGGTGTAGCCTTGAGCGACTTGCTGGTTAGTGAAAATAGGGTGGGGGAGTAAATGATTGCATCATAAGTGATTGGCCACGTATCCGAAAGCGGAATCAAGTTGTCATGGTTTATATGTGAAGTGAGTTTAACTTAGCCATTGCATAAATGAATGTATATCAGAGGAAATGCATTATGAATATGTAAATGTTGTCATATCAGTCAAGTTGTTCGATGATTTTGAATTGCAATAGGATCATTTAGTTATGCATATATTGTCGCAGAGTTATGGGAGTCATCTTTAGAACAATGATTGTTATGACGTATTATATTTGTTTTAGAGACCTTGATGTACATTTGTTCATTGAGCTGTAGCAACATTAGAGGCATTGAGGTACAGTTGCTCATTGGACCGTAGCAACATTAGAGACATTGATTCCTTCCAAAGATGTGACGAGTGGATGCCAGTCACCTGATGATGAAAGTGCTTACGGTCCTAGCCTAACTGCACCTTGAGTCGTTAATTAGGCCTCTAGTGGACAACATAGAATACGTGAAGCCCTTGTCAAGGTGAGTTCTCCATGCTCCCATAAGCTAATGGGCTCTTGAGGCCTTAGTCAAATAATACAATATATCTACGACACTCTCAACAAAGCCAGGTAAAAACCTCATGTGTCAAGACATTAAATAATGACTTATATCAGACACATATAATGTTTTGGTTGGATAATGACAACGTCCAATAAAATTTTCCGTTTCTATCGTATAAAGAAGAATCTTCCAATCTTCTTTTCTTTCTATTTCAAGCAATCTTCACACCAAAGTTCTTACTACACAATTGTCAAAGTAGAATTGGTAGTGAGTTTTTTTGTCTAGTATATTGTAAAGGCTCTTTGTGTTATAAAGATGTTAAATGTCACTTTTTTGTCTAGTTTATTAAATGTCACTTTTCATATATAGTAGTATTATATACTTATTAAATTTGCATCTTTGGTAGTACGGCTTTTTGCGACTTTTTTTTGGTCGTCCGGCTTTAGTGACGTTTTGGTCGTCGCTATAGGTATACCTATTAAAGTTTATCCTTTTGTGTTTTTTTGGGAAAGTAAAAGCGGCGGCGCTTTGATCAAAGGTTTTTTAATTTTTTTTTAATGTAAAGCGAAGTCGTATGATTTAGTGCGGTGTTATCGCATCAACGCGTGTTTATCACTAAGGTTTTATTTGAAGCATTCAATTCTCGATTCGAGTTTGAAATTTTAATTGTGTTATTATGTAGTTTTATTGGTTCATTTTGAAACTCTGGTTTGACTTTTGTGCACTGAAGGTGCATTTCAATCTTCGAGAATTTTTTGGTTAAGTAAAACAAAGTCGTATGATTTGGTACGGTGCTACAAAAACTACTAGAAAATAAAATATTTTTCTTCTTTTTTTATTACTTTTCTTTTTTCTTTCCCTTTCCTCACACGCGTCCTTTTCTCAGCACACGTGTTACCTCCAACATAGCTCCAGCACCGCACCACCGCTTCAACAAGCATTATCGATTCAATTAATTTTTGATAATAACTGCATGTGTCATTTTCTCTCTACATACGATCTGTGGAGATGGACTGCTGTGAGAGAGAAGAAGAGAGAGGCGGAGACCGATCGTGTTCGCTTTGAATCTTTAGGGTTAAGAAGGTATGGATTCGCAATCCGCTATTCGTCTTCTTCTCTCGTCCCGATTGTGCTCGCCATTGTTGCTTCTTTCTCTACCACATGATCTTGGGTATGTCTTTCCGATGGTTTCTTTATTCTTATGTGTATTGATATGTTCGGTTCGATTGTGGATTTTCTCTTAACTGGTCTCTATCTCTCGCATGAGGATTTGTTCTCTATATTGTTTTTGGTTTTGGTGTGCAAAGATCTTTGTGAAGAGAAAGAGCAAATTGCACTTCATTCCTTCTACGCACTCGAGATTTCTCTGCTTTGGTCGAGTTAGGTTGCTTTGTGGTTTTTCTTTTTCCTTTCATGTCTTTTGATTGTTCGTTTGTGCGGGACGCTTTTTGCTATTCGGTTTGGGTAGCTCTCATCATCCAGGGTACATGATTTGTTTTACTTTACGGTTGATTTTAAGGGATTTGAATAGGAGTTATGCATGTATGTATTTCCAGCTGTTAGTTGATTATTTGGCTGAGTATTGATTTCTGACTTCTTGAACTTCAGTAAAAAATGGTTCTTTTTACATGCTTCTTTATTGATGTTTCTCTGTTTATTATGTATTCATGTTGTTGGTTTCATGTTGTGTGTTCTGTTGTTGTGTATATGATTGGGTTTTCAACTGCTATAGATGTTCTTGCCTTACATGTTAATAATGAATTTTTAGGTTGCTTGTCGGGTTGTGGGTGGGAGAATGTTGAATGGAGTAGTAAGCAGTTCTCCATCCTCGGATTTTAATTTTTCATGTTTTTATTCTAGTCGATAATTTTATTTTCCTCTTCCGTAGAGAAAAAAATGATCAAGTTATTCAAAGTTAAAGAAAAGTAGAAGAAGCTTGCCAAGAATGCAAATGGAAAGCCTCTAGTTGCTAAGCTTCACCTTCCCAAAGATTGTCCGTTTGATGCACAGTAACACCGCTTTACTACATCCTCCCACTCCCTCTCTCACGCCAAATCCGATTATGATTCTGGTGACTGCCCACTCAATAGGAGAAATCAAATAAACGGTGTCGTATTCAACTACGGTCGTAAGCCTATTCAGGTCACTTCGTTTTTTGGGGGGTCTTATTTTCCTAAGAATTTTGTCTTTTTTTATTTTTATTTTTCTTGAAATTTGATATAGATAAGGGTGTTGTGTAGGTTGCATTTAAAACTTGAGATTATAATCAGCAAGTGTTTTTTATTGCTGGACAATCATATGGATTTTTGAATACTCCGTATGCCTCTATTGCCAAAACAATCTATTTCTTTCAAGAATAATACATCACCCCTATAGATTCACACCTTCTCCACAATCATCAACTTTAGCCATCCAATAATTTAGCAGATACTTGGAGCTTATAGTCGGAAAAGGTGTGGAGTTTGGTCCCTCTGTAAATAGACATCTTCTTGATTTTGCAGGTACTTGGAGCCTTTGGCTATTGCCTTGGATATAGAGAAATGGTTGCTTGTTCAGTTTCTCCTTTCATCTTCATATGGTGGATATGGCATATCAAGTCTGAAGCAAGTAACGTTTGTTTCACTCTCTGTTTTGTTCATGTTTTTGTCTTTATTTTCATGCTCTTAAGCTATTACATGTTCGTTTCTGAATTTTGGAATAGGGTTCTTATTTTTGTTGAAAATATCCATGTCGTACTTTGCGGGAACAAGATGGATGTGAAAAATAGGCAGGTAGCATAGACTCTTCTTTGTTCCATTGTACGCAATATGATACGATTTGCTTACCTACTAACAATATTGTAAATTCAAGGCTACGACAAAGGTCCTGCACGACACACATGCGTGGTTGAGAACCCAGAAAATAATAACAGAGATAAGGGTCACGCAAAAGAAGAATGAATCAAAAAAGGGACTAGTGATACCACTACTATTGTAAAGAGAAGAAGTGAAGAAGAGGGAAATTTGAATTGCAAGTAGATGGAAAGGTGCGATAGAGGTAATGCACAACGTTCTGATCACATCCTTCAAGAACTTTTTGTGTGGTATGGAGATCTTAAGAGCAACTTTGACTCGGCTACTTTTATATTACACCGAGCTTTTGGACACCATAAAGAAGAGTCTTAGAAGTGCGCCTTAACAAAGATCTTGTTTCTATCTCTTCTATAATGTATGAAATCGAGGAAATCTTGTAGGACTTTTTAGTCAGTCCCCCCTTGGTTGCATTTGATACAATCACCTGGCAGAAGGCCTTTGGAAAATGCACCATTGGAACGAACAGAGGCGTACCAAAGGGAAAAAGCCACTCGTAGAACCAGTTTATATTACTATTTCCAATGCATGTATTACACTATTAAACGACGTTTTGTGTTTCTACTGTACTACACGTATCATCGGGAAAAACCGAGGGCCAAAACGTGCAAAGCACGTTGCAGCCACTAGTTTGTCTAGTTTATTTTCATAGTCTTCTTTACCATTCATGTTGACCGACAAATTTGCCCTTGCTATGGCACAAATAACAAAAAGGCAATTGCAATTGACACCACAATGTATCTACTTGTTGAATAGGTGTCATAAACCCAATCGGTCGGACGGATCCGACCGGTCGAGGCCGCTTCTGATCTATTTAATTCATGTAATAAGTTCATTATGATTAATAAAAGCACTTTTGTTATTATATATTTTGTTTATCTTTATGAACCAATTATGTTATTATATATATATATAGTAACGTCCTCGGTATTAAATTGTGATAGAGAAACAATGATAGTGATTGTGGTTGACGAGATCTCTAATCGCTTTAATAAGTTTGATACTTAAATGTCTCTAGTCGTATATGCTGTCAAACATGACATTGATAGTATGAATAGATTAGCACGTATTGGATGTCTTCTATCTTATTGAAGATATGGATAGATCTTGTCTATCTAAGTGTAGAGACACTTGGACTATACGTGGACGTGTATTGGAGAATGCATACGTTAGACTGACCTACTTACATTAAGTGTCGCAGTGTGTGGCAGTTGTGTAATTATCCTGAGACCGGAGTCTTCATAACATCTCGGTGTGGATTGTCATTCTTTGACACTATTGAGGTTTCCTCTAACCATGGGGCGATCATGCGGTAGTGCTCGGGTATGATATTGAAGTATGCGTATGATACATGTTTGTTCGTCCGGAAACCGTGTATCCTATTAGTATGAGTGAATATTCAAAATGGCCTTCTTATAAGGAATGTCTAGCTCTCGTGAATCTTGCAAAGTGGGAGTAAATGAGTTATTCCGAGAGAGCATGATATCCAGATTATAAGATACAATCGTTGATGATCGACACTCGAGATACGATTGTATGAATATTGTAATAAAGCGATATGATTCTATTTACGCCAGAATCGCTTCACATAAAAGGTAGTAGTCTTTAGTTTTTGACTTTTCCGATGACGGGGGGCGCGGTGTTTTGCTTTATCCGTGATCGTTAGGTATGAAGGCGTTTTTGAAATTCATGACTTTGTGTCTACTACCAACATATTCTGGTTCTATCTCAGGTCACACACATAAAAAAACATCTAGCGGGATTAAAATACGGTTATAGTAATAACCAACTAAGGAAAGTGTATCTCGAATTATAAAGTGTTATGATGATTAAATTAATATACAGTATTTATTTATTATGAATAAATTAAATACAAAATATTAATTATATTGATTAATTAAAGAATATACCGGATGCCAATTTTGGCATATGAGGCGCAGACTATAGTGTATATGATACACTTGATTGTGCAATTTAATTAATGATATTATCATATATTAATATGATAAAGATATTCAATATTATATATTGATAATTTCTTGAATTTATTTAATATAAAATATTAAATTAAATGAGATAAATCAATCAAAGTTTTCCTTATTTTACTAGTAAAGGCTTACTTTCTCATTAATCTACTAAAGAAGCATCTCCCAATCAGATTGGGAATCATCTGGGCGCAGGTCACACTCTATTTAAGGGAGACATGCCATTTTTTTTCAGACATCACAATTAGAATAGTTAATAAACTAAGAGCTTCTAGAGAGAGAGAGAAAAGCAGGTCTGAAGAACTCCTGGATTTTTCTAGTAGCTATCCAAGGAGGATTCCGGCGAGGTGCTTGTGTGGATATCGATAGAGACCGGACACGTGGACGGCTTGCGCGCACAGCTACCCTTCTTTGACGGTCAAAGCGTCGATCTTATAGATCAACTGAGGTAATCACCGTCAACTACTTAACGTGTTTATTCTTTTAAACGGAGTCGATCTTAGGATCGGAAATCAAAATTTTAAATTATGCTGCGTAAACTAGTTGATTTCCTAACACTACTATTGAGGCACCAAACAAAGATTCAACCTCTAGAAAATCAAATGCATGCTCAACACTCAACATTCGACTTTATAGAGATTGAATTTTCATTTTCGATATCTGTAAAATCGAATCTTATCCGAAGTGTGGTGTCACGGTAGATTCGGTCCGAGTGTCAATAACAATGCCCATAACAAATTTAAGAAGCTCATTGACAAATAAGTTCAACATTAACAAAAACAATGATATATACTTCCCCATGTGTTATATGGATGGCTTCCTCTCCAACCCTTTTATATATAGCATAGTTTGGTAATAATAAAGTAGTAGAAATTTAACATTGTTCAAAAAACAAAAAAAAAAATTAAAGAAAATTGATTGGAGAAAATAGATGTCATCTGGGAAGAATATTCTTATCTGCACAGCACCACAAGTGTGTTTCTCTTATGCTGGTTTCACCTTCTGTAATAACAAAAATATATATTTATTGCTCAAATAGCTTAGAGCATTACTATCGCAACGAAATGTCATAACGAACAAATCATCTTAAAGCATTGCGGGACCGTTCTTTGCTGTGTTTTTGCTCTGCTTTGTGATGCTTGTTGTGACATTTCGGTGTGGCACTCAGAAAGGACGTCTTTAGTGACAATACATTGTTTTTTTTTTACTGTGACACCACACCAAAAACCATCAAACAGTGGAAACTCGTTTATTAACTCTAAAATTGACTTTCACCACCCGGTTTGATAACAGCAGTTGACTGGTGGTGGAAAGTTGGTTCTCAGTTTAAGATTCAACCATTAAAAAGTCGACTGTCACTGTGATGGTGCCACAACGGTAGAACTAATGTGGTGCCATTAAAGACGCCCTTTTAGTAAAAACGTCTAAAAGTGCTACAAATAGGTTGTCAGATCCTCCTCTATAATGAGGCCAGTGCTTTGATCTATCAAATATAAAAGCATGTGCGGCTAACACGTGGAGAGATCTCAACCGTTGGATCATTTTCGTACTCATGCAATAAGTATTTAGCGTTATACCAACTAGGCGGGGTGTGATGTATTCATAACTACACACTTTAACACATAGTAGAGGTGTACATGGATAATTTCAATACATCACACCCCTTCACTCTACTTGGTATATAACTTCAAACATATGTTGTGCACCATAACTCTTTTTCAACATCACATATGCAACAGACAAAAGGGAGACTCGAACGTGTCAAAAGGCAGACTTACACGTTTCTCTTCTTCAATCTGGGCTTTAATGTAGGAGTAGGCAGCAACTCCAGCAATAGCAATGGAGGTTCCAATGGCAGTTTGTGTTGAAATCTTGTTGCCTGTAAGGATTAGTACAGTTAGATTACGGCATCGATTTTCCAATACAAAGGGATTAGATATACAAAGTCAGATATGTATGTATGTATGTATGTTTATTACCAAAGACCAAGATTGAGAAGCCTATCACAAACACACGCTTCAACACGTTCCCAACTGCGTGTGTAAGAGGTGCCACTCTCTCCAGTGTATTAGTAGCAACCTGATCATACAAAAGAGAACAAAATGCTTAATCTTGCAATAAAGAGCAGGATAAAAGAAAAGAGCTTGCATCAGTATAAATTTTCTATTTTATTCTGTTAGAAGTAGTAAATAATTAATAATTGTTTTGTAGTCATCGTTTGGGCTGCCGTGCTAGTATACGCCCAAGTAGTCAGTCGGCTAGGGGTATGTTTTCCGATGTGGTTTTGGTTTCTTATGTTTTGTTCCCTATATAAAGTAATGAAGTGTAGAGGGAGAGATCAATTCATTCGATCCCATCACTGCCGTGAAATGAATCTGAATCTCTACATTGCATGAATTGAAGGGATTATGACACTTTTCGACTCATATTTTCTCTCAAAACTAGCTCCTATCTTCCATAACGATACTTTTCATCCCTAACTATTCAATTTTGTCATACTTTTAGGACACCGGATCCAAACCCTTGATTGTAAAGTCTGATCCAACTGTCGGATCCATTCGGTGTCCTAAAAGTTGAGCAAAAAATGTATAGTTAGGGGTGAAATTTGTGTTCATGAAAAGTAATAGCTAGTTCTTAGACCAAGAAATTATAGTACCTTCTAATTTTTTTTATTTTTCCACAACCATGAGTATGGTGACACGTGGCACATATGGTATGGTTATCAAATAAGTATGTCCGATAAGTGTGTAAAAAGGAAAATGTATAGTCAGAGGTGAAAATTGTCATTATGAAAGATATAGGCTAGTTTTGAAACAATAGAAAACGATAGAGGACCAAATTTTTTTAGAGATTATCTTTTACAAACTCTCACAAATGATTTTCTTTTACGGATTTGAATGGTCAAGATCTCTATTTTACTGACTTACCTTGTTTTAAAGACAATAATGCATATGCTTATGACAAAATCTTCCAATATGTATCCATCATTATTTGTAGTTATCTGACCTATAAAAGCATTAAAATAACAAAATTTTGTGATAAATTAGTACCTGATTGTAGAGATGGTAAAACATACCAACCCAGAAGAGATCTGAGAGAAACTTTGTTAACCCAACTTTAGCAATTGCATCACTAAAACCTTGCTTTACCAGGATAGGTCCTTCAAACTATGTGTGTGGAAAAAAAAAAAAACATTAAAGTAAGTTCAAAGAACAAAGAATTAGTATGAAATATATGTGAAAAAAATTGAAATCAAAAAATTTACAGGGATCTAAAAGTAATATACTTACAATTATGGCAGGTGGAATACAGACAAGTAGGGCTATGATGGAGATGTATGCATACAGATTGGTACTATCCATATCAGTCTGCAAAACAAAGGTAATTAAGAAAGACATGAATAAACTATTAAAGGGCGCCTTCAGTGGCACCACAATAGTTTTACCGTGGCGGCATATAGTCACGGATCCTGAAATTTGTCCTAATGGAGGCACCGGTGCAAAATTGATGATCCACCAGGGGTACCAATGGTATGTTTACATTTTTTTTATCAACAAAACTACATTGTTTCAATACAAAAAAAAATATTGGATCTCGGGGGGCACGTGCCCCTTCCCCCCTCGACTCATGTTGTGTGTCCCCCCTGACGCCATACCAGAAACAATCAACATTTTCACGGTTGATTCTAGAGCTAAGAATCGGCTTTCACAATCTACCGGTGGAAAGTCGATTATCCGCTTGAAATCAACAGTGAAAAAGTTGATTGTCCCTGCACTGTCACAACGATAGATTTGGTTTGGTGCAACTAAAGACGCCCAGTAACAAATCCGTCGTATCATGTAAGAAAATACTCTAAAGCACAATGTGAAAAGTAGTAAAGCAAAACAAAACCATTGCTTTCTTGGAGTAAATGCTCCTGTAAGTGAAGGAAATGTTGGAAATCATAGCACTGATGAAACCAGTCCAGTTGAAAGACAACTCGGTCAATGATGCCATTGATACACCTACATCAAGCATAAATTAGGTTGCACATTACCACAGGCAAAGGGTACTAAAAAATGGCACTCAAAAAGGCATAGTATCAGAACAAAAGATCACGAGTTTAACTCTCTCGGACTCCACTTAAACCCCGTTAATATTGTGTTGTTGGACTTCCATCTTGACCTTGTGTCATTTATATGCCCTTTCTTGACCCAGACTCTGTGTTATAAGTAGAGCTGTAAGTGAGTCGGGCTACTCGTGCTCGACTCGTAAAAGTATTTGACTCGACTCAATATTTTTTGAGTTAGAGCTCGAGTTGTGCTATCGAATAGTTAACCGAGCCGGTCTCGAGCTTCAGAATCTAGTAATTGAGTAGCACATGAGCTAATCAAATACTGATTTACATTTAAATATAAGTTGAATTAAGTTATGAAATGACATCAAGCTTGCAACATTTGATAGAAATGGCTCACGAGCTGAGTTTAGTTATTTTGAGTAGTTAACAAGTCGCGTTCGATCTAGCCTTTTATGACTCGATTGAGTTCGAGACAAGTTTTTTACTCAAGCCGAGCACAACCCTGGTGATTATCGACTCAATTCGGCTCGACTGCATCCGTAGTTATAAGTCTACACTTGAGACAACATGTTGAAGTGCATTGTGTTTAAGTATGTAAATTACTTACCACCCTAACAGCTTACACTTTTGGAAGAGATGGTAATTTCGACAGATTTCAGTTTCTAAAAAAGAACAAGAACAGAAACACGCGGAGCTTACCGAGGGGACGGGAGCCAACGCCAGCCATAAGGTAATGGGAATCGACTGTCCAAGGATAAACTGAGATGCACCAGCATTAAAGAAAGGCTCAAGCGCTGAAAAACATTAGAGAAAACAATATAAATGCAAGGATAAAGAAATTCATTAAACGCAACGAAATCTGTAAGTAATTAGTCTCTATTCAGTTAGGTTTACCTTTGATTGTGTGAGTAAATGAAACAGCAACAGTTGCAAATGAAATGTTGCTTGTTACATGGCCTATTTGCGTGGCAAACAGCAACTGGGATGAGAAGCTTCAGAAGGTTTGGCGCCCACTGGCTGCAAGAATAGTCCGATTGTTTTACACCGAGAATTTAACATATGCTACGAAGAGATACGGTAACAGAACATCGAAACCTATGCTATGAGGTGGTGGAAGTCAATTTGATAATATAATGAGTGAAACAATATTAAGTCTCTACTGTGGGACAAATAACATATTCAACAGGCCCCTACGTTAATCCGAATAAACATGGACTAGCTAGGCGTGGGCTTGACTCTAATACCATGATGAAAATACACGTCCAACAATAGGAGGAGGGATGTCATACTCAAAATCTAGGCTATAAGGTGCAAGAAGTCTATCTCTGAAGGGTGAAACAATAATAGGTTTCAGACAAATAACAAATAAAAAATGCAGTACCAAAAGCAGCATGTTAAAATTAATGTTCGACTCGTTTCATACCTCTTAAATCTAGCAAATATTTTTGTACAAAACAAAAAAACAAAAAAAAAAAAAATCTAGCAAATAAAAAAAAGGTATCCTTTAATATGACAGCTCAATTCAGGCATATTTGAAGTGTAATCAAGCATGATAAATGCTGTATGTCTAGTAAACTCTCTCAAAGAAGTTGGTAGAGACACCAACTTCTAAAAGGTATATTCCCCTTTCAAAAGTACCCCCAACCCACAAAACGAAATCGACAAAAAGTGCACAATATTAAAAAGATTCTAGAGAGTGAAAAATAAGAAGATTGACATTCTAACAAGCAAATCCCCATTTAAGAACCCAAATAAGAGATGATTAGCACTTACTGCTCTCTTTGGTAGACCAACTGCCCAGCTCACTAAGCAGTAAACAACGCCAACAAACAGATGTATCACTGATACAAAACTGCTCAAATGTCCAAAAAGTCATCATCAATTTTTTATAAAATGAACAATAAAGTATAAACTATTAAGTCAACCAATAACAAAGAAGAAGAAAAAAAAACAAGAGTGGACTTACTAAGGATAAGGAAAGTAATTGTAGATCTTCTTGTTCAATATATTGAATATCACATTCAGAAAGTACCTAAAAAGGAAAGGTCAAGTACGTCAAAAAAAAAAATCAATATTAAAGCTAGCAGGAAGTGATTTAAATGACTCCATAATATGATCATGTATATAATTGTTAAACGAATAAAATCGTTCATGAATAAGCTCGTTAGTTTTCGTAATCGTTTGTTCGTTTAAAGTAACGAGCCGAACTTGAACGAGATTGTGGACAATTCATAAGGTCAATTGATTGATATTGATATGATTTACAATTAGAATTAACAATCCTCTCAAAAAATCAATAGATCTCACGTCAACCAGATCGATTTTTGTCACGTCATAACATATCAATCAATTGACCTTATATCAATTAAATCATATTGTATGATTTTGACAGACCCTATCATCCTTTAATAAAATTAGACGGCTGAAAAATTAGTTAATACTATAAATAAAAGTAGTATATAAAAAGACAAAGAGGAACATCGAGAAAAATGCCAAAGCTAGAAGAAGAAGAATCGGCGTGATAATAAAATAAAAAATAAAATAAAAATGCATACCACAAGAAGAAGAAGAATCCGGTGACGAGTGCGGGGTACTTCTCGATGAATCCAATAGGCGCCACTTTAGCATCACTGAACGCTTAAACCAAAGTCACAGAGAGAAAACAAAAATTCATTAAATAAAAACTAAATTAATTAAAAAATCCAAAATCAATTACAACGGACCTCACCCGGCGGAATCCGGAGAAGAAGAAGAAGCCGAGGCAAGGCAAGGCTTAAGTAGCACCGCCTTGCGATTTAGAGAAATTGCATTCACCGGCGATGAATCAAGTAAGATCGCCGGACGGAGTTGCCTTCCCCAAACTAAGTTACATCCATCTCCAACAGCAGATCCTGTTTTCTTCATCGGTAGTAGCTTGAAGCTTGCGGAAACGGTGTTGAGTGTTCTGCATGATGATGAGTACTGCTGCAAGCTCCGAAGCTGAGGGAGGCCGCGAATGGCGGTGGCGCCGGAGAGCACACGAGACTCCATTAACGCTCTAGAGAGAGAAAGTGAGCAAGTAGAGCGACGGAAAATTGTGAAATGGAAAAAAAATGAAAAATTGGGAAGAGATAATTTGCGCGGGGAGAGAGGCCAGTACCGTTTGAGTGGTTATTGTCAGGATTGTGACGAAAGAGCGGTTCTCATTAATTATCTTTTTATATTATATACTATTATTTTTATTTTTATTCATAATAATTTTGTTACATTATCAAAAAAATAATTTTGTTACAATAATTTATATAATATAACGTGACAACTGATATAATAGTATCTCTATACATACTATTTTAATAAACTTATGTTTTCAATATAGATAGTCACCTAGTGCAAAAAAATATTGATATTCACCGTGTTGTGTTTAACGCAAGGTAGTAATCGGAGTCTAGGTCAAAAAAAAAATAAAAATCCGGGACGATTGAAAGTTTAAAATATATTATATAACAACCGTTTCTAGAGTATATCAGTGAAATGAGTGTACATAAACACGTAACACGATCCGATTAGACTTTATGAACTAAATCCATGCTAGAATTTAGGTCTTTTTAAATTCAGAAAAACTTCTCAATGAAAAGAGTATCAGAACAAATTCAAAAATTGAATAGGACATTAGAAGTGTTTGACATTTTCTTACCAACAAAGCTATATAATTTTTTGAATCTCAATAGAGATACTAGCTCTTACTTATCTCTACTTAGGAGTTAGGTCCCGTCCTGGTTCTTACTGAACATTTAGCTTCAGTAAAAAAACTGACATAAATGACTATCGATATATGAATGTGAAACTCTTATGTTACAAATTTCGATAGACCAGCCGCGACTGACATACTGTCCTAACAACTTGGTTAAATATATATGGTGTAAGTAACATGTGTAACTATTTTTTCATACATTTGCATTGTGTAAATGTGGGAATATTATAAATCAAGTAAGATGGAGAGGGGCCGCTGGAACTTATCTTATCCTCAAGTTGAGAGGATGGTATTGAAGAAAGTGTGTCCCATGCAATCCCCTCTTTTTTTTTTTTTTTTTTTTTTTTTTTTGAAATAATCCCCTCTGTTTTAAGTTTGCACAAATTTTCATAATATCCTTATCAACAGGATTGTCCTTTCATGTGAATGATAGGAAAATATCACATGTAAATTGAATCTAAAAATAAGTGAAAATATTATTGACTTAGATTCACCGATTTGACTACACTGTTCCGATCTCAAAATCCTCAAAGATTTTTTAATTCTAAATGTGGTCACGGTCATTTTTTTTTGAACAGCCATGTTCTAAACGAATAAACAATTACTTAACGCTAACGGATCGAGTATTGAACGATCACGAACGACTTCGTTCGCTTAACAACACTATCCATTATCATATTTTTTTCTATACATAACATTGATATTGTTCTTATTATTGTTCATTTTGTTCATCTGATGAATGAATATCACGCCACATTGATTATATTCCAATGTGGAGGGCGTGATCGGCTTGAATTTATGTAGACCGAAACGTCTATTATTCATATTGTAGATAAGGTCTAACCGGCTCTAGCATTATCATTAAATTGTTTTCGTGAAGAGGGTCTGATGCTGAATACTGTTCATGATTCACTTCACTGCTCTTGGAACTCGGGTTCTTAATAGTCACTTTGACGTTGCACTATATAGAATCCACAACCCGTCCCTCGAAAATGTAATTGTGTCGCATTTTAAAAGAATTATATAAAAATACAATTACACCATACAATTTACACAAATTACATTGCACCCTATTATACTTTAGATGATGAAACACAATTGCAACACAATCAAGTACCACTCCATAATCCTTTGACACCATCAATATAATTCCACACATGATAATCACTATAAGGTTAAATGATATAATCAATATTATATTATGTCACAACGTTATATGATTATAAGTTTATAGATCATAGATGAACGATTATGATTTACATTTATGAGTATACTGACACGATATAGTGGTCATATCATCTTCCGTGATTAACTAGCTAGTTGTGAGAGGGAACCCAATACCATGACGTTTAGTCGGAAACGTAACGAACATCATACTACACAAAACCCCGAGCCCGACCGGCAACGCCGCGAGCACCTCCTCCGTCTGAGAATCCGGCGACGGATAAAAACAATCCACCACGTTCTGATCAAGCAAAGCCACCGCTGCGAAAACCGCAACCGACATAAACGCATGCATGAAATCAATAAACTTAATCTTATATCCAGATGCAACTTCTTTAGGTAGAGTCACTGATCCGTCAATGATCCACAACCCGCGAAACGTCGCGAGCCCATAACAAATATTCCCGTTCTTGTCCTTATAACAATCCGTAAAACTCAGGATGAAACAGGAAAAACCCACGAAAGTTACGAGAACCGAGGTCAGGAACTTTCCGGTGGGGTCGCATTTGCCCTGTGCGGTAAATATTGGGGCTAAAAGTTGAAAAGCTAAAACTGAACCAGTAGGTAACAATTTGGCTAAATGGGCTGTGGATTCAAATGTTTGAGAAATTGCTTTTTGTATAAGATTTTTTTCTATATCTGGTAATGATATAGTAGTATTTGAATAATTTTGCAAAAGAGGGCTTCTACTTTCTTCATCATGATTTCTTGATCCCTCATTTTCAACCTTAATCTCCATATCTTTCATATATATGTATATGTATATATATATAAGCTAATAAATACAATTGAATAATTATTGTTTGTGTTTTTAGGGGTATTTATAAGGGAATAAGAAGAGGTGATTGAGTAGAAGAGAAGGGCGTTATAAAGAGTTAACTTGCAAGAAAGGTAAAGTGATGGAGTTTTTGCTTAAATTATGGAGTGGGAGTTATATATGTTTTGCATGTTTTCTGTTGGTGATGATATTATATATTAAATTAAGTTAATGTATAGCGAAATGTCTTAACACACAAAATTATATCTAATTTTACCTTTATAATTTTTATTTTTTCCACACGTACTTATGCCAACTTAATTTTAATAGGATGTCATAAAATCTCATGCCCTAATTTTTTTTCTTAAAGTCCTGTGATCCGCCCCACTAAATTCAACTAATCCTAGTCACTGGTCATACGCCTCAAGAAAAGATTCTGGCTAATTTTAGTTAGAGTGTATAAAATGTGTTTTCTGACGGGTATTGGATCTTAGAAAAAAAAAAAAACACCCAAAATATGACTCAATTTTTTATTTTTTTTTGAGGGGTAAATATGACTCAAATTAAGTGAGAACAATCATCAACACTTTGTCTTATATTGCAGCCGTAATAATTTATTGCAGAAAATTCAATAACTCACTATTTATACATTCATAACTAATAAATAAATGCATATATATATTGTAAGTCTAAACTTGTCTCGTGACAAAAAAAAGTCTTGAGTTCAAATCTTTCGCTACAAAACAATATATATATATATATATATATGTGTGTGTGTATATATATATATATAAAGCCAAAGCGTTGTGAGAATATCATTTCTCTTAAAATTGTGTAGTATCTTTAATTTCATTAACTAAATGTTAAAGTACATATATTTTTGGAATTATTGTCTAAAAGTTAATTTCGTTACCACTTACTATTTGAACTAAGGTTTACCGACTTCTGAGATGACATTTTCTCCCCTTCTAAAAAAAAAAGAGATGACATTTTCTTTAGAATTTAGATTGTATAATAATAAAATAAAAAAGAATTTAGTTGGAGGGAATATTGTCGTGACTAAAACTTAAAGCATATATAAGTTGGCTATAAGAAGCAAGGGGGACGTGTTCATTATGCTGCTTTTGGTCTACTTTTATGTTGTTCAAGCTTCTAAACTCTCCTTTCTCTAGTCTAGCATTTTTGTTTGTTACACTAGTAACTATTATGACGGAATATTCTGATACAATAAATGTTATAATATGGCGTGACAATGAAACATTTAGATATGATTGTGTCACAACAAGTAAGCATCGATCGAATTAAGACCCATTGTTTATGATGTCATTGTGCATATTATGTAGTCCCGCCATTATTAAAGGGTGTAATTTTACTCTAATTCCCGAAACTTGGATTTGACGGCGCTACTTGAGGAATGGAATAATGGATCCAGTAACTTCATAGGCTTATCTCGCTTGGCCTAAAATGATTATACCCGAGTTACCAAATCCATTATGTCTCAACCTTATATCTTAATAATCTTTCTTTCAATTTTTCAAGGTGAGATATTACGGTTACCGTCACAATCACACATTAATTAGGTGAAATAAAGTAAAAATGTAGGATAGGATGCAATGGGGATGCTCCTCTAAGAAGATGTCCTATTGGTGTTAATTACCTAGACTACTCCTTATTGAAATGCCAAAGTTAACCTCATACCCTTAATAGTAATTCATAGTGTTACACAACAACAACAACAACAACAACAATTTGAAATAAGAAGCAAAACACAATCTTACAAACCAACCTTTGTTTATTCAGTGATACTTCAGTCCAAATACTAAAGCCAAAACAAACTCTAAAACCTTCCTCATTGTCAACACACAGCCCTAAAACAAACTCTGAACCTAAACATCTCACACGCGAATGCACGCACACAAACACAAACAAGTAAAACAATGCACACGCACACGTGCACGCGCACAGAAACACCGAGTTAAAAGTAGCAAGAAAATCTTCCACCTGTTAACTGTATATCTCAATAATCGTAACAAAATTATTACGATTTCTTAAGGATGAATTTCTCGTAGAGAGCCACGAGCGTGTCCTTTTTGATAGGGTTCTTCAATTTCAGCACCTCACCACCAAAGTTGTGTTTAGTCAATTCTTGTTTCAGTCTTTGTACCGTAAACCTTGTATAATCTTCTGTGCTTGTTTGCTGGTTTATAGTGTCGTCTTCTTCTTCGCCTTTGTAAACCGAACCGCCGTCTTCAGTACTCATCATATTCGATGGACTTGTTGTACTCTTAGTCCTCTTGCTTGTACGGATCGTTTGCGGGTTATGCTCGTTCGTGGTGTTTGTGTTCATGTCCATATCGTGAAAAGAATCCATACCTGTTTCGTAATCGTCTGCTCTAACGCGTTTCCCGTGTGATGCAGTTCGTAGTTTTCCGTCTAAAGCGGTTTCATTGAACTTGATTGCTGTTACTTGTCTTTGGGCTTCGTCGAGCTGTGTTTGCACGGATTGAAGCTGTTTGGATAGATCATGTGCTTCTTTAACCGCTTTTGCACGTGCCTCACGCTCGTTCTCTAACAACTGTTCGAGGACGTGTAGGGTACTAGATCGTTGTTCGTTGTTCGACTGTAACAACGTCTCGATCTCCTTCTCTCTTTCTTCTACCCGTGATTCAAGCGCAACAACTTTCGATAAGGCGTCGTTCTGTGCGTTACGGGATTTTTGTAGCTCGGTATGAAGATCACGTGTCTGTCTCTCGAGCTTCTCCATGTCTCTCTTTGCTCGCTCCAGTTCTGTTTTTCCTTCCATCGCCATTCTCTGAAACTCGTTCTTCTCTCTTTGAGCTGTTGCTGCTTCGGCTCGTGCCACGTCAGCTACATCGGTTGCTCTTTTCGCCGTCTCTTCTGCGGATTTGCATCGTTGTTGAACCTCCGCGAATCTACTGAATTCGGATTCGTACCTTTGCTGCAAATGCAGTTTTTCTTGCTCCAAGATTCTTGCTTTGTTTTCAAATGATTGTGCAGATGCTTTGCTACTTTGTAATTTCTCACCTAGTTCTTTGATTTCACTTTTCAGACCATATATTTGACTATCATAGTTTCTGATCTTTGACTCAGCAGCCTATACAATAAAAACAACTCAAGCACATATGGAGGGTAATCAAATATATATTATATATATATATATATATATATATATATATATATATATGTGTGTGTGTGTGTGTGTGTGTGTGTGTGTGTGTGTGTGTGTGCATGTGTTGCACTTGCACGGGTACGGATGGGATAAGTGTAAATCTTAAGAGTATAATGATCAAACTGTATGTAAAAAAAATTGTAAGGATCAAACTATAATAAATAAATAAAAGATCATAAATTAGAGCAATTTTTACTGGCTTTTCTTCATTTTTGGTAGCTTTCCATTACTTTCATGGTGGTTTGTCTTCAATTTCTAACAAGGTTCTTCATAGTTATGGATGTGTATATTCAGATCACATATCCAACTTTAAAACATAAATATCCGGTGTGTATATATGCCGTATGTGTATATATGCCGTATAAGTATCGGACACTAGACAAGCTACCAAACCATCAAAAGTATCCGTGCATCATGTTAATCATATAGCATACATGAAGTGACTTACCTTCAGCTCCAAATTTAGAGTGGTCAACCGCTGCTCGGCTTGCTCAAGTCTCAAAGCCTTTGCCTTTAATTCCTCTTCCTGCAAAAAAAAAAAAAAAAATTATGTTCAAAAAGAAATTTACATCAACTTTCAAAAAGCAAAAGAAAAAGATCGTGATATAACTGTTGCAGGAAGGTTACACCAAGAAGATGCATTGCGTCTTATCAATTTCTACTCTCTTTCACAAAGTTAGGGTGTGTATGTGTATGTGTATGTGTGTGTGTGAAATGTGAGTGAAAATGAATATGCATATAACAGTCGTATCATAAAATTTCCCGCATTGTTGCACCTTTTCAGCAAATGTGGCAGAAAATTCCTCCCTTAGAGCATCTTCTCTTTCTTGAGTTTGTTTGTTTGACCTCTCTTGCACAACAGCAGCTTTCTCGAGGGCGGTTTTCGCTTCTCTGACAGCAATATCATACTTCCGTTTCCATTCTTCCGCCTCTTCTTCTGCAGACTGCGCGTGTTCACGAGCAGCAGACAATCGTGCTTCAGCAGCCGCGATACGTGACTTATGAAGCGAAATTTCGCTTGAAAACTGATCTTCCTCAGACTTTAGCTTAGTCAAAAGCTGTTCATACTTCCTTTTGAATTCCAAAGATTCATGTTTTGATGAATCTAAATTTCTTGATATACTCGAATACTTCTCCTCAAGTGAACTGCATTTACTCTGCAAATTACTTATACGGCTCATGTATTGCTCCGAAATCTTTTTCTTGTCGTTGATAGCGTCTTCATAACGCTTCAAGTATTCGGATTTCTGCTGCTCGGCAGCTTCCAATTGTTTATTACGCAAATTCATCATATCTTCGATTCCACGACACTTCAATGCAAGGGTGCTCCTCTCAGATCCAACTTGATCTATCTGCTTTTTTACAAGGTCATGAACTGGACCTTCCAAACTGCATAAATCACATGTAACCTTAATAGTATAATACTATATCTAAAAAGATGGCAACAGATTACATGTAATTGAGAAATTCTATATCGCAGTGTCCTCAAAGAAGAGATCCGCTTGTATCCAATTAAAACACGACACGTTTGATTTTTGTACTGTACTCGAAGCCACATGTCGTGCTTTGATTGGATACACAGGAGATTCAACAATAGAACTTCCCTATCTACATGAAAAAATTTATCTTACAACCGTTTCATGCTTTTTATCCATTCATTTCTACTCTCTTTCACATAATAGAGGTGTGTATGGTGAGAGAGTAAAAATGACTGGACATAATACATTACACTTGGTAAAATGGTTATATGATAAAGTTTCTCTTATCTACATACCTTTGACGCAAAAAGGCAGCCAGCTTTTTCCATTTCTCGGGACCATGACATTCGGACTCGTATTTGGTTATAAGACCATCAAGAACCTGCGTAGATGTGAGACACATTACATTACTTTTATTATTGTTGTTGTTATTTTGACATGAATAACCTTAACTTACGTAAAGTCAAATTAATTACTGCACTGAGAAAAAGAAGAATAGTCGAAATGAGAGCTGCATAACGAGCAGAAAGATAAGTTTGATATTGGAGAATTACCTTAATGACATGATCAACTTTTGCATTAGGAGTGTTGCAAGCTGATCTCAGTTCCTTCTCCATATGGTTTATGGTATTTGTACACAGCAAATAAGCTTCACGGAAAGCGTCCCGTTTAATGTCCTACATCAAAATGCAGTAAAATTAATGGATCAAATGCATACAGGTTGAAGTGACAAGTATTTATGGAAGCAGATACAGAACAAAAGCCTCCGGAAAGGCAATGTATATAAAAAATGCATCTGATACAAATCCTATTATTAGGATGAAAAAACCTGAAGAGACGGCATACCTCAAATGCCTTCTTTAAAAATGTCTGAAGCCTCTTCTCATACTTCTGTCTCGTTGAACCAGTACCTACGGCAATACTGTTGAATACAGCAAGTGATTTTTGAACTGCATCTTCATGTGCTTCCCGGAGGACAGACTGCAACAACAACATTGTCAAAGATAAGAAACCGACAGGAATCAATTGTCAGTGTGATGGATATAAGACTAACTTCCTCAGGAGCTTTGGGACGGTTGAATGAAGCCATGTAAAGTTCAGTAGCTTGATCATATGCTCTTTGGCATTCAGATTCTTCAACACTCTGCACCCAAATAAAACAGATATTAAAAAAAGAGGGGAAAAGCATATTTAAATAACATGAACAGCAGAAATTGGATTGAATATCTGCAGATAATGTAGAACCTAAGAAACGAAACCTCAAATTTAAATCCGATTAAAAAAATCATGATAGAAGGCTTTAACAAAATCACCAGATTCTGAAATTACAGGGGGTACATTAATTTCTGATTATTTATTTTGCAAGGGATAGTAACATATGAAGGATACGTCCACAAGTGCACACAATAAAATAATAAACCAAAATAGCAGAAAAATAAATGGTTATCCTGGCTGAAGTGTAAGAACTCAAAGGAAAAATAAAAAGGGAAAAAATGCCAAAAAGCTGGTGTACCTGCCAGGAGGAGGTTATTGTTGGAACTGCACCATTGTTAAGAGCGTCTAGGAAGGACTGAGTAATACGTGCAAGAAGGGGTCCGGTCATTACAGTGCCTCCAACTTGCTTTGGCCTTGTTCTCTCAAACACGAACCTAGTCAAAGCATCAAGACCAGCCCTAAACTCAGGCCTTAGGTTCTCCAGCTGCTCATAAAAAACCAATATAACAAAAAAGAAAAGACATATAAGAATTTATAACTGTCTGAAAACATAGAAGAGAAATAATCAATTTTAAAGTAAAAATTTATGCGGGAAGATGAAAACTTACAGGAATATGATCTAGATTCGGAGATCTTTTTCGTTGCTCAAAGGCCGCACAAGAGTGAAACATTCCCGGTCTGGGAAAAGAGCTCGTATTGACTCAATAATCTAACAACAAATATTCACTGTCAGCACATGCTCACAGAACAAATGCAACAAACGAATCACTAGCCACAGATATTAACATGGTAGCCAGTAGGTGTAAGTGATAAATGCAGTTACATATTACTAGCAAAAATATATTAACATAACTCTACAAAAAAAAGGGTAGAAATGAAAGACGGATAATTACAAAGAGAAGATACCAATTGGATGGGACCTAGGAGCTGGGATCTCCACACATGAAGATGGAGAAGCACTAATAGATCTTATCAATGACAAGGTACAATAGGCGACAAACATGGATGATTACCTCATTTTTGGCAGCAACAGCTTTACCACCACCTTGAACTGGACTCAAGGCTATCTCTAAGTAGTCACGAGGTGTTATTTTCCGATTATCCTCTACCAGATCCAAGTAGAAGTCCTGCAGATGATTCCGAAACAAAAAAGTCCATCTAAAAGTCGTGAGATTCTAGGCATTCTAACAAAGTGCATTTTGAATCAAAACATGCTCACAACTCAAATTGAGATTTTAGTTCTACATTACCCTGAGCAGCCAGACAAATATTGGAGCGAACTGTCCAAGTTCAGAAGCTGTATTCCTTCCCCCAGAAGCTCTGACGCGAATATGCTTAGTCATTTCAGTAACAAGAGAGAGCCGATCCAGAGCAGCTTCATCAATACCACCCATCTAATACAAAAGAATATTAATTTTTTGGTGTAAACAACCCAAGCTGTGCATATAGCAAGAATCCCCTCACAAAGAAAGTCTAACAAGAAATCACACGCACCTGGTTGTAAATAAACATGGTTGACAAGAGGACTGCCAAAGAGAATATTTGAGTGCTGTACGTCCCCTAACAAAAGAAAGAAAAAATATTTGAGTGCCATGAGACCCTAATAAACAAAGTAGCAGATGCTGCAAAAGAAGCTCGACTCCTCATTTAAACAGATAAAAGATTGACGACGACCATTAAATTTGGGAAGTCATCATGATATTAAAGAAAGTATTATACAGAAAATTAAGAGTGTTAAGAAAAGGACATTGAGCTAAAACAAGATGATCAAGACAAATTACCTACTCCTAAAACAAGTAAGGATATATAATGATCAAAAGATCGAGAATATTTGCAGCAGCAACGAGAACATCTTACCGTTTGATCATAAGCATCAATGCCCTCAGTGTCTAACAATAAAAGATTATATTCAGTCCCATCCAGAGCAGTTCTCTTAACAGGTGCACTCCAGAGCCAAATTCCTTTGGTACAGGGCTTTTGAGTTGATTTAACCTGAAACCCACTACTCCTCCCAAGAAGCTGCAGTACATACAAATAACAAATAAAGAGCAGCCCATCATTCAAAAGGTTGGAAAGCTATGGACACATAAAATTTAACAAACAAACATTAATCACTGTACAGATGTATTGATGGCAGTAGAATGCATTTATAAGGGTCACGTACATCAATTCAATACTGTACCTCACAAGTTATAACAGCACAAAGAAAGAAAGAAAGAAAGAAAGAAAGAAGAACGTTAAGGCAAAAATCTGTCACAGAAAACCATATATAGAAAGAGGTTACATGAGTTGCTAAGAACATATGGACAGAAAACCAACAATCAGTTGCAACCAACCAAATACAAGAGCAACATTCATTCTTTTCATGAAAATAAATTATGCATTCACCACCCACACCACCAACCCCAAACAAGGGAAAAAGAAAGAAATAAAGCAAATAGTATTGCACTGTGAAAAGGAGAGGAAACTCGGCACATGAGGCTGACATTCCATGGGCTAAATATCCACAAGTTAACAATCCGTTGACAAACTTCAAATCAATACCTAAAGTTTAGTCTATTTCTAATAGCTTTATAAACATTTTATTTACGTTGCTCACAACATACAAATAATCACAGTTACAACCTCTTCCTCCTCGCTAGGAGTGAGGACCTTGGCCTGAATTGAACAGTTGGACAAAAATATAGCTTATAGTTATCCAAATCAGGGGTAAACTAACATTGACATGAAGTCAAACTACACCAATTCCATCTAAATAAATAGTTTATGTTGGAATGACATTAACTGTAGATCAAGAAACTACAAATTCCCCTTTGCCCCTTACTAAAAGTTTACCTCGAGCCCTCGACAACAAATTTACTTGCTATACCACACTATAATTTCATAGATATAAAAAAGCATCAAAAGCCAGCACACTTTGTCTCATCACTTCAAAGGCCAGAAGCCCAGAAGAACTTTAAAATTTAAGCCATCGGTTATTAGTTGCAAAAACATCCGAAAAAATGTCAAGCAAAACTATTAACAAAAAGAGGGAAGCAACAAAAACAAAACATAAAATCAAACAAGTCAATCATATGAACTGTTTACATCATAAGTTCATCTTGCTATAAACCAAGGATAGGGTTATGGACTAATTAAGACACATGGAATCCCATATAGCATTGCATTCCATTTGTTACAGGAATTTAATAAATTAGAACGTGTTCCAAAAAGAAGGCAGCATTGCATTATTATTTGTACTTCTTATCCACTTCAAACTCGGTTCTATATACTTGTTCATGTCAAATAGTATAGTTAGCCCTTAAATAAGTTGATAAACTTACAAAACATAAAGGTGGAATCTTTTTACTACCGTAGACTCATTTACACATTTTAACAGTTTCTGGTTTAGAACTTTAGCTAGAACCACAGTCTAGCACATTGCGCAATTAATACATCTGCCACGCCAAATACACACTTTAGAATGACCAAGATCAAAATGTTAGCTATCATCCTAGTCGAATTAAACTCTCCAACTGCACATCACAATCACGGTCAAGCCCTAATCAACATCCACAAACACATTTGTATCCCAGAGTAGCCCTAATTTCACAAATATAAATCAAATTCCTCTTAAACATAATATAAAGCTGTGGCTAATTGTGCAGAAAAGGAAGTAATGCAAGGACGAACTACAAAACTAAGCACCGGACATGAAATTTTTTGAGAGATCAAACAAAGCTAACCTGATTAAGTATAAAGCTCTTGCCCTGGCGAGCACGACCGCATACAGCAACAACACCTATAGGTCCTTTAACAAGCTGCAGCATAGCAACAGCTTCAGAAGACATCTGGAATTTTCCATTAGCATCGCAAGTCACAAAGGGGATCGCCTTGCCAGCAGCAACGGATGCAGCAGCAGCAGCAACGGATGCAGCAGCAGCAGCATTCGGCTCCGGTGAAGAAGAATAAGCAGAAAGCGGAGATGGTGGCTCCGACGAAGACGATGTCGACGCTTGTTGCGGCGAATCGCCGGCTGATCCTTTTCCGAAAAACCTCCTCATAGTATTAATCTACTGATTCGGAAGAACAATTAGGGTTACTTTTAGAGAGAAAGAGCGTAAAGTGATGAAGAAATAGTGGATTTACAGAAGAGCAAAGGAAGGGAATTTGGGGTTTTGAATAGTGGGAGGGAAAACGTGGGAAATGCGTGGAGGTGTAAAGTATAAAACGATGTCGTGTCTTATGCTTTAGATTTAGAGGTGTAAATGATCTGAGTCGAATCGAATCGAGTCAAGTCAGCATTTGGGCGTGTAGAGATGAGGGTATTTCAGATTTTACGAACATGATTCCAAACACGAACTTGACTTGACTACTGATCTCAAACTCGATCATGAGCACCTTTGATTTTTTTTTTTGTTCTAATCAAATCATAAAACTTTGTCAAAACTCCAACACATGTGTTTGTTGGGACTAAGGTTGTAAATGAATCGGACTACTCGTAAGTAGCTCGTATTCGATTAGGAAAGGAGTTTGACTCGATTTGATTTTTTTCCAGTTCAGGCTCGAGTCGAGCTACTCGAATGATTAACCGAGCCAATCTTGGGCTTCAAAATACAGTAAATGATTAGCTCACGAGTTAATCGAATTATATTAAATAATTATTTAATTTTTTTATATAAAGAATTAGTTACTAGTCGAGTCGAGTAATAGACGAGTCGGCTCGATCTTCTTATATTTTATAAAAAATAATAATGAATCCTAAAAGAATAATCGAGCTCACGAGTCGAGTCGAGTCGAGTTATGTCGAGTATTTGACGAGTCGAGTTCAATTCTGTCTTTTAATAGCTTGATCGAACTCGAACCGAGTTTTGAGCCTGAGTATTTTACTTGAGTCGAGCTCTAGCCCTGGAGGGTGTCTGCCATCAAGATCATATGACTAAGAGGCTCCATACACGTATATCAAATATATACAAATGTCAATTTCACGGTAATTTTGTATATCATTAATTCACAGTATATCATTACAAATATACAACCATGCTCAGCCGTAGACTTGATCTCCAAGTCTCGTAATCGCCAATGACACAGGAGATCGACCAAGCAACATGAAAACCATCCTGTCAAAGACCGCTGAGTAAGGGACAACTAGCCAGTCCGAGTCACACCAACCGGCTAAGCGCAAGCACTATTGGCTCTAAGGAATATGCCTTGACCCGGACTCTTCTTCGAATATTGGACAACCTAGAGAGCCACTTCCCAATGATCTTCCCTAGGTTGCTGGGACAATATATGGGCTAAGCACGTAAGACCGGTCAATTCACGGACAAGTAAATTAAGCGGCCGATAAGGCGCCTATACTTCGTGGATCCATGAAGAGGTTGGCCTTTAGCAAAGGCCAAGCGTGATTATGTGCCATAGGAAACGTCACATGCTTTGCACCCCACAACCATGTTTCAGAAATAATTTCAAGTGCGTACTTTCTCTGGCAAAGAAAAAATCCGGTTGGATTACTTGCCACCTCAAGGCCTAGAAAACTTCAGTAATCCCAGGCCTTTCATATGAAAACACCGGCCAAGATAGGCCTTGAAGGTTGTGACTGCAGTTTTGTCATTTCTTGCAACAATCAGGTCGTCAACACAAACCAACACGTGAATCCAAGTTTGTCCCTGGCACAAACTAAACAACAAATAATCCAAATAGGATTGTACAAATCCATAACTCTTCAAGGCAGTGGACAGTTTCGTGAACCAACACTAGGGAGCTTGTATCAAACCGTACAATGATTTCTTCAACATGCACACCAGGATGGAATTTGGATTATTAAAATGCAGGGGAACTTTCATGTAAATAGCCTCATTCAAATACCGTGCAGAAAATAATTATGCACGTCCATCTGATGTACCTCCCAATTTCCGACTGTTGCAACCGCAAGAAATACACGAACAATGACCATATTTGCTATACGGGCAAGGGTCTCATTGTAGTCAGTAGTCACTGCCTTCTATTTGATGATGGCCAAAAATCACAAGTCATGCTTTGAGCCTCTCAACATCATATCTCGATACTTAATTTTATATATCCATTGACTCCTGAGAGCTTTCTTCCCGGATGGAAAAGGCTCCAAGACCTAAGTTTCATTATATTCGAGAGTTTCAATCTTCTGACGCATCACATCTCGCCAACCCGCATCTTTCACTTATTTTTTTTTTTAAAAATCGGTTCATGTCCCGAAGTCACTGTTGCAAAAAACTGGTTGTGTTGTACATGAAAGCGATCACAATTCACATAATATGTCATAAGATAGGGCGTACATGGAGATGAAGCAACGAATGAGTTCTTAGATGGACTAATTTTCCGTACAATGTGAGTAACAAAATCATGATATCAAGTCGAGAGGATTTTGACACGCTTACCACGGCCCAACTCATTATCAACTTGAACAACTGTACTTCTGCCCCATTTTCTACCCCAACATCTTAGGACGTTGCATGCGTGGGTACGACCCCACTAGCCCCCCATTGACACATACATCACACTCATCAGCCCCCTCATCTTCACTCCAAGCCCCATCCCGGTCGTGAGCAACCATAGAGGTTATCCCCTCCCGACTCCCGAGGGTGTGTAGTGGCAAAAGGAAATTCTGTTTCAAATAAACAAACATCAAGGGACACAAAGTACTCAAGCATTTTTAGGTCGTACAACTTCCAACCCTTTTTCCCGGAAGGATATCCAACAAACACACACTTCCCACTCTTACTAAAAAACTTATCTCCTTTTTGTCGTTGATCGTGAGCATAGCACGGACAACCAAAATACTTGAATAGCGTCATAAGAAGGTATTTTCCAAACAATATATCATATGAGGTTTTGGACTTAAGTAAAACAAAGGGTGTCATGTTAATCAAATGACAGACAACCAACACACACTCCCCTTAAAATCGAATCGGTAAGTTGCCCTGAAATCTCAAGGCCCTAGCCATGTTTAAGATGTGTTGGTGTTTTCGTTCAACCCTCCATTTTGTTTCTAAGTACCAACACAAGAAGTCTCAAAGATAATACCATTAGTTCGAAAATAATCACGTAGACAATTAAATTCAGTTCCGTTGTCACTTCACACACGTTTATTTACTTGTCCTAATTAACGTTCAACCATAGCAATAAAGTCAAGAAACATATATTCGACCTCCAATTTGATGCACAACAAATAGATACACACACGTCTGGAAAATCATCCACTGTTGTTAAAAAATAGGTAGCCCCACAAGAAGAATGAGTCTTATAAGGTTCCCACAAATCTAAATGAACGAGTTCAAAAATACTACTAACATTATTCAAACTATCGGGAAAACTAGACCATGGCCGTTTTGCGCGAGGACACACATCGCACGCTTTATTGCTCTTCCTACTTGACTGATTCACAACCGGAAGCATTTTCAGTATTTTTTCTGACGGATGTCCCATCCTTTGATGCCACAGCTCGAATGACGCCATTCACTGCCAAGACCTTCATTTGAGGAACACCACGGAAAAAATATAGTCAATACAATCGCTCACCCGCTCCAATCACCGTCATTTTCGGTTGGTCTTGTATACAACGGGGCCGGGCACCCTACCATTCAGGACATCCATGCAATTGGAAGCAAGTGGATTCCTCATGTCCTTTCCTGCTACTATAAGTGCACAATTTATGACTATTGTCTAGGGAACGAGTCTTACCACGGATATCGGGTTAGATGGCAAATGCCATTATGTTGTTTCATTCTTCTTTGGAGGAAGAAAATTCTCCCTCACGAAGCCGTTCAGCTTGAACAACTTGCTGATAGGCTTTGTCAACCGACGACAATGGCTCTTGGCCAAGCAGGTGAGTCCGAATCGAACCATATGCTCCATCAAGACTGGGAAGAAAGTGATGTAGATATTCTTCTTCCCGCAATTGTTCTAACCGTGTGACGCTGACAAGTCGACACCTTCACATAAGTGTTCAACTCATCCCATACTTTTTTACAACCGGCCGCATTCTCCACCGATTCAGGCTTTCCTTTCTTACACTCCCCTAGGGATGCATTCAATTGACAAACCCTCATTCCACTGACTATATAAAATCTGTTCTGTAGACTTTTCCTCAACAACTAGCATCATCATATTCATTAGTCACCAAGCGTAGAACGCACAGACGGTTCAATCGTGTTAGTCAGCCACGACACCAACATCGAGTGAACATTCATCCAGTCATCAAGATTTTCCTCTGTCGTGGGTTTTGGAATCGTTCATTCCACAAACTCAAACTTCTGTTTCGCTTTGAGTGAGGTTCAAATCACACTAGCCCATTCGTCGTAGTTCTCACCATGCAATTGAATCGGCGTGATGATATTACCAGACCATCACTCGACCCTGGATGATAAGCCTATTGAAATAGTGTCCTAAACACAATCGGGTTGGACTGGATCGGACCGGGCGGATCATTTCTACTATTTCTTTATGTTTATACTTAAATGGTTTTTCTGTTGTCAGATATTTATTCTTTTAAAGAACCAATTATGAATTTTTATATGATAATGTCCTTAGTATTAAACTGTGATAGAGAAACCATGGTATACGATTATGGTTGATGAGATCTCTAATCACTTTAACAAGTTCGATACTTAAATGTCTCTAGACTTATGTACTATTAAACAGGGCATTGATAGTACAAACAGGCTAGCACGTATTAGACGTCTTCTATCTTTAAGGGCAAGGATAGATCTCGTCTATCAAAGTGTCGAGACACTTGGACTGTACGTGATTAGAGAATGTGTACGTTAGACTGACCCACTTACACTGTTAAGTGTCACACTATGTGACGGTTGTGTAATTATCCTTAGGACCGGAGTCTACATGGCATCACGGTGTGGATTGTCATGCTTTGACACTATTGAGGTTTCTCCTAGCCATATGGCGATCATGAGGTAGTGATTGGGTGTGATACTGAAGCATGTGGAGTATACGTGTTTGGTCGTCCGGAAATTGCGTACCCTATTAGTAGGGCTGAATATCCGAAAGGGTATTCTTATAAGGAATGTCTTACTCCCGTAAATCTTTGCAAAGTGGAAGTAAATGAGTTACTTCGAGAGAGCATGGTATCCATATTATAAGATACGGTCGTTGATGTTTGACACTCGACAAACGACCGTATGGATATTATTACAGCGATAGAATTCTATTTACACGGTAACTGTTTCACATGAAAGGTAGTAGTCATAGCAGTTGACTCTTTCGATGAATAGGGGTCATGGTGTGTTGCTAGACGCTATCTCGTGATCGTTAGGCATGAAGGACATTTTTGTAATTTGCACTTTGTGTCTACGGCCAACATATTCGGAAGCCTATCGGGTCACACACACACACATATATATATATATGATATACATGTATTTTGTAAATTAATTAATCATAGTATTATATTAATTAAAGAAAATCTCAATTCCCAGGGAAGAGGCGCATTTACAAGTGTATAGAATACATTTGGTTTGTGCAATTTAATTAATAAGATTACTATAATATTAATAGTAGATATTAATTTATTTTGGAAAAATAGATTTATGGTAATAAGATAAATATAGTCAATATAAGATATTGACAATATATTAGAAATATTTAATATAAAATATTGAATATTAATAAGATAAATCAATTAAAGGTATTTTCCTTATTTTATTAGAAATTTTTATTCTTTCTCCTCAATCTACTAGGAAGCTAATCCCAATCAGATTGGGAAGTGCTTGGGGCACAGGTCACCCTATTTAAGGGAGGCTTGGCTAGCTCTTTTGTACAACACAATTCCAAATGCTAATAGTTCTTGTGAAAAATAGAGAGCTGCTCGGAGAGAGATTAGAGAGAGAGGAAAGTCTAGCAACCGGATTTTTCTAGTAGCAATCCAATGGTGGATTCCGGCGGGCTATTCGTGTGGATCACCGGTAGAGGCCGATCGTTTGGGCGGATCCGTGCACCACTACTCTCCTTAGACAGTCAAAGCATCGATCTTTTAGATCAACCAAGGTAACCATCGTCTATTAGCTTATTTGTTTATTGCTTAAACGAAGTCAATCCTGGTTAAAAAAGAAATAAAATTTTGAATTCCGCAGCGTTTCCGCCTAGATTTCCTAACAGTGGTATCGGAGCGAGTTTCGAGTTTAAGCAATAAGCATGTTAATTTGTGTTGTTAATTTTATCATTTAAATCATGTAATTAAAAGATGAAAGATTTTAGATTTGCAAAACGATACATGAAAAGAAAAGAAAAAAAGGAGATCGGGTGGTGCTCGGCCGATTTGGCGTGCACCTCCTCATATCGTCCGTCAGCCGGCGATAAATTTCATGGTCGCCGGGCGAGTCTCTTTCTTTTTGTTTGGTGTATTTTGTGATTCAATATAGTTCATAGTTGTGATTGATATATTTTGTTTAGTTGATGTCATGTGGCTAACTAATGTTTCAAATAGTTTGGAAATTGGGAGGCCACATGTTATTATTTGGTAAATATGATTTGCCTTTAAATAATCTAGGCAATCTAAATTTTGTTTGGAATAGTCCTAGGCCTTTTTCAAAATTTTGATTTTGGAAAGGGGTAAGGTTGGTGCCTTTTGGTTTAAGAAACCAAAGATGTCAATTTTGATTAGGAATCAAAAGCAAAGAAACAAAAGAGACTTAATTTTAATTTTGATTTATTTTTGAATAGTTTTAATTAATTAAAATTAAAATTAAAATCGTTTAAAATTAACCGTTAATTTTATTTCGATTAAAATAATTAATTAATTAAATGTTAATTAGTTAATTGATTGGATAAAATTATTTGATTGGTTAAACGTTAATCAATTAATTAAGACGCAAGTACTTAAATGTTAATTTATCTTTTTCATAAGATATTATTGTATGGATTAGATATAATAGATACAATATGATTATATGGATCTCGATTGATCATGGCCTCAACCGATAGGATAGATGTGAATGATTTAAATTTTTCTGTTGGTTTTAAAATTTGTCCAGCGTTATGAAGAACGAGACCTCAGTTTATTTTCTCGTGATTATCTCATTCCGTTAGCTCCCGTGTGCACCGGGTGTATTTATTCTATTAGATAAAATTTATGTAACAAGAATGGAGCGGAAGATGAAGACCAAAGAAAGACTAAAATAAAGATCACATTGGAGAATGGAGATTAAAGATCCTATGGCATGATTACCTTTAGATTGTGACCCGCGGTTTAAATCGATTGTATTCGAAACCGCACTTAGGAAAAGTCCACGATCATACCGGTTACTTTACGCATTCATTTATTTTGTGATTGTATTTATTTTATATGATACGATAGATGCATAACTATGCACGATCTGGATGAATGTGTAGGATGTATGTTTATAGAGATAGATATACATAATGAGGCCATAATTAAATTAATTAAGAGAATTAATTCGAAATTAATTAAGTGAATTAATTTACATAAATACTTCCACAACAAAAATCAATTCGAAATATTGTCTCTCAATATTATAACGACGGTGAAGAGCCCTTGTTCGGATCCAACTGATCGACCACCGCTGGGAGTTGACCTACCTCGGGTATATCGTCATTATTGAGATATGATCGTAAGAGATTTCGCGAATATTGGGTTATGACTTGACTAAGAGTCTTTTGGTGATTGGCCACCGTCAGGGCCGTCTGAATTTAGAGACAAGGTGTTGACTTACACATAATGATGTGTATCGTCAAAGAGTTGACTTGTCAACCACTGAAAATTACATAGTTATGTGATTGGTAAAGAGTTACCTACCTTTCGAAATTATCTTGGTTGATCGACCACCGCCGGGAATCGAGGTAACTAGATTGGATCTCAGCCACTAAAGAATTTTGAAAAATTCTTGAAAGTCAATTGAGAGTAGTTGACTAGTGTGAACAAAATCATAAACCATAAGGCTCTTTTTTTGATTTTACGTGTATAAGCAACACTCTTTTATCTTTATTTTATGTTGTAGTTTTTAGCGAACTTTTTTATTTACATTTTTTATTCTCGATTAGTAAAACCAAATTATGACTGTTTGAGAAACGTTCTCAAAAATGGTTAAGTAAATTTTAATCCTTTTAAAATAAGCAATGACACGAGCGACCCGGTTATATTAGTTAGAGACAAGGAGGCTACATATTTGATGCAGTACTCCAAGATTTTAATTATTAATGAAAAACGGAAGCTCATGATATGATTAAATCACTTGAAATAAGTTTCAACGAATTAATAATATATTGGATACGATCCAACATGATCATTCCGTCATACGATGACAAATTAATTCAAAAGTTGGATATGGATGACCACGTTGAATTTTGGAAATGTTGTTTTCAAAGTTGTAAGATTTAAGTATTGACTTAATTCTTTAATCGTTGTTTAAAGGTTAATTAAATAGTCAATGTTTTGAATACGATTCAAAAGGTTAAATAAACTATTTAATAAACCTTACATTTTCTTTATGAAAGGAAATTAAAGACATAGCTCTTATGATATTTCTAAAGTCTTATGAAGACTACACTAAGAATTACTTACAAATGCTTAAAGGATTAAAAAGGAAAATCAGGGCATGTGCTTAAATAGAGAACTTATTGAAGTTTCTATTTTAGGCAAGTGAATTGAGATAAATCTGTCTAAGTTCAAAGTCGACTCCAAGATATATGATATCTTACGAGTGTGATTAAATTAGAAAGATTAACTACAGATATGGAAGGTGAAGCAAACGTTGTAACACTTACCATATTCTGAATCTAGTAAACTGATAAGGGAACTAAATATATGTTATTATGTTCCGGTTCTTATGAAGAACATACTTTCAGTTATCCGTTAGGATTTAATGGACAAATTCAATTGTAAAGAATAAATGTTATTCCGATAACGTTGAAAGGTCACTGAATCCAACATACTAGATTGATGTCAGATGTCATTCTGATGACGTCTGAACCATGTGGTTATGAATCATATGGGTAATACGTATCTTATCTAAAGTTGACCAAAATACCCTTTTATGAAAAGGTTATAAAATCTAGAAAGTTGTTTAAAGCCTAAACATACCGATGTTTGTTGGCTCATGACAATTAATGCCACAAATAACTTTTTGTTAATCTCTATGACTATTTTTAGAAATAGTCAATTGTACTCAGTGAAGTGCATAATTCGGAAAGCCCGAAAAGTTTGAGCTAGCACGAATATGAGATTGATGAGCTACTTAGGAATTGAAGAGAGTTTGAGAAAGTAATAATACTTGAGTAAACTCCAACTTGTTTATTCATGTTGAAAGAATGAGTATAAATAGATACAAGAGAGGATCCTTACAAGAGAGGATCCTAGCTAGTAAAGTAAAGTAACTAGAGCCGGCTACAATAAATGCAGAGTCGGCTATGTCTATGCTTATTACATAATAGGACAAAGGATAGTTACTTTATGACTATTAGGACATATTAATTGTTTATTCAATGCAATTAATATGTCTCTTGATAAAAAGTAACACGTTACATTGTAACATGTTAAGAGTGTAATAATAATGTAATATTAACCATAGTATTTCCACACCCCCCCTCAAACTGGGTTGTATATGTTTATACAGCCAAGTTTGCTACTCAGTCTGTTGAACATAAGTGGTGGTATGGCCTTGGTGAGAATATCAAGATTACGATCTGTGAGGGAACATCTTTGGAGTTGAATAATCTTGGCATCAATCTTCTCCATTTTAGGAAGTAATCGTCAATGTCCACATGTTTGGTTTTATCATGATGGATGGATCCTCCGCCATGCATAAAGGTTGAATTATTGTCACAAGAGAGTGTGATAGGTTCTTTGTCAAGAGGTTCTTTGAAGTTCGGTGAGTACCCTTTTTAGCCACAGAGCTTCACAAATGCCAAGTACAAGTGCCCCGAGTTCGCTTGAAAGATCGCTTGACACGATGAGGCTGTTTCTTGCTGCTTCTCAAGTAACTAGGTTTCCCCATACATATGAGCAATAGCCTGTGGTAGATCTTCATCAATGTGACATCCGCCCAATCAACATCAAGTGTAGACCTTGATTGATCTATCGGAGACTTGGTGAAATGTAAGCCCTGGCCAGGAGTGGACTTAAGTACCTCAAGATATCCTGCTCACAAAGATCCCAATGTTGCTCGGTAGGGCAATGCATGAACTGGCTAACTGTGATCGACTCCATATGCAATATCGGTCTTGTATGGGATGAGATAAATGAGTTTCCTACAAGTCTTTGATATTGATCCTTTTCGACAAACAATGTCACCATGCGTGAGGTATTACTCTGGGTCTACGGGATACAAAGAGGTTTGCATCCCAAAGATGCCGATTTCCTTCAAGAGTCCAAAGACATACTTCCTCTCTGTGAAGCAGATATACCCGGTCATTCTAGCTATTTCCATACCAAGAAAGTACTTGAGGTAGCCCAAATCTTTAACTTGAAATACTTTTGCCGGCACAGGTCTTCAAGTGTTGGATCTCAAAGCAGGTCATCACCAGTAAGGATGATATCATCCACATAGACAATAAGAATGGACCTTTTACGGTTTGTTGTTTTGATAAACATTGTGTGATCTCGAGTTGCATTGATGGTATCCAGCAGCTTTAACCACAGTGAGTGAGTTTGCCAAACCAGGCTCTACAGGGACCGCTTTAGGCCATATGAGATTTCCTCAATTTGCAAACTTTCCCTTGAGTGTGAGTGTTGGAAAACCAGAGGCACATTCATATAGACTTCCTCAGTAAGGTCACCATTTAGGAAAGCATTCTTGATATCCAATTGGTGTAGAGGCCGATCAAGTTGGATGACAATTGAGATCAAGTACCCTGACAGTTGTTTAGTTTTGCCACAGTGCAAAGGTTTCTTGTAGTCAAGGCCATATGTTTGAGTGAATCCTCTTGCAACTTGAGCCTAGCTTTGTATTTATCAATAGTACCATCAAGATTGTACTTGATAGTGAATGACCATTTGCGGTGGTTTGCCTTCTTTCCGTGTGGGAGAGTGGTGAGATCCCAAGTATGGTTGTCAAGGAGAGCAATCATTTCGATTTTGATACCGCCTTCCACTTATCATGTTGGAGAGCTTCCAGTATATTCTTAGGAATAGAGTGAGAATCCAAGTCTGTGTAAACATGGCAAAAACAGTGATAACCGATCATAGGATAGATAATTATGAATAGAGTGATCGATGGTGCAAGATCTCTTTCCTTCCCGATAGCAATAGAGTCTGTCATCAACGTCAAGTCGCCGAGAGTCGATTAAGTCTTTGAGGTTCATCTGCTTTGTGACTCAAGAGTTCTTTGAGTGTCAGAGTCTCGGTTCGGCCAGGCTCGGGTCGAGACTACAGTTCGAGGAGGTTCTTTGAGGATCGATGGGATCCGAGAGTCGCAGTAAGTCTTTGAGGTTCAAGAGTTTGCTTGAGGAAAGGATTTAGGTCAAGTTCAATCGAGTTTCCATCGGTGATCGCCTCAGTGGACTTCTTTGTAGTAGGAGTCCTTTCAAAGAATTTTACATCCATGAATTGTAAAATCTTTTTCGGAAGAGAGTAACACTTGTAACCTTTCCTCGCCCTTTGCATATCCTAGGAAAATGCACTTGTGAGCTTTGGGATCAAGTTTGCTTCGTGTTGGGCATGGATATAAACAAATACAAGTACAACCAAAGATTTTTGGTGGTAATTGGGAAATAAGATGAGGCGAGAGTGTGTGGTCGTGAGGGTTTGGATAGGAGTTTTGAAGCCTAACACTCTGCCGGGAAGTCTGTTGATTAAGTATGTGGCGATTAATATAGCTTCACCCCACATATACTTTGGGACATGGGTAGTGAACATGATTGATCGAGCCATCTCCAGGTAGGTGCCTGTTTTTTCTCAAAGAACTCCCATTTTGTTGAGGTGTTTCCACACAATCACGATATGGACAATCCCTTATTCATCAAGAAATTACCGAGGTTAGACTCATAGTATTCAAGAGCATTATCGATCTTTAAGATCTTGATCTTAGTGTCAAATTGAGTAGAGATCATGTTGTAGAATTCTGAAAAACCCGGTCCAACTTGCATTTATCCTTCATTAAAAACACCATGTGTGTCCTGGTATGATCATCAATGAAAGTGACAAACCACCTTTTCTGTTATACTTTTTACCCTCGAGGGTCCCCATACATCACTATGAATTAAAGTGAAAGGTGTGGAAGGCAAATAAGGTAGTTTGGCATACACAGATTTGGTAAGTTTGGCAAATTGACAAATATCACATTGAAGATCATTGACATTACATCCTTTAAACAATTCAGAATTACTGGACTTCAAATAACCAAAACTTGGATGTCCTAGTCTATAATGCCATAACATGATATTATCTAAGGTTTGAGTGCAAAGCATTGAGGCGATTCAGTCTTCGATCTTGTCTTCTTGCAGGTCGACTCACATACAATCCTAGCGAGGTTTAGCCTCCCAATCACTTCCTCGTGAAGAAGGGTCTGGAAAGTGCACCGATTCTTATTAAAAACAACAGTCCAATTTAAATCTTTTGCAAGTCTCGACAGATATGAGATTGCGGTCTAATTTTGGAACAAATAGGACATCCTTTAGACATATCTTATTAGTGAGTTTAACATTTCCAAAACCTTTTGCACGAGAGATAGATCCATCGCCAGTCTTAACATTGTGAATTTGTTGACATGGCATAAGGTGAGTTATGAGGTTTTTATTACCGGTCATATGGGAGGAGGCCCGGAATCAACAATCCATGTTTCATTACTAATAGAAGAGTAGAATTTACCTCGCACTAGCCTGAGTAGCCGTGTCAAGAGAGGTACTACCTTCTTTTTGTTGAGTGAGGAAAGCTTTGAATGCAAAGTTAAATGAGCATTCAACTTGTTGTCATTCTCTCTTCATGGACATGCCCGCCTCTGACTTTCCCCTGGTAGGTTTGAGGATTTAGGCATGCCATGTAGCTTCCAAACAAGTGTCCTTGGTGTGATTTGTGCGTTTAAAGTGCTCACGCGAGAACAACTTTCCATTCTATCAAGTAGGCTTCTGGCGAGTCTCAAGTAACCTCAAAGAGGCTTCACGATGGTGGCAGGTAGCACTCTCGGCCAGAGGGTTGTCGAGAGGGAGTTCAAGAAAGATCACTTTCCTCCTGCTTTCCTCATGTTTGACTTGACAAACATGGATTTGAGATGGGAAGAGGTTTAGTGGCAAGGATTCTTCCTCTAACATCATCAAGAGCGAGGATTCGATCCAAGAAGAAACTTGAATACTCTCTTTTCTCAATAATGTCCTTATAAAGCGGCAAAAGCATCCTTGACATCATTCCAGGGGTGAGTTTCAAAGATATCTAGGTGTTGCCATGCCCTAGACAGTTGGTTGAAGTATTGAGTTATAGACATATCTCCTTGCTGCGATTTTGAATCTGAGCTTCAAGTTCATACACTTCGAGGTATTGTCTTTCTTGGAGTAAAGATCCCTGGCATTATCCTGCATTTCCTTTGCAGATATCATACATCATAAAGTTCTCACTAATCTCTTTTGTCATTGATCTTGTGAGAATGGTCATGACTTGATTATTAGCAGATCCCATGCTTCAAATCTGGGTCATCTTCGCAGGCAGGAGTTTAGAGCCGGACGTGTATCCCATCTTACCTTGTCCAGAGATGTACATTTTCATAGATCTTGACCATAGCAAATAGTTGTTGCCATCAAGTCTATGATTAGTATAAGATGAAGATTCAGTGACCCTGGGTCTCGTTGAGGCGGTGGGACTCAATCAAGGTGAGGAAGCTTCGAGATAGTGAAGACATTCTTGATTCAAAGCAGGTGTCTTTGAGAGTTTGCAAATGATTTCAGGAGTTTAAGGCTCTCTCGATACCATGAAGAGAGTTTGAGAAAGTAATAATACTTGAGTAAACTCCAACTTGTTTATTCATGTTGAAAGAATGAGTATAAATAGATACAAGAGAGGATCCTTACAAGAGAGGATCCTAGCTAGTAAAGTAAAAGTAACTAGAGCCGGCTACAATAAATGCTAGAGTCGGCTATGTCTATGCTATTACATAATAGGACAAAGGATAGTTACTTTATGACTATTAGGACATATTAATTGTTTATTCAATGCAATTAATATGTCTCTTGATAAAAAGTAACACGTTACATTGTAACATGTTAAGAGTGTAATAATAATGTAATATTAACCATAGTATTTCCACAGGAATAAATCTCCAATTGGATTGAAGTAATTAATACCTGAAGGGTGTTTCAGAAGTTGTCTGAAAGGGAATAAGATTCCCCCTTGAAGGATACCATTTTTGGATACGCAATCGGATTGTGCTTCTAAAATAGAAACAACACTTTATATGATAAAGGTGTGACGTAAGCCATGCAAAGTATCCCTTACATGTTTCGGGATAGTGCCCTTATACAATACATATACTTAACCTAGTTCCAAAGAATAAAGGTTGAAAAAATTCCATATTATATATGGAAGGGGATAAAGTCAAGTCTATCTTAACCGATGATTTGAAGTTGTCATAGGCAAAGTCAGAAAGGCTTGGAGCCTAGTACGGCATATGCAACTTTGTGGAATATCTTAGCAGATACGCTAGGTATTATTTACTTGTCCGTGGAGCAAAATGTTTGTCTCCAAACATACTGTCTTCTAGAGGAAGTGTTTCTTCCAAAAGAAACAGTGGGGGTAAATTTAGATCTCAAAAGAAATTGAGAACTACAAGGAGATATTCAACCATAGGAACGTAAGCAGACGCCACATAGTGATGAGGTGTAGAACACTGCTCAGTGCACACAAAAGTTCTGTAAGTCTGTAGATAACCTCAATCCTGAAAAGGATGTTGGTATGTTCATCTTGAAGAATGAATACTCACGACTTATGAAGGAATGTTTGAAAAGCAAGATTGAGAGATATGGCCAGGATCTATAATATCTGAATTAGATTCCATAAGTGACAACCAGGTTGTGAACCTAGTTTGTCTTACCTAGAGGGAATGTCCCTGAATGGCTGACATGGATAGTAATATGATTACCATAAGGCTATAGTGACGACTGAATGGTTCAGGGTGTAAACCTTGTAATTATCTTTATGCTGCCAGTTGAGCCCAGTTCTATTCAGACTATGCTTGTTATAACTTCGTATCATGGCTATATGATAGTGTTGAAGATGTTGGGCAAACAGCCCGATGTTCATAGACGATAACATGATATATGAGCCCATGAGATCCAATTGGGGACTCAAACAAGTTTCTCTAGACAATTGCTTTGTTTGATAGTCAAAAGAGTTTGATTTAGTCAAAAGAAGTGATATGCCCAATGTGCAAGAGGGATAGTGGGAGTGTGTTACGATTTTTGAGTAAGGTATTGGATACCTCTCTCGGAATCATCACCCCATGTCACAGTCAATTAATGTTTGGTAATTCAAGGTCTTTACGAAAGCACTTGGATTAGCAGTTTTCATTTTTAGGAATAAGAATCTATAGTGATAGATTTAACGGCTGTTAGATTATAGTTTACCTATATAGATGTGATGCTAAAAGGAGTTTAGCATAGATCGCAACATGGGATACTGCTAGACGGTGTTCTCAAGATCTATCTATGTTAGGACTTTAATCCTAAATATGAGGTGAAAGATGATGCTTATGGAATGTTTCCTTTGCTACTGCGATAGGAACCATCATAAAAGTAATGCCAGACGTTCATAGTCCATGAAGAGTCATGAGCAAGTATGAAACTAAATCTGGTGAATGTCGAGATTATCCTTAAACAAGTTAAGGAAGAGTTCCTAGTTTATTGAAACTTGGAAATAAATAAATGTAGATATACGGACATGTATCCTGAGTCTTAAGGCGAGTGGGAGCTACTGTCTGGGTTTGCAGTCACTTTGATTAAGTGATACAGTGAGCTGGAAATGTTCTTGGCTATGGGTCACTGTAAATTCTACAACTTAGCCAACGCACAATGGTGCCCTTAGAGGAGCAGTAAGAGCAGTACATGAGTCTATGAGGTTCATTCCTGAACCTTATACGGCTCTTCCACCTTTTCTATATAGCTGATCTAGTAAGTGGATTCATTGCTTGAATCAAAGGACCAGGGTCTCGTCGGAGTTTCATGTGTGTGTTGAGGCGGTTCCTTTTGTTTTGATCATTTGGAGCATGATATGAAGATAGTCTGAGTCCCCATGGATAGCAATCCATTCACGACTAGGGTGTTAGTAATACCATCCGCAACGGAAGCGATTTAAGGATCTAGATCTATAAATTACACGTAATAAAATAACTAGATCTACGCTACAAGGGGGTTGTACAGCATACCTCTTGGATCTCAAAATCCAAGTAGAAGAACCGCAATAAGAGGAATAAACGATGGTGTGAAAAGCACCACGATTTTCCGCACGTGTGAACTGAGCAACTCCCGGTGGAAGGAAATCCTCGTCTCGAATCCACCCGATATGCTACCCGGAAAACCTCCAAGATTTTCCCCTCTCCCCTTGGCCGAAAATTTCCTTCTCCTCTCTAAGAGGTGATAGTCGAAATTTATGTAGTGTTTTAGGCTTGGGAGAACTCTCTTTATATAGGAGAGTAATCCTTGTCCTCCAAGGATTTTATTTTGAAAATAAATAAATCCAATAAATAAAGATAATCCCATAATATTCTAGAACAAATCTAGAATAATATTTATCTTTATTTCTTACCATAAATATTTATCCAATAAATATTTTGTGCACATGTCTTATTAAATCACAAGAAAACAATTTCTTGTTTCCTAAACATGCTTGGGGGCTGAAAATTTACTTATTGACCTAGTCAATATGAATTTCGGCCACAACACACTACATTGGGCCAAGATTATGAAAAATGTCTTTTTCACATATTTAATTATTTAGCCCAACTAATTTAATAGTCCACTAAACAATTAATTCACATATCGTTTTAATTAAATTCTAATAAGAACTAAATTAATATTATTAGGATTCGACGTCGAGAATATCTATGCTATATTGGAGGCACGTCGGGACCATGGACTAATAATCGTGGCTCCGATAAATCAAATAAATAATTATCTTACTAACGTAATAATTATATTCGATAAATCAATCACGAGAATATGCCACCATAATCCCGTGATCGCACTCCTCCGATTATGAGATTATATTTATCTCTCACAAGAATGATAATAAGCGGCCCATTGATATAATCATTACATATGGATTAATCCTTCATAAAGCTGTTCATTCTAAATCGGGAAGTTACCGTTAACCCTTTTAGAACCTCTTATCCTTATTTACCATTAACCCCTAGTGATCAATTAATTCATACAACTCACTTTGGTAGCTAATCGAGTGTAATATGAACTCCATGGATCGATCGATTTCTAGGATTAACAAATAAGGGAGGCGTTTATCTACTTCCATAAATGGAATGAATGGATTCCGTGATCTGTGATAACACGGACTACTCACTCAATCCAAGTACAATGATAAGATGGGGTAATTCGAGCCTTGGACTCAGTGTAATCCTTAACCGTCAAGTCAAACCTCATACTGATTCAAGCAGTTGACTGTGATCACCTCAGGATTAAGATATATCCATAAATATGATCATCGTTTGATTCGATAAGACTTCTCGATTATGGAATTATATCATGAACTCTAATCAAATCGGTCCAAAATACTATATGATATATCTATCATATATAAATGCCCCACTAGGGTCTCTCTTAACCGAAAGTCCGGATAAGACAATCACACATATTGTGTTCTGGGCGCATTAATAGCACGTTAAAGGAGAGACCCGATACTCTTGATTAACTTCACTACGGGCTAATTGTATTTTAAGTACATCTTCACTAACTCAATCCTCCCGTGTATATCCCATAGTTAAGTGATTACATAAACGATGTACTTTAGGGTTTTTTGTAGTGTAAATACTATTGTCACATCGGTGAATATGAGAATAATAAATATGAATAATAATATTATTTCATTTATTAAATAAAACAATTACAAAATTGTCTTTCGGGCATCACACCTAACATAGGGCTGGTTGCGAGTATTGCATGAGATTCTTGTGTTTCAACTTGGTCTTATGTGTGCGAGTGATTGGTTTTAGGCCAAGTGGGAGATTGTTGAAATAGTGTCCTAAACCCAATCGGGTTGGACCGGATCCGACCGGGTTGGATCATTTCTACTATTTCTTTATGTTTATACATATATTAAATGGCTTTTCTGTTGTCATATAATTGTTCTTTTAAAGAATCAATTATGAATTGCTATATGATAACGTTCTTAGTATTAAACTGTGATAGAGAAACTATGATAGGCGATTATGGTTGATGAGATCTCAAATTACTTTAACAAGTTCGATACTTAAATGTCTCTAGGCTTATGTACTATTAAACAGGGCATCGATAGTACAAACATGCTAGCACGTATTAGATGTCTTCTGTCTTTAAGGGTAGGGATAGATCTCATCTATTGAAGTGTAGAGACACTTGGGTATGACGTGGGCGTGTATTAGAGAACGCGCACGTTAAATGCACCCACTTACACTATTAAGTGTCACACTATGTGACGATTGTGTAATTATCCTTAGGACCGGAGTCTACATGGCATCACGGTGTGGATTGTCATGCTTTAACACTATTGAGGTTTCTCCTAGCCATGGGGCGATCATGCGGTAGTGATTGGGTGTGATACTGAAGCATGCGGAGTATATATGTTTGGTCGTCTGGAAATCGCGTACCCTATTAGTAGGGGTGAATATCCGAAATGGCATTCTTATAAGGAATGTCTTACTCTCGGGAATCTTTGCAAAGTGGAAGTAAATGAGTTACTTCGAGAGAGCATGATATCCAGATTATAAGATACGGTCGTTGATGTTAGACACTCGACAAACGATCATATGGATATTATTACAGCGATATGATTCTATTTACACGGTAACTGTTTCACATGAAAGGTAGTAGTCATTGCATTTGATTCTTCCGATGATTGAGAGTCACGGTGTGTTGCTAGATGCTATCCCGTGATTGTTAGGCATGAAGGGTATTTTCGTAATTTGCACTTTGTGTCTACGGCCAACATATTCGGAAGCCTATCGGGTCACACACATATATAAGAACATCTAGCCGGATTAAAATGTGGTTGTAGTTGACGACCAAATAAGGAAGGAATTTATCTCACGACTATAAATGTTATAGTGGTAAATTAATATGGTGGTATATATTTATTGAATAAATTAAATACAAGATATTAATTATGTTGATTAATTAAATATGTATAATGATACATATAATTTCGATATATATATATACATATATATATATATATATATATATATATATATATATATATGTGTGTGTGTGTGTGTGTGTGTGTGTGTGTGTGTTAGGTGTAATGCCCGAAAGACAATTTTGTAATTGTTTTATTTAATAAATGAAATGATATTATTATTCATATCTATTATTCTCATATTCACCGATGTGACAATAGTATTTACACCACAGAAAACCTTAAAGTATATCGTTTATGTAATCACTTAACTCAGTGTATGGGATATACACGGGAGGATTGAGTTAGTGAAGATGTACTTGAAATACAATTAGCCCGTAGTGAAGTTAATCGAGAGTATCGGGTCTCTCCTTTAACGTGCTATTAATGCGCCCAGAACACAATAGATATGATTGTCTTATCCGGACTTTCGGTTAAGAGAGCGTAGTGGAGCATTTATATATGATAGATATATCATATGAAAAGTGGACCGATTTGATTAGAGTTCACGATATAATTCCGTAATCGAAGTCTTATCGAATCAATCGATGATCATGTTTATGGATATATCTTAATCTGAGGTGATCACGATCAACCGCTTGAATCGAGTATGAGGTTTGACTTGACGGTTAAGGATTACATCGAGTCTGCGGCTCAATTACCCCATCTTGGCATTGTCTTTGGATTGTGTGAGTAGTACGTGTTATCACGAATCGCAATCCATTCCTTCCATTTATGGAAGTAGATAGACGATTCTCCTTATTTGTTAATCCTAAAGCGATCGATCGTGCGAGTTCATATTACAATCGATTAGCTACCGGTGAGTTGTATGAATTAATTGATCACTAGGGGTTAATGGTAAATAAGGATAAGAGGTTCTAAAAAGGGTTAACGGTAACTTCCGATTTAGAATGAAGCGATCTATGGAGGATTAATCCATATGTAATGATTATATCAATGGACGCTTATTATCATTCTCGTGAGGAGATAAATATAATCTCATAATCGGAGGAGTGCGATCACGGGATTATGGTGGCATATTCTGTGATTGATTTATCGAATATAATTATTACATTCGTAAGATAATTATTTATTTGATTTATCGGAGCCGCTGATTATTAGTCTATGGTCCACGACGTGCCTCCAATATAGCATAGCTATTCTCGGACGTGGAATCCTAATAATATTAATTTAGTTCTTATTAGAATTTAATTAAAACGATATGTGAATTAATTGTTTAATGGACTATTAAATTAGTTGGGCTAAATAATTAAATATGTGGAAAAAGACATTTTTCATAATCTTGGCCCAATAAGTGTATCATAGTCGAAATTATTGTGACTAGGTCAGATAATTTTCGGCCACAAGAGTGTCTTAGGGAACAAGAGATTAGTTTTTTTGTGGATTAATAAAAAATGTGCACAAAATATTTATTAGATAAATATTTTATGGTAAAAAATAAAGATAATGATTATTCTAGATTTGTTCTAAGAATATTCTAGGATTATCTTTTATTTATTGGATTTATTTATCTGCAAAATAAAATCATTGGAGGACAAGAAAAGCTCTCCTATATAAAGAGGCTTTTCCTAACTCATACGCACACACAAATTTCGACTTTCATCTCTTAGAGAGAGGAAGGAAAATTTTCCGCCAAGGGGTGAGAGGGAAAATCTTGGAGGTTTTTCCGGGTAGCATATCGGGAGGATTCGAGACGAGGATTTCCTTCCACCGGGAGTTGCTAGGATCACACGTGCGGAAGATCGTGGTGCTCTTCACACCATCTTTTGTTTTTCCTATTGCGGTTCTTCTACTTTGATTTTGAGATCCAAGTGGTATGTTCTACAACCTCCTTGTAGAGTAAATCTAGTTATTTATTATGTGTAAATTATAGATCTAGATCCTTATATCGCTTCCGTTGCGGATGATATTACTAACAATATATATATATATATACATGTATTTTGTGAATTAATTAATCATAGTATTATATTAATTAAAGAAAATCTTAATTCCCTTAGGAAGAGGCGCCATTTACAAGTGTATATGATACATTTGGTTTGTGAAATTTAATTAATAAGATTACCAGAATATTAATATTATATATTAATTGATTTTGGAAAAATAGATTTATGGTAATAAGATATATATATAGTCAATATAAGATATTGACAATATATTGGAAATATTTAATATAAGATATTGAATATTAATGAGATAAATCAAAGGCATTTTCATTATTTTATTAGAAATATGTTTTCTTTCTCCTCAATTGCTAGGAAGCGAATCTCAATCAGATTGGGAAGTGCTAGGGGCGCAGGTCACCCTATTTAAGGGAGGCTTGACTAGCTTTTTTGTACAACACAATTCCAAGAGCTAATAGTTCTTGTGAAAAATAGAACCAGGAGAGAAAATGCCGGTTCATGAACAGATTTTCTAGTAGCAATCCAATGGTGGATTCCGGCGGGCTGTTCGTGTGGATCACCGGTAGAGGCTGAAAGCTTGGGCGGCTCCGTGCACCACTACTCTCCTTAGACGGTCAAAGCGTCGATATTTTAGATCAACCAAGGTAACCGTCTACTAGTTTATTTGTTTATTTGCTTAAACGAAGTCGATCCTGGTTAAAAAGAAAATAAAATTTTGAATTCCGCTGCATTCCCGCATAGATTTCCTAACAACGCCATGTCCACCTTCTTGCTGCCGTCGTGTGTGTTGCCCTATGTACTAGCCATGAAGTCTTGTTGGTTACTGCTGTTAAACGCGTTTAACGTTTATGTTCTTCCTATTTTGTTTTTGTTTTTGTTTTATGTTTTTTTAGGTTGGCTCTGATACCATTTCAATTTCACGGCAATTTTGTATATCATTCATTCACAGTATATCGTCACATACATACAACCATGCTCGGCCGTAGACTTGACCTCCAAGTCTCGTAGTCACCCTAATTACTCGTAATCGCCCTAATTACGTTTATTCAACATTAATACAAATATTCGCAATAAATGTATTCCTATTACAATATGATACGGTGATAACAAAAATAAAGGGTTGCTCTGTTGGAGTCCTCGAAGTGGTTGAAACGCTTCCAACCGTTGTTCATTCCGTATGATATGAGATGTGGAGGAAAAGATAAACGCTTCCAACCGTTGTATTTTTATCACTATTTAAAAATTTCATACACTAATATCTATCAATTTAAGCGCTAATTTTTTTTGAATATTGACCCTTGACACGTTTATATACTTTGATATTTAAAGTTAATGCATTAGAAACATGTAATACAATGTGTCGTTCTCGACCTCTAACCCGTTCACAAGAATCCTGCATCCGCCTTGTTTACATGTGAAGAATATCTGACCGTAAATTTATTTTGATGTTCGTTTTGGTGTTAATATACCAAACTTCTACACCACAACCTGATTTACAACAACTTGATACAAGAGAGGATCCGGGGTCCATTATCGTATATACCCCTAAGAGTGACCACAGTGGTAGGATTTTAACTCCCCCTAAATCTGATATAGAGTGCTTCACCCATCCTCAAGTCCACAATGTCACCCAATCAAACCCCCTATCCCCAAATAAAACTAAGTTTCACCCTATAAACAAAATGTCTGTTAATATAAACAGTACATCATTCCTCTCTCATTTCCCTCCGCAAAATCATTTCAGCACCCAAAAAATGTAATATGATATGCAAGTTGCTGTCCAATTTTTGTCATTTAAACAACTATTAAAGAAAAAGTGTATTTGTAGTTTAATTAGTTAGTTGAGATGTAAGAGGAAAAATAATTTTAAGGAATGATATAGGAAGTATTATTGGAATTGATTGTTTTATAGGGTGTTGAAAAAATAAATCTAGAACGAAAAATAAAATAAATGGGGAAAGTAAGAGTGTCCACCGTTGTTGTTGCTCTAATAAATTAGTATAATTAGCATCAGCCCTGATGTTACACTTACACGTAGGAGTGTCATGGATGATGTAAGAAACTATCTTTATTTTTGGACACTTTAGTTGTGACCACAAAAAGGAATAAATAGGTGTAGCTACAAGGTCATTGAAGGGAAAGTTATTGTGTGGTGTCTCCACACGGTGTGGAGACACCGTGTGCATTTTACACACCACACTCTCATTATGTATTTAAACTGTATGGTTCTGATCGTTTTAGCCGTCATTTCACATCCAATTCCCTCACCACACAATAACTTCCCCTTTGAAGGGACCAACTTGTAGTAAGATTTTATATTAATTAGTTGGATGCATTTAATCCAGTATGGTTCTATATTTTAAGGATATCCAGCTAGGAACACAATTGGAGTGGTGTGTAATTAACAAGTGAAATACTTGTGTGCAGAGGTGATTTTAAGGTAAAGTGACGGATGAAACGATCAAAACCATATAATTTAAATATAGAATAAAATTGTGTGGTTCATATTAAATCACATGATGTCTCCACACGTATGGAGACACCACACAAATATTTCCTAATAAATAAAGATAATGTTACTGTTGACACCACCCAAATATGATCAATGATACAACATATTTTTATACCATTAATTAAAATACATAAAACATTATAATTAATAGTATAAAAACCATATTATGTTATTTGTTTTGTCTGAGTGATTATGACAATTGCACTGCTCAATAAATAAGTGATGTTCCATTCTATTTCCTGTTGGTTGTAAGTGACGTGTGTGGAGTGATTTACGGAACAGATCCGTAATTCACGGATATAATTACGGAAATTAAATGCAGAAAATAATAACTCGAAATAAAATCTAATTTTATTATTCAGATCTAGCAAATAAAATGGATTATGGTGCAGATCTAATAAATTAACATAACTATATGATAGATCTAATGAAACACAGCTACTAGATATAGATCTAACAAAATATGCAACTAACGTACAGATCTGACATAAACGATTGAGAAAATTAAAATACAGTGCATAAATAAAGACAAACCGAGGCGAGTTATGAAACTCTTTCCTTAAGCACATGATTGCTCCGGTATGCACTACTACGGTAAGTAGCAAGCGCTTCCCAAGATACAACGGCTTACGTCCTGGATTGAGAGGCACTTCAACAATCCAAGCTCCGGCGAACTTACAACGTGCTCCGACTTCTCTTCGACTCAAAAAACTAACTATATGCTCGACCCTTTTAGTAGTGGAAGACACAAGAGAAAGCTCGAATGCTTCAACCTTCATCCTCAGGGTTCTTTATATAGTGGAAAGAATGAGCCAAATCTTTGAATGTGATTGGCGAACACATCACCACTCTTTTCCTTGGAAAGAAATAGGGGCGAAATTTTATTAAAATTGCCAAAATATTTCCACAATTCGATTGGTCGGATGGCGTGTCTTACGAATTACGATTGGTCCGATGATTTAACCACTCGACTTTTCCTCAAGAAAGTTATGTGGCGAAAATAATTATGCAATTTGAAATTAATTTAATTATATTAAATCGAACCGACTTAATTAATCGAATTCGCTTCCATATTATTGGAACCTTCCAACCGTCTCACGATTAACTAATTAATTTCTGGTTAATTTCAAAGGAAATTTTGTCCAAAAATTTAATAGTAACACCCGAATCGAACCGAGCCGAGCTCGAAAGACGACGAGCCGAGCCAGCCGGCCGGACGGCGGCGTGGCGGGCGCGCGCGCGTGTGGAAATATCTAAGTCCTCCTCCCGCACAAAAGTGCCTTGCCCGCGGGCACATTTATAAGACACACACTAGCCACTTATATATGGAGCTCAAGTCTCCCATCTTTCCAATGTGGGATATTGAGTTGAGGTACTCCCTTCAACTCTTATCTCCAACACATTTTCAACCAACTTTAGGCATTAATTTCTCATTCACCCGATATCCGAATCGAGTGATTCCAAAGCCAAAAATTATCTACTCCGTGAGTAGAATATTTAGACGTAATAAGCTCCCGGTGAATCTCACCGGAGCGTATCCGAAATTTGCGCTAAAGTTGACCATTTTAACCCCATTTCATGGGATATCTCCAACAATCCCCCACATGAATGAAAATTAATGCAAATGCAAATCTGGACTCTGAAGAGAAGTCGACGGGAAAATATTGCATCAGAGAGGTAGCTTACGGCCTTGAACACGCCTTAGTGATGTCTTATCGGATTTACTCGGCTAATCAGTGAACTAGGTCTTGGCTGTTCGACCTTTAGTGTAAACCAAGACAATAGCACTCACACAATATTTCCCCCTAGCACCTTTCGGTTCTCATGGTTTGTGTCCGTCTCGGCCCCGGACAACACTTGGTTTGAAAGTGCTTTAGAGAATTCAAGCCTCAAAATTCTCATGAAGCGGCCCCACTTCGCACTTACATAGGTGACCTCCTATCAAAGGTATTACGCCTCTACCCCACTTGAGTATCAAGATATAGGAATCATTAAAAGCTTTGCTTAACCTTACACTCTCTCGAGACAACACTTTTATTCTCTCTCGAGCGGGTAAGTGCTACTGAGCATTCCACATAGCTTAGTTGTCCCTTTTGAACCATAATCTTGGGATCTCCAGTCGGCATGGTTGGGTTTACTACAAGGAAACATGCGTAATAGGCTTGGTCCCATTCGGTTGTCAAAATTGACATCGATCTCTAGCTAAACCTTTTGTAAGCGGATCCGCTTAAGATTCTCCTTCGATTTTATATAATCGACGGAAATCACACCATTAGAGATCAACTGTTTAATGGTATTGTGTCTCACGGCGTATGTGTTCTAGACTTACCATTATACATACTACTTTGTGCCCTTCCTATCGCGGATGACTATCGCAGTGTAAGGCGATAGCAAATACGAGCTTAGGCCAACACGGAATATCCTTCAGAAATTCCTAAGCCACTCGACCTTCTTCTCGGCCTTATCCGGTGCTATGAACTTCGCCTTCCATTGTAGAGCAAGCTATGCACGCATGTCTCGTAGACTTCAGACACAAAGCTGACACCATCAATCGTGAATAAGTATCCTTTGGTGGACTTCGACTCTTTCGTATGCGATATCCGAGTTTGCATCACAGTATCCTTCTATCATCTTTGGATATCTTGTAAATCGTAATCCCGGACTCATAGTGTACTTCATGTACCTCAACAACCTATTTAAGGCTTTCCAATGATTATGATCTGGATTACTCGTGAACTTTACTTAGTTTACTCACTGCACATGCTAAGTCTGGTCGTGTACAATTGGTTATGTACATCAGACTTCCAATCACTTGAGAATACCTCAATTGATCCACCGGTTCACCTCTATTCTTGGCTAAGTGCACACTTGGGTCAAGAGGAGTGCTCACTGGACTTTCATCAAAGGCGTTAAATCTTTTCAAAAGCAGACTCAATATAATGAGTTTGTGACAATGCAAGTCCATCAGGTAATCTAGAGATCTTAATCCCTAGTATTACATCCGCAAACTCTGAGTCCTTCATATCGAATTTCCTTGTCAACATCTTCTTGGTATTCATGATGATATCATGAGTACTTCCCATTATCAAGCATGTCATCCACATATAGACATACTATAACATAGGCATTAGGTGTGTTCTTAACGTGAGACACATTTATCACACTCGTTAATCTTAAATCCATTTGACAACATAACATTATCAAACCCTGATATGCCCTTTGTTTTGGTGCTTGTTTAAGCCCATACAAAGACTTAACGAGTCTACACACCTTGCTCTCTTGCCCTGGAACAACAAACCCCTCGGGTTGTTTCATGTAAATTTCTTCTTCCAACTCACCATTCAAAAAGGCAGTCTTCACATCCATTTGATGGATTTCCAAGTTATTGATCATGCATTTATAGCAATGAGAACCCTTATAGAAGTAATTTCTAAATCCATTGGTGAGTAGGTATCAAAAAAGTCAAGGCCTTCATTACAGCCGGAACCTTGGGCCACCAACCTAGCCTTGTACTTATCGATAGAACCATCAACCTTTAACTTCTTCTTGAAGATCCACTTGCATCCGAGTGGTTTGTTTCCTGGTGGAAGATCAACCAACTCCCAAGTGTGGTTTTGCATGATGGAATCTATTTCACTGTTTATAGCTTCTTTCCGAGAAAGGAGCTTACGGAGTAGACATAGCCTCTGATATGTCCGGGGTTCGATTTTTCTACCATATAGGTCGGAAAATCGGGACCATAGGACTTTGAAGTCCTCGCCCTCTTACTACGACCGACGAGGTTCCTCGGGTTCTTGAGGATCACCCTCTTCTTGAGACTCATAAGTCCGCTTGCTCGTGCTTGCTTCTTGTTTTTCTTTCTCCTTACAGGAAAAATATCCTCAAAGAACTGGCATTCTAGACTCGATGATGACATTTTCATGTACATAAGAGACGTCCGATTTATGTACGAGAAACCGATAGGCACTACTATTGAGAGCATATCCAATGAATATACAATCAATGGTTTTGGGCCCTATCTTCACTTGCTTTGGTTTTGTATTTCAACCTTAGCCAAACACCCCACACTTTCATGATTTTGTAGTTAGGCTTGTGACCTTTCCCACAATTCATACGGGATTCATCCTTCTTCTTAGAAGGAATTTTATTAAGAATGGAGTTATTTGAGAGGATAGCTTCCCCACAAGTTACGAGGTAAACCCGAACTAATAAACATAGCATTCATCATCTCTTTTGAGTTCGGTTCTTGCGCTCAAAGAATACCGTTTGATTGAGGTGTATATGGTGCTTTGTCGTTTGATGAATGATGCCGGCGCAGAGCAAAATTCATTAAGCGGTGCATCATATTCGCCACCACGATCACTATGGACATTCTTTATCCGTTTGCTAAGTTGATTTTCAACTTCATTCTTATAATCCTTAAAAGCTTCAAGAGCTTCAATATCTTGCTTCTCGTGAGATAAACATATGAAGATCTCGGTACAATCATCAATAAAAGTAATAAAGTACTTTTTACCACCTCTAGTTTGCACAAATTTTAAGTCACATATATCAGTGTGAATTAAATCTAGAGGTTCTGTGTTCCTTTCAACCGTTGGAAACGGTGCTTTAGCTAACTTAGCTTCAACACATATTTGGCATTTGTGATTAGGATCAATTTTTACGTTGGGAATTAAATCTAGATTCATCATCTTTCGAATCGATTTATAATTAGCATGTCCTAATCTACAATGCCATAAACAAGAAGACTCAAGCAAGTAAACGGAAGCAGTAGTCATCTTATTAGCCTTTTTTGGCACAATGATTTTGGGTACAACGGTCATTACATTCATTTTAAACATACCATCTACCAAGTACCCCCTCCCAACATACATATCAAATTTGGATAAAACTACTTTATCCCCACCAAAGACCATCTTGAATCCATTCTTCACCAGAAGAGCACCAGAAACAAGGTTCTTGCGCATGTCAGGAACATGCAGCACGTTGTTGAGTGTGAGTTCTTTGCCAGAAGTCATCTTCAGTATGACCTTTCCCACACCTTCACCTTCGCGAGCGAGTTTCCATAAAGAGTCGCGCCTCGGCGACCTTATAATCGAGAACATCTCTTTCAGAGCGCAAACATGGCGAGTAGCCCCTGTGTCAATCCACCAATCACGGGTATTCCCGACTGTGTTGCATTCAGAAACCACAGCCGACAGGTTCATCTCCTGCATGCCTTCAGCCACCACTTCAGCAAGATGGGCATGTGACTTGACCTTTTTTTGTGACCTGCATTCACTTTGGCGATGCCCTGGCTTTCCACACAGTTATAATGACTTCCGGTGAGCTGTTGCTTGACCTTCTTGTTGTCTTTTGGACCTTGATTTAGTCGCTACGCTTTTTGCCTTTGTTGCTCCGCCGACCAAGTTCGCCTTGGATCGGCCCGTGAAAGCTTCTTTCGACCTCTTGTTCTCGCTTCTTCAATCCGCAGACGCGTTGCTAGCTCTTCCATAGTCATCTCTTTTCTTGTGCATCAAGTAATTCTTGAAATCCTTCCAAGAGTGGGAAGCTTTCCAATCACAAAGCAACAACTGGAATTGTTCACAAATCATCATTTTTCCTCCAGGATCTCGAGAGATGATTACCGTAGCTCCTCAATCTGGTGACAGCGGTCTTGGAGTCTACCATCTTGTAGTCCATGAATTTGACCACAAACAAATTTCTTGAGCCAAAGATCCTCGATTTTGTACTTTTTCTCCAAAGCCCGCCCGCAGGATTTGCTTGGACTTCTGTGAGCAATACACACCCATAGATCGAGTTCTCCAAAAACTCAGGATGTAGTTCTTGCACGGGAAGTCGAGTGCTTCCAAGCATCCAAAGCCGTGTGAGGCATGATCTCCTTCCTTCAAGACAGGAGGATCCTCGGTCAAGATCGAGCCAAGCCAAGAGTGGTCGATAGAGGCGGACATCTTCTGTTGCCACCTCTTGTAGTTCAAGCCACCAAACTTTTCCGGTTTTTCCCCTAGGGGCACATTTATTGAATATGAATTTGAATATGCAAAAATAGAAATAGAGCTAAAACACATTACTAACTGGTACAAATGATGTCCCTTAAATTGCGGATTATATATTACCTATATTTGTAAGTTAATGCATAATAATATATATTTCGTACAGATCATTTCAATTTTTAAACCTAGCAGTTTGACTCAAGTGATTGATGATTTGGAAGTGTCTAAGAGGATCATACGATCAATTCTCTTTAAATGTGTTATGTTAAAAGCGATGGGTCACACATTCTCATATAATGTCGAACAATGAGTGATATTTGTCCACAAAAACATTTTCTATCATTGATCATGATACGAGTCATACTGATTCAAATGAATCATAAAAAAATTCAATGAAAGAAAATGTTATTGTGGACAAATGTTATGAACAAATATTGTGGTATAATCATTATTCAATAATGTCACATGTTCTTATGTTATTTTTAGCGTTTGAATACTTCCAATCATATTTGTCAAAAGATGATGCTCCTATCATAACGGTTGTGCCACGAGAGATACGGATGAAGCCGTGGGGCTCGGGGGCTAAAGTCCACTCATGAAAAAAATTTCAACAACAAAAAAATTATATAATCTAACTCAACTCATCAAATCATCTTAGTCCGATCCGCGTTAATTATTATCCGAATATAGTCTAAGCTCTTGAGTTTGATTCCTCATAGTGCAAATCATTGACGAGTGACATAATATTTGTTTATTACAATATCCTTGATTATAGCGGACCTATACCATCATAAAAAAAAAACTCGTTGTGACACGAATATTCTTATCGTAGTTTTTCCCTTTAGCAAATTACATATTTACATCACATGATGTATGCATGACACATAACATCACACATGTTAAATGCAACAGATATATAACACCAACACAAGAAAGGATCCAAATCCTATCTTCATCTAATTAATGGTCCAAAACACAAGACATTCATTCTATGAAATTCTATGAACACTCAAGACAAAGATGAATATCCACCCAGATCTTTATCAAATCAAGCATTTTAGTAATAAAAAAACTGATAAAAAAACTATTTATTATTATTATTATTATTAAACAAAGAAAATACATAGCAAAGTCAACGGTCAAAGCCATAAAGCCTTAGCTTCTCTAAGTATAGGCACCAATTCACCAGTAATATGTGTAGCCATAACTCTTTCTAGCCCACCAAACATCTTCCCACCTACAAACACCGCCGGTAACTGCACCACCTCCGCCCGCCCGCCACCGCCATCACCCTCTCCGATTTTCGTTAATTCATCGATCACGGACTCTTCGTTTTCAAGATCAACATTAAAAACGATCGGATTGACACCTACGCAAAGAAGGAGTTGCTTGACAACATGGCACATGCAGCATCCACGTCTTCCGACGACGATCACTGCATTCTCCGCCACCAGTTTCGTGACGGAATATGAGGAGGAGGTGGTGGTGGTGGTGGTGCCGGAGGTGGAGGTGGAGGTGGCGGTGAGAGAATATTTAGTTGAATGGGGAATTGTTTTTTGCATGGTGTTTTTGTGTAAAAAGAAGGAAATAAAAATGGGAGGAGAGAATAAGTGATGAATGAAGAGGGATTTTATCATTGTAGTTGGTTGGTATGAGTATGGGGTATAGAAAGTGGTTCAATTCACGAGTTGTAATGTTTGTTTAATCATTTTTATATAAAAATAATAATACAGTTTAAAAACTGTGCTGATATAATAAATGTCATCATCTGATATATATGTATATATGTCATTAAGACTACTCATAACGTGACAATGATATCAATTTCAGATAGATGTCATACAATGAGAGAAATCTCACTGTCACTATATATTATGACATTTGTTGTATCAGAATGACACAACAAATATCATAACACGATATGTTAGTGAGACCCATGTCATATACACAGGAATAATGGTACTGTCACAACTACCAAGCAACAATTAGTGACACGACCTATTTTTACACCCTCAATCATGCTATAAGCACACATAATTAATGGTGCAAAAGAATATTGTGTCAGGTTGTTGTGACAGTATCTAAGAAAATCAGGATAGTCTATTACCATTGTGATATTTATTGTGTCAGAATAATTATGATAATAACACTATTATTTCGGGGCAATATGTTAATGTATGGATATTTAAGTAATATAGAGATATTTATATAAAAATTAATAATATAATGTGCATTACATCATCTGTGATGTATCCTCCTTATATTAGAAGAAACAGCTGATTTAATCAACTGCGTTGTTTGTATTTATTCCAAAAATGACTGTAGAGTTTGTGAGAGGTCAAGTTTGATTAAAGCATTGCAAATTGTTTTTATTTTTTCTTGACGGCAGGAGTGATGTATTGCAATGGACCCACATGTCTCTCATACTTAGTAAATGTTATACATGATCGTGAATAAAAAATTCGATATATATTATATCAATTGTTATGATATATATAATTATTAGAAGTAAATCATTTATTCCTAGACGCTGTTTGTACGTCAGAAGAAGCAATCTATTTATTTTTTCCTTTTCAAGTTGTTTTTGTATGCGTAAAATCGTAATCACCATTTTATGGTTTGTTTGAACATTTTATGGTTTTTTAAAATGATCATCTTTGCATTTCGAAAAAAACTTATTTAAGCATGTGAATGGCAAAACAATTAACACAACTAAATCATTTATCTTCCTATCATTTATCCGAATACATACTTTTAATGTAAATTGATAATCGTAATGAATGACGTCAAGAATCTTAATAGTCATTTGCTTTTGCGTCATTTTTAAAATAAAATTCTGACAACTTATTCATGACGTCAGAGAACGTTATTATCTTCTAATCTTTGTTACATAAAGTAAAAGGGGCGTAAAACTTTGATCACCTTAAAACTATTGATGGTATAACTCATCCAACAATCGATCAAGTATGTGTTGCTCTTGGTCTTCTAGAGGATGACAACGAATGTGATTTGGCTCTAACTGAAGCAAGAGTTTGGGCATCTTCTGTGATGTTGCGGAGCATGTTCTGCACGATGTTGATGTTCTCGGAAGTTACTGAACCTTTAAATTTATGGTTAAAACACCGGAGAAGTCTAACATAAGATATCCAATATAGACTTCGACGAGGCATACGAAATTCAACAATGAATGTTAGTGATGAAGAATTGCAAAACAATGGATTATTAGAGATAGAAAATATATTGAATACGAATGGTCACTCACTATGTGAATTTCCTCCCATTTCAATGCCGTCACGTTATCTTGCAAAGTGTTTCAAGAAATACACTTATTAGGGAAGAATTAGACTATGATCCTATTACAGTAGATCGAATTGTTTGAGCGCTTGCATTCGAGATTAAACGAAGAACAATTCGCAAACATTTAATGAGATTGTTTATTCATTTTAACATAAATTAGGTGGGTTGTTCTTTGTTTGTGGGAGTGGTGTAGTACGGGTAAAACATATTTGTGGAGAACTTTGATCGCTAAGCTTAGATCTCAAGAAAAGTTGTATTATATCGCGCCGCTTATCGGGCATTTCCGCATTACTCTTACCAGGAGGACGGACCACACATTCATGCTTCAAGATTCCTTTAAGAGTAGATGATTCCTCAACATGTCATATAAACCGTAACTCTGATTTGGCTGAACTAATTCATGAATCGTCTATGGTTATATGGGATGAAGCGCCCATGATGCACCGATATGGTTTCAAGCGCAAAGGCATAAGACATTTTGGATATCTTGAAACATTTACCTGGTTTTGACCAAAGCCGGCCTTTTAGTGGGAAATTGTTTGTTCTTGATGGTGACTTCGAAAAAACTTATTTAAGCATGTGAATGACAAAAACAATTAACACAACTAAATCATTTATCTTCCTATCATTTATCTGAATACATACTTTTAATGTAAATTGATAATCGTAATGAGTGACGTCAAGAGTACTAATAGTCACTGTTTTTCAGGTCATTTTTTTTAGGGGCCAGAGGCCAGAAGGACCAAAAAAAGATACAAAATGGGAAAAAAGGACAAGAAAAAAAAAATGGTTGAGAAGGACAAAAATGCGCATTATACTACATGTGTTACAACATTTGGTTGTAGCAACACGTAAGTAACACATGTAAGAATACGCGTTTTTGTCTTCCTCGACCACTATCTTTTTTCTTGTCATTTTTCCTCATTTTAGATAAAAGCAGATCATTTACAACCTTTAACCTTTTTTTTAATTAAAATTACAGACACTTATTGTACGTCGAGAGAACGTTATTATTTTCTAATTTGTTACATAAAGTAAAAAAAGGGCGTAAAACTTTGATCACCTTAAAACTATTGACGGTATAACTCATCCAACAATCGATCGGCATGTGTTGCTCTTGGTCTTCAGAGGATGACAACGAATGTGATTTGGCTCTAATCAAGCAAGAGTTTGGGCATCTTTCTCGTGATGTTGCGGAGCATGTTACGCACGATGTTGATGTTCTCGAAGTTCTTGAACCTTTAAATTTATGGTTAAAACAACCGAGAAGTCTAACATAAGATATCCAATATAGACTTCCGACGAGGCATACGTAAATTCAACAATGAATGTTAGTGATGAAGAATTGCAAAACAATGGATTATTAGAGATAGAAAAGATATTGAATACGAATGGTCACTCACTATGTGAATTTCCTCCCATTTCAATGCCGTCACGTTATGCTGCAAGTGTTTCAAGAAATACACTTATTAGGGAAGAATTAGACTATGATCCTATTACAGAGACTGAATTGTTTGAACGCTTGCATTCAGGATTAAACGAAGAACAATTCGCAAACATTTAATGAGATTGTTATTCATTTTAACATAAATTAGGTGGGTTGTTCTTTGTTTGTGGGAGTGGTGGTACGGGTAAAACATATTTGTGGAGAACTTTGATCGCTAATGTAATATCCCGATTTTTGAAAAAAGACAATTCGGTCTTTTAGCAAAAATCGGAATATTATGTTATTTAATTAAAAGATTTAAGAAAAGAAAAAGGATAAACAAGGAATTTTCTTTTTAAGGAAAATAATTAGATAATTGGGATTATAAAGGAAAACTAATCCTAATTTTAACCTAGTTGTTTTTGACAAAAAAAAGAAGAGGGACGCATAATAGTGGAAGCGCGAGTTTTGAAAAAAAAGGGAGAAGTAGCTTTGATTTTCGAGGCTAATCCGTTGCTCTTTTCAACAGACGTCTCAAGAGAGAAAGGATCACCGCGAGGCGAGGATCGTTTTGATACCAACAATCCCTAGATCCGTTGACGTAAGTTTTCTTCGTTCTTGATTTAGGGTTTGTTCATCCTCAATGTTAAGCAGCGTTTTCTTTGGTTTTAAACACCATAGTGATCGGCTTTGGTTTGATCGTTGTAGGTTGGAGGTTAAAGGTTTAACCTTTTTCAAAGCTTTGGTTGTTTGGATCGTTGTACCACGCAAATTAAGGTAACGTGGTTTTCTTATCGTATAAGTAAGTTTTCGTAAAGTTGTAGAGCAATGTGTCTTGTGTCCTTTTATAGTTTGAAGACATGAGATGTTAAGGCGATGTTTTTTCGCTTTGTTTGGAGGGTCGAATGATGCTAAGTTTGGTTGGATTTGAGAGAAAACGCAGAGTGCGTAAAACTGCCTTTTGGTGCGGTCAGGATCATCCGTGACGGATGATTTAGTGATCCGCACGGCTATTTCGCGATATCAAGTTGAGGGTTGTGTGGAGATCTCGTCCGCACGGATAGCTCACCGTCGTCCGGATGGAAACGATCTATCCGTCCGGATGTAGCCAGCCTATCCGTCCGGATAGAGTCTTTAATGTGTGACCTCCTTTCATGTGTTTCAAGCTTCATGATAGCGTATTTCGCGCTTAACCTTATGTGACAAAGCCTGAATTAGCTTTTGATGCGTTTAGTTCCGCACCATATGGATTCCCCGAAAAGATGAAGTGTGGGACCGTCGAAAGCTTTGGATTTGCCTTGTGCTTCGATAAGCTAGAGTTTATCGATGTACGTGTAATTGCTAGGCCTTGTCCGTGTCTAGTGGTCAGGAAAGAGAGTAGGAGATGTGAGGAGCCTACTTGAAAACACTTAGGTGGCTAGTTAAACATCTAAACAAACGTATGTGCTAGATTAATAATCTTAAACATCATGCAATGCTTGGTAAGGCATAGTACAATATCGCGATGTGTTCTCCGACTGGACAAAGTAGATCTGCACTACCACGCTGGAGTCAATCGATTGGCTAGATAAAGCGTCTGGTACATTCTCGCCGGTTATCACACTATCGGGACTCGAGATATTCCCGAGGCTACTAGAGCGTGTCTCTAAGTAGAGTTGCACCCAGATTGTCCTAGTACATCCTATTACTAGGCGTAGTGCCATTGTTATTCATGATGTAACAAACTTGAGCTAAGCTAGATACCCTTGGAACCTCATGTTATGCTATGAACATAATATGATAGTTAGCTAGGGTTAATAATGAGAATGAATTAATAAAAAGACGGCGTTGCTTTTATTTCTTTATGAGAACATGGTTATCGATCTTCTACGGCGTTACTAAGTACTTATGTACTTACCCGTTATTTTTGTTTGTCTTTCTCTTTCCCCAAAGAAGATGAACAGGTTGCTAGTGTTGATGAGTTCTTTGACGAGGACGTGTGAGACGGAGCTTGTGAAGATTTAGTTCTTTTAGTTTTAATTCTTTCAACGATGTTGTTGGTTAAATTCAAACATTGTTGTCTTTCTTTTGGATTAGTTTCGTTTGGTTCTTTTGGCTTTAACGTTGGATGTTTAGTATTCTTTATTGGATTTAGTTTTACAGCATTGAAAACCGTGTGTTCGATCTTTTGTCTTTTGTTTTCCCGAGTCGCTTTATCTTCCGCGTCGTTTAAGTTCTGATGTATGACGTAAGGCTTACATATATTATTGAATTTATTTGATAATATTTGTGCCAAGCGATCTTTCCGGATAAGGACTCGGTGTCCGGGAAATGGGCGTTACAGCTAAGCTTAGATCTGAAGAAAAAGTTGTATTATCTGCCGCTTCTCCGGGCATTTCCGCATTACTCTTACCAGGAGGACGGACCACACATTCATGCTTCAAGATTCCTTTAAGAGTAGATGATTCCTCAACATGTCATATAAACCATAACTCGATTTGCATTTGAACTAATTCATGAATAAATCATGGTTATATGGGATGAAGCGCCCATGATGCACCGATATGGTTTCAAGCAAAGGCATAAGACATTTTTGGATATCTTGAAACATTTACCTGGTTTTGACCAAAGCCGGCCTTTTAGTGGGAAATTGTTTGTTCTTGATGGTGACTTGCATGAGACATTGTCCGTTGTTCCTAAAGGAAGACGAGAAACCACCGTGGTCGGCTACAATTACGCAATCTAATCTTTGGAGAGATTGCCGGGTGTTACGTCCGACGAGAAACATACGTGTTTTTTCTAATAATATATCAACAACAACACGGCAACAACTTCATGATTTCTCAATTTGGATTCAGTCAATTGGTGATGGAAATGTTTGGATCATATCATTGTCTAATATTGGTGAAACAAACTGGGTTCAAATACCGGATAAGTTTTTGATTAGGAATGGTGATAACACAATGCACGAGTTGATTGACATCACATACCCGATTCTTTCGGAACGTTACAACGATACAACTTACTTAAAAGATCGTGCAATACTTGCAATCGAAAAAATAGTGATGTCGATAAATTAAATGAAATGATGTTGGCTTCCATTCTAGGAGTTGACCGCAAGTACATGAGTGCTAATACTATCTCTCCCAATGATCAAAGATGACGTCGAACACAACATAAATCCACTAGAATACCTCAACTCTTTAGATTTTCCAGAATACCAAGTCATTGTTTAGAGCTCAAAGAAAGAGCACTTTGTGATCCTATTGCAAAAATCAACCAATTACAAGGTATGTACAAAGGAACGCGACTTCTGTTAGGTGTAGTGCCCGAAAGATAATTTATGTAATTATTTTTATTTAATAAATGACAGATTTTATTTCATCTTATTATTTGCTATGTGCTTATATTTACTACACTGCTGAAAACCCCAAGTCGTATCATATGTAGCCATATAACTTAGTGTGTGTCACACATGATGATTAAGTTTATGGTGATACATTTGAACTATTAGTCCGTGGTGAACTTAATCAAAGTATGAGGTCTATTGATTAAACCACAATTAATGCGCCCATAACGCTTTATGGTGTTACCGTCTTATCCGGACCGTCGATATTGGTTATCTAAGTGGGGCATTTATATATGATGTAGTCATATAGGACTGGACCGATTTAATATGTATTTCTCATATAATTCCGTGATTGAGAAATCTTATTGAATCACAAGATGATCATATATGAGTTAACCTTAATCCTCAAGTGATTACAGGACTCTGCATGTTTCAATATAGGGTTTGATGTGTTCGCGTTAAGGATCGCTAAGAAGCGCGGTCCGAATCACTTTCACGTTGGCACTATTTTGGAATGAGTGAGAAATGTGTGTCTCACATGATATGGAATCCATTCCTTTATGCGGGAAGTAGAAAGACAATCCCTTGTTTGTTAATCCTAGAAACTGATCGATCCACAGAGTTCGTATTGGTTATGAACTAATTGATCACCAAAGTGGGTTAATGATAAATAAGGATAAGATGTTTTGAAGAAGGTTTACGGAAATAATCCCGTTTCATTACGGATAGTCTATGGAGGGTTAGTCAGTATGTAATGATTATATCAATGGACACTTATCGACTCGACGTTTTGAGAATAAATTATATCTATAATCGATAGATTTCAGTTTCGAATTTATGGTGGCGTAATTCCGGAATTAATAAGTTGAGTAGAAATATTCTGTTCGATGAATATTTTATTCAATTTATTGTAGCTACTGGCTATAGGTCCATGGTCCCCGGGTTAGCTCCTAACACACGAGTGTTTTCTCGTTTTGTGGAACCTTGAGAATAAATTAAATAGTTGGTTTATTTAATGAATATGCAATATTATTTATTTGGTAAATAATATGTAATAGAAAATACATTTTCTATTAAATTTAATGGCAAATGCGGCGCCATATATGTTGAATAAATTAGGAAAAGAAATTTTTCTAGATTATGTCACATGTGTAATTAATTATTTATTTGTTAGATAATTAATGAAAAATAGATAAGAGATTGATTTTTTGGGAATTATCTCTTATTTTATGACAAATATCTTTTCCTTATGGGAATATGTATTTGTGGTGTGAAAATGATAACTTTCTCTTGACTAGTTATTTTCCTATATAAAGAGAGTTCCTCCCAACACAATAACACATGATTATTTGCGCCACACATACCAAAATAGAAGAGAAAAATTAGTTTCTTGTTCTAGTCATTAAGAGAAGAAAAACATAGGGTTTTTCTTGGGCATATTCGAGGAGGTTCTACGGCGAAGATCGATGTCCACCAGTCGTCGCTAGGAGATACAATCTGAAAGACTGCGGCTTCTCCTCTTTGGTCGAATATTTCTTCCTCTCCGTTTAGGTAAATCTTCAACCTTCTCACAGTTATATTAATTATTTATGTGGATCATATCATAGTAAAATCATATGTGAATTTATTCAGTAGCTTCATTGCATGATCGAAAGCGCCTCGATCGTTGCTATGAATCGATCCGACGATCCAATTATGGATCGGATCCGATTCGGGTTTTCGATATCCAAAGAACTTCAAGTTACACGGCTGGGTGATAGGGTAATAGAAGCACGGATTTTAACAGGGTCAAGTGTGGATGATAAAGTTCTTATTCCTCGAATCACATTGACACCACAAGACACTCATTCACCGTTTCCCATAAAAAAGGACAGTTTCCATTAAGATTGGCCTTTTCTATGACAATCAATAAGAGTCAAGGCCAGACATTGAAATACGTAGGTGTATACCTTCCGAACCCGGTGTTTTCACATGGCCAGCTATATGTGGCAATATCCCGTGTCACCGCACACTCAGGTCTAAAGCTTCTGGTAGTTAACAAAAATGGTGACCCATGGAATTACATGCAAAATATTGTTTATCGTGAAGTATTTGACTTATAGGGCGAAGTGCATTCGTGTATGATTGTTTTCCCTTTTGTATCATTTAATACATTAACATTGTAATAGAACGCAATATTCATTTTTGTTTACATGTCTTTTCATTAATGTATCATTGGTTTCTTTTGTTTTATGAATGTGGGATAAAACACAACTTTTATGCTTTTAGTTATTTTTATATCCATGTTCTATTGGATATTGTTCATTCAAACGCATTGATAAAGTTATACATCTATCATGATTGACGATGTGTTGCTCACAACAAAATATGCATTTTGCACCTCTGGATTCACTACGCCCTGGGAGACATGATTGGGTCATTAAGGTTCAATTATTCAGGGTGATTAACCAATACCCTAGAGGATATTACACATTGTGCACTGATAAAGATGTAAGGACATATTTCACGCCTTTTTAAACAATTAACTTACCATACTTGAAAAAACGGTCTAATTCTTGATCCTTTTATAATTTTTTTGATGCATGGATTTATTAAAGACCGGACATGTATGAGTTACTTTGCTAAAGAACTAGATGAAGGAAATATATATGCTTTCTCGGTGTAAGTGTTATCCCACGTAGATCGGGTATCATATTGCAATGGCAAAATATGAGCTACTTTTCACCAAGGACACGAGGATTCTAGACACGAATATTTGTGAAGCCATCCCTAAAATAAAGTACACGTTGAGGAGGCTTTCCACCATTCAATTTGAATCGCACGACAAATATCATTTAATTGGTATGTTGTTTCACTAAACACTAATGGTTGTATGTCATGTTCACCGAAACTTATCTTAATTTTAATTTACAGATGTTGTTTGCTTAGTTGTCTCCATGTATCCCTGTGAATACCCTAAAAGCACCGATCCAAAGCATGAAATTGTCATCATGGATAAGACTTAAGTTTTAAATTACACACGTATGATGTTATCACTTTTATTGCTTACTCAATTTTATTATTGTTCGTAACAATTTCCTATTACATATTCCACACCCTTCATAAAACCAGGATGATGTTCATGCGAATGACACTGTGGGGAGAGTTCGCGTTTGGAGAGGGCAGTCGAATATGTGAAGGCAACGTCTTACTTGCATGTGGTTTGTCTGTGACTAACTATAAAGGTATGATTAATATATTGTAAATGTTAGCGTCAACTTACAAAATCATTAATGTTCATGATTGTTTGCATTATAGGAACAACTCTATGCACAACACAGTTTACCAAGTTTTATGCTGGTTATGACCTGGGATTATGCAATTCTGTGCTTACACGGTATAGTTAATCTAAATTCACGATTAATATAAAAATTAGTAATTCATATTATCTTTGTCTTCCGAATAATCATGTAATATAACATGATAGGTATGACAAAAATAATTGTGCTAAGCACCTGGTTGGATGGGTAAGACAGTCAGCACACAACCTTACCAACTGATGAGAGTCGAATTGGCTATCATTTACTATGTGATTTGTTAAGGGTGATTTTATACGTTTTATAAGGATATATTTTATATCAATTTTCCCCATATGTGGATGTTTTTCATAGAAATCGAGCTTTATATTGAAATATTGAGCAAATGAGTTTTAGAAGTATTAAAGTGCAAAATCGAGCTAATTATGTGATTTTATTGATAAATATCTTTAGATGTAAGATGTTACATTTTGCATGTTTTTATCGTGATGTAAAGTGCGCTTGTAATGAGGAGAAAGGAGCTTAAAAGATGTTCAAGTGATGATTTGCATGGAAGGAAAGAGATAGAGATGAAGTTGGAATGAAGATCAAGATGAATTTGGAAGAAAGAGTGGATCAAGCGCCCAGGAGAAGAAAGTTGAATGCAGAGAGTTTGGACGCCGAGTGAACGAAGGCCTCGCTTCTAGCGTCAAGCTTCGGACGAGCGTCCGTCCACCGCCATTGCGCAAACCGCCTCAAAAGTCTATAAATACAATGCGATTTCTACCCTAATGGAGATATAATTCGATCCTCTTGACACACAAACATTAGAGAGGAGTTTTAGCGCCAAATGCCCTTTTGGGAGGCTGGGGTGGTGTTAGATTAGGTTTTATTTTCGTTTTTTTTTTCTTGTTCGCCCATGTTGATGGCCTTCAAGTTTGTGAACCTGGAGCATCCATGGTTACTTTTCAGCAGCGTTTTTGATTTCTCTCTTGGATAATCTTGTGAGTGATTTTATTTAGAGTTTGTATCTTTCCTTTGTTTATTTGTTTATGCAATCGATATCGAAAGATGTATTGCTATTTGATGTTTACTGTATGATGAAAATCGGTGTAAACCTTAGATCACCATAGAAAGATTAGACTTTTTAACCTTGACATAACGGAAGTTGATAGGTTAGATCTACAGGTTGTTAGATCTAATAAATCTTGCACCTTGTTTTGAGAGCGTTAATCTCTCATAGATCGGAAGATGATGAGATTGATAGGCGGATTACTTACGGAAGTAGGAATTCATACCTTTGATTGTGTGAACCACAACTTTGATTGAATCATCATAAGATAATCTAGGGAAGAATTAAGGGTTGCGGGATGGTGGATCATGTTTGTTCTATGTTGATTTGCTTCAGTCATGAGTTAGTTTTATTGTTTTCTTAGTTGTAGTTTTATTTTATTTGCTTTTGTTCGCAACGATATTTTCCTGGCTTTGGACTGACAATCCCTCATGTCGCTTTATTTTCCGTTTTAGTTTAGGTTTAGGAATAATTGTATCAACCTTAGGAGAATTAATTGAACTAGATACCCCGATTCCCTGTGATCGACTCCGGTATTAATCGCTAAACTACGATCCCTACACTTGGGGAATACCGGATTTATAAAATTTATTACTTGTTTGCTTTGTTAGATAAAATCCGTGACAAGTTTTTGGCGCCGTTGCCGGGGAATCGGTACGGTTGTCTAGTTTTATTAATTTTTCTATTTTTGTTACAACTTTTTCATAGGTAGATTATAGTTTAGGTTATTAGGTAATGTTCGTAGTCAACTTTATAGTTATCAATTTCCCTAGGTTTATTGCTCGCCTTTAGTTTCCTCGCTTCTTTCGTCTGGTCTGTTTCGTTTTTTCGCACTCCAAACGGGCATCTTGACTAGTAGACGCCCGTCTGTCTGGAAATCGATAGCTCTACTTTGTTTTATCCTACTGGACGAGCGTCTGGATTGCCAAACGCCCGTCCACTTCAACCTTCAGTAGACGCCCGCCCAATCATCCGGACGCCCGCCTTGACTAGTTTTTATTGATTTTTTCTGCTTTTATCACGAATTTTTTTCGTAGATAGGTTTTTGTTTCTATCCTTTCTAGTATCTACATTGATTCGGGGACATATGAGGTTGAATTATCTGACTCCACGTTTTTAGCAATCGAACTTTTGGATAAAAGGGATCGCTTTTAGCACTCATTAGTATTTTGGTCAGAACTTTCGGCACGAGTGTCCGCTTGCGCGCAGGACCCCAATTCGGAAAGCTCGTTCCGACGCCGACGACGTGATGAACGGCCATAGGCCGTTCAATGCCGTTTTCGAGGTCAAAATCCATTGTTTTCCCTTCCATTTTGGGCTCAGAAGATTTCAACACGTTTTTCTCCTTTTCCGCTTTCGCTGTTTTAATTTTTTCGTAGGTAGATTTCTTTTCTCGTTTTCGTTTTTTTCGTTTTTTATCTTTTCTAAAAAAACAAATAAAAAAGCAAAAAATGTCATCAATGGGAGTATGCAAGATCGTAACGCCATGTCGAAGCAATGAGATGGAAGCTCTTCAAATGTCGCTTAATCCTATGAATCGGACTCGTTTTTCCACGTAACTCACAAGTTCGTTTCGTGGAAGATGTTGTCGACCGCCATCTTGTTGGCCGGTGTCAATTTCTTTCCCCTCCAGCGTGCAGACGAGTCAATTCTTTCCGTAATCGGGAAATTTTAATCTAGTCGATGTCAAAATTGTGACAATGAGGACACATCGCTCGTTTACGTCTATGAGTGGATAACGCCAAGTAAATGCTTCACGTGGCCAGCAGACGTAGATTTAATAATCAGTTCTCTCGCCAAAGCAATTTTGTAACTGTGGTTTCAACTCGTAATCCAATTTCTATCAAAACCCGAACTTGACCGTAACCAACATATCAATTTTTCCAATCAAAATCAATGGTTCAATCGTAATCAGTCCCGATCCTATGTTTCAAAGTCATCCTAGCCAATCTTTCTCACGTAACTTTCAGAACTATCAAGGCCCTCTCAATTAGACGATCTTGAAGCTAAATTTGAGGAGCAAAACAGGACGCTCAAGAATCTTGAGAGACGGCTCAGGCAAATGGCTCAAGACCAAGGCATTGACCTAGCTCCCACACTTCCTTATGATAGAGAAGAGGACAATGCCATGAACTCAGGATCCGGCATTCAATTCGGTGGTCCCCAAAAGTAGAAGTGTCAAGTTCATCTGCCTTGATCCGATGCTCATATACCTCAATCTGATGAGAATTCTTACGGACATGGATTTAACAATGTTCAAGTGAGACGTTCGAATTGTGGTGGAAACCATTATGAGGCTCAGTGCAGTGGAGGTAATTCACCCCACCAATGGAATACTAATAGCAATTATGATGCAAGTTATGAGAATCCACTTCAATCTAACTATGCATCCACATACAATGGTGGAGAAGAGGCTAGTGCTATGAATGTAAGGTCCGACACTCAACTTAGTGGTTTCCCTGTTCTGGATGAGAATACTCAGGTGGCTGATCCTCTGAGAAATAAAGAATTTAGTGGAAGTCGGGAGGCTGATCTCCTGGCTGGTAAGGAAGGTGGAAACGAAGTAGATGATCACATGTCTAGAATGAAGGATGAAGAAGTGAAAGAACCTGAAGGGATAGACCTTTACCTTCATCTCCAGAATGTTATGCATCTAAACAAGTGCACTCCTAAAAATCCTTGGTATGCTTCTATCGTCAACTTCTTACATTCCCCAGATCTAGATCCGTAATTGTCTTATCAGAGAAGAAGAAATTCTTCTCGGATGTGAAAACATTCGCTTGGGATGAACCTTACCTCTTCAAGATTGGTAAAGATGGTTTGGCCGAGAAGATGTGTTCCGTAATCCGAGCAACGTGATATTATTGAGCAAAGGCACACAGTGGACCCACTGGAGGTCACTTTGGTCCTTGGAAAACCGTTGCTAAGATCTTCCAACCGGTTTCTATTGGCCCACGATCTTTAAAGATACGTAAGCTTTCAGAAAAGCGTGTGATAGGTGTCAAAGAACCGGAACTTTAACAAGGCGTTTCGACATGCCATTGAAACCCATCCTAGAATGCGAAGTCTTCGATGTATGGGGCATCGATTTTATGGGACCATTCCTATCATCTTGTGGAAATAAATACATCTTAGTCTGCGTGGACTATGTATCGAAATGGGTGGAGGCTCAAGCCACGTCTCACAATGATCATAAGACGGTCATGAAATTTCTAAAGAAAAACATTTTCGTAAGATTCGGGTGTCCACGCGCCTTGATTAGTGATGAAGGGACACACTTTTGCAACCGACCCTGGAGAAAGTTCTGAGAAATATGGTGTCCGGCATAAAATTGGCACACCATACCATCCTATGACTAGTGGTCAGTTGAAAGAAGCAACCAAAGTTTAAAGAAGATCCTGAGAAAATCTGTTAATCGTCATAGAAAAGATCGAGTCTAAAGTTGGATGATGTATCGTGGGCATATCGAATCGCCTATAAGACCACTCACGGGTACATCACCCTATCGATGGTGTCACGGAAAATCATGCCACTTGCCAATCGAATTAGAGCATAGAGCGATTGGGCCATTAAGTTCTTAAACTTTGATACCCAATCTTGTGGAAAACATCGATTGCAACTTGATGTAATGAGTTAGATTTAATTTAGACTTCAGCCTCACGAAAGCGCCAGGATAAGTAAGGAAAAGACAAAACTCCTTCACGATGCCAAAATCAAGAAGCGAGAATTTCAAGTTGGGGAACAAGTTTTATTGTACAATTCAGTGTTACATCGTTTCTGGTAAGTCGAGGACACGATGGTCCAGTCCCTTTGAAATTCTCCAAATCATTCCCTGAGGTGTTTTAGAACTAAGAGGTCATGGTGACCGGCCTGCTCAGAGTGAATTGTCAAAGGTGTAAGCATTATATCGGTCAACCCAAAGAGAAGTTTTGATTGTTCACTTCTCGACATCCTCGGGTGTGGTACTCGAAGTCAATGAGTTTGACGAAGTTTTACCGATTTGTTTTCCGAGAATGACGGCAAGTGGTCCAAAGAGAGGAAGTTCTGGGCCGGTAGTTGGGATATGGAAGAGTTTAAACGGGAGGCACAATTAAAGAGAAGATTGAAGAAGAAGAAGTCTGCAGTGGGGAAAATTAAGAATGTTTGGAAAGCGGTAAAGAAACCCGACCATGTGTGAGATGTTGTTTCAGAGCCACACTAATGACCGAGCTTACACGAAGTAGTGGCCGGAAGGAAGATTAAGTGGCCTGATCCAGGCTGACTAGTACGTGTGTCTAGCCAAAGACACTAAACAAAGGCGCTTGTTGGGAGGCAACCCAATAATAAGAATAGTTTTTATTATTATTTTGGATTTTTTTTTTGTTGAATAAGGGGGGCTAGTTTTGTCTGTCTAGGTTTTTGGAGTCGGTTTTTGTGGCCAGGTAACTTGCATTTTCGTAATTTGAAAAATCCATGTGATTCCTTCTTTCTTCCCGATGTTACATTTGTGCACTACTTTTCACATAAATTCGGTTTTTGTCAATTTTTGCATTGCTTATGCTTTGTTCATTGATAATGCCTTGTCTATCATCTTTTGTGCCACTACCCCCGAGGTCCGTTTTGTTTTGTTTTTCTTGTGTGCAGGGTATTTGCAATAGGGATGGTGCGCTTTTAGATGAAGCCAGTTTTCCGGTGGATGGTCCACAGTTCACTGATTTCTTCAAGCATTTCTGGATCTGACTCATGACCACTTCCGCACTGTCGCCGAACTCCAATCGCCTAAGTTTTTCTTATTCGCACAACATGAGGACATGTTGTTATTTAAGTGTGGGGAGGGATTGGTTGTACTTACAAAATGTGCTTAATTTATTATGCTTACCACCATTCTTAAAAAATTCAAAATTTTTTCAATTTTTGATTAAAAACATCCGTCCCGAGCATGATTTTATTTTGGCTTACTTACTTGTTATATTCCCATACTTGTGCTGGTTGACTAGTATTTTTGCATAGACCTTTGATAAATAAGCCTTTGCTCGAATTATTTTCACGTAAGCCTCTTCGATGACGAGCTGAACTTAGGTGTCCTGTACTTTCCCTGTGTAGTGATTTTTCCATCTGAGCCATTATATCATGTGCTTATTTCTTGTCTATAATTATTTTTGCCATGTTATATTCCCCCGTGTTCCCCGTGATACTGCCATGTTTTTCAAGTGGTGCAGGTATATTTTTAGCTGTTCTTGTTAAGCTGGCCTTGGAAGTGAATCTGGAGAGGAATACCTATGACATCTCGTGCCTCGGAAACGCGGATCGATTATCTATCCTTCTTCAGCCTATCTTCATATCATTACCAAATCAGCTAAGTTCTTTTATCTTTTCTTTAATTCTGCACAACATGAGGACATGTTGTAATTTAAGTGTGGGGGAGGGGAATAGTTTTATGTATCTACATTCATTTGCCATACTACTATATTTTATGAAAGTGCTAAATTTTAAAAATTTTGTTTGTTTTGTCCCAAGTGAGCAAAGGCATATCTTTATTTGAGTTCTTATATCATTGGTGCGTTATTTTGCATATTTAGTAAATTTAGATGTTTCACCCAACACTATTTTTCACGTGCCATAGTAAATGATGAGCTATATTTTAAAGCTATGCCCATTTGATTAGAGATTTTTGATGATTATCGTGATGATTCTTTGCTTGCATACTTAATTTTGAAAATTTTAATAAGTTGTGTTTAGAATTAAAGTATGACATAATGTGAATATCCAAGGTTTGAATGTGATAGGAGGGATATAATTTAAGGTTTGTATACCACTCTAAGATGAATAGTATGAATAAAATATGTATATGTCGGAAGTAGTGCCGATGATTTGAGTGCGGTAGGCATTATCACTTTAAATGTCCTATACCACTATGAGGTTAATAGCTCCCGATCGCCTCGATGATAGTAGTCCAAACCAGGTGTTATCACTAAACGCCCTATTGCTGGGAATGAGGCATATGCTATACGTGTGTAATTAAGAGAACTTTAAGAAAAATTAGCAATAGTATTGTGAAAAGATGGTTGAAAACCGTAGTTATCTTCTAACTATCCCTAGTATAAACTGAATGATAAGTTGTGGATTATCCTCCTGAGTATGTCGTAAAGGTTTTAAATACCTCTATCATTCTTTTCAATATGTATGTTTTGTGAGGTGCATGTTATAATCGTTTTATATTTTCGATCTAAATGGGATGTTGGCTAGTTTTGCTTGAATCAATTTCAAGTGTGGATTTAGTGGAAATTTGTTATGGCTATGCACACACACTTGGGTGAACCTCCAAACCATGAATATGCTTTATGGTTGCATAAATGTTTATAAGTCTCGAGTCTTGATTTTGTTTTGTCTTGCTCGGGACGAGCAAGGTTTAAGTGTGGGGGAGTTGTTAAGGGTGATTTTATACGTTTTATAAGGATATATTTTATATCAATTTTCCCCATATGTGGATGTTTTTCATAGAAATCGAGCTTTATATTGAAATATTGAGCAAATGAGTTTTGGAAGTATTAAAGTGCAAAATCGAGCTAATTATGTGATTTTATTGGATAAATATCTTTAGATGTAAGATGTTACATTTTGCATGTTTTTATCGTGATGTAGGTACGCTTGCATGAGGAGAAAGGAGCTTAAAAGATGTTCAAGTGATGATTTGCATGGAAGGAAAGAGATAGAGATGAAGTTGGAATGAAGATCAAGATGAATTTGGAAGAAAGAGTGGACTGGCGTCCAGGAGAAGAAAGTTGAACAGAGAGTTTGGACGCTGAGTGAACGAAGCGCCCGCTCTAGAAGGCCCAAGCTTCGACGAAGCGCCCGCCCACCGCCATTGCGCACCGCCGCCAAAAGTCTATAAATACAGCGTGATTTCTACCCTAATGGAGATATAATTCGATCCTCTGACACACAAACATTAGAGAGGAGTTTTAGCGCCCCAAATTTCTTTTGGGAGGTGGGGTGGCGGTTAGATTAGGTTTTATTTTCGTTTTGTTTTTTCTGCTCTTGTTCGTCCATGTCGATGGCCTTCAAGCCGTGAACCTGGAGCATCCATGGTTACTTTTCAGCAGCTGCTTTTGATTTCTCTCTTGGATAATCTTGTGAGTGATTTTATTTAGAGTTTGTATCTTTCCTTTGTTTATTTGTTTATGCAATCGATATCGAAAGATGTATTGCTATTTGATGTTTACCGTGATGATGAAAATCGTGTAAACCTTAGATCACCATAGAAATATTAGACTTTTAACCTTGACATAACGGAAGTTGATAGGTAAGATCTCTAGGTTGTTGAATCTAATAAATCTTGCACCTTGTTTTGAGAGCGTTAATCTCTATAGATCGGAAGATGATGAGATTGATAGACGGATTACTTACTTGAAGTAGAATTCATACCTTTGATTAGGTGAACCACAACTTTGATTGAATCATCATAAGATAATCTAGGAAGAATTAAGGGTCATGGGATGGTGGATCATGTTTGTTCTATGTTGATTTGCTTCATCATGAGTTAGTTTTATTGTTTTCTTAGTTGTAGTTTTATTTTATTTGCTTTTGTTCGCAAACGATATTTTTCTGGCTTTGACCGACAATCCCTCATTCAGCTTTATTTTCTCGCTTTAGTTTAGGTTTAGAATAATCAGTATCAACCTTAGAGAATTAATTGAACTAGATACCCGATTCCCCTGATCGACTCCGTATTAATCGCTATACTACGATCCCTACACTTTGGGAATACCGGATTTATAAAATTTATTACTTGTTTGCTTTGTTAGATAAAATCCTGTGACATGATTATACCCCGCTTATACCTCATTTTATAAGTTTACGGAGACATTTGTTTGTATTTTGATGTATTTTACACCTTGGTTATCATTTTGAGACATAAGACTAAAAGTCCGAAATCTCATTATTTTTTGGTGTTTTAATACACTCTCGGTCACCCTAGTGTCCTCGTAGGGATTACGTGTGGTATTTGTTGTGATTTTTTTACAGGACTTAGGTGTTCTAGATGTCCGAAAGGCGAGATAGGAGGATTGGACCGTGTGCACGAAGCTTAAACGTTCAAACGGATCAAAACGCGGCCTGGTACTACAACCATACTTTCAATTTATCTGCATTTTGATCCACCTTAGAAGCATTTTCTGGGTTGGACATCTACATGAAAGTTGTAGACAATTGAATCAGCTTTTCTACGCAACTTTAATCACTCGATTTGGAGGTCTACACACTAAGTTATGACCAATTTACTAAGGGTGTGTCAGCTAGGCGCGCGCCTGAGAAATGCTAGGCGCACGCCTGGTAGTTAAATTTGTCCAGAAAGTTTCAGTCTGTGTTTTCATCATGCTAGGCGTGCGCCTAGCAAAGCCTAGGCGCACGCCTAGCGTCCTGATCTGCCAAAACACTATAAAAACCCCTATTTTGGATCTAATACCTCCTCTCCTTCTTCCTAGATCATTTTTTCTGCACTTTTTCCAGCCTTTTCTTATATTAGATCAATTTTGTACATAGTTTAGCTTAAATTAGGCTTAGATCTTTGTAATCCATTGATTCTCAAAGATAGCTTGACGCGTTATTGACGGGAACTCATTCGGAGAACCGATTTTCGACGGCCTATATCTATTTGGTATTTCAATTTATTTCTTGTTCTTGCTTTCAAACTTGTTGAATGTTTGATTTCTTGTTATTTGCATAGCATAATGAGTAGGTAATCGTTTTATAGTTGAGTTATGTGAAAGTCTTTGAAATCAAACCTTAGATTGTTCTTGTGGTGTTCTTGATGTTTGATTTGATCATTCTTGATGTGTTTGTAGTCCTACAACTTATTCTTAATGACTTTTATTGAATTCGTGACTCGATAATCGTATTTCACGTATCTTCTTTACACATGTATTTTGCGAGAGGATAAGGGAACCGGGGTTCTAGGATCTTCCTGTAAAACCGACTGAGTTGTTCAGATTCGGTTTCGTGTGTGAGGTTTATATCATTGTTAATGAGCGTCTCATCGGGCGTAGACCGTGTTAGGTCAGTTAACTCCGGTCAGCGGACTGTTGAACCGGATATAGGAGTGTAGATTATTGAATTAATGTCTATTCTCGGAATTAGGAATCGACACCCTTCGAGTGACATCGAGGCGGACTGTTGAACCTGACAAGGAGGGTAGATTATTGAATTAATGTCTATTCTCGGAAATAGGAAACGACACCCTTCGAGTGACATCGAGACTTTTAGGTGAGTCAAGAACACCTCCGGATCGAGCTAGGGTTAGAAAGTATTTGGTTGGATCATAGCTCGGCTATCACTTTTATATAGTTTCAAATCTTTGTTTTGTGTATATTTAGTTTGTAGAACCGGTGACCTCGACAAATCACCACGCTCAATATTTGTGTTGACCTAAACTAGAACGAGACCGACTTTGGTACTCACCGCATTCCTCGGGATACGACCTTGACTCACCAATTCTAGGCTACGATTGACCCGGTACACCGCCGGTGAGATTGGACACTTAAAAGGCCGATCAAGCTTTTCGGCGCCGCTGCCGGGAATCGGGTTGATATCTTGTAAGTTAGTTGAGTTTTTAGGATTAGGTCGTTTTTCTTATTTGTTTTTTTTGTATAGTTTGTTTTATTTGTTGTTGTTGTGATCACACCATATACTTCGGTAGTGGTAGTGACAAAATACCGTGATTGTGTTCGTGTTGTTTTCCTGATTTGCAGTTAATGAATCCATATGGGGGAAAGTGAGTTCGTTGTTCTGTGCAATGGACTCATCGAACAAATCGTGGTGGTGGGGATTGAGCCCCGTGTTTCTCATATTTCATTTCAGGGGGTGCTCAATTCCTACGATTTTGGTAGGGAGAAGTAACGGTTTGCTCTCCTTTGATATAGCTATCCTTGACCTAGTTGGGGGTAGAGAGTCGAGCTGAGGACTTCAAACTCAGAATGTGTTATTATTGCTTTTCTTTCCCCTCGTGTTTCACTGTATTTCTTTAGTTTTTATTATGATACTTCGGGCAAGTTTTGTTGTTTTATAACCCAAGAAGTTTGTTTTGGGGGTTCTAGTGTGGTGTTTTTGGCTTTGATGAGTTCTCGTAATCCGGTAGTTTCATTGTGTTATACTCCATCCTTGTACACCTTTGGTGTTGGTTGTGTATATTTTATAAGTACAGGTACCCTGGGAGTTCATTTTACGGATCGTACTCGCGCCTTTTTCCGGTTGTAAGCTAACTTTTCTACCCTCATCATTTGTGTTTCGTTTTAAAGTAGGGGGTGGTTGGTTTAACTTCAATGCTTTGTCTTCATGTGGAACGAGTTATACTTAGTGATTGTTATTCCTTTAGTGTTAAATGAGCGGTTTTCAAAAATTTAGATGCATTTGACATTAGTTTTGATACATTGAGCCTTAAGTATTGTTTTAAACATATAGTGATTATTTGAATGCATTTCATTTGAGTTGGGATCTTGTATTGAGATCGAATAGTTGTATCACGTTATCTTCGACTTCACTAATCACCTTGACTAGTGAACGATTATGGTAGTTATTAATGACCCGGTTACCTAGAACTTATATTAGTAACTTCAAGGCAAAATAGAAAGGTCGTTGTTGTTAGGTACGGGATGACGGTTTTGGCATTTATTTTGACCCGATCAGAGCCAAAAGGCCAACCTAAACGATTAATCCACTCTTACCCCTCTAAGCCTCTTATTGGGTGGTTAGACCGCCACCCGAACTAGCTTTTCGTGTTACTAACCCGTGAAAATCGATGTCCCTAACATTATTTCGGTCTACATATCCTTGACTACCTTGCAATTGAGCTTGTCTGTTCCGCACATTTTTACGATGTTGCGAGGTTTTGTTGAGACGTAAGTAATGGTATGGAGTCGGGATTTACGAGTTATTCGGAATGAGGAGTGTAACAATGTGTAGGTTCCAGTTTTGTTCGGAATTTTGATGTATATAAGAAAAGAAAAAAAAGAGAATAAAAACAGAGTGTATGTAATTATAGTTTGTTATAAGTCCAAAAATGGACTATGGTACTATAGTTTTGTTGAGTAGAAGAAAAGAAAGAAAAAGTTGAAGTTAGGGTTTGATTCCAAGTTGTAAATAGTCGGAAAGATTGAAGACGAATTGATAGCCGAGTTTTGTAGTCATATTTCAATTAAAGCTCTTTTGCACCTTCTTTTTTCGCTTTTATCGTAAATACCTTTTGAAGCCCGAACCCTGGCCTAACGATATAACCCTTCAAGTCCTGCTTTCGACCGTTTTAGACTTTGATTGACCTCGATTAGTGGAGATGTTTACGACGTATAAGCCTATGGTGTAACCTCAAGACATTAAACGTCTATAATCTAAACCGGTCGTTGGTGATAAATGTTGAAGAAGCTATACACACACACACATTCTTTTCTCAATTATGCATTTGTGTCAATTACTTGTGTTTTACCATTTCAATTCTTATAGACTGGATGTATGATTTCAATGTTGACTCCATCTTTATTTTTGAATCGCTCATCTTTGCTCGAGGGCGAGCAAACGCTAAGTAGGGGGTAGTTGATGAGAGTCGAATTGGCTATCATTTACTATGTGATTATACCTGCTTTATATGTTTATGGAGACATTTGTTTGTATTTTGATGTATTTTACACCTTGGTTATCATTTTGAGACATATGACTAAAAGTCCGAAATCTCATTATTTTTCGGTGTTTTAATACACTCGGTCACCCTAGTGTCTCGTAGGGATTACATGTGGTATTTGTTGTGATTTTGTACCGGACTTAGGTGTTCGAGATGTCCGGAAGGCGAGATACGAGGATTGGAACGCAGTGCCCGAAGCTTAAACGCTCAATCGGATCAAAACGCGTGGTACTACAACCGTACCTTCCATTGATATGCATTTTGATCCACCTTAGAGGCATTTTATGGGCTGGACATCTTCATTAAAGTTGTAGACAATTGAATCAAATTTCCAACGCAACTTTAATCACTCGATTTGGAGGGTCACACACAAAGTTATGGCCAATTTACTACGGGTGTGTCAGCTAGGCGCGTTGCCTGGAAATGCTAGCGCACGCGGATTAAATTGGTCCAAAAGTTTCAACAGTGTTTTCATCATGCTAGGCGTGGCGTTTAGCAAAGCCTAAGCGCAAGCCTAGCGTCCCGATTTGCCAAAACTCTATAAAAACCCCCATTTTGGATCTAATACCTCATCTCCTTCTTCCTAGATCGTTTTTCCGCTTTTTTCCAAATTTTTCTTAGATTAGATCAATTTTGTACATAGTTTAGCTTAAATTAGGCTTAGATCTTTGTAATCCTTTGATTCTCAAGATAGTTTGACGCCAGCGTTATTGACGGGAACTCTTCGGAGAATGGATTTTACTGCCTATATCTATTTGGTATTTCAATTTATTTCTTGTTCTTGCTTTCAATATTGTTGAATGTTTGATTTCTTGTTGATTTCTTGTTATTTACATAGCATAATGAGTAGGTAATCGTTTTATAGTCGAGTTATGTGAAAGTCTTTGAAATCGAACCTAAGATTGTTCTTGTGGTGTTCTTGATGTTTGATTTGATCATTCTTGATGTGTTTGTAGTCCTAGAACTTATTCTTAATGACTTTTATTGAATTCGCTACTCGATAATCATATTTCACGTATCTTCTTTACACATGTATTTTGCGAGAGAATACGTGAACCGGGGTTCTAGGATCACCCTGTAAAACCAACTGAGTTGTTCAGATTCGGTTTAGTGTGTGAGGTTTATATCATTGTTAATGAGCGTCTCATCGGGCGTAGACCGTGTTAGGTCAGTTAAATCCGGTCAGCGGACTGTTGAACCTGACATAATAGTGTAGATTATTGAATTAATGTCTATTCTCGGAATTAGGAATCGACACCTTCGAGTGACATCGAGGCGGACTGTTGAACCTGACAAGGAGGGTAGATTATTGAATTAATGTCTATTCTCAGAAATAGGAAACGACACCCTTCGAGTGACATCGAGACGTTTAGGTGAGTCAATAACACCTCCGGATCGAGCTAGGGTTCGAAAGTAGTTGGTTGGATCATAGCTCGGCTATCTCTTTTATATAGTTTCAAATCTTTGTTTTCTGTATATTTAGTTTGTAGAACCGGTGACCTGACAAATCACCACGTTCAATATTTGTGTTGACCTAAACTTGGAACGAGACCGACTTTGGTACTCGACCAGATTCCCTATGGGATACGACCTTGACTCATCAATTCTAGGCTACGATTGACCCGATACGCTGCCGGTGAGATTGGACACTTAGAAAAGGCCGATCACCAACACACTGCTGATTGCAAATGCAAGGGTGATTCGAATATCAGATTTCAAATACGTGCCTAATGTAATGTCTTTTTTTTAAAAAAAATTTCTATTCTTTTTGTTGTATTTATTCATTCTCATTAATCTAGCATAACTAACAATATGACATGGCAGGTGAAATATTTTCGCATAGTCGGTCTTATTGAAAGTATAATTACTGATAACATGTTCCACGAGTCGTGTGGGGAATGTTAAACGGAGTTATATGAGTGCAATGGAAATAATATGTGTTTTACATGCAATAACTTTGTCCCCTCCGTCGTGCGATAAATCAACATTTTCTACTCTCACTATACTCTATACTATAACAATATTTATTACATACTGCTTTTATGTAGATATCGCGTTCAAACACGATAACCGATGTAATCGGTCCTTTGACAATATGCTTGACTGGTGAGGAGGTGCCGAGTTTATTCTCCACTCTACACCTTCGTCCATACGAGAAAAATATGAAAACGGTGATTTAAGCAGCTTGTTTCATTAAATTACTTTTCAAATTATAAGTTTATCTTTGTATAAATAATAAAATTAAAATCTATATGGATGATGTGACGATGGACATCGACGTTTTGAGCCATGAATACAAAGATTATTGGAAACTTCATACACATTCGCTCTACACGCCCAACAACGTCATATTCTCTGCACTCACCGTAAAAGCGCATTTGTGCCGAAAGTGGATTGGGGTAAAGCCTATACTCATACTTTGAACGCATTCAAGGAAAAAACCGTATAAAACGTGAAAAGTTTTTTAATATTATTATTGTTATTGATTTAATGGAATTATACCTTTTTAACTCCTTATAGTTCCTCAACTCTTAATTTCAGGTCGTGCTTTAATTTGAATGGCTTGGCGGATGCTGACAAGATTAAACACTGTCGTTGTTTCATTTACGTTTTGCCGTGGAAACATATGAACAATACAAGACATTTCATTTTTCTTTTTTATCGCCGCTTAATGATTGCAGTGTGTCACATTATTCACTATGCTATCTTTTTATCTTATATAATCTAAACGTCCCGTGAATGTGCACAAGTTATTGGCTAGTGTATATCATACTTTGTAGTAACTTATTAAATTTGCATCCATTTTCGTCGTCCATCTTTCGCGACGTTTTTTTATTTTCTCCTTTTAACATAAAACGGCGTCGTTCAACCTTGTTTGTTCCTCGCTTTTGCTTGCCACCTCCTATTGTTACACGTATATATTTCCTTGTAGGCCTCTTATCATATATCATTGCCACGCTTCATGATACATCTCACGCGTGGAGTACTTACCGCACCTACCTGGCTTGCATGAAAAACGTGGTACAACCGGGCCCGGATAATTATCTTCCTCATCTTCTCCGACTTTCTCCGTGTTGCGATCCATTTTCACATTATTCAATCAACTGATTAATCCATTTCTGCTTCTTTCTAAATCACTGATTTCCTAATGGATGCCGCAAGAAAAGTGAAGAAAGGTGCTACCGGAAGAAAGGCTAGTGGTCCAAAGAAGTTCAGGCCGTTGTTCGGTAAAGCAATGCCCGGTTGGTAGTAGAATTGGTCGGGTTTTGAAGAAGGCCGGTCGGCGTGTTGATCCGTGCTCCGATTTACTTGGCCGCCCGTTTCGAGTATCTCGATGCCGAGGTAAATCTTTGTTCTCGCCCTTCGGATATTTGATTTTGTTTTTTTTCAAATTTCCGTATAATTTATTGCTATTTCATATCGTGATATTTTACTTGACCATTGCATTTGTTTAAGCAAATAGATTGGGCCGATTCTTATGTATCTAGGTCATTGTTCGGTTGATTTCTTTGTTCATGTGCTCGGATTTCTTTCCTCTCTTCCTGTTCTCTTTTTTTTCTCTATTGATTGAAGATACCTTTTAACCTCGCTTGGATTTATACACTACTGATGTTTTTCTTTTGCTTTCCATGTATGCAAGTTGTTTCCCATGTATGCAGTTCATGAGGCTTTGAGGAATTTAAATTGAAGTTGATGATTTCAAAGGGATACACATCTGCAAACGTCAAAATTTTAGTAGTGATGGATTCTGGTGAGTTGGTCCTTCGATTTGGTATAAAAATTGGAGCATTTTGTTTGGATTTCTTTGTTTTAATAGGGAACCATAACTTCTACGGGTAGTCTCTAAAAAAAAATCCTTTTTTGCTCACCAATTGTTTTTAGTTGGTGGATAGTTGATATTTTTATTACCTCTTTGGAGGTTATTGATTTGTTCCATTTCTGATTTTGCAGAACAATTTTCATGTGATCTATAACAACACTAGAAGAAATGAATGGAAGTTACCGAACATTTTTCTGCTAATCTTTGAGAAGACTGCACATTTCAGGCAATTCCGTTGTATGTTCTGTGTGCTTGACATTGATTCTTGATTTTCTGTGATGAAAATTATACATGATTCGATTTCTGAGATACCTTTGTGTGCTTATTAGTTGTCTTCTCTAATTCCAACATTTATGTTCTGAAAATTGTACAAGACACTTTTTTTCATGGATATTTTCTTGATAAATTCTAACTTATTAGCTCTTAATTGCAAGTTTATGGCTTTTTTTATCTAGATAATGTTAACAGAGGATAAGAGAAAATTTTAATTAGCAGAAACTGAAGTAGAAGACCTGAATGAGCTAATCAATGCCCTCATCGTCGTTCTATTATCTACTATTTCATTATGTTTCGACTGTTAATATGGTATTCTGCTGCCACTGCGAATCAGCGAATGGATGGTGAAAATGTATTCCGAATTCTTTGGTTCACTACCTTTGCATCTTGATTACTGAATGTGTCGCTTTTCCGTTGGTTTTTCCTCTATTGAAATAATGATATGCATAGGCTCTTAGTGAAATAGCGGCATCAGCCTGGTAAGAATTCAATCAAATGGACAGCAATCTGGTCCATGTAAGAAGGGCATCGAATTGTTTAAAGTCACATTACGAGTATTACTCTAAGGTCAGCATTACGAGTAAGCCCATCTTTGACTGCTCGCAAAGTCAAGTTACTTCCATTGCTTTTCATACTTGATCACATACATATTAGTATTTTTGAGTTCTATCATTAAGAGTCGTAATACTTCTCTTGTTGTGATAGTGGTCATTGCAAGAAAGTTTGGAAATATAATATGATGAGAAGATGTTTTTAAGTGCTGGGAATGAGAAAGGTTTGTCCTCGTTATTTTCCCTCTTTATTTTACCTTATTTTCCAAATAGTCATTTACATTAAAACGCTTAGGATTGAAAACAATATTGATGTGATCCATGCCACAACTGAGAAAGTTGAAGAAACTATATATGGATCCACTCTCACCATATGATCCCATCCAAGAAATCCCACCAGTGGCATTCATAGAGCCTGATTCTAAGATACTACAATACAATGTGCAATGCGACTCATTCTTACATACTTATTACGTCCTCAATGTGATACTAATTCCCTCTTACCTCAACACAATGCATGGGTTGACGTAACAGTGACCCTTGGAAATTTGCATTAGCAGTTTGCCTACATGGCTTGCCCACAGTGCCAATGCAAAACTGAAGCATTACGTCATGAGGATTTCCCTTAGCACATGCGAAAAAACTCAAGCAGCAATACCACGGTAATTGAATTACGCATTCTGCATTCCTATTCCCATCTATTTATATACTAATATGTTACCGACTAAACGCTTGTAAGGTATTCGTGACAAATGTCCTGACGATCGTGAATAATCACAACAACATTCTTTGACAAAACCACGAGGCTCTACTCCATCGTGATTGGCATCGAATTGCAAAACCTGGATGATAAGTGCATCAATAATCGTAGTTAAAAAAATGGATGAATTAAATTGATCTTACCAACATTTCATATTTTATAGGCAATTGTCAAACTTATTTGTAACAATCAAGATTGGTTAAAATCTCAAAGATAATTGGCCGAGATACCGGTAGCGTAAAGACAAGAAAGAAGTATACAGACAAAATTACAAGGTTCGCCGTCCAGTAAATGGTTTATGAAAAACTTGAGCTACCGCCCCCGTAAGTTCTCGCCATTTCATTAGGTACGACAGTAAAAAGTTCATACCATTTTCACATAATTTTGTTCCAACTCTAAATTTCAATGCACATATTGGACTAACAACTATTGAAATTGTTACTAGCTCCTTCCGATGGCTTCCATGAGCAAACTCTCGTTAGTTGTTATGACAATGTTGTTGATGATGAGATGGAAATTGAATCCACTAAAGGCTGAAACAAGATCCCTTAGTGATGCAAACCGCAAGTCCTCTTAAAAATTGAAGCTAAAAATTAATTAGCCCAGCTTATAAGTGCTCCTTTGTATTAATGCTTTTGGCTGTACTATGCCAAAGCAATTGGCTTAGAAACAAATACACCTACATAATGCATATTTTTAATAACTTATCCAAATGCACATTGTACAACTTCTTACCCAAATACATATTGTAGAATATTATGTCAGAATGTTGAATGTTATGCGATTGTACAATACTTGCAAGATTTTTATTTTTTTCTTCTCACCCACATCCATCCTCACCGCTTTTAACTTTTAACACAAACTTTCTTACCTAATATAACTAACAATATAAAGGGCAAACATCGCATGGAAAGACGGTTGTTCCTACTAGTATATATATATATATATAATGATCAGAATAACAAAAATTCGATATATTATATCAATTGTTATGATATATATATATATAATTATTAGAACTAAATAATTTATTCTTAATAACTGTTTGTACGTCGGAAGAAGCAATCTGTTTATTTTTTCCTTTTCAAGTTGTTTTGTATGTCGTAAAATCGTAATCACCATTTTATGGTTTGTTTGAACATTTTATGGTTTTTGAAATTGAAGATTTTATGGTTTTTTAATTGATCATCTTTGCATTTCGAAAAAACTTATTTAAGCATGTGAATGGCAAAAACAATTAACACAAGTACATCATTTATCTTTCTAAATAATATCATTTAACTGAATACATACTTTTAATGTAAATTGATAATCAGAATGAATGACGCCAAAGAGATCGCCGCCACTGTTTTTCGGGTCATTTTTTGTTGTTGAAAATTGCACATTTATTGTACGTTAGGATGAATTGTCTTTTTTGTTTTGTTTTGTTCTTTTCCAGTTGTTTTTTTTACTGTCATAATCACTTTTTGATTTAGTTTGTTTAAACTTTTCAATTGTGTTTTTCCCTTTTTTTTAATGGAATGGTATGGCAGATTGGCAGGGTATATAAAATATATTAAATAAAAAAGAAACTTTCATTAAATTTAAAAACTATGATAAATTTGTAATGAGATACAACCAAATGACAAATATGTATATATAAAGAAAAATGTATACCACTTAAAGTATACCAAAAAAATAAAATTGTATACTTTTGACGTAAAACACAAAGTCACAAACCGATAAACATAAACTTAATTTTTTTTCCGGGGTTTTTCTTATGTCATACTCACTTTTTTATATATTATTATTTAGTTTGTTTTACTTTAAGCATTACTAGTAGGTGTTCTTTATTTATAAATATTGTGTAAATTCTTTGCGATGTAAAGCTTGTACTCTTTAAGTTTTTTTAATAAAATATCCGGCTTCGACCAAAAAATTAACTATCTTTGTACTTATCCATGATGAATGAGAATATGTCTTTAGAAGACAGGGAGATAAAATAGAATACAACAATATATCAAACATAGACTTTATGTTGCCTATTATTATTATTATTATTATTTTCCTAATATACCACTTAAAGAATACAACAATATATCAAACAAAGACGTTATGTTGCTTATTATTATTTTTTTCTTTTCTAAAAACATACACTATTTGTACGTCAGGTGAGACGTCAGGAGGAATACAGACAACCGTCAGTATTTGGAGGAACTAATAAATTCGTTTTGTGGAAATATAGGATTAAGGGATAAATTGATGTGAAGTCTTTGCTCGAATTGTATTGTCTTAGTGGCTTATTTGCGAAAAAGATAAAGTTGGAATTTTTTTAAAATGTTTTCTTTTGGGATCATGAGCAGGTTGCGAGGTGGAATAAATGGCTTTCTTCGAAAGTGAACCTTTTCATGTGGAAGGCAAGTCTCAATAGAATTCCCACAATTAAAGTTGAATCTTCTTCGTCGCGGTGTCCTTATACAGGATTCTTTTTGTCCGTTATGTTGCAAATTTGAAGAATCAGTCAATCATCTTTTGTTCGCATGCGATGTGACCTTTTTGATTTGGTCTCATATTCTAAATTGGTGCAAGATTGTTGGGCTAAATGTTTTTTTCTTTTCGTGATATGTTCTTTATGAATGTTGGGACTGCTCCCTCGAGTTTGACCTCACGACTTTGGTCAGCTCTTGTGGGGGTCACGGCATGGGTAATTTGGAATGAAAGAAATAAAGTCATCTTTAATTCTATCGTGTTAGACCCGGAGTTGCTATTCAGAGAGATTTAGATGTTGTCCTTTTTGGCTCTCTAATACAAATTGCCTTAGGAAGTTAGATTGGGATGAATGAAAGCGCTAATCCAAATTGGTTGCAGATCTTAAGCTTTGGGAGATCGCTTTTTTGTCATGAAGTTGGTCGAATGGATCATTGTTGAATTGGAAGTGCGTTGGATTAGAAGTGCAGCTTGGGCTTTGTCCCTTATTTTGCTTTGTTTTGTTTTAGTTCTCCTTTGGAAATGCTCTTTGATTGTTGATTGTAATGGTTGGATAGTCTCCATTGGATTTTTCCTTAATTCTCTGGTGTGTTTTTTATTAACATTTTTAAGATTCATTGATATATTGGAAAGTTTTCGACTTGTTCAAAAAAAAAACACATAAAAGAACTTTCATAACATTTAAAACCTATGATAAATTTTTATTGAGAATTGACCAAAATGACAAATACACTATTTTATTTTTTTAATTTTATTTTTGCCAAAAGAACACGTTCAAAATTTCTTGACCGAAAGAAAAAGCAATGCTACTTTAGAATTTATAGGAATGTCACATATTCGATTCGATCAGACACAATGTTTTTTAATAAAATCTTTCGTTTCGGAATAAAAAAAGTCATGAAGTTATGATTTTATGACTAAGATGTCAAAATTTTAAGATCTTACAAGCAACAAAACTACGCTGTTATTGTTTTATGTTTTTTATACTATTATTATTATTATTATTATTATTATTATTATTATTATTTATAATTTATTTATATGTATTGTCATTGTTAAAAGTATGTGGTTATGATTCTAGTGTTTCTCTTGAAAGTTGTAATGGATAGATGAGAACTTTATTATTCTAGAAATTAGATCTGACTTAGTGGTCAGTTTGTTTCACCGACATACAAAAGGAAAAAATATCACTATAATAGGGAGGAAACTCTTTTGAAAAGTTCAAACATTAGACTATAGACTATAAGAATAATCTCAGCAGTGCATCTCACATATTTATAAGGTTCAAAGGTGCTTCTTGTGTGCCATCCATCATACATGTGAAGAGTTATATACGTTGTGATTACACACACATCACACGTTTCATTCTATCTTTAAATCATATTGCTTGATCATTTCATCCGTCTACTTTACCTCAAAATCTCTTCACACAAGATTTTTAAAGAAAATACTTGCGCAGTGACTCTCCTACGGTGAAGACTCCCGCCAAAAATTACCCTTTCCTAAGGTGAGCAAATTGTCAAATTAAAGACAAAAACTGACGTGACATTTCTTCCATCAATATAACCAATTACTGTATTAGGACAAAAGTCCCAAATACATATATAACAATAAGAATTATTTTTATAATATTATTTCATTTTCTCCACAAGTTTCTAGAAGTCAAACAAATACAAGCATGGTTAGAACTACTTAAAGAAAGCAACATTGAAACATAAAAGGTGGGGATGGTATGATGGTGTGGGGTAGAGTTGGGTAACTGAATAGTGTAAGGTAGGAAAGTGTGGTGTGTGAGGTACAGAATGTGATTTACATTTATCCACTGTGTCCACCCACCCAAAAAAAAAAAAAAAATTATTACCTATATATATGTATATTTTGCATAATCGTGAAAAAAATTATTCTACTTAAAAATAATTACTTGAATTTTCGAAAAATATTTCTGAAAGAAACTCTACATTTTACCTACAGAAAAATATTTTATAATCGTGAAAAAATTATTCTACTTAGACAAAAATTACTGACTCGAAAATTATTTCTGGTCCGCCACTACCAGACAGAGGTTTGGGCAGGTCAGGCCAAGAGAGTGAGGATGTGATATGATGATGGGTGGTATTTGGGAAGGGTTTGTGAGTCAGACGATGGTGAGATGGGGTGATGTAGGCAAGATGGAATAGGGTAAGGTAGGCTATGGGGTATGGCGGGTGGTGAGCAAATTGAAGGTAGGGTGGTTGTGGGGGTAAGGTGGGTGTGAAGTTAGGTATGTGGGTGGTGGAAGTCGGGTAGGCTAAGGTGGGTGAAGAAGTAGGGTTTAATGGGGTGATGATATCTTGAATAATAGGTGAAGAAAAATGAGGTAGGATTGGGTGTGGTAGAATTATGTATGATGGGGGTAAAATTAGGGTATGGTAAGGTGGGTGATAGGGAAGGACTAACCATACCTCTTCCACCCTACCCCCTACGACACCTACCCTACTACTCTACCTTATACATCATACCCTACTCTACCGGCCTAATCTATCCCTCATCACTGTTCATCATTTGTTGTGTCATTTATCAAGCAATTCATTATATTTTATTCTTTCACGTTTCGAACAAACGAATGTAATGAGTTCATTCTATTCGGTTAATTCGATACCTACGAAATTAACTTGAACATTAGTGTAATGATTATACATACCATATTATCTTTAAATTTTTATCAATGTTTTTTTTTTTTTTTTTTTTTTTTTTTTGAGGTAGATTGGTCACAAGTTTCAGATAGTGTGTATCTATCCACCGCTGACATTGGCATGTTATGGCCACATGGAGATCGTGTCACATTTTAATATTCTATCCATTACATCAATCTAAGTAACAGAGATATTAATTTATCTGATTCGTGATTTTTTTTTAGTAATGAGTATGAACATAAACTTAAGCAAACATATACCCTGCACAAAAGAAATGTATCTATAGCAAAATGCAGCAAGTATTTGGAATTTTTTTTTATAATACAACTGTCGTATAAACGTCAGATCAAATAACATACACATTACAACTATTCATTTTAATATCTTATACACGATAAAAAGTGTACACCATAAAATCTCTCTTACATTTGTTTGGGGCTAAAGAAGCGACATTCTTTTGGTGTGAAGTATATGACAAGTTTAAGAAAAAATCTCTTGGTTAATCTAAAATACCTTGTAGTACGATTTTTCTGTTGAATTTAATCTAAAATGCCTTGTAGTACAATTTTTCTGTTGATTTTTTTTTTGGTATCGATGCATGAGTTAAGAAACCTAGGAAGTGTGTGTGTGTGTGTGGGGTGGGGGGGTTAATAGCCAACCCACCTTTGTCTATCCTACACATCCTTAATTCCCTACCTACCACCCACCTTATCCATACCCTTCCGCACCCTACTTCTCCACTTACTATATATATGTACCTCACCGATTTCTAACCTACCTCACCACCCCAACCAACCCCACCACTCACATACGCAACCCAACTCCCCCTGGCGGACTAACTTTTTTTTTCAATGATGTAAATATTTAACACACTAAATAATTTTTTTCACTGGTCCAAATATTTTCTATAGGTAAACGCGCAGAAAGATTTTTATTTTTAATGGTCCGTGAACCACCCTTAGTAGGCTTTAGATCCGCCTTGCCAACCCCCCACTTTACACCGCCCCACCGCACACCTTATATCGTCCACCGTACTCATACCCAACATTACCATATATATCGTGGCGCACACACTCTATTCTCACCATCCATCACCATACCTTATCACACCTCACTCCATCCACCCTCACCTACCTCACCACACCGTCATATCGTTTCTTACGTACCTTACCCCATCAAGACGTCTAAATCCTCACGGGGTGCCTCATGCGGTGTTTGGATGGTGGATATCTCACGTATTTAAGGTGTGTGGTGATTATATTCCGGGTGGTGGTGTGGAGAGTTAGAATGGAGAGAGCTTTGGCTTGCAAATATAAAGGTGTATTTTATCTATATCCTTTTTAGTTTACAATGACCACCCCTTTTATGAGATGGGTAACTTAGGAACAAGTAATCTATTGGGATATTTTACTAATAGCTTACAGTCTTACTTAGATACTAAGCAAGATTTAAATATCTAAGTTACAAGTGGGAAAAGATCTCGACCAATCCGCGGCCATCTCCGAGGTCGCAGCGAGCAAGCCCTCTTTGGCCTCGCCCCCACGCGACCCTCTTGACTTGCTTGGACGAGATTCACAGAGGATCGCTACTTGCCTGGGACCGCAAATGTTTTGGTCGTGAGGTGAGACACTGATGGCAGCCCCTTTGCGATCTCTCTTGTCATTCGGAGGGTGGCCACTGGGGGTGATTCCTACTTGTTGAGGTGGTGGAATTATTTTTACCCATCAATGGCCCCTACTCCGTGCTTTAATGATATTCCCCGAGGATATGAAGGATGGAGTAATTATCAACCTTTATGACCTCATCGTCTGATGCGACTTGTTCGCCAAGAGCCGTGCTTTCAAAACACGCGACCTCAAAGCAACTCCGGGTCTATTTTTGCGACCTTGTCGCCCCGATGCGACTTGTTCGCTAAGAGCCGTGCTTTCAAAACATGCGACCTCAAAGCAACTCGGGTCTATTTTTGCGACCTTGTCGCCTGATGCGACTTGTTCGCTAAGAGCCGTGCTTTCAAAACATGCGACCTCAAAGCAACTCTGGGTCTATTTTTGCGACCTTGTCGCCTGACGCGACTTGTTCGCTAAGAGCGTGCTTTCAAAACATGCGACCTCAAAGCAACTTCTGGTTCATTTTTTGCGACCTTGTCGCATGATGCGACTTGTTCGCTAAGAGCCGTGCTTTCAAAACATGCGACCTCAAAGCAACTCGGGTCTATTTTTTGCGACCTTGTCTGCCTCGACGCGACTTGTTCGCCAAGAGCCGTGCTTTCAAAACATGCGACCTCAAAGCAACTCTGGTCTATTTTTGCGGGCGAGGCCGTCAATCGCGCCGACGCCACCTCCAGGTCTTTTCTCATGGAGTGATGCGGTCGCTTCAAAGAATCGCCAGGTAGTTGTGCGCGGGTATTGATGGGGACGCCAGATTTCAAATCGATAACCGCCGCTTCTAATCTGAACCGTTGGATGAGCGTTCCCAACCGCTCGATCGTGGCCCCCTTGCCTATATAAAGCTTTCGCTTTCACCCTTCACACTTTTAGTGTTTCTTATTTTCTCCGTTGTTTGTTGTTTTAGAATTCTCAAGTTTCGCGTGGCTTTGAAGGTTCATACATGGCGTTCTGCGGTGGTTCTAGATTTCACGGCGTTCTTTTGAAGATTCCGCCACCTCTTTGAGTATTTCCGAAGCTTTCACGCGGTTTTCCAATCTTTCTCAAGAAATCGTAAGAAATCCTTCTTGTTAACTCGCTTATTCATCCATCCCCGCCTTGTTTTTCCATACATATCAATTTTGTCATTCTTTTGCAACGGAGATGCAACATCGCTTGTTTTCGATTAAAGACGGGATTTTTCCTGGGGAGGGATTATAGCTTTCAGGGGAAAATTGGGGTTTCACCCGCTTCCCTCGCCATCCTCTGTAATTTTATTTGCGATCTCTTGTAAAACGGAGGAGGCGGTATTGAAGTGGGTGCGATCACCTTCCGGCTAATTTATTATTATACCAGTCCGAAAGCTCCACCTTTTCCTCCCTTGTTTTTGCAGGATGTCGGGAATGACTATTCGCGACGACTTTACGGAAAGAGAGATTTACGATTATGCCGAGGATGACCCGCACTATCTGCTTCGCCTCGATTAGCGATCTGTTGGGACGAGGTTGAAGTGGAAAGTAGTCGCCAGCAGATATTGGCGAGATTATTACGATAGGTCGCTCATATGGATGTCGACCCTTTGAGTTGGAGGCCTTCATCTCGCTCGAAATCCGCCGCGCCGAGTGAGCCTTAAGGAGAAGCGCGCGGGCTCAAAAGTCTCCAGCGGCTTCGTGGAAATTTGAAGAAATCGCTTCCGATCGAAGGACAAATCTGCGGTCCCGAAGTACTAGCGGCGCTCCCGACCATGACGAAGCTTATGTTCAGGACGCCGCAGTTCATGAGTTAATGGGGTCCAGTGAGGACGAAAATGCGGAATTGCCCAGGAAGGATATCTGGATGCCTGCGAAAAAGCAGAAGAAAAGGAAAACTGCGAGCCAAACCATGACAGTTGGTGAGGCCGCCGCGGCCGATTCCCAGCAGAAGAGCTCTCGTCCTAACAATCCCGAAGCTATGCGAGAGTTTGCGATCGTGGCGGCGTATGAGAAGGACGTTGATAAGAAATGGTCCCGATCGTAAAAGAGCAGCGATCTCAACAGGACCATTAATCGTATATTCGGAATCGACACCAGCGTGTATCGGTTTTCTTTTCTCGATTATGGGAAGGAGTCCGATAAATTTAAACCCGGGACCATAAGGATTATGTAGGGCGCGTCGCCGCTCCGAGGACACCCTTTATCCTCCATTTCCATCATTTGTGTGCGGGTCGAGGCGCCTTTCGATCCTTTCTTTGTGAAGATCTGTAAGGAGATGGAAGCGCTTCCTCCGATTTTGCCGCCGGGGCTATTATCCAGCTTGATGGCCTTCATCGTTATGTGCGGATTCTCAAGATCGAGCCGACGTTGACTTTATTGGGGCAATTTTATTCCTTCCGTGGGACGCCTATTCTGGTCAAGTTTCTCGAGGTCAGACTCTCGCTTACTATTCTCGCTTCCCAATAAGTTTCACAAATGGGGGCGTGGTACCGAAAGTTGAGTCGAAGGTAGGGTGGCCTTTTCTGAGGCAGAGTTCGTGGAGTCAAATCCACGCTTATACTTTGACCCCACAGCAGAGTGAGCGCGCTACGTAGCGGGGTGATGGACGTTGATTGGGATCGGACGGGCGGCGCCATCTCGGAGAAATGTTTCTCGGGTTGATCTTCTTGATCTCGCCGAGCCCTTTGTATGCATGGCGGGCCTGGTGGGCGAGAGGAATGCCGTGCCCATGGTACGAATGGGTCCTGAGCCGCGATCCGGACTGGATTGGGGTTGTCATATCAACAAATGTTTCCCTCCGAGTGTTTGGAATGTGGGGCGATCCTATACTTAGGCCGCTTTGTAACTTTCTTTGTCCACTTGTATTTATTTGTAAATGCTCATTTTGTTTTCCTGGTTCTAAACCGCTCTCTTTTGTAGGTATGGATCCAAATGCTCGCAGGCTCACCGAAACAAGCTTAATGCGAGGCAGATAAAGCGGCGGTGCTCTCAACAGAGGCTTTGAAGAAAGCTCTCAGGATGGTGCCCAATCGTGAACGCTCGATTGTCGAAGAGACACATAACCCGGAAGTCGCGACCTCTTCTCCGCCTCTTGTTGCGACTTCCTTCACGCCGTTGTTGGGGCCAGCAGGCGGTGGTGCCTCAAAAAGACTCATCCCCTACTAAAAAGAGTCGCACGGCCTGGCGACCTCAACCAGAGAAGGCGAAGGATGATCGCCAACCCAAACGGTCCGCTCCACCCGGCGCATCTTGAAGAGGTTGAAACTCTGTGGAGAAGAGCGCACCACCGAGACGCAGCCGCAAAGGACTTTGCCCCGAGGCTACTCGGGAAAGAGGCCCTCGTGGTTGGATCCGAGCTTTACCAGGATCTTGACCTATCCAAAGCTCGGGTTGGTGAAGCAATTGTCGACGTGATTCCTCTTGGGCCGATCCTCTCGGTTATCCCGATCATGTTCAAGTGGAGATTGGCGGGGGCATATTAGCCCGCTTGCGGCTCAAGACGACTCTCCGCCTCAAGATGAGATTCTTTCAAATCGAGATTTGAGCGCCGATTTGGGATTGCGGCTTCTCCGTAAGACCAGCTTTTTTTTTTTTTTTTTTTTTTTTTTAATCATCCCTCGCTTTCCACATTTCGGTGCTCGCTTAAACAAGGTACTTGAGGTCTGCCGAGAGGCGCGATGCAGAGGTGAGGAAAGACGGCGCAGCCGGGAGCGACCGATAAAGCGAGGTTACCGCCGAAAGAAAGCTAAACATGCGACGTCAAGTAGATGGAGAAGATGAAGGCAATCATGGAGGAGCACTCTAGATTGGATGTCGAGATCAATGAGAAAGTTGCATCTTTGACAAAGGATTACGCGGGGCGCAGGAGGAGATCGCCGCGTTGAGGTCAAGCTTCTTTGGCGAGACGGCCGCCAAAGAGGTCGCCGAAAGCTATGGAGGAAGTCGCTGAAGAAAACGGCCGAGGTCGTCGAGGAGGCCAAGTCTGGGGCCGTCGCCGCTTACAAGAATTCGGATGGCTTCTTCCGACCTTATAGAGAATAGCTTTGACCAGGGCTTTAGTCACCTAGCTCATTGATCTCAATTTGATCGAGGCAGGGGCACATCACTCTGGAGGATATCTTTGCGATGGGTGAACACGATCAAGGTCATCCCAATTTAGTGGCCTTTCACCCGAAATCCTATGCAAGCGAGCTCATTACCTCGATTCAGATCGAGCGACTTAAAGCGTGGCGAGCCTGTTTGGGATCCCGCCTGCCAATCCCGTGAATTTTGAGATGTTGAAGAAGCCGCCGCCTACGAGCAAGGCGACGAGTTTATCAAAGACCCGCTTACTCCGCATGCTCTCTAGATTTCTTGGACTTTTCTGCGAGCTCTTTGAAAATTTGATTTGTAACTTTCACTATTTACTTTGTGATTTGACTGAATCTTGATTTGTAATTGCTTGACAATTTATTTTCTGCATTTTTTCAATTTATACAACTTTGGCTTTTCCTGTCGCTGATTCGATCTGGCGGCCTTCCGCGAGGCTGTGACAGGTTATTTTGTTCTCTGTGTTGTCCTCTTGATTCGTGCGAGGTCGCTTAATAATTTGGCGACGTCGATCTGTCATGAAACGTCGTCGTCTTGTTCTAACCATAGTCATTTCACGCCGATGCTAATTTTTCAAAGTTTAATGGCCTCATTGAGAGCAAAAGGCTTTTGTCGTAAGATAGAGCTTTCATTAAAAGCGACCTTTGACTCGTGTCATTAACGCAGAGTTATGACCCCTAATGACTAGGTGTCGCTTGTAAATCGTAGCCATAAATTTCGGTCTCTTTATGGTCCGGGCGCTCTGTTGCCTTGGTCTTGGTCGAGTTTATGATTCGCCCAGGATCCGGTTAATCCCAACCGTTGATTATACCCCTTCTCTGGTATAAAAAGGGGGTTATTTTGGAACTCACTTTACCTCTTGCCTCATACTGAGTTTGCTTTCTTCCCTCAATCGTTCATTATCCTCTTCACTGTTTATCCTCCAAACTCTATGTCTCATCCAGTGGAAAGCAGCCAGTTCGGATATTCAAAGCTCGTCCCATCCGGGATGTTTCTCCTTTTTCTGCTGCTCTTCCGAGCCAAGGATTATTTAGGATTTTTTGAGTGGCGTGATATTGTGAGGAGAGGGCTTATATGAACAACGAATAGAAGACGGCTCCATGCTCGCGCTCGGCTTTCAGTTTGGTGGGAATTTATTGCCGAGCCTCTGCGGAGCGGTTAATGTTACCATGATACGGGAATTTTACTCCGTGTTGTCTCGATGTAGCCTCCGGCGGGCGGTGAGCGACATTTCTCTCCGGGGTGTTCCGTTATCTTTACTCCGGAGAGAATTAACCAAGTTTTTAACATACCCGCCATAAATCCCTCCTCCCATTATGAGATCGCCTGGGACCTTGCGGATGAGGAAAATAGGCGATTCGTGCAGGTATTGCAATGTGCGAAGTTTGTTCCCGAGAATCGGCGGGTTTGGTCTTTGGGAGGATTGCGTCCGACCTCTCTCGCAAAGCGACCGTGAGTGGAAGAAGTTTATAAATTCGCGCGCTCTTATCATCAGCCGATCTCGATGTTGTTAGTGAGCGCGGCGCTCCTTCCGCATGCCATTCGCGACCATCGAAGTGGATATAGACCGGGAGTGTTAATCCATCGTGAGGCTCTAAGATATGTGTGCTCGGCGGTTCAAGGTCGCCGTGGTACGGTCGCCGCGCATGCCTTTCGCATCGATATCAAATTATGCGATGGCGCCAGGGTCCCTTCCATACACTCGACCGATATGTTTGAAAAACTTATTCGGTGGAGCCCTTGCGAGCATGATGCCGTTTTGGACCTCCACACATGTGATCGGAGGAAGATAACCATCTGCGCTTGATGGAAGTTTGTCCAAAGCTTGATCGATATGTTTGAAAAAACTTTCATTTTTTTTTTTTTTTTTTTTTTTTTTTTTTTTTGATGACGACGAAAAAAAGACAAGAATGTAAATACAATTTGGAAGAACGACTTTATTTGGATTGGCTCGTTACATATAGTATTTTTCAGATTATCTCGCATGCCATGGCCTATTATACTCGCGGCCCTCCTTGTCACTTAGCATGTACGTCCCCTTTTTGATAACTCGCGAAATCCGTAGGGGGCCTTCCCAGTTTTCCGATAGCTTTCCTTTTTTCGCTTCGTGGCCCGTGGCTTGTCTTTTTTGTAGAACGTAATCCCACGGTGCGTAAGTGATGATTGCGAACACGTTTGTCGTGATGGCGCTTTGTCACTGTTTATAGTTGACCAGACGATGTATGCCTGGATGCGCGCGCTCTACTAGATCGAGCTCGAGTTTACGCTACCGCTGTGTTATTGACCTCACGCCAGAGAAAGCGACTACAGGGCTTGGTAAGGCCATTTCCACGGGTGCCATAGCCTCGCACTCCATATGTTAAAGCAAAAGGAGTTTCCACTCATTGTGATTTTTCGCGACGACCCGCGAGTGCCCGTAGAGCATTTGGAAGGTGATCCGCCAGCGATGCTTTGCCTTCTCACCAGGCTCTTCTTTAACACACTTAGGACCTGTTTGTTGGCATTTTCGGCTTGCCCATTTCCTTGCGGGTAGCACACGGATGATTGCCAATGTTTAACATTGTTCTCTTCACGTAATCATCGAATTGCCTCTCGAATTGAGGTCCGTGATCGGAAACCATCACTCTTGGAACACCAAATCTTGTCCATATTTGATCGAGCAAAAAGTATGTTATGTCCCTGGTATTGGTTTTTACCAAGGCCTTAGCCTCGACCCATTTAGTAAAATAATCCACCGCGGCGACAACGTATTTCAGCAACTGGGCGACCCCTTCTTCAAAGGTCCGATGAGGTCGATTGCCCACATGTCGAAGGCCAGGCAGCTACCACTATGCTTTGTTCGACCGAGGGTAGCCTGGGGATATTTATGAACCTCGGCAAGTATCACATGCGCTGGTATGAGCTTTTGGCGTCTTCATCTAATTTTGGCCAATAATATCCGGCTAGAAGTACCTTCTGCGCGCTAGTGTTCGATTGGAGAAATGGCGCCGACATTTCCTCATGTAGCTCTTTGTTAGGATTCCCGTTACCTCCTCAGGTCAAATGCATCGCGAAGAGGTTTCGAGAATGAATGACGGTAAAGCACGTCGTCCATAATCGTATATCTTGCGGCCGCTTCTTACTAAGGCCCTAACCGCAAGGGTCGCTCGGAAGCTCTCTCTAACTCAATATAAGACTTCATGATGTCGACCCAACAAGTGTTCTTGGGTTGGAAATCCATGATCTCGCCCTGGGAGATGGCGGGTTCCGATAAGTGTTCGACAATGATGATTGGGATCGCACGGACGCCGTCTTCATTTGGTTAATTTGGACAAGTAGATCACTCTATGATTGTCCTCTCGAGGATGTTTTTGAATTGACAATATGTGAAGCTACGCCCGAGTCTTTTGACGAGGTTAATATACCTTTGTAAAATTTCGCAATGAATGCCATATGACCCATTGATTTGATTTACCACCAAGCGTGAGTCGCAAAATACTTGTATATTTTCGACTTTCATGGCTTTGGCGAGTTTCAACTCAAAGAATGACGGCCTCGTATTCGCCTGGTTGTTAGAGGCGGTGAAATCAAATCTCAGAGCCTGCTCAATTTCTTCCGATGTTCTGGTTCTAACAGATTATTCCCCCGCCGCACCACTTTGTGATTAGCGGAGCCATCAACGTAGAGCCAACAAGTGACTTGGCACGATAGGCTCGTCCCTCGTGGTGACCTATCTTGTCGCGTTCGAGCAGAGGTCGCTCTTTCACTTCTTCGCTGAAGCTTATTTTCGCTTATGAAATCTCGGGAGAGCTTGGGCCTTTGACCTTCCGGGCTCATATCGGATATCGAACTTCGAAGCTCGATGGCCCATCGGAGCAATCGACCGGACAGTGCTGGCTTGTGAAAGAACCCGCTTGTAGATGCATTTGATAATACTCACGATGGTGTGCGATGAAAAGTAAGCCCTTAATTTGCGTGGCAGCTATAACAACACAATAAGCCAACTTTTCTATATTAAAATAACGACTTTCAACGGGCTTAGAGCTTTGAAACATAAAAATCAAGCTTCTGCGAGCCTTCCGCCTCTTTTACAAGTCTGCCTACGGCCCTATCTCGAGGCCGCCAAATATAAAAGCAGTATCCCGAGCCTCGGGCAAGTTAGCAACGGCGGTCTTGATAAGTATTCTTTGAGGTCTTTAAATGCCAGGAGCATTCACCCAAGAGAAGGTACCACTTTCTTTCAATTTTGAAGAAAGGCGGGACTTCTTTCTGCAGATTTGAGACAAACCTACCCAAAGTCGTGATCGCCGTTGAGCCATTTGTACTTCTTTAATCTTGGTAGGCTCGCTTCATGTTGACCAGGGCCTCGATTTTTTCGGGATTTGCCTCGATCCCCTTTGACTTACCATAAAGCCCGAGAAATTTCCCGCTGGACCCCAATAGTGCATTTCGTAGGGTTTAGTTTCATTGAGTGATTCTTCACGCTCGCAGTTGTTTCGCGAAGGTCCTCCAGTGATCTTGGCGACTTGATTTCACGACCATGTCATCAATGTAGGCCTCGCATGTTCTTGCCTATCTCGCGTCTTGAAAATTCCTTTACCATTCTCACGATAGGTTGAGCTGCGTTCTTTAGGCCAAACGGCATCATCTCATAGTAATATAGCCGCCGCGCCCTCAAGGCCGTTAGCTCGCTTATCTTCATCGGCCATTTTGACCTGGTGGTAGCCGAATAGGCGTCGAAAGCTTAAGGTTCAAAACCCGCGATCCCATCCACCATTTTATCGATTCGAGCGGAGCGCGTAGGGTCCTTTGGGCAAGCTTTGTTTAGATCGGTGAAGTCGACGACATCCGCCACTTGCCGTTGTGTTTTTCACCATTACTACATTTGCCCCCGGTGGGATATTGAAGCTCTTTGATTATACTGCTTTGTTAAAAGTTTCTCGACCTCAATTTTTATCGCGACCTCCTTCGCAGAGAGAATTGACGCGCCTTTTGTTGTATTGGCCGAAGTTGGGATCGACACTTAGGTTATGCAAGGCGACCTCCGATTCTACACCTCTCATATCGCTTACCTCCGTGCGAACGCGTCTAAGTTTGCTTTGAAGCTCGATCTAGTTCCTCCCTTTCTTCCTCGGTAGTTCTCGATCCTATTTTTATCTTTTGATCGGGATATTTGACGTTTATTATAACTTCGACCAACTCGTCTTCGGCAGTGAAGTCAGGCTCGTCCCGAATTTGCAATGTTTCTACCTCTACGGCCTTCTCCGAGATTTCTTTCATCATAGCAATCTGATCCGTAGCTGTGTTAAGACCATCCAGTCGTGGTCGCTTAGAGTCGACCCTGTTTTTGGTCATATAGTCGAGGAAAGCTCCAGGTCGGCTGATGGCGACCCCAACTTCTTCCCTACGTGAAATTTGACCCGTTGGAAGGAACGGACGCCACCATTTGGAACTTCTTCATAGCCGGGATTCCCAAAATCATGTTGTAGTAAGAGGCGTGTCGATTACCAAGAAAGTTATTATCTCCGTTCTACAGGCTCATAGTCGCCCAAAATGATATTGAGGTCGATCGTGCCTTTAACCCGCATCGTGTCGTTGGTAAAACCTTCGAGGACCCCAAGATAGGGTTTTAACTTGGCCTCCCGAATCCGATCTGTTTTAAGCAATGAAATAGATGACGCCGCGCTCGCCTCAGACGACGACCATTACTCGGTTGACGCCGTGCTTGTCGCTCACCCCCACTTTTAGAATGGAGGTATCTCATAAGAGCCGATCGTTGTTAGCTCGCTTTTTGTGAATATGATTCCTTCTCATTCTCTCCCAACACAATTTGTTTTTCAAGCTGACGCGCGGTATTGATTTGATTTATCCGAGATTTGATTGATGGTTCTTGAGAATATTCCGTGGATGACTGAACCTCTTCTCCGATAGACGCGAGGTTGGCGTCCTTGACTCGGGAGTGTTGTTCCTCAGCGTTTATATTTATTGGTGGTCCTCACGGATCGGCCTTTCTATCTCGCGCCCGGGGTGAAGCATTCGCCGGTGATGTGGCCATGGTCCTTGTGATAGTCGCAGATTTGGATTTATCGCGGCTATCGTGATCGCCTCATAGGCTTTGGTTTGTCGGGAAATGTTC